>OX403617.1:89381363-90022857 GCA_948107695.1 Meliscaeva auricollis | reverse complement strand
ACGAGCTGCAAAGGCCTACCGCAACTGATGATGTGTCATTCTAAGTCTATTCGATTGAAGATATAAGCTTTTTTAATGTCGATTAGAATTCAGACAATCAAATTCCTTTAAAAAAAGTTTTGTCACAAAAATTTGTATTTTATTGATCAATGAAATCTTCAGAATTCAAGTCCACTTAAAAGATCAAAAATTAAATGGAGATCAACAGTCTTAAAAAAAACTAGTTCCTAGGACAACACCATGGGAATGGTTAGATTTTTTTGTAGACCGAGTAACATGAAGATTATTAATCTGGCGCCATATTCCCAAACCTAAGTTAAAAGACCTACAGAACAAAGAAAACGCGATTTTTCAAACTTTGAATCGATAACTTCTGAACTTGGGTACATCCCCTCATCGTTTTTTTGTTTTTGTAAATAAATTCTCTGGCTTCATGGTTAAACAAATCTTCAAAAGGTCCTTGAAATATACATATGTATATTAGGACTAAGCTCATATACATTGAGTGAGGACCTATAGGAAATATTCAAATACATGTATGAATCATTGTTTCATCTTTGTAATTGTTTCAATTTCTTGTTTGCTAAAAGAGCGACATAAAGTCGTCGTCATTATGTCGTATCTCGCCCCCTAATGGTTATTGAAACAGATTTCATACAAGTTGTATATTTTTATTTGCAACAACCCCTATGTACCTACTTTTCTGCTCAAATTAATTCAAAATCGATAAAAATATGTCGCCACAAAGTCTTGTTTGCGAATTTTTTTTTCTTTGCTGTTTAACTTTTCTTTTCCTTGGAAATATATAATCTTTTTGTCCTTGGAAATATATAAAAGTGTTAAAAAAGCATCGTTCACAGCTTACCCTCTGACTTCTGCTATGTCAAGGCGGCTTGGAATGTTTCCAAAAGAATGTTATTTATAATTTTGTATTGTTTTTTTTTTATTTTTTCATTTTATTTTTTTGGCTTTCACTTCTTTTTGTTCTTCGCAATATTTTTTTTAAAATGAATTACTAAAGGAATTTCGCGGTTTGAGTTGTTGGTGTTGATAATATTTTCTACTTAAATAACTCTAATTAATATTTGTTTTTTATTCTGAATGAATCAGACATTTTATGATATTTTTTGTTGGTGGTTTTTATGAAAGGAAATTCATTTAAAAGATAAAATTGAAACCCAAAATTCCCCAAATAACAAAAATGATTCATTTTTTTCGCTCCATCACATTACATCAAGTTGAATAAATTTATGAGTATATCTAGATATAGGTTTACCTTCTCGTGCTATGTTCTGTAGGCCGCAGCGATAGCTATAAAATTCCAAAATCGACACCGCAATTGACTCGCGTCAAGTTGACTTCCATTTGCTATAAGCTGGTGTCTGTCTCTTTCTATGTGTCGGGCGTTTTAATGAATACCTTTTGTTTATGCAACTCAATGAAGTTCTATTGTGAATTGTTTTGTCAGTCATGGAATGTGCAAAATAATGCTCCAACAGAACGAACGCTATTATACTGACAGCAGGTAAACTGGTGTTGCAGGTAAATTTTCTGAAACTGTCATACGTAGTCATATTTTTTTTTGTCATTTTATAATGTCTCGTATGAAATTAAAATATGAAAGAGACGGAAACTGTGTCTGACTGGGATGTGAAAGTCAACCTATGGGACTTGGGAAACTAGGAAAATCACCACGAAGAATATAAACAAAAAAAAAAGAAGCTAGAAATACCTCATCGTATGAATCGGAATCGTGATGCGCAACATGAATCGATGACGGACACAATAGATTTTATGCGCATTTTATGAACTACTCATATTATAAATGTGTAGGATGTACGAGTGGATACTACTATGTATCATAGAATCTAATTTATTGATTTGTTTGGTTGCCTTGAATGGAGTGACAAGCTTGTCTGTTGTCGCCTATTAACGTGGAAGTTCGAAAAAAAAATAAAATAATAATAATAAAACCATTAAGGCGCTGATAAAGTATCTATTGCGGTGTTATTATAATATTAATTGTCTAGAAAATAATAATTGGACACAAACCACATACACGTTCGAAACCCAATCAAAGTAGCACAGTATAGTTAAATAACATAGGTTGATTTTTTTTTTGTTCAATTTAATTTTGAACTAATCATAAAAAAACAAATATAGGTTTTGGTTTGGTTACCTATTTAAATTTAAGTTACGTAGCGGCAAATTTGAAGAAGTAAACTTTTTTATTTCATCTATAAACTTAATTAAAACAGAGTCATTCAAATCTAAGCAATTTTACTATAAGACAACGCGCACCGCATCGGTATAGACGGGGTAGCAATGAATAAAATAGCTTGAATCATTATTTATTTTTTTTCAGAAACGGCCTGTAACACATCAAATCACAGAAAATATTTCCACAAAAGCCACGTGCCAAGCGTTTTAATTAACTTGATTGTTGATTAAATTCTTTATAAAGAACAGTGCGGTTCATTTGAATGAACAAAAAGTTAATTTTTTTTTTTAAAGTTTAGTCAATAACTTTTGCTCATCATTGTAACCATACAAATAAATAGCTTTATATGCTCAAAATGAGCAAAGGGCAACTACTTTTTTGGGTTCCTTTAAAATTCTGATATAATGAGCCTTATCAGGGGCATATTTCTCGTGAATTACATCAACTACCGTGTAGTAGTTTGACAGCTGTGTAAGTTCATTTATACGTATATGATTATCCATTCTTATTTGGCTTTATTATGGGATTTTATACGAACTAAACCTATTCGAACTCGATCCAGGGTTTACAAAGGGGTCGAAGCGTTTACCAAGCTCTCTTCAAGGAGGCATGTAAACGTAGTAAATGATGGTACAATTTCCTCTTCCATCCTACAACATTTCCAGTCTAAAACTTGAAACAGAAAAATGTAGCTGATGTAGATGTAAAGGATGTCGATGTAAAATGTAGCTAATGTAACTGATCTGGTATACAAGAAACAGGCCCCAGGAATCTCCAGGGGCATGTTCTATCTCTGAAAATGTCTTCTGCTATCGTGTTTCTTTTCACGATTAAGCTCGAGGTAAACAAAACAAATGCACAGAAATTTATAAATAAAATTGATCATAAATAAATAAAAAAAAAACAAAAAAATAAAAAAATAAATAAAAAAATAGAAAAAAAAACGAAGTATAGTTGTTAGACCCACTGTACATTTAATTGCTGCGACTTAAAAAAATTCTTAGTTCATCGTTTTTTATTTTAATTTCAATTGGAAGACTGTGATAAAACAAACAAGTTTCTTAACGATTTGATTGCTCTATTTGTCTATTCAAATACATAAATATACAAATATGGAAAGAAAACAATAATGTCGGTGTACCTACTGTTTTTTTTGCTTTAGTTAAATATGTAAGTTTATCTTAAAAAAAAAAAACAAACAATTAAGATAAAATAACATTTTAAAATAGCAAAAAGAAGCATAATTTTACAAATTACTGTGCCAATATATCAGACAAAGTAAAATAAAAATAAGTAAGTGGGTGTGGTGTTTTATGTATGTATGTATGTAGATCTGACTAATTCTACTTAATCTTTTACACATACGGATTCTTGCTTGTTTTTTCTTCTGATTCACGTATACATGTAATTATTATTTTTTTCATTATGAAATTATGAAAATAAACAAATTCATACTGAATTATGATTTTTATTTTATCGTGAACAATAAAACGAAAACCAAACCCGATTGAGAGAAAAAATAAAAAATAAATGCGAACGGGTATCCAAGTGAATGACTTTTTACTTGTTAAATAAAAATAAAAAAAAAACAACATCAGGCTTCTTCCTCCCCATCCCTGCTCTAAATGAAAAATAAAAGAACAAAAACACAAACTGTGGGAGGTTTATTTTTTTAAATTTTTTTTTAGCGTGTATTCTGCATATGCAACAAGCTGTAATGAACCCTTTTTAGCGATTGTTTTAATATTTTGTTTTTCTCCTACTTGCCATTGTTCGTCGTCAACCGGCGGCGACTTCGTTGACGACTCACACTTCTCCCCAAATACAAAAAAAAAAAAACTGATGACTTTGTTGCCACAACAAAACATTAGTGAGCCCAACATAACCGCATAACATGGGGATCGGCTGGCTGATGGAACATAAAAGAGGGAAAAACTTTGTAAAAGTATAACTTTAAACCGGGGTTAGTGTATCCCCTTCAAGATGTGCATATACACATTTTTACAGTACTTTTGTCCTTTTTTTTCTGTTGTGTAGGTTTTGTTTTTGGTTTTGTTCTTAGTCAGACGTGTGGCAGTGGTGAGTGTCATTATTAATAGTGGCGACGATTTTCTTTTTCTTCCTGCCGGCCCATTTGATTGTCTCTCTGGGGCAGGGTTGAGAGGATTTAGCAAAATGACGTAGTCAAAGAATAAAAATGTCTATACCGCATTGCATATATGTATACTTGTATGTATGTGATTTTCAGGAAATCCACAGAATGGCAGGATGTGGTGATTATTTTTTTTTTTTCTTCGTTTTTTGTCAACATGAATGGAGTAATGGAAGAAAAGTAAATTGAGAATGAAGTATCTATGTTAGCAATAAATCATTCCTAAGTACATACTCATTTTTTTGAAATTGATACCAACTCTACAAATATTTACAACCAGCGATAATTATTATTTAAGTATAGAAGGACGACTCATTACAATTTAATTGGGTCTCAACTACTTTTATGACGGTGCAAACAACATTCATTAAATTGAAAGTTATACACAAAAATATATGTATTTGGAGAAAATTTCTTCGTTCAAATATATAAGAGAATCACTTACTTCTCAATTAAGTCTGTTTAAAAATCAAAAATATGCTTTCAATATCAAATGAGAATATAATGACAATGTAGGAAGTAATAGGATCGTTTGAGGTATTTTATTATAAAGATAGTATCACACGATTTGTGTATACACACAAATTTTGTGTTATTTTGCAATTAAAATACTTAATAGGAGCATTCCATCGTTACATGGTACAGTAGGGAAATTACAACTGTCTATTTATTTAAACTCAAAATTTTATTTTACATTTTTTAAATCATACATTTTAACAAGTAATCCAACCTTTTTTTTCAATATTGACCAAATATTCGACGCAATTAATTTTTAGTTTTGTGTTACGTGTGGGACATGAAATCTACCATGGTTTCAAACTTTTGTGTTTCAAATCAAATTTCAGCCAACCCTGAAATTGAAACAGGGATAAAATACTTATATTTATTATGGAAAACAATTGTTAAAAATATGATCATACTTAAAATAGTGAACATCTAATAGCATCTGAACCACGATTCGGATGACAAAAATTGAAACACAAATCGTTTCTTATTCACCTTTGCTCTTATCTAATTTGTGGTTCAGATGTTTTTGTGCATTTTTATAACGAAAATACACAACTTTATACACAAATTTTAGTGTTTACACAAATCGTGTGATACTAGTAATAATACAAATTAGAACTTTGAAGTGAGTTATTGAAGTGTGATTAGTTTTGATTTCTATTTCTCAAAAGTGGTATCACAAACCATTTTTATTTCCTTAAAAGTTTAAATGATTTTGAAAAAAAAAAAACATTTGTTATGATCTCCAAGTGAAAAAGAAAATCAAAATTTTCGCTACCGTGGAGAAATTTCATGCCACAATAAAGCAAAAGTTATTTAAAAATATCGAAATAAAAATAATCAAACAATGAGCAAAAAGTCGAAATTAAAGTTGAAAAAAAAAAAAGGAAAAAGAGAGAAAGAATTTTCGAGATTATAAGTTCCAGTTTTTTTTTACCAAACCACATAATAACTTGAAACCATAGAACCACTTGAAAACTGACATAGCATAGATTTTTGCAATGGCTAAAAGTCCATTTCGTCCGTTTTTTTTGTTATCCTAAACCCAGATTTTGGTAGTGTCATGCATTTGTAAAAACCATTTAGACAAAGCTTGTAGGCCTCCGACCGAGTATTTTTGAGTGTTACACAGTATTTTTAATTTATAAAAATAGTTATGAATTTTGGTTTGAAATCATAAACTGACCTATTAATATCTAAAAATACCAATAAAACTAAAAAAAAAACAACTGTAAAAGAGGCGCCCTCTAAAATTCCGAGACTTCTTTACACAATAAACAAAGCCAATGAAAAAGTTATTTTTATATTTAAGTTTGTACTCGTATAAAATTTGCAATATCACAGTGTCAATAGCACTAAGTGATGCACATTTCTAGTCCAAGTTGAACAAAATATAAGGGAAATTCTATGAATGACCACCAAAACAGGTGCCAAAATATCTTTGTATAACTTGACCCAATGATTCTTTTGCCAACTATGTATAAGCTTTGTATACAAAAAAAATTTTAACATAGTGCTGAAAGCAATGTTCTTTGATTTAAAAATAAATTGTCAATCTTAAGTATTTTTGTTTTAACTTATTTTAATTTTATGTTTTATTTCCTTTCAGGTAAGTGAACTTGATTTTCTCTATATCGAATTGACTGAGATAAAAAAATAATAATAAATGAGTCAGTAAGTACTTTTTTTCTTATCGTCCGACAAATTTAAAATTTAAAAAAAAATGACTAACTTCAATGATAATAATTTATCAGTATTGACAGAAAAATAACATTTAAATTTTTTTGTGTTATTAAAACAGCTGATACATTCCACATAAATTGAAATTCTTTGATAACCTACACAGGTTTTTAATGTACTTTACGTACATTTTTTGTAAACAACAAAAGACCCAAAAAAAAGAACTAATGTTTTTCTCAATGTCATTAGGTTAACTTTTAAACTGAAAACATCTCATGTGTCAGTGAAATAACGAATGGAAGTAACGAACAACCCCATGCCAATAGTATTGAAATTTCAATTAAGTTTACACTACACGTTCAAATAGAAGAATTTTCATTAGCATTGTGAACGAACAGATCTTGTGACAGAACTGATTAAATATATTTGACTTTTCATGGCTAAAATAGTTCTGTTTGAGTATAGCACAACTTTTATATAATCAAAATACGTTTAAAAGTATTATTATTACAAACAACAACAAAATTATTTTGATTTGAAAAAAAAATTCCTTTATTTGACTTTGGCATGTGTGGCGTGACAGAAGGTATTTATTAGGTCCACCTAATCGGTCACATCCGGTATCCTCGACGAAATCATTGCCGCAGCGGATTGTATGAGTTCGGCGCTTTAGTCTATGTAGACACATCATCTCCTTTCTATTTGTTGAGCGTCTGCGTTTTTTTTTATATTTTATTCATTTTAGTGCTTTTATCGGCCGCAAAGCTGCAATATCTGTCTTGCCACAGACGATTCCCATCATCATAAAAAAAAGATGAAATTTCCTGTTTCGAAATTGAATTTTGCCACAAAATGTGTTATCTTTCTCTCGCCGTTGTCATCATCATCGTCTTTTCTCGTGTGCTTGGCCCTTAAAACCGACATTTGCGTGGGATTCTATTTCCCCACAGGAAGACGGCTGCTGCTGCTTCTACACCATCAAGGCATATGGATTCGATAAAAAAGTATTGAAACACAACTGCTGCAGTAAATTTGCAATTTTTTTTTTGCTGCATTTTAATCTGAAGTTCAAACCCAAAAATGGGTGTGACATTATGGCGGTTGTGGTGGTTTCACTTTCATAAAGCGATTTTTGTTTTTTCTTTTCATTTTGAATCATCATAATATCTGCATTGATGTCGCACAACGTGCAAAGAAAATAAAATGCTCAAGTCCGATACTAAAATATGAATCTTATACACAAAGCAAACCACATGAGAGTCGAATCGAAAACCCGCTACAAAAGGCGTCCTATTTAATAGCAAAGACAGAAAAAAGCACAAAATTAAACTACTTTATCTGAATTCATGCTGTGAATTTGATTTAAAATCATCAAGCACTGCCCTGGGGAGCTACTGTTGCAGTAAGCAGTAATAGCTACGCCGCATACGTGCCGATAGGGTTTTTTCTTTATTTTTTTGAAAATATAAATAATTCTCGTATCTTAATTTGTTGCGAAATATACTTCCGGTGTAAAAAAAAAAATTAAACATGCATTGAAATACAAAAAATACAAACGTTGATTGTTGAAAGAGAGAATGAGTGAAAGAGAGAAGAAAATCAATTCTTTGTCTAAACAAATTAATTTACTTTAGTGAACGCTAAATTATTTAAATTGAAGATACACAAGATTTATTGCACTTTGTAGTTTATTCTTTATTTTTGATTTTGTTTGTTTTGTTGCGGATTGAAACAAATTTGCAAATGTTTAAATTCTCAGGCGTACAAAGCGTTTTTCATTCACCCATAAGTGGGCGATTTCGATTCCGGTGGCCGCGCGTGAGAACGTTGCTTAATTTAATGTTTTTGTAGGAATATGTACATACGTTTTTTCCCTTGCGTGCTTTAATGTGTGTTTTTGTTTTTTTGAATTCAGTTCAGTTAATTTTGTTTATTTTTTTTTTTGAAATTTCGATATCATAATATTAACCGGAAATATTGCTCATATCCGTTTATGATACATTTCACCCATACAACTTACATTATATTAAAATGATGATCATTCAAAGAGACTGATGGATGCGCAATCGTATGAGGTCCCTCAAGGTTGTGCCCTTTGGCTTTAAGCTTTTATTTGCTATGAATAAAAAGTAAATTAGGTTGATTGATGAGAAATCAAATTGTGAGCAAGTTTGTAAAAAAAGAAAGGCAAAAGAGATAATTCTATGAATTTGTTTAGTAAAAAGATCAATCAAATATGACATTAAAATAAAACCGTATTTGAAAAAAAAAAACAGTTATAAAAGTCAGTTTCATAAAACTTTCTGAATTAATTTCTTATAAAATAGAATTATTTATTAAAATAAAATATTTTAAAGACAGGTTAGGTATCACACAAATTAAAGACTACAAGGAATTTAGGTACCAAAATATATAATAAAATATTAAAGATTCGGAGGAAAGAAAATAGGGTTTTCTGCTGTTGGTACAGATATGTAAACTATTATGAAAACTTGGATTTATCTAGACTCTCATTCCAACTAAACTCTATGCAGCCATGCTTGCCTTTCGTTAATATACATAAAATTAGTTCCCAATCCAACAAACAGCAAAAAGAAGTTCAACAAAATTAAGAAGTAAGATACACATGCTTGATTTTTATCCACCTCCATGAAATAAATCTTTAATTTCTATAAACTAATTTTGATCTATTAAATATTCAACACTATCTGACTATCCAAGAAAAAAAAAATATAAGAAAGAAGATTCGAAACACACAAAAAAAAATAACTCGTGTTGCATGCCCACTTATCATTTTTACATGATTTTTCACCTTGACTGATCAGTGATCATCACTGATCACTGATCATGACGTGACGTTATGACACGCGTATCGATCTTCACCACAAATGCAATTTGCAAACGCGCATCATTAATTTATTATTTTTTTTTCGTTTCTTTTTCTTCTCTAAATTATTGTTTCTATGTGCGGTTGCTTCGAGTTTTGAACATTCCATTTTGGACTTTGGCATTATGTGTCTTGTTATGAATAGAAAAGAAAAAATTAATTGATGAATATATACATTTTTAATTTAATTTTAAATTTCACTTAAAATCGATTAAAAATATTTATTTTCATCTTTTTCAAAAACGCTAAGCCTCCCTCTCACTTTTGTTTTGTCAAAGATTGAAATAGGTGCAAATAATCTTTGGAAAATTAAAATGAATAGTGAAATCTAGGTCAGTGGGATTATTTTTAAACAAAAACAAATCTTTCGCACTTTAGTTAACTGGTGTCCAAAACTTATTATCTCTTTTTTTAATTTTTCTATTTCAGAAAACAACTCATAATTAATTTGGCATAATGAAAACAAATTGCAATAGCTCCTAACCATATCACATGCCATAAATGAGTTAAGACTCTTGATGGCTTAAAACGTTTCGATAGATCAATCAATTTGTTTTAGTAAAAATCTTTTGCATGCGAATTGTCAGTGAAATTATGTATGTATTTAAGGTAGAAAATTGATTTCGTTTGCATAATTTGAATTTTGATTAGATTTATCATAATTAGCTTGTGTCAGTGGAGATCAAATGGAATAAAAGAGAAAAACGTTTGTTTTTTTAATTTTTTTCTTAACTGCCGGTGGAATTATGCAAATTCCATTTATTTATGATTTTTATTTTTTTTGTCAGTGAGTATAGTGAAAGTGCGTTCAGTTTGGTTTTCTCAATCAATTTAAAATTCTAAAATTATGACCAACTGGTTTCGTTCGGCGGTGGCGGCCCCGCACATAAGTGAGAAGTTTTTATTATACAAATTTGCATACATACTCATTAAACAGTTGTGTTTATTGATAACCAGGATATAAATAGGTTCGTGTTGTTTCCAAAAAATCATTTTAATTTTCATGTTTTGGTGTTTGAAAATAATAATTGCACACATGTCTTTAGGAACGAATATTAATTGGAAGTTTTTTTTTAGTTTTTTGATGGCTAAAATTATTTTAACTTAAACTGAATATGATTTTTTTTTCAGATAAAACAAGATTTTAGTGAACAAAATTAAAAGTAGCATACAAAAAATAAGTTGTTGAAGATATTTATAAAGCTTAAAGTCAACTGGCAGTGACCAAAATAAAATGTTTAGGTACTCATTTTCTCAAAAAAATAATGTAGCCCAGTCTAATGGTAGTCCCTATCCATATTATTAAATGCAATATAATATTTTATGGAAAATCTCTTTATAAATTTCTCGTTTGGAAATTAATTTTTAAAACCTTTTCAATTGAGCAACTATGGGCTAAAAAGAAAATTATTTCTACCAGTTGAATGTCATCATTTCGTGAGCCATCATGTAACATTTTGTTTTGCTAAAATATTTCATTCTTTGCAAGTTAAATGCAAATAAGCATTAAATTTCTGTTTTTCAAATATTTACATGGAGATTTGCTATATAATTCGGCAAATTTTTTGAATTCATCTTATAGAGAAAGATGCACAAAAACAGTTTCAGATAAAAAATGTTGCGCATAACTGCCCTTCTGGATAAGAAGGTTTGTTATGTTTTATTTTTAATGTTCTATAAGTAGATAATATAAGGTTTTTTTTTAATACTTCTGTACAGACAATTTCATCAAAATCAGTTGAACATTGACGAAAAAGCCGGAAGTAAAAAAATCCTTTTCTATGGAGGGATTACAAAATACTGAAGTTTAAATAATATCAGAAACTTTAGACTGTTTTCACGCACACAATCCTTTCCGTTAAAAAAATATATGGTCTGTACCATTTATTTTGGTTTTAAAAATAAAATGTGAGTTCCCAGGTTAAAATATCACCCAAAACTATTTTTCAGTCGCAAAATTAATATTTTCACCTACATATGTAGGTTGGGGTGCTTCTTAAAACTTAAGCTTCAGAAATTTTAATGGGGCAATCCCTAATTGTGTTCTATGTACCTTAATACAATTTTTTGTATATGTTAATACGATTGTAACAATGTTTGTTTTTAAATTTCGAAAAACTGTCATGGCACCCCTGAGTTGGGTTTTTAATATTAAAATAAGATAATGTGTAAAATTTCGCTTGATTTCGAAAACTTTTAGGAATACCAACAGATATGAACTTTTTCACATTTTTTAAAAATTTTGGGCACAGGTACCTAATCTTTAAAAAATTACATAATTTGTCAGTCGGTACCCCAAAAACTTGTCGAAATCAACAAAAATTTTTCCCATTATCTTATTTTAATACCAAGAACCCAACTCAGGGGTGCCATGACAATTTTTCGATTTTATTTCGGTACATAGAACACATTTTCTGACACATAGATTTTAAGAAGCACCCTAATGTACGTATTTCCATATTTGTGTAATTTTTTTGGAGTCATAATCAACGGGGATAAAAGTTTGCAAGTTTTTAATATGTTATTTTTCTTTGTGTAAGTGATTTCTGTTGTTTAAATAAAGTTACAAAAGCAGTTTCGAAAGTTTTTTCTTTCCTAATCTCATTTGCATTTGCGTATGAAAATTTCCCATAGAAAGACACAGAACTTTTTGACAGTTTGACAGGTACTTGTATTTCTATACTCTCAAAGAAAAGATAACATAGAACTTTGAGCAAAGCTTCGTTTCTTCTTGTGACTGCATATAATAAATTCTTCCCTCCACATTTCAAACTCTCAAAATTTCAAACAGAGAAAAACTTTCGCAATCAATTCTGAAGTTCTGCTGTAGGTATAGTGTCCGTTTATTTTCACTCCCATTTTTTTATCTCCTCATAAAATACCACATTTTCATTATTTCAAAAAATAATTGAGGTCAGCAATTCTTTGTTTTTTTTTATACAACCACATGAATTCGTTGTTCAGAAAAAAAATATGAATATCTGTGTCTGACCAAAATCTACATACTCTCTCATCTTCCTCCACCCACACAACGAAAATCATAATTCCTAACATGAACGAGACCATGTAAATGCCACTAAAATATTTTCCATGTTTTTACAGACGGACAAGTCCTTAACAATGAATTCGAGTGTAAAATTCAAACCCCCTCCATAGGAACACGCCCTTTTCGTTGTGACTACAAATTGCTAATTATAGAAAGTGCTTCCAAAAGTTATCCACTACAGACGAGTTTGTTTGTTTTTATTTTCATATGAAATGAAAATTCATTAGAAACTCATAAACGAAAAATGAAAACCCCGTATGGATATTTATGGGGTTTACCAATCACCACACTCACTGTCTGGCAAAGCTCCATCTAACAGCCAAATGCTCTCACTGATTATTTAATGATTCGATTTGAAACGTTTGTTTTGTTAATTTTTTTTTTCTTGAAGCTATTTAAAAAAAAAAACTTGAAGAAATTGCGGGTGCGTGCAAATGCAACAAGGGTTTCCCCATATTTGTTTTTTTTCTGTCGTTTTGTTTGTTTCTATACACAGTTCACAACCCTTTATGACGAACCGAACATCAAACAAACCAGAAGCTAAAATTCGGGCAAGGACAACTTGAGGGTGCTTTTTTTTTTACTCAAACCCCCTTTTCTCTGAATACAAAAAAAAATATACTACATAGATATGTACACATACATATATTTGTATACCTTATGTATCTATCCAAGCATACAGAACACAATTTCGCCTGTGAGTCATCTACAAGGACACCCGGCAGACGGGCTTTAATCATAGTCTCATACTCACCCGAGCAGGAGAGAATACAAAATATAAAGATGTAGGTATAATATCAAGGAAAAACCCCCACATCAGCCAACAGGGGTGGAAATAATATGCTCATAAATGCGGGGGTGAACACGATTTTCTTTTAAATTGCATTTTCCTTGGAATTTTCCTTTAGTTTCCCTTAAAATTGTTGCTCATCAAGTATTCTTTGCGTAAACATGAATAATTCAAACCATGACTCATATTCTGTTCATGGATGATTTTATCGATCGTATAAGGAACATGTCCCAGGAGAAACAGACAGTTTTGGAAGCATGAATGTGCAAATTTGTCCTTGATGTAAATACAAAAAAAAAAAAAATGCACCGCGAATAATTCTTACATTATTAGTTTTTTCTTATAAAATTCATTTCATTTCATAAATAAATCAAAAATATGCTTTTTTTTCATTTTTTTCTATCCTTATTCTGAGTGCATTATGCAATCGATATTGGAATATTATGATGGTGACCCTTCCGTAGGGGTGCACAGATGCAGTGAGCAATTGAAAAATCTATAATGAAATAATTCAATAGGCTTTTTTGTTGTATTTTTAACATCGCTTCAAGGATAAGGGTTGTTTTGAGAGTGCACGTTGCACCCTTGAGCTTGATTAAATTGGAAAACATTAAAGCATACATTTTTGATGGAATTAAAAATTCAGTCATGTACGCTTGAATCGTTAATTTGTATTAAAATAATCAATATTTTTAATAAAGCATAATTTGTACAAATAAATATTGTATATGTTAGTAAAGATTTTAGATATAAGTTGCATTTTTGTTAATTTTGCACTTAAAATTTGTCATTTCGCCGTCTGATTGCTAATATGTCCATATACAGAGTGTCCGGTAGACATTGATCCAGAAACAGCGTTAGGTCCACCTAATGACCGCTCTGAAACCATGGAAAAAGAGGTGCTTTATGCGTGCATTTTTTCGTCTAGTGTATTTTTGTTTCACTTACTTAACGTTTTTGAATACCGCGACTAGAAATTGATGAATTCTATCAATTTTCTTATGCATCAATTTTCTACACTATTGGGACCAAAACATAATTGGTAGAAAATTTAAATAACTCTTGGACTTTTTTTTTATTTAAAAAAAATAATTCATTTTTTTTTCGGATCAGTTTGTGCGAAAATAATTTTAAGTACCTAGTAATCATTTTAGGGAACATAATACACTATTTTTCATGTATCGACCATACATTTTTCCAGAAAATGATTTTAGGTGGATTTTTGCGAAGTGGAATGCAATATAAAAATGTAACTACCTTGGCTAAGGTCAAGCAGTCAGACACAAACTCGTTTGTACGTCAAAATTGTTTAATAAAGTTGCTACTTGAAGTTGTAACTCTACCTCTTATTGCCCATTAAGTAACATTTTTCTTATAAAATGACTCTCTATATCCTATTTGCGCTAAAAATTTGCTTTGACAAGATGTTTTTATACATTCAAATGGTCTTCCAAATAACACAGAGAGTCCAAAAAAGGTTACTGGTCGGGTGTCGTTCTTTCTCGCATACCTTTAATTCTTTTCATTCGTTTTCCTACTTTTATGCTGTTTAAGCCATTAGATCAATAGAATTTAATCAAAGTAAGGGTAATTAATTTTTATTTCGATTAACACAACTAATGTATTCTTGTTTCCTAACATTATGCAGCATTAAATTTTTAAACGCATTCCGATAGAGAAGCCAACCAAAAATTACAAACATTTATGGAATTGCTAACCTAGTATGTTCAAAAAATCATAAATCTTCACCTCCGGGCTTTGTAATTAAATCAATTCCCAATCGGTTTCCTTCATCTCGTTTTTATATTTCCTACATCATCTTAAACGATTGCTACACATTCCACGTTATTTTTCTTGTCTGTTCCACGAAAAAAAAACAAACAAACTACTTCTTGACGTCAACAAATAAAAATGATGTCTTCCTTTGCTGCAGTGGAAAATGCGCCAAACACTTTTTCTTCTCCTTCTTCAATTCCGCAAAACATAAATAACTCAGCGCAAAAAAAAGCGAAATAGAAGAACAATCTTCCGCAACCTCATCATTATCATCATCATCGTTTACAACACGAGAAATATTTGATTGTTTGTAAATTTTTGCTTATAGTCCCTCAACACTCGACTTTGGTCGTGGATCTCACCTAACATCTTATGGGTCTTTTAGGGCTTTTTCTCACATTGGTCTGGGAACGGATGGGGTTTCCCATGCAGCTGCTTATGAAATGCAACCGAAAAATGTTTGATACCGAAAGGAGTGAAAAAAAACAAAAATTTACAACTGTTACGTAGTTGGCACGAACTATGGCATGTGGGAAACCAAAGTCACCATCCACGAAAACACCTATCCAACAGAGACATTGCTGGAAGAAAAAAAGAGAGACACCTTGGTTAAAGAAAAATGGTGTCATAAACTGCAAGTATAACCAGCAATTTCACAATGCAATTTGAGTCTTGAATTTAACTCTGCAAAACTATGCTACACCCTCGTTCACGTGTCCATTGACTTCGAACTCGTTTTTTTTTCAAAGCTGAACCATGGAAACATACAAAATAAAACATTATTTCCAAGGGAGTGGTCGTGAAACAAACATTAGACTCGTACAAACTTGCATTCCTATTGCAGCGTGTCAATTACTGTTGCTGACACTGTCGACGCCGCCGCGCCGCTGCGCTGGTTGCCGTATTCAAAACGAGAAACATAACTTCCAACATAATTAACGGTATTACCAAAGGAGTTTTAGCCATTATCACCATCTCACCGCACCGTGCCGCTGCTGTATCGTGTTGTCGGAGTTGCACTTAAGTGGAAAAAGCTATAAGAATCATCAATTTTCAATATTGATTGGAATTTACAAAGTTACATGCAACACCTGCAATGACATGAAGAAGATGATTGGTATTTGAAGATTACGTTTCCTTATTTAGTGCCTAGGTTTTTACTTGGTTGTTTTTGGTCCAACTTGTAAAAAAGATAGAAGAATTTGCAAGCCATAAAATAAATGAAAAACTCTTGAAGGTTTCACATTGTCCATTATTAAAGAAAAATTTTGGACTGTAAGCAATAACGAATCAGATTTTGAACTTGAATTACAAGAAAATTACTAGAAGTGCACAACAAGAAAAAAAACTGTTACAAGCATTCAGTTGTTGTGCGGCTTTTGACCCGAAATTGTAAGAAGAGCTGAAACGACAAGTTTATAATAAACAGGTCGGCAGCACTGTAATGGTGTTGTCATCATATTTGGATGCATTTTCAAAACAAAAGTAATCTGCACAGCACGGCTTTCAATATGCATTATCGTTAATGGCCAAATAACGAACTGAAGAATTTAACCTTGAATTTTATTTTCATAATATTAACTCATTTGGTACGAAGATTCAACACTCAAAGTTAAAATTTTAAAATAAAAATACCAATCAACGCAATTATTGTAGTACATACTTGCAGCTTTGAACAAATGTATTTTAAGCAAGTTTTTTTCTGTGGCAAACATGCAGAATAACATAAATCCATTTTTATTCCGATAAAAAGTATTTTTTTACTGGAATTTTGTTTGATTCCAATAGGAAGAAGAACAATAATTTATTACAATGTGGTAAGGCGCCCGCTGGATATTCTCCAGTATCAGGTTCGATCCCCAGCATGATTCATTTGTTTTTAATTTTTTTTTTTTTTAATAATTTTAAAACTAATACTGTTTTAATAGATACTAAAATTTAGAAGATAATCTGCTTGTATAAAAACTATAAAGAAATCTTATAGTTTTTTGTGTACCTCTTTCAGAACGAGTATCTTTTATACATTGTTTATAGAAGACATCTGATTTCTGATGAAAATAGCGGTGCTTTTAAATACAATAGTGAATAGGTTATTTTTGTTTTTACATTTCATTTCATATTCATTTTTTTCTTGTCGCAATTGATGAAAAATTTGATATTAAGCAAAATTTATGACATCCATAATACCGAGTTTATCAAAAGAGCCATTCATAATAGAAATTCATGGCAAAGACTCATTTTTCCAAAAACTTTGATGGTTGCTCAAGGAAATACCAATACATTCATTTTTTTGATAAGTATCAAATATCTTGTCGATATTTTAAAACCGTAATAAGGGCCTAGATATTTTTTTTGAAGAAAAAACGGCATCGACCATAGGACCAACTTATACAAATTGCAATTTAAAGCTTTTTTCAGGTCATGTAGCAAAATTTTAAATACTTCTTCCAAATTGAAGTTAAAAGTTGAAACCCAAGTATTCTTTATAGCTGATGCAAAACAAAACTATTGAATATCTGAAAATGTCATTTTTTCTTAGAATAAATAGTCACAAATTCCATTTATGCATTAATTAAACTGCAGCAAACTTAGAAAACTAAAATATACCACCTGTTCTAGCTCTTGCAAATTTACCCTTTATTCAATAAAACTCACAATCTAATGCATCTTTTAAAGTTCATCATCAATTGAATTCCAGAAATGATTTTAATTTCAGGTTTTAATATAACAAACAAAACTTGTCAGCGTTGTCAATTTTATTTTTAATTGTTCAGCTTTGATTAGCAGTCGGCAAAAAAACATAATGCATGTGCGACGAGACGCAAGTTCAACTTATGTATGCATATTTATTATAAAACGTTGATAATTTCCAAATCAAAATCGAATTCTATTGCTTGCAACAAGTTTAACCAGTCTCTTCTTTTTTACATCTCAAAATTTTTTGTATCTTTATTTTCAATCGAGCTGAATTAATTTTTATTCTGTGTCGTTAAATAGTTTTATTCATTACTCGTTCATTCTGTTTTCAATACAAATACGATATTTTTATTATTTATTTTTATTTTACACAACGTAAATACTTTTCAAAAGTGCAATGCACTTTTTATAAAACCACATGTACACATACAGACATTCATTTTCTATATAGGATACAATTGTTGTGGGTATGTGTGGTTGCGTGCAATGGTGTACGAATATGCTGACTTTAATCGCCTACCATGCTCCATTGCTCACAAAACAAAAACAACCAGAAACTAGCACTATGGAACATGATTGCCACTCAAAGTAAAACATATTTGCATCATTTAGATACAAATGTTCTAAAATAAAAATTAAAAAAAACTAGTTGTTTGTATAATGTTTTAGATTGTTTCTACCAAATTAGTTGCATGAATAAAAAAAACTTATTTTTGACAGAATACAGTTAGATTAAGCTGTTTCGATCTCGCGATTGAACTGTCACATATCATTTGATATGCTGGAGCAGTTGGAATCTTACATTATTCCAAGTTTATAGGGAAAGCTTAAAATCATAAGTTTTTTTATAAGACATTTTGAAAAGAAAAAAAAAATCTACCAAAGTGGTAACCATGCTATGAAATCGGGCTTCCACATAATAATATGCACAGATATATGCATACGACAGACCAGAACTAGATGCATTCGCATAAATTTGCAGTATGACAGAGGAAACTTAGACGCTCGATGGCTTGGCTGGCTAACTAGAGCGAACAATGACATCGTGTCGTTGAGTGTTTGGGGTCGGTTCATGAGTGTACATCATGTGCGAATTCCCATTGCCGCCGCAGGCTACAGGCCTATACTCGGGCACTAAAGGAAGACAATTTTCATCACACAAAAGATACACTCATACAATTAAAAACAAAACAACAACAAACACACCAAAAAAAAAAAAACAGTGGTAACAAGTTGAAAAGTATCTTCGTTCTGTTAAATACATTTTTTTTTGTTTCTGCTGCTGGATGTAAACTTTTGTTTAGCTTTTTCTTGGATTCTTGAAGTTAGAACTTATAACCATAAGAAAAGTCTCAAAAGAAGAAGAAAACACATGAAATGAATATCATCAGGTAATTAGTGTTAGTGAAGCTACTTCTAAATTAGGGGAAGCACTTCTTTTTCTAACCTAGATTTATGTAGTATAAAAGTTTAGAATAAGTGTTTTGCACAATCTTTTTGTTCAAATCGCATAGAAATCAAAACAACATAATTTGTGTTAGGTTCTTTTGAAGTTTATGTGGTTTATTAGTTGGTGTGGCGCAATTCTTTGAATTTGAATTTTTTCGTGCGTGAAGGCTATCACATCAGGTGGCTCTAAAAAAAGTGTTTAATTTTGACGAAATTACACAGAACTGCTGGAAACTTTGAAGATTAAATCTTGAATGCCCTTTATTTGGTAAATACTTATGGTTTTTAGTTTTAATGGTAATAAAAATATGATGAATTAATTAAATGTTTTAAGCATACTAATAATAATTTATTATTTGTGCTAACTGAGATGAGGTGAAACCGTAGAACATAGTCAAAAACTAGCTCTTTATAGCTTTAAATGCCAATTACTGAAAATAGTTGCATTTGGCGCTCGAGGTCTTCTACCGGATTTGACGAAATGTTTTCTTCCTACGAAACGACAAAGTTACTGGATTATATTAATATAATTATGTAACTGGTATTGATTTTATTACAGTAAACTAAAAAAAATTACGGGAATTTTAAAACTAGAAGCTTTAAACTTTAAAATGCTTCTTGTTTTATCTCGTAAGAAGAGTCCTGTCTGAGTATATTTTCTCCCTTCAAATATATTTCAATATAATTGAGAGAAAATAAAAAAAAATTATTCATTCTGACAAGTCAGCTCATAAAGTATTGAGAGTCAAAAATTGTCAGATTTGAAAAGAACCTGGAGAAATTATTAAAAGGAGGATATTCTAGTTTGTTTATTTATAATTTCTCTGTTGACAGCCAACGCTAATATGAGAAAAAACAAATCCTTTTGATTTGAAACAACCTGTAAGATACAACTGTTCACTAAATACACAAACAAACAAAAAAATCTGCCTATGATGCTGCATATCTCAATTGAAACAGAAATGTAGATTTCAAGATTTAAAGGCCCAAGCTTTGTACTATATTTTGAAAGGAAATTCATAAGGAATAAATCTTTTGTTATTATAAATTTACTTTCGTTTTTAATTTAATAAATCAAAAATTCGAATAACTAAACTATCAAAGAATAGCTTCCCTAATCTCCACATTCAAAAGATTATGTCCCACTGCCCTTTTTGACTTATAAACTCATTCAGTCATCTTTTGTTTAAAATTAAACCAAACTAGTTTTTTTTTTATAAAGTTAAGATATTTAAATTAAAACTTCATGGTCGTCGTCCGTCCATTGTAATTCAAATGTTTCAGTAAAAGAGCAAAGCAAAAAAAAAAAAAAAAACATCGAATAATTTCACTTTCAAACTTATCGATTATAAAAAAACATTCAAATTCAAAATTCTTTGTTTTCAAATCAATAGATTTGACCTACTGAATATGAAATAAGTTTCACTTTTCTTCTACAAAATGATTAATAAAATGTGTTCTTAATCTTGTTTCCCGTGGAGAGTCTTTTCTTCTGAGTCATTACTATAGTTTTTCACCTAAAGGCGGATGAATATAAACTTTTTTTTTGTTCATTATTTACATTCACATAAAAAATGCGTGAAATTATTTCTTGATCATCATAAAACATTCATTGGAAACTTTATTTTTTGTTTTATTTTGTTTTTATCATATCAATTTTCTCTCCTCACAGTATGGCTTCCGTGTTGGATAGAGTGAGTGAAAAAAACTAAAAACCAGACAAGAAAAAATATTAAAAATTTTTTTGTTTACACATTTCTCAAACAAGAAGTGAGAAGTCGAAAGTTAATGAAATGTTGAATAAGCAACTTCCTTCTACTTGTATGATTGTGCAGATAGACAGACAGGGGCAACAGATGTTAATGAACTAAACAAAACAAATTTATAAATCGGCATGAAGCATTGATAAACAAAATGTAGTTCAATGCAGTTCCCTGTGGCACCCCATTTTTTTTTTTTTTTTAACTTTCTGTCTCTATTTGTGGTACTCGTATAACTAGCTAATGCCCATCCCTCAAGTGAAATATATAATAAAACACGTGCCAAATGGCCAGACCGTTGTGTTGTGACTGTGAGGGTCAGTTGTTTCACGAATTTACCCATCGAAAATGGTTGATCCCATATATTACACTCGGATAGACGCTGCGCTGGCCTGGCTGCATGGTGTTCCAGAGTGGCACTGTGGGTGCATTGTTTTGTAATTCCAGCTGCGTGATGCCGATTACCATGATGTTAATCCGAGACTGAAGTTCTCCTCGTGGCTCCATCATGAGCTAAAATTGTGAGGGCGTGTGTTGTCTTGGCTTGTTTTTTCTAAAATATATTTTCGCATATGAGAAGCATTGGCTAGCTAAAGCTATAGATATATGTAGAGAGAGCGTTCCCCAAAAAGCATTGCTGCTGGTGCTGTAATTGTGTTCCGGGCAGTTTGTGTTGCTATGTCGAATCGTATGACTTTCATGTCCGACGAAGAAGCAAAAGAAGAAGACGAAGGGGCCACCTCTATTTGGTCGTGTGTTCAAGTTTGTGCTGGTGCCTCATGGGCTTCCTAGTTTTAACTTTGGACACATAAATCTGTAAATCGAAAAAAGAAAATAAACAAAACAAAAAAGAAAACGAAGCGAAACAAAAATGTTATAATAGAGGGTTTCGTTTACGGGACAAATGAGCTTCGAGGATATTTATTGAATTACGTATACATAGTTCATACAATTTCGCTACACCATACGTTACTGTAGTGTATAGGTAGGTTAGTTTGGGGAAGACGAAAACACTGTAGGAGGAATAGGATATTGGATTTTCTATTGTTCATTTTAATTGGACAGCAGTTAAATTTGAGTTCACGAGACGCAAAAACAAAGTTGATGAAATGAGTTCACAACAAGAAGAGTACTCGTAATTCGTATCTGTCTACCTAACACGAACATGTTGATTGATTATTTTTTTTTAGGTTGGTACGTTTTGTTCTGATTACCTCAATTTAATTGAGGAGGTAATGTAGTTGTAACCAAATAGGTCAAAGAACTAAAATGTAGGGATTAAGTTCTTCTATGGAGAATATGAAGACAGTAACTTTTTTGTTGTTGTTAACGATGTAAACAGTTCCATATAGAGGATTTATCTTGACACAATTTTCGGTCTTTTATTATTGTGAGCGTTTGCTCAATTTTTTTTTTTACAGATTTCGGGATAAACGTCCTATATGAACATATATTTTTTAGTATTAGTTGGGAGAATTTGGGAGTTTGTCAGTCCTATTTTAAATGAAAACCCACGGGGAAAAGTTTTTGGGGTCAAATAATTCCAGTTTTTGGTCAAAAATATTAGAACAACGATAAGACCACGAAATTCCAGAGTTTTTTTTTTGATTAGGAACCCTTCTCCGAAACACATCTGCGGGGACTTGAAAAAACGCATCTGTTTTCCACGGATTTTAAGATTTTGGGATTTTCGATATTAAAATTAAAAATTTGTGTTGAACATAAACGCTTATGATGTACTTTCTCCGCTGCGAAAACTGCCACAATGCTTATGTTGAACATAAATGCTTTGAATTTCGTTTCAACAAACGGCTCTTAGATCTTTGGATCTTTGTGGCTTTGGATTTTCTGCAATTTCTGTTTTTTTCTATTTTTGGCTTTCTGAATTCACGATACTGTCTTGCATAAGTTGGAGGTATCTCATCTCAAAAATGTGCATCCCCTCTAAATTAGAAGGGAGGGGTAAAAAGAACACAAATTATATACTACTTAATTGTCAATTTTTTAGTTTAAAAAAAAATCAATAAACTTGATTCTTCGCAGCCAGATAATAATTTGAGCACAAAACTCAACATAGAAATATAAGAATTTTTACTTAAAAATTTCTTTTTACAATTCTGATGCCCGAAAAACACTTAAAAAAATCGTAATACTTGTGTTTTAAGTAGGTATCTTTCTTATTTATTAAATTGCTAAGACCTTATTACTAAGCAACGTTCGACAGACAAGTTAATAATAGAATAATGTCAAACCTAAGACTTTGTAAAAAGTATTTTTATACCTTGTCATTTGTCTTCCAAAGTATTTTCGAAAATATGATTTTCTAAACTACGAAGTTAATATTATTACATCAATAACTAGTTCCTTGCAAATTCCATAAAAATGCTACTAATAAAAATCCAATTACTCTGCTCCATTTATAACTCGTAATTAATAAAAACAACACATGTTTCGAATATGTTCCTATCGTTTATAACCTCATTCTTATCTCTGAAAATTGTGTACACATGCCAACCTTGAAATCAAAACGCTATGCCATAAACTTCTCTTTCTTCTTATACGAGTATCTATATATAAATCTAAAACAACAACATTCTAAGCAACATTCCACCTTGCATCCGAAAATACATCTTTCCCCCATCAGCTAGCAAACCACTGGATCGACAACCGACATACTTTTTTCGCTTTCATAACTCTCTGAGACTATAATAAAATTGTGGCTGAAAGTAGCGCAGCAACCTGGTCATCATAGGTAAGATATACTCGGAGTATCTATAATTTTGTACCCCGATCTCGAAATATAGATATGTCACACAGAATAATTTTCCTCTTTCCTGCACTAGATATCTCTCATATTGATTGGCAATAAGTAGATACAAAAAAAGTAGCTATTGGAGATTATTAGTTGCAAAGTATCAAGTGAATTAAGTTATTCCGCTTCGATGACTTAGTGCAAATTATTATAGCCCGACGAAGTCAGTATACAAAAAAAAAAAAACAAGTTCAACAAGAATTCATAACGAATTTTTACTTTTCCTCCATCCCAAAAAAAAAACCTAGAAAAATTAGCAAACAATGATCTGAGAAAAAATTCATATAACCATCCATCTACCAAGAGATATGTACATTTACCAGAAGATACTACTCAATCAATTTTGCAATTTTAATCTCAAGTCGAATGCAACCGGGCTCGACTATCGACTGCGTCGATCAAACCAAATCCATGAACGACTCAAAGCTTCTCATAAAGATACGTACGGCGGCGGCGTACCTACATATTCGTACTCTTTACTTGGGCAATTTTCCCTATTGCCATGTTTTCAAATCGGCAGCATACAAGGTGAGCAGCTAGGTCTACGTCTGCACCATATCCAGCAGCAGCTTTATGTACCAGCTCCATATATGAGTATCCCCAGAGGTACGAGTACGAGAGGATAAATCTGGTTCTTCAACATTTTTTTGTTTTATTATTTTGCTTCTTTATATAAGTGCTTTACTTCGAATGCTGGTGATGATGTTTTGCAACTGAAAAACTTAGTTATTTTTTTGATCGCAGACGATCGGTATCGTCGATGTTTCGGATACAATAGATTCGGACGTCTTCGTCTGAACGAACCCAATATGGGTTCGAGAATATCATTCAGAATGGCAAAAAATAAACAAAACTTCAATTCCATTGCCAATAAAGGTTATCGAATTATATTACAGAAGACTAAGAATCGCCTTGAATTTCCATAATGTGTTTAGACGTAACTTCATAAATGAAAGAAGACAACGTAAAACAAAAAAAGACAAAAAAACAAAAACAACGTAGAAAATAAATTTAATGCGATCATCAATTGGAATTTCTATTTTAATTTCATAGCATAATCTATAAACAACCACAGGAACGGTTTCCATAAATGGTCAGCATTAACCATACAAAAAAAAATAAAAAATATGATGGTTCTTGGCGCGTACTCCTGTGGTATCCCAAGTTCATTTCTTTTTTTGTTTTTTTCTTTCTTTCACACTGACATGGATGTCTATTTAGATTTCCACTGTGAGGTATATGATAATGAATTTATGATTAGAATGTATTTAATGACAACCATATTGGGTGTGGACTGTTGTGGAAATTTTCAACTACTTGGGTTGGGACAGAATAACTTTTTTTGTTTTGCAAAATTATTTGTTTTGATTTTTTTTAAATGATTTTGATTGACATGATTGGCACATGATTTGTTGGGAATAAAATGCCAACTTTTTATTTCAATCAAAAGATTGAAAATTATAACCACATTTTAACCAGCGATATTTTTACTGAGTACAACAATTTGAATAAAAATGAAGAGAACAAAGCAGTATATTTTTTGATAAAAAGTTATTAAAAAGTTTAAAAAAATAAAGAAACAAAGAGTAAAATTTAAAGGATTTTATACCTTAGTAAGAAAATACATAAGAAATTACTTATAAGAAAATATATAAAAAAAATTATAAATAAGAAAATATATAAAAAAGTAGTAGTTTCTGTTTTAAATAAGATTAAAGGTCAGAGAACATTTATTACATTGTTCCTGTCATATGTTTTCCATCTAAGAAAAACTTTTCATTAAAAAAAAAAATTTATCAATCGTTTTGCTTACGTTTATTTATCGTTTTGCACGTACCAAAACTAATAGAAAACTGATAGATAAAATCTTTTCCCGCTTCATTTTCGCAAAATTCTGCTTCAGTTTTTTCGTTATTCATAACTTGTTCTTGTTCTTGTTAAGACACCAAAGATTTGGCTATTTTCTTATAAAATAAAACAAGCAAATTATATGGTCGTTATTATTTATCATTTTGTTTTTAGTAAAAGGTGTTTGTCTACTTATTGTTAGATAGAGAGATACAAATTAAATATCACCCATGTAGAATATGTCATTAGATAACAGTTCTATCTAAATAGGTTTTAAGATAAGACTACAGAACACTTGAGTTTAAATTATTTTTTAAAGATAGCAAACTTAAATATTAAATATTTAACTGATACTAAAGAAGTAACGACGACATTGTTCCACTTTCTTTTGCAACTCTTTTAACTGTTTTCTTTTTCTTTTTTTTTTTTTTTGTTATGTTCAGTTTAATAATTTGTTTTTTTTTTTCTCTTTTCCCATTACACTTTGTTTAAAGGCAGTAAAGAATTTAAAACCAAAATACGAGAGTAACATGACTCAGATCATTCAACTTGTTTTGTATATAATATATGTCTTAATGACCTCTTAAGCACTTCCCTTCTCTTTGGGATACACTGAGTTTGTGTTGTTATTTTTATTATTGTTGGACGTAATAGTCACATTGTCACAATTAATCTGGGGTCCCCTTGATAAAATATTATATGACCAGAAAATAAAATGATACAAATTTAAAAACTTAAAAGAACCTAAGGCGGACAGAAAATATAAACCCAAAGCCTGGCAAATTAAAAATACCAAGACAAGAGCAATTAAGATTAAAAATTCAAGAAAAAAAAAAAACATTTGTATGAAAAATGACCAAGAATTCTTTCTGTTATACAAAAATAGACAATTTAAAAGAATTAAAAAAAGATACAAAAATAAAAGGCAACAAAACTGGATGAAATCCATCACTGGGGTGATCCACATTTATTAAAGTAATCCATGAAGTGCGCCTCAGTCGTAATCATATATAACTACTGTTGGGGTATAATAAATAATATTTGTTCTACTTGTGCGTGTGACTGATGGCAAACGGAATTGTCTGTTATTAAATCCTTTCTTGAGTACGAGTACCGCAGGAATGCGTTGTGCTGCGCATTGGCGGTTAAAAGAAATGATGACTTCAAGAAACCACGGAGTAAGTCGAAAAGAATTCTGATAGGAGTACTTCAGTGTAAAGACAATAAAACAAACAAGAGGAAAACATTACTTTTCTGCTTCCGATTAAAGATAAATAAGAAAAAGAATGAGAGATACATCATAGAAGCCATGTTGAAGTGATGACATTACCTACAGCGAAGAGGTATTTTTTTTCTTATAGCTGCAGAGGATAGCCCTTTTTTGACGATGACCCTGGACATAGTCCATTCAAAAAAAAACCTACAGTTAAATGTATTGTGTTCATAAATAAAGTGCTGCCAAGCAAAAAACTTGTATTGTTTTCCCAAATTCCAATTTACGTCAGCTTTATGTACACATATGTATATTGTGGTCACACATGGCCTGATAAACAATATTTTTATGTTTAAACATTCAGGATAAATTTGTAAAAACTTCCAAAAAGAAGGCCAACCCTCATACGGAAACAACAAATTTGTTTTTATCGTTTTGTGAATAACGGGAACACAAACAACCAAATTATACTAAAATATATCTATAATAAAAATGTAGGTGTTTAATGTCTGCTCTAAGTTCAATTAAAACATACATTTACATGCTTCTTTAGACTTTACAGATGCTAACCAGATGTTTCAAGAAACTTTATTAAAAATTTAAGCTTTTTAAATTTTAGAGAAAATTCTTGCTATAGGTTTTAGACTAGTCTTGAACAAAATAACAGAATAAAGAAACCACAGGAACCACATTTTTTTTTGGTTGAGGTCATTACAACTGCTAAATATATATTGCAGGAACCATATTCTTTCAGACTTATCACCAAAATATGATTACAGTGGCTGACCAATAAAATAATTAGAAGCATGCTAATACAAAATACAGGGATGTTATATGATATAAGTTATAAGTTGTAAAAATATATAGAAGAACCATTTCTTCGGATTTAAAAAAAAAAAAATCAAACCATTTTCTTGATCTTCATTTTTCAGAGTTTTTTTATACGCATTAACTCTTTCTTGAAAATGGAAAATTTCACCATAGACTCACACAAAGACTTACTTACCACTGTTCACTCGTAATGTAATGTTCGCGTTACTATAAATGGTCAATATCTACCCATCGAATCCAATTTCGGTTTGTGTTAGAGCAAGAGATTCACTATTTAGCCGCACCACACGAATGTTGAATGCCTTGATATCAGTTTTTCGATTTTACATGGAACCAATTATCTCTTTTAGCTTCGCAATTTGAAAATTATGCTTGAGAATACAATGATGTGCTACGAACTGATACGGACCCAAGTTGGACAAGCCAAGTTTTGGCGAGAATTCCGTATAAGAGATTCTTAGGTGTTCTAGGCTTAAAATGTATTATTCCACTTACAAATGTCTTGAAAACTACCTTTAAACAGTTTCAAACTCTTGTCATTCGCATTCAAATCATATTTTAACCAAAGCGTGAACTTTGTTTAAACCAAACCTACTCAGACTTACGGTGGTTTCGAATGTCATGAAGAGGAAAAGTACTTCAATTTCGTGAGAAAATAAAATCCCAAATGACGAAAGAAAAACAAAAAACCTAAAAGAGGAAACACACAAGTTGTAAGTCTACAATACAGTACCGCAAATCTAATTTACCATAAATATAATAATTTTATTGTTTCATAATGAAAAAAAAAACAAAGAAACTTATTCAAAGGTGCATACACATCGGACAATAAAAGTGTATTCCCCTGTCGCAGTCTCACATAAAGTATTAAAAATAAAAACAAGACTGTCTTAGCTATGGATAAAACCTAAGTCTGTGGGCGTCCTGTCTATACACAAGACCACAAATCTAAGTGAGTAGCTTCAAGCTGTAGGCCTTTAGGTAGAAGTCTTAACTGCACATCGTAATTGGAGATGTGCGTAGAGATTTATTGGCGGCTTCTCTTTAGCTATTCCCTTTTCGTTTGATCTTTTTTTTTATACCTTTTTTGCCATATTTTAAAGTCGTCTGACTTCCTCTTCGGTTTCCCTTATAGTTAAATGTGTGTCTTTTTCTATGCTGTGAGGTAAGCATGAGAAAAACGATAGAAAAGGGTATCAACTGGGGTCATCTGGAAGGTTCAACGCCATCTTCCCTTTCTTCTGAAATAAATTTTCAAACAAAAACGAAATAAAACAAAAACAAAAACAGATCCAAAGAAAACTTTAATGATCCCCTTTATGTTCCCTCTGCCAGTCCCCCCCCCCTTTTTGGAGTCAATTCATGCCCTCTTCCTAATTGATTACTGTATTGCACTGTTGTAGTTTTAGTGCAGCAGAATCTGACTGCGGCGCGCGGATGCCGCATGTAGATGATGATTACAAGTTACAACTATTGCCATCTGTTGGGCTAATGCCATCATGCTGCTCAGCTTACTCTTGCCGGTACGGAAGTAGTTCACATTGCGCGCATACTAACACATAAATTTGTTCATGCTCTGGACCTGAATGGATTGGATGTGGCACATAAATAATATTTAGATGAAGTTGATGATGGAGGAAAGAAGATGAACGAGAACAACAAAACATATAAAATAAAAAAAAAATAAAATAAAAATTAGAAGATGAACAAAAAAAACACACACATAACGTAAACCTAATGATGATGATTTCTTTTTCCTCTTGTGCACCGTTTCATGGTTCATAAATTCCTAGTCAAACGATCTTCGTGTGTGAGATGATTTTTTTCTTCTCAAGACACACAATTTGAGTCGAAATGAGTGCACATAACACTCTGAGTTGTTAGTATAGTAGAGTAGAGTTCGCTGGAATGAGCGTGGAGCTTCTTACTTGGCCGCAAAACTATTTAAATAGATCTTTTCTCCATATGACTTGCAGGTTAATTACTTATGTTGTTAATAGTCTCGGAGGTGGTGTTGAAAAGTTAAAAAAAAAATATATATACATAGGTAGGTTTTTAATATCTTGTAATAATTTAACAATTGGCTATTATAATTTTGAATTGTTCAAAAAAACAAACAAAACACTGAAATTTCGCTTCTTATTATTTAATTTTAATTTATTTTTAAAAGGAATATAATAAATAATAAAAATAAATAATAAAAATAAATGATAAAAATTAATAATTAAAATTAAAATTAAAATTTATTTTGAATAATAAAAATAAATAATAAAAAAATAATAAATATGTAAATGAATAATAAAAAATAAGTTTAAAAAAATTGCAGTTCAATATTTGAATGACACACCAACCAAGTTTGTAGGCTGCAGTTATACATAGATCTATTTAAAGAATGCCTCAACTTTTTATCCTTAAGTGGTGCTTGGTCGAAAATTTAATGCCCTACACATTACGTAATGCTGCCATGCTAGAAATCTAAACCCAAATGTTCCGTTACTTATCGATGTGTATTGAACTCACTCGTGTTTTACTGGCCAACAAACAAAAACTATAAAAATGAAAAAAAGAAAATTAAATTTTAAATTATAAAATTAAAAAAAAAAAACATACAAAAATAGTAAGATATAAAATTTAAAATAATGAATACATTAAAAATGAAAATATCTCTGAAAAATACAAAATAAAAATAGACACAAATTGTAAAAAAATAAATGAAGCGTGGAAATAAATAAAAAAATGAGAAATGCAAAAACCAAAAAAAAATGCGAAAACGCAAAAAAAAAATAAATTATAAAAACAAAATAAAAAAATAAATTATAAAAACAAAATAAAAAAATCATAAAATTTGTAAAAAAAATAAATAAAAAAAAACGCAAGAAAATAATAAAAAAGAATAAGTAAAAACACAAGGAAATAAAACAAATAAAGTAAATTAAAAATCGATTATATAAATGCAGAACTGCAAGGTTTTTTTTTCATCTCCAAATATAAGATCTAAAAGAATTAAGTGGATTTTTGTTAAAAAGACCTTAATATGAAAAAAAAAAATCTGTTTATTTTTTTATAATTAATTTATTAGTTTCCAGTGTGAATTATTTCAAGATTTTTTAGAACATCGGCCAGTCGACTGCTTTTGATAGAAGTGGGTAATTTCTTTTCTATTGCTTTTGCTTTGGAACTATTTCAATAATGTTGTTTCCATGATATTTATTTGCAATATAATATACGTAAACCAAACACATTTGCTTTATTTTATACCTATAAACTCAAAATTTTCCATTCACATCAATATGTATGTATTATTAAAAAAACAATTTAATTTACCTAGTACTTACATTTAGTGAGAAATCTAATTTTTTTTTTTATTTCTTTACAGGTAAGCATCATTTATGCAGAAGAAAATATACAATCGAATAAAATAACACGTTAAAAGATATAAGATAAAAATATTTATCAGTTATTATTATTTCGAGTATGTATTTCGTGGTAAGCCTTTATCCATTCACGTATAAAATAACTGTCAGTAAAACGTTTGGTATAGAAACCTATAAATCCAACAACCAACATACGTGTTCCTTAACCCCAAGATCCATTAGATACATGAATATTATAAACTACAAAAGAATTTATGCAAAATACGGTTTATTGGAGATTGCGAGTACGACCAAAGACGACTACGATGGAAATGACGACGACGGACAGTAGCTGAATCGTGTGTTGTTCTATGTACATTTATTTGCCATCGCATCGTGATTATTGCTCGCTCCATGCGAGGAGTTAGATGACTTGTTCAATTTGAATGGTTGTTTTCGTGTCTTTTTTTTAGTTTTTAGTATTAGATGAAATTTCTTAGATGATTGTGTAGATATATAGTTTCGTCATCATCATATATGTATGCTGCATGCATCAAGCATCCATCGTCGCACCACAACATACCTACTCTCGTAAGATCGCGAGTAATTTTCTTACGATTTTCATAAACGGAAATTCTTGTACAAAAGAGTTAACGGCAAGTTGTGTGTGGTGTGTTGCTGCAGCTGTGCACAGCTGGATCTTATGTTATTGAAACGTTCATCGTCGTCGGCGTCTTCGTTGTCCCAACCCAATGTTTGTCTTAGCTTAAAGGTGGATTCGAGGAAACTATTCAGAAAATTAAATACATATTTCGTAGAATTTTGAAGAAATTACAAAGTTTTCGACATGAACATTAATTACTTTTGTCTCAAGAATTGCTATATTAGTTAGTTGATTTTAAACTTTGTACTTTATCATTGACGTTCGAGCAGTCGTCAAAAAACTGCTATGAATCTCGAATAAGTTAATCGATCCATCTGTTCCGACTGAAGCTCCTTATGCAAATATAGACAGGCAGACAAACAAACACAATTACTAGACCTACTTCTCGTATTGTAATTTTGCATTACTGCATGCATAAATTACTAAGGTACCTACATATTCCCAAGTAAAAAAAGTAGGTCTTCGCTCTTAACAGGGAATTCAATATGTATGTCTTATTTTACTTGTTAATTACTTTAAGAGCTTTTAGTCCACAATAAAATATGGGTCTTTTCTTTGTGATTTATAAAGTTCGGATCTTGCATTCCCCATAACCTTCTCGACCTAGATAACGTTAACAGCACACCCCACTGCACCATTTATTTTTTATAAATGCACCATTTACTGAACTGCAGATACCTTATCTGAAATTGGAACATCATGGAATTCCAAATGCATAAATCTGAACATGTCTATTCTTCTTCGCTTAGTTTCCAATTAACTATAAACACAATGTTCAAACACAAAATTGAGCAATTTTATTATATTCAGTATCATTAAGGTCAACGACTCATCAACTACGAAACTGCAATTAATTCCACCAAAATTGCCTCATCATGTGTCATCTTTCATTTCCCTAGAAAGCCCATAGTGCATCATCATCGTATAGCGTTTATGCAACAGAGGAGAGGCAACACAAAAAATCGATACTTCCAATTAAATCCTTCCCAGTTTATGCTTCATACATTTTCCTCCTGTGAACCCTAGGCATACAGAAAATTACTTGTAGAAATACCTATAACTTTTCAACCCTATTTTTACACTCTCATGCATAATGGCTGGGTTTAATGGCAACAAAATACCTCTTCAGAGTTGATTTTCAGAGAACAAAAATTATTGGGTTCAGATAATTTTTTTTTTTTTTCTACATAATTACTTTGACGAAACCCCTTCAGCAGCGTGTTGAAGTAGATATTGAAGTTGTTGGTAAATTAATTCGTTAAAAACGCGAGGTTATGAATTAAAAAGTATGATTTTTGTTCTTTTGGTCTTTTTTTTTTAAAGTTGGTGTAAATTGTTTCTTGCACATTTCTAAGAACGATCTCTAAGAGATACCTTAATTGGTAACAGTGTTATTTTTTTGTTCGTTTCCTTTACAAAAAAAAAAAAAAAAAAAAAAAAAAATGGCACTCTCGGTTTTTAATCCACAAATTTCGCACGGAGTTTTGTTGAAAATTAAACGATTTTGTAATCTAAGAAGTTCGAAAAATGTACTGAAACTTTATTGTTAAGGAATTACTCAATCAAAAATGTCTTTGTACTATTTTCCAACAATTCTGGGAGATACATAATTTAAATTTCCTGACAGCTGAGGTGCTCAGTAACTGCAAAGTGGCTTAAGTTTTTGGTTTTGAATTTCAAAACTATTTTCCCTCAGTGTACATCATTTAGGCAATTAATCAGCTCTTAAGATTATCCCTTCATGATCTTATTTATTGTCGAGCTAATTTTCAAAAAAATTTCACGCTTACCCTTCAGAAATTCGATTCGGCAATAAATTCAAACAAAGACAATGCCGTTCCCAGTTCCCAGCAGACACACATTCCTTCCAATCATGATGCTTTTTGTTTTTCCGATGAGTGTAGTGAATGGTCTTTCCACAGTTTTCAATTGACCAATCAATCAGTGGACCAGTCTGAGAAGCTATTAATTCCTGAGATTTTGTAGGTCGTCGTCGTCGTCATTGTGCGTCGCGTCGGTAGTGGTGGTATCAATTGTCCAGAAACATTCGACTGAGTTGAATTCCAATAATTCTTCCCTCTCTTTCAAAAATCCCCAATTCACCCTTCTTTTTCATTCTGAATTGATTTCCTTTGCCATGTTCAGATCAGACTACAGATACACACTCTCAGAAGGAAATAAGTTTGAGAGGGTAATTAATTTAAGTATCTTTTTCCCCTTGTGCGTTTTTTGTGTAGGTATCCAATGTGGATTGATAGGAATCTCAAGCATTGTGTGGGTGTTGCAAAAAAAAAAAAATCAAACGCACGAGGGTCAGGGTTATCTGCTATAATCACGCGACTATGATGGAGTTCCACAAGGTTCAACTGGTGGTCAAAGTTTATTTCCCATAAAAAGCTTCTCTTAAATTTATTTTATTATCGAATTAGGATAGTCGATTCTTTTTTTTTTTTGTATAGATGTATACAAAAACATGCGAGTCTGTAAGCTAAACGCGCCCAAATTTTGTAGTCTACACAATTTGTATATATATTTTTTGTTGTTGTTGTATTTTTCAATAAAAAGTAGCAAATGACTTTTGTGATATGTCGCATACAAGTGACAGTTTCAACACTTTTGTGTTTTAATAGGACCGCCCGTATCGAGTCTGTTCAATTGATTGCTGTGAAAAAGTTATGGGACATTTATTAGGCAGCCAATATCGCGATCGATCGCTATAGCTGTGATAGTCAATGACAGCATTGTTTTATTTGGTTGGGTGTTGTGTGTCGCATTTGAAGGAGAAAAGACCTGATCTAGATTGACGTTTCATCTTGTGTCGTGACAGTTTGGTATTAATCAGAGACTGCTAGTGAGAGTAAAAATCAAAATACAGAAAAACATGAAGTTAAAAAAAAAAAAAAACAGTGAAGCAAGAGAGATGAACGACTGCGATAATTAGACAATGGAATTGAGCCATTACAGTGCAGGCACATGATGGTTCAGCAATCACCAAAACAACAACAATTTTCGATGATAATGCTGATGCTGAAAAAGTGATAGCGTGTGAGATTTTTTATATGATTCGCTGATGAAAGGGAAACTCCTCGAATAATGGTAATTATTGTATGTAGTTCGTTACTGGTAGACTATAAGATCAATTTTTCAAGGGCTTTCTTAATCGTAATTTTTTTTATTGTTATATCTGTAATGCTTGATTTTGTGATGTGTAATGGTCTTAAAGAGTAAAGCTACAGTTGGGTATAATTAAAGGCCATCCTATATTAAAAGAAAGTTAATACACAAAAAAAATTTAAACAGTAAGGTTAAGGTTGCACTTACAAAATGAAAAAGCTCATTAGTAAAATTTCACTTTTTAATGAGATTTGTTCACTTATTATTTGCTAAAATGAAGTAACAGGTTCTTGTATATATTCTTTGTATCACTTTAAAAAGTTCAGTTAAAAATGCTTCTAGCTTAGTTAATTTTTAACAATATATTTCGAGGATACTCTCCTAATCATCAGAGTCTAAAAATTTACAAGAAAACATTTTATAAATACCTAAAAATTAAGGATAAAATAAAATAAAATTACTAATTGTTGATAATATAAATAATAAAAATTGCTGTTTTTAAGTTTTTCTTTATTTTGAGACATCATGTGCTCAATCTATTATAGTAATGCCAAAGCCAATTTTAAGGAAACTTCAACAAATATTGTTTTAATAATACTATGTGCCACTCAAAATATACGCAAGCTCTACGTTTATTAGAGCTAATTGCACTCATTATAAAATGGTATATGTAAAAATTCCGTAACACACCCATAATATGGAGTTAGGGACAAAAAACGTTTTTTTTCGATCTTCATACATTTTAAAAATTTTGGTTTCGTCAAATTTTTACCCATTTTAGATTTTTTTTTTTACTGTTTTGGGAAGTAGACATTAAGACCTTTAAAACAATGTAAAACATGTGGTTTGGTAAAACCACCTAGACTATATAAGCTGAAAAATTTCAAAAATTCCATTTTTTTGTCATTTATTCAACTTCGAAATCAATAAAGCATAGGTATGTTTTAAAAACAACATGCTGTTTTATAAATATACTCTAAAATAATAGCGGTATTCATGCAACCTGGTAAACTCTTGGTAAACGTGGTAAAGTACAATATCTGGTAAACTAGCTTTCATTTCCATACAAACTTCGACATGTTTACCACATTTACCAGGCTTACCACGTTTACTACGGTTGCATGAGTACCCCTAATGTTTATTTCTATAAACCAAACGAGATTTTTTTCATAAAATTCGATTGAAAATTGTATAAAAAAAGTTTTAACGATTTCAACCCAGATACAGAAATTCGAACTTTCAGCAAACCCCATATATTTTAAAATTGTTTATCCAAATTTGCTGAGCATTTGACAAATCTAGATTTTTTGCAATTGATAAAGGTCCGGAAACGTTGTTTTGGTCCTAAGTTTAGATTTCGGAGGTGTTACGGAATTTTTACGTACCATTTTGTAATTATAGTGCAATTAGCTCTACAAAACGTGTTAAGTCCCCGCCCATGTATATTTTTTTTACACAGTTTTTGTCACACAGTGTATTAGAGAAAATAAAGAGTCTTAAAAAATGTTTTAATATTTATCTCAGTACTTCAACTTAAAATATAAATGGCATGATTTGAAATCATAAATAAACCAATCTCCTTAAGAAGTTAATCGCCTTGAAGTTAAAAAAATGCAATGAGAGTAATTGAATTCTTTAAAGTTTCTCAAATATTAACTTTAATAGTAAATATTTAAAAACAGTATTTATTTCCAAGTCCAACGAGATATTTTTTTGAAATTGTTGAAAATTGGCTAAGAAAAACAAATTCTAAACGATTTCAACCCAAATGTTGAAACACGAACTTTCAGGTGCCGAAAAAAAAAGTTAGCTTGGTTTACCTCCCAGTTGAATGGAAATTTTCCTTGACATTGATGATTATTTTTATGAAGCCATTTTTATGGGTTAAAACAAAACATATTCCAAAAAATGTTATATTAAAGGAACTTTAACATACAAGAATAAATCTTTAATATTTCAACTTTCAATTGGCTCAAGGCCATTAGGTTTTGATTCGAAGTATGCATGAAATTATTGACAGCATTGCTCTTACTCTTATCCTAAATGTCTTCATAGACAAATTTAACAAGTATAAAAAAACACCTTTCCCTATATTAAACACGGTTTTCTGTTTTGTTTTAAGAAAGTTTCATAAAGAAAAGTGTTTTTACTACAAAAGGTGTAGTCCCATTTATTGTATAAGTCTTATCTTGATTTACTTTTTTTGCCAGTTTTTTTTATTGGAAAATTGTATTGCCATGCATAAACTGGTCCAAAATAATAACATTTCCTAACCAAATATGACGAACTAATTCATTCATTTCCAAGAAATTTCATTAATGAATATAAGTCAGCAGTTGATATTGCAACAACTGTTGTTTTCTTTTCCCGTAAATAAATATAAATCGAAATATATCGATACAAAAATGAGACATATAAATATTTTTCTTGTTACTTTACGACTTATGCGCAGTGAGTTGCGACCTGTCCTAATTGATGGGTTTTGTAGTTTGCACCGAGCCGCATACAATAAGCCACTTAAACGATTCAATTTAACGATTAAGCCATGATTATCGAAAGTGAAAGTTAAATAATATTCAATCGGAGTTTTATTGGTTTGTTATTTGAGATATAATCGTCTGTCGGTCGCGTCATGTGTAGAATGTGTACATGATGGACAAGAAAGGTGAAACAAGCTGACTCTTAAGAAAAGAAAAAAATGCATCTTACAAATCACATGAATATAAATTGTTGTAATTTAATTGTAACAATCTGTGCAATGTTGCAACTTGCAATTTATATCAAAAAAGAAAAGTGTAATCAATCTTGGCAGTTCAAAACAATAATATAATCAGGCTTGATTATTAAAATAGACAACCAGGTTTGTTATGTTTTTTTTTTCTTTTTTAATTTTGTTGCCTTGTTTCAACTACAAATTAACACCTTCCGCTGTTGCGCAATGTAACCACTGCTGCAAACATAATATGTAACTGTGATACAGTTGCAACAAATTTAATTATTTAATTAATCACTTTGGTCTGGCTATTGGAAAATCGCCTTGATGTAGTGATACCTTAATATACTATTGTGCTATTTGTCTGTGGACTCGGTTGGATTGCGGCAATATAATGGAATTTATAAGTTCCTCATATATGGGAAAATATTTTGCACTGCTGGTTGAGCTCCATTTAACAAAAAAATGTGGGAAATGGGTCAGGGAAGTAAATATCATGTTTCCATTTTGACGCATTTTCAAGAAAAACAAATATGTTTTTGTTTTTCAAAAGAATTGAAATGAGGAAAAATAGGTAAGTAGGTATGCATTTAAAATAAATAATGCAAGTACACCATTACACCATTTATAACTAAAAAATTGCTGGACTGTAGGATTCGCCGCTCTTCCGAATAGTAGAGTACATATTAAAACTTCAAAAAATCATGGTCTCGCAAAGTTTATTGAATTTAATTTAAGTGAAATTAAGATGAAATATCGTGAAATACCGCATGGGAAGCCGTGAAAAAAAGGTTACTACCGTACGAAAAAGTGTAAAATACTGCAGAAAAATCAAAGAAAACCACTTAGAAATACGTGGAAAGTCGTAGAAAAAAGTGTGTAAAATATGCGATACACCGTGGAAAAAAGAAATGCTTGGTACCACGGGGAAATACGCAGAATACCGTGAATTAAAGCGCAGAATAGCGGTGTCAGAACTTTGAAACACGATTTGTTCACGTTTTTTTCCGCGATATTCAATATTCACGATCTCGTACGTTTCTTTTGTGGGGTATTCCACACACCTTTTTACTCTTTTTTCTTGATTTTCCACACATTTTTTCGAGATATTACACGTTTTTTCCTCGGGTATTCCCTGTTGTTCCATGATTCTCCCGGCGTCAAAAAAACTTCCAATTTGTTTTTCTATGCTCCAAATAAAAAAAAAATAAGAGCACTTAGGTAACATGAAATCGTCCAGTAAAATATTAAAATTATGAAGCCAATTACTGGAAACTAAAGAATGAACAATCTTGCGGGTTAGTAACTACTGTAGTTTTTGGTCCAAAGAGCCGTTTGAAACCGGCAGAGAAATCCATCCATCTTCGAGATCCATTGAAAAGTTCGCGAGCCCTTCAGAAATAAAAAAAAAAAAAAAAAAAAAAACCTTCAATGGAACTATCGTTAATAACGGATACACATTTTTTTTTTTTAAGAATAATAATGGTAATTTCTACTTTCGGAAATTACGAAAAAACTTTTACCCTGTAAGTTTGAGTTAAACTTACTTTTTCACATACTCCATAATCGTAATGTCAAGTTTGATAGCTATCCCAAATTGCACGGAGCCGTTGCCATTTCGAAGCTAAATACACGGTGTAAAGTCATTTCATCGGGCTTTGTTTTCAAGTATGTTCTGTACCGGAAGCCACTGGTCCATTATGCATCTGCTGCTCTTTTGTTAAATAAACCCAGACTACTAAATTCAATGTGTTTGCTGATGGATTGGTCAATTTGTCTTTTAAGAACTTCTTACTTTGAAATCAAAGGTATTCAACATCTGCTAAGATCACAAACATGTACTCCAAACTCCCTTTAATTTCATGTACCTGATAAAAATGTTATTTAAGAACTATTAATGAAACAGCCTTTAAGGCTGACGAAAATTCCATGGAAGAAATTTCTTCACCTCCCACTTTACGCACAACGAAACGAAATTATGTCCGACAGCCGTAAAATAAATAATTTACTTTGTTGCTTAAAGTATGTCTACATCACGATGATGCATACAGCATGTTGTCGTTAATCATAATTGCATTGCCACAGTTCAACAGACTTGTTTCACGTTCATTGCAACTTCGTTTTATTTAATTTTGTATGAGTATACTCGTATACGTACCACAATTGCACTCTTTGCAAAATTTTAACTTTCGTGTGTGTTTTCGTTTTGTTTTTTTTTTGTTGACTGTCATATTAACGATTTGCATAACGAAGAAAAACATACTTGCCACCAAAAAGTCAGTCGATGATGTCGCCGCATGACACAGACAATTACAACCAAGGGCACACAAACATACCACAAATAATAAAATGTCCCTCAAAACGCCCAACCCTCAATATTCTTTGATGTTGTTGTTTTATTTTAAAACATTTTGTACTTGAATAATGAATGAGAAGAAGAGTATATTATGATGGTCTCGGGTCGGTCTATAGTGCTTCCGGTGGTGTAGGCAATAATGGTACTTCTTGCAAAGAGAGCAAGAGTTGCAGCGTAGCACTCCCTGCATTAACGCACCAATTTGTCTCTCAATCAGAGACAAATGCGCATAAAAAATGATGATCAAAATAACTCATGCATTAAATTAGCACTGTCAAAACAAATAAGATCATTGTTATGGCAGCCCCTCTTTGAATGTAGCTTCAATACGTCATGTATAAATACAATAAAAAAGTCCTCAAAGGAGAGCCTTAAAAATCCCATCCAGATATAGAAACACTAAAACACATCTTTAGAACTGAAAATTCTTTTTATGCGACATGCAATTTTTTTTTTTTTTCAAACAAGAACAACTGATAAAATGTTGACACAATGCCGGATGATTGCTCAGGGCGTGCCTTCGCTTATCTCTGGAAGAAAGCGTGTGTGCGGCCAAGGGGATTGATTGCATCCCGTTTGGTATTAAAATTTAAAAGCCTTTGATATGAATCGCCGTCATCAACGAAGAAACATGATAAAAAAAAACGACAAAACACACGAAATCGAAGACGACAGCATATTTTGTTTGATGCATGCCACATGTTTGTTTTTTCGGTTTTTTTTTTTTACATTAATCTGATGGACACCACGCACAAGAACCACATGTGTCATTCAACCTGTATTTGGTGCGGTATCTCGGGGAGGGACAATACCACATTTTGAACACGAAAAAGTGCAACCTTACCAACACTTTGGTGCCATATGCTGGTGGTCAACGTGTTTAATGATATAAATATTAACATAAATTGAAAAGAAACAAAAACATGAAAGGTGTTAGTCACAGGAAGTGAGCTCAGTTAACAGAATTTTTGGGATTGTTTTGAAGTACAACAAAGAAAGAACAAGATCACAAAGTAAGAAAAAAACTTGAGGCCTAACTACAACGGACACTTTTTGCAAAAAGTGCAAAAGTGAACAGTTTCAAACTAATTTTCCTTAACTTAACTGGGGAAAACTTTAAAAAATGCCTTAAAAGCCTTAGATTCTAATACATTGCTGTACTTCTTTCCGCAAAAAAATAGACCTAGTAAGTATTACTTTTGTAGTTTTGCAAAAAGTGGCCATTCTAGTTAAGCCTTTATATAATTGAAGAGAACATCTCTAATGAAATATTATTGAAAAAAAAATCACAACAATATATATACTTTGAAATCTCAAAACACGAAGCTAATAGTTTCAAAACTCTTCTGGTTTATCTATTTACGTATAAAAACTTACCATCTTTAACTAAAATACAACATTTGAAAAATTCTGCTATTTTCAGTTCCCAACCCTTCCGCAACTCCAACTGGAAATTATTCACATTTTCTACTCTAGTTCTATAAATCAAAAGATCTGGATTAAATTCTTTTCATCTTTCAAATAAACCTCAAATTGACTTTAGTGAAGTTTTCCAATTAAGTTGATACACTCCAAGCATATATTCAAATTTACAATTTTATAACCTTGAACCACTTTTTCTGTGCATTATACCGCGCCTCAGTAGATTCGAGAAATAAAAAAAAATTAAATACACGTTCTTGGAAAGAAAATTTATTTTTCAAGATCCTCCCTCAATATCCTAAAACAAAAAAAATCAAGATAAACGTATTCACCTCTGCCCGTGGTATGGTATTATAATCATCTCATTTCTTTTCAAATTGCATCTCCCTTAAAAAAGTATGTTGAGGACATACTCTCAATTTAAAAACATGAACTTATAAAATATTTTTGTTTGTATTGCGAAATCTAGGACATTTTCAAAAAAAAAAAAAAAAAAAAAAAAACATACACACAATTGAATAAGACAACCCAAAACACTTGTTCCCAGCTTGAAGCTATAAATGGGAACTACAACATTTTAAAAATTCTGTTTTCCTGCCAGACATGGTTGGGACAATAAATGTTTGCGTACTTTTTTTTCTCCATTTATTCATATTATATAACACGAGCAATTCTTAAAAAAAAAACGAAGTGTTTTCAACTTCACATTCAGGTCATAGATACAAGTGTGTTTTATATATATATAAAGGCATAGAGGGAAAAATGGCTTAAACAATTCCAAAAACAGGAAAAAGAAAATTGTTCGCAAGAAAACACAAGACATACAAATAGAAAAAAGACAAAAAAAGAAAAATAAAGTAAAACAACCACTTCCACTTTAGAGACTGCAACAGTAAAGAAATTTATGCTTGCACTCTTCTCTTATGTCAAAGTAAAATTATCCAATTACAGTTAGGTGAGCATTATAATAAATATATTGACAGTTTTACTGCAGTAAGTTGTTTTTTTTTCTCTTTAAGAAGCAAATCTGAATTATGACAAAAACTACACTGAAATATATTAACATTTGCAAATTATCACTGTGCAATTATTGTTGCTTTTGTTGTTTTCTTTTGAAATTGGCCGATTGTTTAAATATTTTCTTGAGTGAGTCTTGTTGCAATTACACTTCTGTCAAAATAAATCGTAAGTAAAAAATTGCCTACGTTCAAAGTTAAATCGTTTTTATGACACTTTGACTACGCAATTGATAATAACCTTAAACTGCAAAGTTGAGAGGAAATAGAGTCAGTAGTTTAGGATGGAGAAGTCTTTCAGCTTTTTGAATTTCGTTCCTAGTTTGTATTCTAATAAATTTGTATTTGAAGGTAACAAATACAAAAAACTTCGAAATTACATTAAATTTAGAAAAATTAAATCCTACTCAGGTGAAAATCACCCTATAGGGTTAATATCGTAGTTTAATGCTTAATTTTTATTTCGCATTAGATTTTTTTGTTTCGAATCCTTACTTCTTTAGGCAACAAATTATTTTGTAGTATCATTTTCTCAAAAAGGTAGTTATCGGATTTTGAAAAATTTTATGTTGTTGGTTGGTGTTTTTCTTTTTTTAGTCCCCAGCGGATGAAAGAAACAAGAAAAGAAACAACTGTTTCCTTTTTTAGTTCGGAGAGCTCAACTTGCATTTCTTTTTCACCTCAGAGCTCGACCAGCGCTCGCTCAATGAGTTCGATCAGCGCTTTTGGGCAGGTTATAATTATTTTTCCATGCTTTTTGTTTTTTTGTATTGATGGTTGAAGTGCTTGGGTCACGCTCAGTTCGGGAAGAACTTTATATTCGCCCGGGACCATGTATGTGCATTATGCACCGCTCGGGGAATCGGGCGTTTTTAATGTCCTGAATAACTTTTAAAAACAATCCAAATATTTTTTTCTTTTGTAAAAATAGAAAAAAAATGTGATCTATGCTTGTAAGCGTTTCAAAAAATGGGCTTGCCCAGAACGTGTGGACCACCAACATTTTTCTAAATTGTCAAATCGTTTTTATATGGAAGATTTATGCAGTTTTGAAATTGTGACTTAATAAATTACCAAGTACGTAATGAACAAGTATAAAGATCATCATCTTTTTTTTAATTTTGACAATTTATTTTAAAACAATTTTGACATTTTCGACAGCTGTCCAACTTTTTTTCCAGTCTTCTGATGTTTTCAGTTGTTTTGTTATGACATAATAAACGTTTGTACCTAATTTCAGTGAAGTCGGAATTAGTTCGAACTTCCCAATTTTTGTTGTATTTTGACTAAATAGAATATGTCCATATTTTCGGTACATATATTTAAAAGTAAATACTATTGCTACAATATTCCACAATCACTGAGAGTTCAATTAGACTGCAATGCAATTTTTCTCAGCGTAGTTAAAGTAATGTTAATGTTGTTGCTGATTAAATTGGTCTATCAATGGTGTGACAGTGGTTGATTTTATTCTGTCATAACACTGTTACTGTTTTCAATTTCTTAGTGCAACACCAGTACCAATGAACACTGACTACGATGACGATGAGGAAGACGACGACGAAGGTATGGCTTCAGTGCATCCTCAATCGGGTTGAAAATGAAATGTGTTTTTTTTTGTCTGTCAACCTGTGTAATTCAGATTCAGTTCCTGAAACCGCAGCATAAGAAAAGAAGACATAAATAATAGATATTTTTTGCTACACTGCCCTGGACAGTGAACAGTCCAGACCATAGAACCAGCACATAATTCCATGTTCACCTGTTTCTTTGGTTCCTTTCGTTGTTGTGAACCGAAACCGACTAACATTCACTGCTCATAACAACTTTCCACATGACTTACCACCCTTTTTTTTTGTTTTCTTTCATTTTTGTTGGTTTTCAACCTTTTCTCTTTAGCACCCACTCTCATTATAGGTACCCTCACTCAACTGAGGTTTTGGGTAAATATTATAGAAAAGAAAAAGAGAACCGGGCGAATGACCTGAATGTTGAAACAAACTATAAATAGCTCACCTAGTGCCAGGATAGGAATGAAACTTAGTTACCGGCTTCCTTCCAGCTTGTATATCGATTAGAAAGCAAAATGCAATGAATGGGTTATTTGCAGCAGCAGCAAACGAAATATATACGCGCCCTGACAATATGATAACGATTTTTGTTTTTGTTTTGCTGCACTTTTGTTGTTGTTTACAGTGCCTGAGGCGCAATAAGAGTGAAAGAAAGAGAATTTAGTTCGAAACCGGGTCAGGTATTCCATTCATATCCAAGGGATGATTATGCAGCTGTTTACCTGAGCCTTCTGGGGCATTGTTCAGTGTCTTCCTGTTCCTGAAGTGGGAAAAGAAATGATTGTACATTGCACGAAAAAGGACTTTGCATATAACTTTAACTTTTCCAGGACTTCAGCGATGACGACACGCTACTATACCACCGAGGAAGAAATTGACGTGGGCTGGGCTGAGAGACTGAGTTGATTAAAAGTTTTGCAGATTGCAAAATGATGATAATCAATTTTTTTTTAAGGTTCGTGTGCTGTTTGTTTTATTTATATTTATTCCTTCTGTCCGATTTCTGTATTATTTCCGGCTCTGCTTTATTAGTTGAAAGAATAAGCAATTGAATTCAATGTGTTTTGTGGGAAAATAAATGAGATGTTATGTCATTTGTGTAGTTTCAGTTGAGCGCTGGTATTATTAGTTTAACTTGATTAAAAATCTGATACACCATATGCCTAAGTCTAAATCGGGAAATTAAAAATTATTATTATTTCACACTACGTTAAGAAATCCAATTTTCTTTAAGTTGTCTCAAAAATTTTTATGATTAAATTCTCTTAAATGCAATTGACAAAATGTACATGACAATATTCGAAAAGTAACCTCATCAAATATTATAACATCCCTGCTTTCGATTATCACACTTTTCCCCTTTGATTGCGATTAAAAATGTTGATTCTCCTCGGTACATAAATTTCGCCAAATTTTTTTTCGAATTAATTGAAATTCAATGCATTTTATTGTGTAACGCACCTTTATTGACAATTTTGAACATAAATCAATAATTCCAGTATCACACTTAGCCATTACCACACGCATGTTTGGCAAAACAAAATTTCCACTTTTAATTAGCGTCAGCCACTCGCCCGGCTTTGCGTTTCCAACAATTTCTTTTTCACTGTCTCTTTCATTTGACGTTTAATGGCGTCACGTCGCCGTCGCCGCCGTCATCGTTAGATGTTGTTGTTGCCATCATCATGCAAACAAAAGGGAAACTCAAATAATTTAGACATACAGGTGCTTTTCACCAAATCACTTGTCAAAGTTATCCATATGCATGCGCAAGATGCATTCGTGTGCTATTATCAACGCGTGCGCGCGTAACAACACCGACACGACCAAACGACTACTATACGCGACGAGCGACGATGATGATGATGATGACGATGACAAACGATGTTTACACACCTTTTAGTGAAAGTTGACGTAACTTTATACAAACACTCATGTGCCCAAATTTGGCACGGCTAGATGCGGCCAATACCTATACTAGCTTGTCAACTTAATTGCCAATCCCTTTGGCCAGTGCGCCTGGATAGTAAATTGTTAACGCCTAATCAATATTCCGGTCGGTAGAGTGTTTTTGTGGGAGGAATACGTTATATCTGTCAACTCGATACGGTAGCCATCTTGATGAATATCTCTCATCTCTTGGAAGGTTCATTTGTAATCGTTTTGTGGTGCGTTTGTTTGATGGCATGTTAAGCTCGATCTATCGCTTAAGGATATCTGCACGTACGTGTGCATTTAATCTGTTAGGTTATGTTAAAAAAAAAAAAAAACAAAATAGTAATAAAAAAGATTGTTAGCTTGATGACCAAGTTTAGTGATTTTGTTGATTTTGATCACGGAGATGTTACATGACGAAATGTTGTGACTGATGTTATGTTTTGAATTGACAAATATTGGCAGCTCCTATAGAAATATTACTGGGCCACTATAGTTTATGTTATATTGGTTGCTCGATGCCAAATACTTGCTTAAGTTTTAAAATGTTAAATAACAACCAAACTGAAACACATTATTTAACTGAAGAATTTGAATATTGGGTGAGGTAATAATGTACGGACATCGAGGTGTAGTTTGGAATTTAAAACATAAGCGTTTTGATATTTGCAAGGGGCTCAATTTTCAGTTATGAAAACATTGAATTTAATGCTTTATGGAATATGAAGTAGAGAATTTTAGAAAAAGAAAGTAAAGTTATGAAATAAATAAAATAACAACTTTATTGTCCCAGCTAGGAAAATATTTCAAAATATTAAGATAAAAAAAGCAATTTTTTGTGTCAATTTGGTTAAATAGGAACTATGCTGAAAACCATGCTTTTATTTAATTCCTCAATTCCTATTCTCAGTACTAAATAAAATTATAAAATATTCTCATATTCTCAACAAAGGCAATAAATTTATCAATGATTGAAACCAAAAACAAATTCAAATTTCTCTCTATCTCTTTACTCCTTATAGCAATGATAAACGTTAAAAATTTAGCCACTGGCTAAAATTTAAACGAACTCCAGGCTAAATTTTTACGTCTGTGTTCACCTCACTAATGTCAATATTTAGTCATGGGATCAAATTTAGACACATTTTAACGGAACTGACACACTGCCTAAATTTCTGTCTCATCAGTACTTCTATTTCATCACATTATTTAATCGCTAGTTATTCAAATGTTTGAAATTGTCACTTATGACCGTATCCTTCCAAACGCTTCATTTGAACAAAATACAACATTCAGAAAATGTTGAAAAAACAATGAAACATGTGCATTTTTCTTGACAAGGACTATCTTTTTATAAAAACCGTTTTTTTTAAAATCTATTAAAGCTACCTGCCAAAGACCCGTTTGTTTTATTCTGCTATTCTCCTTAAAGGCTTGCCCGAAAAATCGTTTTTTTTTTTCAAAAATCTATTGAATCTAATAAAACAAACGGGTCTTAGGCAGGTACAAAGACCCGTTTGTTTTATTCTGCTATTCTTCTTAAAGGCTTGCCCGAAAAATTATCTGGGCATGTCAACGTTCTAAAATAAGGCATTGATGTATTTAATAGCACAATTTTGTTTATTTTTGAAAATGGTCCATAACTGTTTAATACTTTCGGAACAAAATAATGAAGGCATTACAAAATTTTCAAAAAACAAATATGTATATCAATGAAAGTTGTGCAGCATTGAAATCATATTGAAATTGTACTTTATTACTTAGTTTTCATAGCTTCACTTTTATTTTAGCTCGGAAAAAAGTTTGAAAAAAGTCGGATAGCAAGTTTGAGCAAAATTGTACTAGATTGAAATCATTGATTTTAGATTTGATAGTCAAATGATCATTTTTAGCGCAAAAACAATGTTTGACATTTATTTGACTATAAGTTTCATGAATATTTTAATTTTATTTGAAAAGCCCAATTAGAATTAACAAACTAAACTGGAAAACAATAATGCAGATTTTGTATAAATGGTAACCACTGACAAAGAATTTATAACCTTTCCTGTTTTTTTCTAGTTCTCTTCCTTGAGTTAAAAAAAAACTTCGGATATCAGATGGATCAAATGTCCATAACATTAAGAAATTTATTTTGAATCCTTTTTCCTTTTACTTTTATTTTATTTAAAAAAAAAAGGCTTTGACCTTGCAATATTTCCGGTAAAACCTTCATTTTATTTCTCTTTCAACTGTTAAAAAAATAAATTCACCATAATTTTATCGCACGACTATCGCATCATTAGTCACCACAGACGGAAAAAAAAATAAAGTAAACATATCAAGTCCTCCAGCTCGTTACAACAAATTCACGTTGCAATGAATATTACGACTGGATTTCTGATGAACTCCAATTGAGTCATTAGCCGATGGCTAATGTTTGTTTTTACTCATAATTTTATGATTATTTACCTATACCACAGTACTCATTCCTTAACTATCTTGTAATTGAAAAGCGTGGGTGGGTATAGAGGTGATGGAAGAAACCAAACAAAGGCTCCATTAGTAGAATCTTGATGTTGTACACGATTTATCTCCTAATTTTAAAAATACTTCGAGAGGTACATACATGCATAATTCTTCAGGAATTTCCTCAACTTAAACTGCAATTATTTATTGAAAAAAAAAAAACACTTAAGTGCCCTGCATTCCATTCGAAGATTATACAAATTGTGATTTATCAAAGCTTCCATATCAAACGTGCCGCCTCTTCGAATATCAACTTTGATTTTTTTGTTCTTCTTTTTGACTGATCGACGCGTCCCGTCGGTCGTCGTCATCGGACCAATGGTCGGACATTGAAAATCAATTGGGTCTTTTATTCAATAGATAAATGCAAGGTTACCAAAATGAACTTTTCAAATCGATAATAGAGTTCTTGTCATTCTCCTTAAATTCTTTGAAAAATTTAGTTACGTCTCGAAGGTTTATTTGCTCAAATATTGAAGATCAACGTGATATTCTTTAGACACATTTGTTGGGTTAAGGAAACTGAAATTATATCATGTATTTGAAAAATTTTAAAAAAATCAACTTTATAATGTTTCGGTGTTATGGCAACCCTGCATAGATACCTTGTGTACATTAAAACAAGCTTTTCGAATTAAATATCTTTGTGTTCTTTTCATGTTAACGGCGCCGAAAGTCTTGTTGTCTAAAAATGGTTAGTCCAGTTGCGGTCTATAGCGTTGTTTGACCATAATTATATTTACATTTATGATCACTAGAAAAAGTACGTCAGAAATTCTTTTAAAATTGCGTGTTAAAATTTTTTGTGAGTTTCATTTTGAAGTGGAAATAATTTTGTGTTTTTTGTTTATTTAATTTCAGGATCAGTACGACAACTTATCGATACACACAAACAAAGGTATTGATTTTTTAGACAAATATGGAAACTTTGTACGTGAAAGGCTTGCGATAGAAAGCGATTATGCGGCGAAATTAAGGTGAGTCTGAATAAATGATAACCGTGTAGACAACACAAATACAAATTATCAATATGATGATGGATATTACTTTCATTTGTTTTTTTTTTTTATTTTATTTTTGTTATGTTTAATATTGATTACGAGATATACCTATAGGCTTGGTAAATTGACTTAAGGTGTGAATCAAAATAATATTGTTATCTATTTAGTGCTCAAAGTAATAATCTATACATACCACCTACCTGTTAATTTATGAAAGCAAACAAGTGTAATATTGATTGGTTTAATCATTTTCATTCAACAACAGAATATAATTTGGGTTAGGGCATTTATTATATATAACTGTAATTTATCATTACGTAAAGTAAATTCTAGCAATAGATAAAGATGATTTTTATTAGTTTTTTTTTAATTGAATAAAATATATTTAGGAGTGCTTTATGATTGAATATTATGTGGTATATACAGAGGGCGTCAGAAGTGAGTAAACAGTTTCATAAATTAAAACATATTCTTGCCTAAAATTGTTTGGTATTCAGATTTATATGGTTTTTTATTAAGGATGAGACTTGAAGCTAAATTTGATTAGCTTAAAATAGATATCAAAAATTTAATCAAAAATTTAATAAAGTAGATATCAATAATTTTTAATCGAAAAATATACTATTCAAAAGTTATGGTTAAAAACGGAAAGTATAAAAAACATCATAAATAATGATTATCAACTAATTTCACTATTTAACAAACTAGCAAATTTAAATTTGAATATAAAATTGTATTTGTCAAGTTAGTTTTGTTGAAAATTATCTTAAAAAATGACCATTGCACAGTTTCTAACAGAGTTAAGATTCTTCCGTAATTTTCTAGCATTTTCTTAGTGCACGTCCCCATTCATAACTTTTTAACAGTTTATTTTGCAGTAACAGATTTTGCGTGTCTGTGAATCTATAATAATAAACTTGAAACCCTTTTCATTGGTAATGGCATGAATTTTAAGAAAAGTATGATTTTAGACAAAAAAAAAAAACTTTTTTAATGGTAACTGTTTACTCATTTTTGACGCTGACTGCCGATATCTCTTTTCAATATTTAGTTGAAGTAAATGCGTGTTAATATAAGAAATCTTTATTTTATGTCTTTTTTGGAAAGTCCCTCTTTAGCATTCAAAATTACAAATAACGGGTTGTATTTTATATCTCGTAAGAATTAAATTTTAAATTTACATAAATATAAACCTACAATCAAAATTCTAAATAAAGGTTCTCTGAGTATTCATTTCCTTTTGTCTCCCGCCACGTAGTCGTTTACAGGTGGTTTTGTTTTGAGTTTCTAATAGGGCTGTAGCGCCTGCCATACCAACGCCACTATTTTGTATTCTCATTGAAAAGTCCAAACTTGGTTAAGAAAATTAAAAAAAAAAACAAAAGCACAAAGAAAGAAACAGACTTCTGTTGTGTGTGGGAGAAACAAAAATAGATTTTTGTTATAAAAATTCATTAATAATGAAAAAAAAAAAAAAAAAAAAAAAATAACTAGTGCAAGGTCACTCAAAGATGTGGTGCGTCTTAAAAAAGAAATTATTTCTGATCGCCATTCGTTAAATTTTTGTGAGGGCATTTCTTTCACCTCCTTTTATTTTTGTTTTAATTAATTGAGTAAGTAAATATATTTTTTTTGAATCAAAACAAGAGTATGTTTGAGAGGAGGATGATTGCGAAGTTGTTGTGTCTGTATAGTAAGCAACACAAAGATCTTAATTTTCCAGATTAAACAGATATTTTTGTATCTTTGCATCTTTCTGTGTGTTGTTTCTTTTGTATTTTTTACTCAAGTCAACAAGATAATATAGAGACGCCTCTGCACTTGGCACTTGAAGTGAAATTGCGAAAAATTTACATCTCTCCAAAAGATTTGTTAAGCTCACAACAGAGTCGTAGTTACTTGTTGATATGGCAAATGTTAACGTTTCGGCTAAAAGTTATAACAAGAATTGTTGAAGAATTAACTAAAACAAATAGTTAAAAGAACCAATTCTTGTCGATGTAAATGATTTTTCATTTGATATTTTTTATTTATTAAAAAGTAGGTACAACAAATTTTGATTATACATAAAGTACGAACTCGATTATATTTTTTAAGAAATACCTAACTTACCCTTACGATACCTTTATAAATAACAATTTAAATAAGACAAAAAAAAAAAAAATACCAGATACCACAGATTGCGACCTGGTTTCATCGCGTGTCATTTGGTTTGTAAATCTTCACGCATTGTTCTCTCTGGTGTATGTCGTTGTCAGTTTATTATTTTTTTTGTATGTTTTGCAACGACCCAAGACAGAAAAAAAAGAAAGAAAAAAAAAATAACATGTGGGAGGTGATGAAACAATAAGTGGCCATAATCTTTCACTTCATTTCAGCTCTTTGGTTCCGCTGAAATTTTTGCTTGTTTTTAGTAGTTCAAATTGTAAATTGTGAGAAATATTCCCAGTGCACGCTATAAATGCTTCAAATTGTTGGGGGTGGTCGAGGAAAATAAATCTATTTTTGCACATGAATGAGGGAGAAGTAGAAATCTCACATTTTTCTTAGCATAATTTTAGACTAGTGTAGATGGATAGTGAACTATTAAGAATGACAGAACAGAAAAACCATGTAAAATGTAAATTTTATTTAAATTCTCACCTGTGCTGCGATAAAAATACTTCTGTAATCTTTTGAAAAATCTATGCGGTTAAACAGAAATGAAATTTAAAAAAATTGGATAGATTTTTTAAGAAAGAAGTGATCAAATAATGAAACCACATATAGTAGCGGTTAAAATATCAATTTTTTTTTGTCAAAATTATTTTTGAAGTCTGCCATGTACCTACATATGTACACTGCCATGTAACTAACGGTTAACTCGATCAAATATGTGGCCAAAAATATTTAATGGCATTTAATGAGAAATTATAGCAAGCATTATTTTTATTTTTGCTATAATTTCTCCTATGTATGACCAATGTATGCGACTGATCAAAATCAAAATTTACAAATTCAAGAGCCCCGAGGCATCCCGAGTGAAAATATCAATAAAAATAAGTGCATTCATTGGCTTATCAAAAATTATCTGAGTATCGACATTCACACTTCAATACTTTAAGCAACTTGTTCTTTGTATGTACCAATTTGCATGGAATTTGCAGTTACCCTCCAGCCATTGTTCTCCCTGTAGAGCTATCTGTACCAGACTAGCAGTAATTCGCCCTTTAATTCAATTAATATGACAGTAATACAAAATGCTTACCACAGCACATTTGTGTTTCAAAACAAACACATATCAGGTTTCAACCCCAATTCACATGACTCCCCCAGACAACCAATAAGTGATTCAAACAACAAAAGTATACCCCCAATCGAATAACTAATTAGTGCCAAGTCGACTGGTATGGTAATCAAACAAGTTGTCAATTTTTGTGGAGACTTCTCTCCCCTTTGCAATTGTTAATTAATCACATCGGACTTTATTTAGCGTCAAATTGTCTCTGATACCAACCATCTCAAAAGCAAAATCATCGAGACATCCACTATCCAGTAAGGTGTACAGATGTGTGATGGTCTCAAGTATAATGGAAAAGTGAAAATAATTACAATAATCGAACACCATTTTTATTATTGTGATGTCATATCATCAACACATCGCAGAGGATAAGATCCAAAAAAATAACAAGTTGCACATCATTAATGACGACAATACCAAACAGCTCCATCAGCTTACCACTTGACCCAAGTGTAATAAACTTTTCAAACTACTCGTAGTTGCTTGGCTTCTTATAAGACAGCTGGGTGTATTGTAAGTTCAACTCACAACATCAACATCATCAAGAATTGTACATATTTCTCTTTTGTTGTCTTCAGCCAGAGTGATAGGATTTTGTGTTGGGTTCCTTTGTTAAAAAAAAAACATAAACAACAACCAGCTGAGGAATAATATAAATTATATTTCTTATACGAGTTAGTTTGGTGAACGGTCTATTGCGGTGAGAAACCTTGAAGTTCAATCAAAACTCAAGGAGTTCCTTATTGTTAACTGATTTAAGTGTTTACTGTGCATATAGTATTTTTCTTTCTATAGTCATGACATTTTCTATAAGTTTAATTGAGTGTTGAATAGTTTATCAGCAAGTGGTAGAGGGAAAAATTGCAAAACATTTAATAGAAAGTTAAACGTAGGTATTTATTTATGTTTAGGGTTACAAAAGTGATGTAGGTTTTAATTAAATCGATTATTTATAAACAAGTGTGTGAACCATTAAGATTTCTTGATTATTGGAAAACATTGTAAAACAACGTTTCAAATAAACAATTGCATTTTACTGTTAAAATTCCCTTGCATTTCCAAAAAGTTCTATTAAAAAGAGCCATAATCTTTTACTATTATAGTGAAAGAAAATTGAAAACATAGTATTTCGAATAATATAATTTAGAAATAACTAATGTCATAATGAGTCCAACAGCTTGCCTTGTAGCTCATTTCGAGACTGCTTCAAAATGAACTGATGAATACAAATATATTTAGGTAGACCAAAATATCCATAACCTAAAAACTTGGAATCTTAACAAATTTGAAAATGCCGAAAACCTATACATCCGCAAACTCATAAATAAACAACAAATTCTAGGAAATCTAAAATCCCGAAAATTTAGATCCCGCAAACCAATAGTGGCTGATACTCAAAAACTGAAAAAAAAAACAAAAAAACAAAATCTACAAAATGCTCGATTCCGGAAACTCATAATTTCGAAAACCCAAAATCCAGAAGATGCAAAATACAAGAATAATACCGAAAATCAAAAGCAGAATTCCGGAAATCTTTTATTCCGAAAACTTAAAATTCAGAAACTAAGTTTTCTGGATTTTGGTATTCTGTATTTTAAAAGATTTTGTACTATTTACTGGTCAATGTGTTCATTGAATGTATTTTGGGCCTACTACATTGGTTAGCTAAAGTTGGATTTCCTTCTAAGTGGTACTTATGATTGTTATCATTAAAATCAAATGAGAATGTATTGTATGTTAATTCTTAAATCAAAGTATCAAACTTGTAACAAAACAAAATTTAATTAACATTCTAATAGTCGTGGCCCTACCTTAAGCTTAACAAAGTTAAACAAAAAACAAATTCTTGGCGCCGCCACGGTCACCGTCACTGTAAAACTTAAATTTATTTTAATCTGCTCACGACAGACTTGATGTTTTATGTTGGAAATAATATTTAATAGAAATCATTAGCAAAATTATTTCTTTCGATACAACAGTGGAAGCATGTTTTTTTTTGTTTTTATACCATACCCGTAGACAGCGTTTCTGACTTAATTTAGTGGTAGATATGTGCAATAAATCTTAAAACTCTATCACCACTCCCCTAATTAATGTTTTTCACCTATATGCACTGAAGTACATTGCTTGTATCTAGTTATGACTTTTTTCAATCAGCTTGTGTGTTGCATTTTATTAATATACGAGAGTAAGTAGTATCGTGTATTTTTTTTATTTAATTTCCCACACAGTTGACTTAGGTTTTCCCAACCCATCATTTCGCTAAACCTGATGGGATACACATTTGAAGGAGTATGAATAATTACATAATTTTTGAAATCAATTAAATTCAAGTTATATTACAGAGTTAATTGGAAATGATGGAAGAATACGAGTAAATCACAGAGAATGCGGTTAGGTTTTGAACAGTAATTAAGATAGGTTGTCTTACAAAAACAGAAAAAAAAATTAAGAAATTTGATCTGAAATTTTATTTTCGAAACTCTGAAAAAACATGTGATTAAAAACTTTTATTGTTCATTTAAGAATCAAGCAAAATTTTATACATTTTATACATTTAAAAAAAAAAATCTTGCATTATCTACCTACGAAGTTTTTATTCACCGTTTGGGTGCAAGATACAAGTGTTTGGTTCTTTTATTTTGGTGACACTTGCTACGGAAATGACGGCTTCATTACAAGAATGATAATATTATGTACTTCAAGCCGAATTTAAAAACTCGTTATAGAGAGTGCATAACGCTATGCACTCTTTATAATACCTCTAAATGCAAAAAACGTAATTTATAAAAATTATGCAACGTTGCGTAGAGATTGTATAGGCTAAATAAATAACTCTCAAGAATAAAATTAACTAGTACTGCCGAGCGGTAAAAATTTTAACGCAGAATCATGATATAAAAACTAAATCTTTCAAATCAGGTCAAAATTATTAAAATATCTTGCCGGTAAGTTAGTTAAAAAGGAAGAAATAAAAATCGGGTTTACGTATTAATATAATAATTTCAAGAATAACCACTATTTTTTTTTGTTACTCGCACTGTTGATTTTTTTCGAATCAGCTGTGTATGTTTGAATGTTAATCAACCTGAAAATACAGTGTTTTGGTAACAGGATTTTGCACTTAGCAAACAGAAATACAGTATTTTGAAAACCGAGTTATTTACCTGTATATTGACCCTAACCCTAATATATCAATAACAAAAACTACAAGTAAATAAAAAATTCTCTTTGTAGTTCATTTTCAATGCATTTTTTCGGCACTTACAAATTTTTTTTTTGTTTTCTTCTGTTCTCTTTTTATTTTTTTTGAGTACAAAAAAATTATACTTTTTTTATTATTAAGATTTAATATCCATCTACCTACTTATGTTCCTTTTCTTTTAATAACTTCGGTAAATAACTATACAAAAAATTTAATTTATTTTATTTTTTTTCTCATTTCAGGCGACTAGTTAAAAATTACCAACCTAAAAAGAAAGAAAAAGATGAAGAAGAAAATGAGTAAGGTTTTATTTTAATTTCTTGTATAATATTAATCTCCAAGCCGTGAAATTTCATTTTACAAACAAACGAACCCCAAGATTATGAATTTGGTCAATCTTAAAACACGCGAAGTGGCATTTTAAAAACCACCGAAACTCGCACTGCTTTTTTGAGGTTTGAGTTTAACATTTATATGAATATCTGATTCTCGTGATTTTCCATTTCAAAATTTAGCAAATCACAAATGCCAATGTATATTGTATTGTATAGTCTCCTCTAGAAGCCTCGAGGGACATTTTTTTTAATCCGAAATTTATTCTGCTATCGTGAACTTCCGAACAGAATCAAATTTCCTCGATCTATCAAAAACCAATGAAATGACTGATAAATAACCCTGAAAAAATTATTCCCATATCAATTTCAGAAAGAAACTTTTGAGCATCGTTCATGCGAAAATGAAAGAGGACGAAATTCCTAAAGAAATTTGATTCACCATAATACCAGTTACGCTGGAGTTCTCTGTGGTATTATTCTTGAGTCAGTGCCCTTATTTGGAATTAAACATTTTTCATGTCAACAAAATGACTGCCATGATGTTGCAGTACTTTTTTTTCAAGATTATTCAATTTGGTTTTTGATTCTTCTAAAAAAACAGTTGTAAACCTTGAAATCTAGAGATTACCTCGGTATGTTGCAAAATAATATACAAAAATATGAATAGAATTTTCCAAGTATCAATCATAACATTTGTTCAATTTCTCATTATTTGAGTTAAGTCTGATAGGTTATGTCTTATGTGTCTGGAATAAAATTTGAACGAAAAATCATTGATACATATTTTTCACCAAAAGAAAAATAATCTCAGCAAAAAAAAGACATTAAATTGGAATGTGAAGGATTTACGGAAATAGACTCTTTGAAAAGCTCTTATATCTTAACAGCAAACACAATCTAAGCAGACAAACTATTGCAATGTTTTTTTTTTGAAAATACCATATAGTTTTGTACATTGTACACACATTCCCAGTGGATTTTTTTTTTTTTTTTTTAAGTTCATTGGCCAGCAAAACTAAACAAACAAAAAATAACAACATATACATATGAAGCTTTACCAACCATGGAGACAACGACGACGTCAGAGAAAAACTATCCTTAAAATATAAAAGTTTTTTTTTTGTTTATTTTTTTTTGTTTGTTTTGGAAACAAGTACTCATGAACCGTGTATGTAATATGTATCTTTTATGTGTGTGCAATGAAGAATAATAGAGAGTCTTCTTGCATACGAATATTTTTCTGTTTAGCACACCCAATCCCCATTCTATTGTATTTATCCCCATCGTTCAGTGACATTGTAACTAAGAGCTTACCCGAAATTGTTGACCTATTTTTTTCGCAGGCAATTTCGTCTATCATCATTATTCCTATGGAAATGTTGTTCTGAAAAATGCTATTTTGGTAATAAAATGTGTAGGAAATGCATACAACAAAAGCTTTTTGTTGAATCGCTAGGTTGGTCTAGTTCTCGTAGATAGTTTATGTTTTATTTGCGTGTAGAAAATGCAGATATATAGAGGCATTTCATGAGCAAAAGGATTATGTAGTTGCATTCACACTGCCATTGAATCCCATTTCCGCTGAATGAGTTTTTTTTTTTCAATAAAATAACTAAAATTCTTCTCTCCCATTTTCAATTTTTTTTTTCAACAGTCCTTATTGAACCTGTTCCTCTAGTTCTATTAATACCACAAGAACATTTCTTTTCTCTACTTCTTCCTATTTTCAACGGCTCTACAGTTCTGGCTGAACTTGGGTCTACACTTACATTCGTCTCCATCCAACTCATTCTAATCTCAACAGTCTTATACAACAAGCCTTTTGAGGTCAATCTCCTCTCGTGTTCATCTCTATGGGTGATGCCAACTTTCTGCGATTTTTTTAAGAATTAAATTTCTTCTTTTAATCATTTCCGTTTCGGTTTAAATCTTATCATTCTCTTCAAATCAAATTGGACTCTTAATCTCGTTAAGTTTGTGATCTTTCTCATTAATTTTTTTTTACAACACCACCATTCCCACAATTTAAACAAGAAGTTACAAAGATTCAAGTCGAAGATATTAATGTCTCACTACTTGACAACATATCACTTGATTTCATTTACCCCTAGAAAGACACAAAAGCCTTATAAAATCTACACTACACTATAATGGTGGTTTAATAATCCTTACCTGAGCTGAGAAACCAGACAACACGTCATTCTGCTACAACTTCTTTTTATTACCAGTTACATTTCGGTGATGCAATCCCTTTTACTTGTTACTTTTTTCCCGTCGACGCGACTACCAAGACTACGACGACGACATCATCATCGTCATGCAGTAATAATGGCATAGATAATTACTTACTCCAGTGTCTGACTGCGTCAACATGCGACAAGTGGGCGGATCGTCGTCGTCGGCTTCCAGCCTCACTTTTTATTCCTTAGCCTGATGTTGTGCGACATCATCAGTGTGCAAAATAACGAAAATGACATGGCCTACAGATGTATAAGTCGCCCATGGACTTGAGGAGTTGCATTTTGAGGCAGAAGAACGTGTTTCTTCTTCTTCTTCGTCGTCTTTGCGTGAAGTCACTTTTGATTGATTTAAATATTAATTAATGAACACTTATTGCTCTGTAAAGTTTGGATCTACGAACAACTTACAATCAACTCCGGGGTCAATGTACATTCAAAGTGGATTGCATCTTCCTTTTCAATTGATAAAAAAAAAAAATTTAACGTCTTCTTTATTTTTCTTACAGATTCACATCATGGCAAGCATTTCGAAATGTGCTCAAAGAAATCGGAGACTTGGCCGGTCAAAGAGAAGTTGTCGCCGAATCGTTACAACAACAAATTATTCAGGGTATAACGTTGCTGTCAAAAACATTACGCGAGGATAGAAAAGTAAGTGTGCTGTGTGTTCTTTGAAGATCAAAGTAATGAATATTTGTTTCTTTTTATTTTTTCAGAAATGCTTAACAGATGGAACACATTTACAACAAATCCTACAATCACAATTAGGATCGCTAGAACGAGCTAAGCGAACTTATGAAAAAGCATACAAAGACTCGGAGAAAGCTGTGGATAATTATAAGAAAGCAGATATGGATTTAAACCTCAGCCGGGCTGAAGTTGAACGATATAAAAATATAATGACATCAAAAATTCAACAATCGGACGATGCAAAAAATGAATACGCAAATCAGTTACAAAAAACAAATAATCTACAACAGCAACACTTTAATGTGCTGTTGCCAAATGTAAGTTGGACGTTTTTGCAGAAAAATTCTAATCGTTCAAATGTCTTGGTGTCTTAATGTAATAGTACAGTCAAGCTAGACTTCTTATAGCGATAAATCACAAAAAGTCTTCTCCTCCACGGTTTTCTTTATATGTTTTGGCTCGACCAAGCTGGTGCGTGGATCATTATTTTAGACAACCTATTGCTACTTCCATTGTATTGCTAGCTATTGCAATATCAATAAGTCCGAAACCGTTATCTGTGTTAGTTTCGTGGAGGCTGTGATTACAAACTAGCTACCAAAGACGTTTTCCTTTCTCACTTAGCATTGAAATCCCCGAGCACAATGTTGCCATGATTATTTTTCGCAGAATTAATTCTTAATAGGGGCCTCAGTATTTGAGGAAATGCAAATCTCAACCTGTTAATAATTCTTGTGATACCACAACCCAGTTTGATTGTACTCCAATTAATTTTTTAACATAGAGTGACTGTACTCCAAATGATTTTATTAAAAATTGAATTCGAATTTTCTTCTTCTAGGTATTTAATAAGTTACAAGAACTCGATGAAAAACGAACCCGCGGTATCCGAGAATTTATTATAAGCTCTGCTGATGTTGAGTCATCTGTTGCACCCATTATTGCTAGTTGTTTGGAAGGTATTGTGAAAGCTGGCGAGTCAATTAACGAAAAACAAGATTCGTTAAAAGTAATAGAAAGGTTTGAGTTGTCAATTTATTAATTATTTTCTTAAGAAAATATTAAATGAAACATTCTTCCCAATAGATACCAATCTGGCTTCACAATACCAACGGATATACCATTTGAGGATCTCTCCAAATCTAATCCAGATACATTAGCGGAACAGAATCATACTCACATACCACTAAACAAACACACAATTAAAGGAACAGTGAGTGGTAGCAAACTGAAGAAACGAGGAGGAATTTTGGGGAATATATTATTTGGTAGTAATAAGGTGAGATATAGGAATTAAAATATTTGCCTTCATTCATTTACATATATAAATATACTTAAAAGAAAATTCTATTAATTTTTTTACATACCTACATAATATATAATATGAGTGTATAAGCATTTATTTTTAATAATTCCCTTTATATACTACATTTTGCATCTAGAAAAGATAAATAATAAATAATAATGGGTATTGTTCATTTTACTTCGTAGTTTCTTTGTAGTCGCCACTGATTTGTTGTTTTTTTCCATACATAAAATATAAAAATCTTATTCCCTAATTTTAACAAGGAATTTATTAGTTCCACAATTATAAATTACGCAATTAAACTACAAAAAAGAAACGAAGGGATTTGAATGACTCCAATGTAAAGAGCTAGTTTAATGTGACCCCCTCTCCTTGTACACGGATATATTTTAAAATTAGAAGGATCCTTTTTGTATGGATGGAAGGGTGATTTCTGCTTCATACTCGTAATAATATTTAATCGCTTAATACAATAAACATAATTGGCTTTTCTATAAACTATTGGTAGCAACTATTTATTTTTATTTTTTTAACATTTTATTTTTCAATTATGTAGGATTTGAACGATAGAACGACCGGAGTTGTACAAGTCCACCAAATGAATAATAATTTAGAAAAATTTAATTTTCTTTTCTATAAGTGGAAAATGTTAACCACAAAGAAGTCTAGCCCAGTAAGTAAAGAGCTAAGATTTATTGTCCATTTGGCATTAATTTGTTTCGACATTCATTAATAAGAAATTCTGGTGGAGTTTTCCATTTCATTTCCGTCTTGATTGAATTCAAATGTTGTTGTTCCAATTCATACCTTAATATTAAGATTATATTAAATGATTCAAGGTATTGCAAAACTACTATGACAGTCCTATGACTAGATTCCGGTCGACAATTTTTGCTCAATTTCATTCATTTTCTTGTCGGCCTCTTTCTGGCAAGTGAATTTGCATTTCACACAATAATATTTGGCTGTGATACTCAAAGCTTAAAAAAGTTAAATAGTTTCATTATTTCGACAATTATACAGAAATATGTTTAGTAGAAAAAAATGTTCCAAATACGCCACAGTGACCTCTAAAGCTTAGAATTGATCGCTGAAATTTTTCTTATTATATGAGGTGCTTACGTTTTAAACGGTCGTTCTATTCTTTGAGCTCTTTAAAATTCTGTTCTAAATAATTTCTATTGAATAAAAATAATTTAAAAAAACATATATAATTTAAGAGCAAGATTTTTGCTGATTTAATATTATAAAGTAAAACAAGAATTTTTTTATTGATATTGTCACTTCTGCTAAGATACTTTTCTAAATACAAATTAAGCTTCAAAATATTTTGTCTTACATTTTTTCTAACTGCGCCATATTTTGTAATTTTTTTCTTGACTTATTTGCAGGCCATTTGATTTTTAAATGTTGTTAAAAGATACATTCGGTATCCGATCTTTCTATACCTTTTAATAATCGCGAATTTCTTTGTTAGGTATTTATAAAGAATTTCGCAACTTGTACGATCCGTTTTAATAAATAGTTTATACAAGATACTTACCACTATTTCTTGCTTCCTCGTTGACTTATAGGGTAACTTGACCGAACCCTACCAAACTAACCTAACCTAACCGAAACGAACCTTACCTTACCCTCCCTAGATTAAAGAAAAGGGGAGCTAGCAGCCACATGGATTTAACTACTTGGTACAAGGCTTAAACCAAAGATTATATATGAAGTACATATTAATATTATCTTTGCTAAAACAACCAACCCTTCTATACTTCGATTTCTCTACCAAATGTCAAACTAAGTGTAAAATTTCTGCCTTGTAGGTTAATAAAAGTGGTTACTAGGTCTTAGGCTGAACTTTACCAAATGTTGATGTTTTTTTCATGTACAAGTTTAAAATTACAATTACATATTAGTAATGCATCACAAAATCAAAAGACCCAAAATCATAACAACAGCCCTTCATTAGCTTTCAAGATATAAGAAAATTACTATGCACTATAGCTTCATTAATTGGACAACAATATAAGAAATTCACTAGGCTATTCTTGTGCAAAATAATAAAACATCACAGATTGCTTTTTTTACGATACATATCAGGTACGCGAAAACACTACGATTTTATAAAGCTTGTAATAGCAGTCCCCACATTTTAAAATTTTTACACATTCAATTTTCGACCATAACCAAATTTATACCACTTAAGTTTATTATTATTATTATTTTCTTTTTAATATAACATTTATTTTCTTTTCTCTTTTTATTTCTAATCTAATTAAACAAAAAAAAAAAATTATAATCAATACCTATATATCGCAATCAATCTCCGCGATTTGTACAAAAAAAAAACAAACTAAATTCTTCTTTCAACAAAATAAATATTACGCATAATGTAATACTGGCATCTTATAATATCGACGAAAACATAAAATTGTAAGTACTTCCGTCGATTTGTTTCCATGTACAAAATTAAAATTCATACACAATGTCACTTTTTTACATGAGACAAAAAAAATCTCTACACTTGAACAAAAAAAAAAATTAAACAAAATTAAAAATATTCCAACACACGTTTATTGTTATTACATCCTGGGTTAATTTCGTTCGTAATTCTATATTTTCCTCGTCCTCTCGTCGCTAATATATAAACAAAATTAAATGTTGCTCATTATTGGTTTTGTGTTTTTTGTTTTTTGTTTGGAGTCATTGTTTTTATATTGTTATTTTTCAATTTCTGTTAATTGTGCATTTCAAAATTGTTTATTAAATTTTCCAAAAGAAAACGGCATAATTGTTTAGTTAAGAATGCTTATTTAATTGGATTTTAAATATTTAAACGAATTATAATGGCAATGTATGTATATAAATTATTTTGTTGTTTTTCTTTGCTTGCAGATTTTATAGATTATTTGCAAATTTAGTAAAATCTTTGACAAATTTGCACTTTCATTCAATCATACATTACTTTTTTAAATAAAAAACAAAATCAGTTTTAATATTGAGAAGATCAATTTTTTGTTTTTTGAAATGAATATTAGAAATTTTACGAAACTATTGATTCTGTTGATTGGACTCATTAATTTTTTTGAAAATTAATGTGAAGCTGTCCTAGAGATACTACATAAAAATGAAAATGGAATACGAAGTAATATCTTTGAATTCAATATTGAACTCTCGATTCACCTCAATTTATTTAGTTTTATTCCAGTTGAATTGAAACAACACAAAAAAGTGAGTCTCACCATTCTTACTTGCATTTTTGCACCAATAATTACGGTACCTACCACATGACTATTTTAGACTAAGACCCACTAATTTATAAAACAGGAAAGATTATATGACAGCAAATGTCTTATAAAATGTTGAATAAATTTATTTCAGGAGATCATTTATTTTAAATCTCAATTTTACAATTTTTTTGTGACATAAATCATCAATCATCATATCACTAACACTATTTTGCTTGTTTTTTTTTTTAAACAATTGGTTATATATTTTAAAAGAACCTTACACCCGGAAACATCTTATTTTTCTCTCACTTTATATAAAACTAAAAAAAAAACACGTTGATATTTTTTATCTACAAATCCATAAAAAAATATTAATTATTATTTAAATTTTAATATTTATTTATTTTACATATTTTCTCTGTTTTTCTTGCTTTTTCATGCTTACCGTTTCAAAAAAAAAAAAAAAAATGTAACGTTATGAAACTTACGAAAAAATAAATATTTTTTCATACATATCGAAAATACACATACACTACTCTATCATCACCACGACAACACTCATCTGAAAATAAAAAAAAATAATTAAATTAAAAAAAAAAATACTCTACAATCTTTCAAAAAATTAAATAAATCGAAAAATAAAATCTGTCGAAGAAACAGAAGATTATTGAAACCTGTATTACAATGAAGGTATGCTTCAAAATAAAGAAGAACAAATTTAATTAAAAAAAAAAAAAACAAAAATAAAATTAAAACAAAATTAGTATTAAATTTATTTAAAGTGCAAATCTGTTTACAACTCGCACATTAAATTGTATTTATTTTTTTTTATTTCTTTTCTGTTTTTTATTTGATCATTTACGTCTTTAATAATAAAAATACCTAAATTTTTGTTATATTGTGTTGTCGTTTATGAAAGTTTTCGTCGTCTTTAAGGTCTCAAAAAGTCAAATTATGTATGATAAAAGTTCATCTACAGTTTTTTATTCTTTTAAAATTTTATTGAAATACATCGGATAACGCATATAGTTTAAGAGCCGGGACTAAATTTTATGGGTGAGAAGATACCGATTCATATTACTTTTGCAAGTAGAACCGGTCATGGTACTGGTACCTGTACGTACTGGAGGCGTTGTCAAAAAAAAAAAGGCCATACAAAAACATTATTCTAGAAATCGATTAAGTTAGGGTAACCCATTAAAATGTAATAAAGATAATTATAGATGGCCCAGACATTTTAAACACGGCTAAACTCTGGTGTTCCCAAAAATGTGTTTTTATAAGCATTTTTAGACTTTTTAAATTAGTAGCATCCAGTAGCCATCGACTCCCTGATCTCAAAAATACCCATGACAGACATTTTGAACGGGACGAACGGGCTTAAAAGTAAATTGTTTTTGAGAATTTCTGTTAACCACTTGAAAATAGTGCCATCCTATAGTCTTCTGATTGCATAAATAAACATTATAGGTTTTAGATTTTTTAAACGGGCTTAACGTGGCCCCAAAGTAAAAAAAAAACTTACAATCTTTTGGGCCACGTTAGTCCTGTTAAAAATGTCTTTGATTGGTATTTTTATTTAGTTTAAATTGGTTACTCCCAACGCAAGTCTAAATAAAATTGTTATTTTAAGCATGTCTGTCAAAGGTTTGGCCCCGTTCAAAATGTTTGTCATGGGTATTTTTTGTAATCGGAGAGTTGAGTGTGGGTAATTTCAAGTATTTTATCCCAAAGTCTAAGAACGCTTACAAAAACGCATTTTCGGGACCTTCTGCCAGGGATTTGTCCCGTTTAAAATTTCTGTCATTTAAATCCTTATCAGTGAGTTAGAGGCGTAGGTTATTTCTGCATTAAAACGATTTTCAGAAAAATGGTACATTTGATGCATTTTTTTTAGGCAACGTCCACAATACATGCAGCATTCAGGCAGTTATTCGTCATGGCCGTGACTATCACGTCCGGGACTATCTGTAAGATTCATATGGATCGGTTATTCAAGAAATCTGCTCCCGTTTCTCCGTCTTATGTACCTCCTCTTAAATGAGAGACACCAAAAATCCCGAAACTTGATTTGCATTCGCTGCAAGAATAGCTAGTAGCTTCATAATAATCAAGTGAAGATTGAGTACACCCAACGTTGGAGGGTTCTTAAAATTGGAGACACAACCATATCTTCATAAAAAGCCAAGGATCCTGCCATTGAACTGGAACTGAGTATAAATTGTGGATAAATACTTAAACAACGACTTTTGCATCCTTGTGCTCATTTAACCTCTTAAAACCATGATTATGTTATTGTTTTTATTTTTATTATTAAAAATCATGAATCATACATAACCCGACTTTTTCGAATCTTATTTTCTATTATTATATACAATTATTGTGCATTCATATTTACAAATCGTGTGTTTGTGTGATGTCTTAACATGTTTTGTATTTATTATTCGCATGTTGTTCTATTTTCTTCTATTATTAAAATGAATAGACAAACTAGATAATGTTTGAGTTAGAAAAAAAAAACTATAAAATGTATTAAAATTATGAAATTTGTTCATTATTAAGAAAAATGCACGTTTTTTTCTTTTTGTTTCTAGTATATAAATAATAATCCCACTCAAAATTCGTTCACCTTTATAAAACTCGTACATAAAAAAAAACAATACGAATATCTATTTGTGTTTCTTCTTCTTTTTTCAAAATAGCAACTGTTTCATATAAATTAAAAGACAAATTTCAAAAAGTTTTAATTTTTTAAAATTTATCTTCAATTTTAAAGAATTCCTTATCTGCGGACGGCATGAAGGAAGATTTTAGTGATTTACCACCAAATCAACAACGCAAAAAGCTACAAGCAAAAATTCGAGAGCTACAACAAAAAATCGCTCAAGAAACAGCCGCACGTGATGGTCTCATGAAAATGAAAGTAGTTTACGAAGCTAATCCATCGTTGGGTAATCCAATGACAATTGAAGGTCAACTAAATGCATCCGAAACTAATCTTACCAATTTGAATGATGATTTGAAAAAATTCCAAGGATACCTTGAGAAGGTTAATAGTGCGCATGTGGCGAATAATAGTCCACAAGCGAATCGAATTTACCATAATGGTCATAGAGTATCGAGGTAAGTAGAATATGTAATTTTTTTTGTTTTGTTTTTGTGTAATCAAAAGTTCGTTTTGATCTTTATTGCTATGAATTTATTTTGCAGACATTCCAACGGGAGCACTGAAGATAACAACGATGATGGTGATGATCAGCATGACGATGCTGGAAGCTTAAGCAGGTCAGATTCAGAGGAAAATGTGGCGCAAATTCAAAATGGGCATAATAATAATAATAACGGGTACACTTATAAGTCTCTCTCTCACCTTCTCTTCTTTTAATTTTGTTGCCGCATTATCGTTTATAAACAAAAATGGATTTTTTATGCCATAAAATAATTTTAATTATTTATTTTTCCCAAATTATTATTATTATTTTCATTTTTATTCTTTTCGTCATTTAGTGTAGAATTTAATTAGTAAACCTTCTTACTAGGGCTGGTCCAAGACCACTCCAAATCTACAGGTTTTCGCTAAATTTAGACTATGATTCTGTTTTAAAAATTTGTAGTTGGGTATATTGAGGAATAAATGATTATAATTCTTGGCTTGGAACAATTTCTCCAATTCTATTGTATTATCTTAACAGATATTTCGTTTTTCTAGAGGAAATATGGTCAGAACGCATATTCTGTATCGTAGTTGTTCTCGACAAATAAAAAAACTCTATGTAGACTCCAGATGTCGATTGATATAATATTATGAACATGAACCGAAAAAGGAGAGTTAGAAACGAGTAATCGAATTCAAAGCTAAGGCCTTTCTATATCATAATCAGGCCACAACTCTCACATTAATTAGCCGACCAAAAACCACAAACAGCATGATTTGAAACTTCCGAAAAGTCAAGTGGGCAAACACTTTTCTTAAACATCTTTTGAAGTTTATAGACATGACATCGAATTGATTTCTAGTCATTGTCGTTATGATATCTGTAAATTTTTGCTCGAAAATCTTTTACATGACCAGGGGCCCATTTCTCAACGAACTACATCAACAACTTCAAACACAATGCCTAATATATGGTTAACAATTTTTCAACTTCAAATTAAACGGTAATGGAATTGCGACATATAAGCTAGAATCCTTTACCAAACATTAGTTTTCTTGTTTTTTAATCCTTGTTACTTGGTTTTTGTTAATAGATTTTGAAAAATATAATTTTTTTTGCTTTGTTATTAAGAAATAAACCTTTAATATCAACAATCTATTGTCAGATTAAATGCTTCAACAAAAAATTTTGTCAATGATTATTTCTAGCAGTTCAGCAAGCCCGGAAAGCGGATTGGGTACGTCGCACACATCACTGCCTGGCTCAGGCCAAGGTAGTGCGAATGAAAATGCAATTGGTGAAGATGCCTACTTTGAAAATGAAGCTGAAGCGTTACAACCCCTTGGAACGTGTAGAGCCCTTTATCCATTTGAAGGTATAATAAAAAAAATATTCTTTAAAATTTAAGGTATTAAAGTTTTGTTGTTTTTTTTTTTAATTATTTTAGCGTCAAGTGAAGGAAGCATTCCCATGAACGAGGGTGAAGAACTGCAAGTTATTGAAATTGATCAAGGTGATGGTTGGACACGTGTGCGGAGACTTAACGGTTCCAATGGTTGGGATGAAGGTTTCGTACCAACCAGCTATATCGAATGCACACTATATGCTTAGAACGAAGTTTCCTTTTCTTTTCTCTCCTCCAAAGTTTCAAATTACATTTTAAAAAATTCTGTTAAATTTTCGGTGTTCTTCAACAAAACAAAATAAAGAAACAAACGATTACTGTTTCTTGTGGCCTTGTATAAAAAAAAAAACAGACACAAAAAAAAACATTCACAAAGAAAATCCCTTTTTGAAAAAGCCTACAAACAATTATGGCGAAGAGTAGTGAATATATTCATGTTTTTTTTTAAAAGTAATTTAACAAAAAAAGAAAAAATGTGAGAATGTGCATTAAATGGTGATTATTATTTTTAAATTATAATTTTATTAAAAATAGCTGTGACAAAAAAAAAAACAAAAATGAAGAGAAAGGAAACTCGAACAAGATTTTCATTTTAACCTTTTTTTCTTTTTTAATTCAATCCATTATCGAAAGATTTATTTTTTTTGTTTAAAATATAAAATATAATATTGTCAAGACGAAAGACGGAAATAATCAAACTGATCAAAAAACAAATTCTTCTCCATTATTATATTTTACATAATTGAAGTGCAGGAAATGTGGAAAGTATTGAGTGGACTGTCTACGAAATTCGGGAAATGTTAAAAAGAAAGAGAAAAATTTTAAAAAAATTACTAAAAACTATGTATACCTACAACAACAGTCAACACCATTTTCTAAAGAAGTAAAAACATAAAAAACTGCAATTAAATGATATATACAAATTGAAAATACAATTAAAGAAAAAAATAAAAAAAAAACATTTAACGATATTAACTTATAAGAATATTTATGTTTATAACAACGTTTCCCATATTTTTTTTACACAAACATTCAATATAAAACCATTCTAGGTATTATAATAAAACAATACTATTACATATTAGACTTAAAAATGTATAAACAAAAAATATATATGTAATCTAAATACGCAGAAAACAAAAATATATTATAATAATGTATATTTTTTTCCTTTCCTTCCTTTTGGTTTTCTGAGAAATGATACAAAACACAAATAAGAAATGATATGAATGTTTTATTTTAATTTCCTTAATACTTACACGAATTTATTTATAAGTTATATAATTTTATTTCTATATAGTATTTTTTTTTTAATTTTTACTTTGTGAAATAATTTAATTTTATGTATACAAAAAAAAAAAAAAAATATAGAAGAAATATTAAATGCTTTTCTTATCGATTGAAAATTAATTGAACTAAGAATACAACAAAAAATAAAACTTATGCAATGCGGTATAGAAATATATATATATAAATATATATCTATGATTATATTTAATTATAAATATATTTATATAAAAAGCGCTTAAACAATAAATAAGTAAATTAGTTATTCTGTAAACAAAAAGAATTAAAATAAATTTATAATTACAAAAATATATATATATTAAAACAAAAAATTAAAAAAAACAAAATCAAATTAAAGTGGAGAATTCCAAATTTTATATTCAATTTTGTGTTTTTTTTTTACTTTATTTTTTCATTTTCTTTATAATATTTTTGATATAGCTTGGTTATGCATCGTTTTTTAGCGAATGAATTTTATTTGGCAGTAAAAGTTCTTTTAATTAATCTGCATTTCTATCAGCAGCGTTCGACTTTCTGATTCGTTCGCATAGTGGAATGTTGAATAAATATGAAATATTTGAAAGTGACTTTTGTTTCCCTGGAAACATTCACGATAGCCCCATTGTATGAAGTTTTTTTATTATTAAAAACCTTTTTTTGTTTGGACTTTATAATATGGCAAAACGTACAGTAAATGGTAATATCTTTTCACTTGGGACATGTGGAGTTTTCATTAAAAAAACTCAGATTTCAGAAAAGTTAAATTCTTTACCTTAAATTTAAAAAAACATTTTTTTTGTGCCACAGGCTTCTGAAGACTGTTTCGAATGACTAACCATTGAAACCTATCGGGAAACCCCAGATTTCGCGGAAATTTTTGTCTGCTGTTTTCATTAATATGACAGCTGTATAGCGTTTGTATATTTTTAATAGAAGAAAAAATTCCACATACGCCACAGTGACTGCTTAGGTTTAAAACATTGAATAATTAGAACATTGTTATTATTCAATGTTGAAAATCTAAAAATTGATAAAAGATTGTTTATTGCTGATTATGAAACGAGTTGATGTTAGCTAACTATTTACTGACCTTTAAATAAAAAAATCGAAACGGATGTGTATTTAACTATTAATGCGAAGCTAGGCTCAAGGGCATAATTAAGGGTATGCCTGGCGGATTGTTATGGAAAATTATGAGACCATGAGATGGCTATTTCACTAAATACTTTTTAAAAAAATAAACGCCAATTTTTTGGTTTTCTTATAGTTCTTATAACTTTGAAACATTAATACTTTCAACAAGAGTGAAAAATATGACTAAATTGCTTGTTTTTTCAGTAGACAACTTTTATGGTGTTTAAAAGAGAACAAAATTGGTGTGCAAGCTTTTGTTTTGTGTTAATATTTGTATTTGTTTTTTAAATTTATGTATATTTTATTGAATACAAAAAATGGAAGAAAAAAGTTTAGATATGAATTTTTGCATGACTACAAGATAAATTTAAAAAAAATCGACTGAATATTTATATAAATAAAGAAAAGAAGGATAAAACCATTGAAACCGAATAAGATAGATTAAAGGAATAAAAATAAAAATAATAAGATTAAGTAGATAGCTACAACAAAAGTAAAAACAAAAAAAAAACAAATAAACGACACAAACAACACCATTTTTGTAATAAAATGCTTAGTTCAACCATTATTGTTTGTAGTATTTTGTTGAACATGCAACAGCTAAAATAAATTTAGTTTTTATTTGCATATAATTAGCATAATTTGTATAAAAAAATCTTAAATATGGCAAATAAATTCGAACGCAATTTTTTAAATATCATTATGTAAATATTAATATTACTATACTAAAAATAAATTTCATATATACTTCAACTATATACGAACAGACTATGTACATACAAAACATAAACCCAAAACATTCTACTAAAAGAAAAAAGAAAAAAAAACATTATCTCTAACAGATTTTTAAAATTACATAAATAAACTAAAAAAAAATTGAAACAAAAGTAAAAAGAAATACAACAAACATATTTTGTAAATGTCACCTTTAAATCTTCTACTTGCAACAATCAGTCAACAACTTTACACCTTAAACCATCGCTATAATGCACCAGAGCGTTCATGTTATTCTTTATTATTATATACCAAGTAACATTATATAATGTATACTGTATACATAACTACATATATTTGGCACGCGAAACTGATAGAATGAAAAAAGAAAAAAAAAAATAGATATAAGAACGAAATAAAAAAGAAATGTATAACAAAAATACGCCGAAATAAAAATTCAATTATACGAATTTGTTTGTTTTATTTAAGACTAATTAATATAGACATTATCGGGAATCTTCAGGGGAATTTTGTTTCCCCGAATTTTTGCAGCGATTGTGAATCTTCCCCGGGATTATTTTCCAGGGAAACAAATAAATCTATGAAATAACAGCTTTCCTGCTAATTATGTTAACAATAACAATATGTATCTGAAAAGATACATACTTTCAAATAAAGTCCTATACTAAAATCAAAGTGCAATATTATATTTCATAAAAATCGTTTTATTTTAAAAATTGTGTTTTGATAATTTGATGCATATCAAACAGCTCAAAATTCAGATCAATATTCGACGAAAACCTTAACAAATGTACACAAGTTGTTATCATAAGAAAATAACATTGCATTGAATATTTTGGGGTCACTTGTTTCATCTCTAGAAATGCAAGAGTTACTTTAAATATTTGTCTTGCACTCGCAGCAGAAATATTTTTGCAATTTTTGTTGATCAAATTCAATGCACCTTCAATGATGATTTCTTCAGATTTTAAATTAGAAAAACAATGTTTCACAATAAAATCCAAATCCTCTTCTCTTAAATATTTCTGTTGTAGGATCATTACAGCATTCACAACTTGATTGTAGTCATTCGAGAAAATAAAAGGTAAAACCTCAGTCGATGGAACTATGTGACCAATTCTTGAGTTATTTTCCGAAGGTTCTTGACTGATGTATGCTAAAATCTTACAAAAATGAGAAAGATGTCTTTTTAATAAAATTATGGCAACAAATTAAAGTGTAGCAATATACCATGGTATTTATTATTTTCGTATTTGGTGAGAAGTTTTTGGAAAATGATATAATGTACTTATCAACTGGAAATTGAAATATTTGCTTATTAAGAAAAAAATCACTTGTTTTTGTCAATAAGAGTTCAGATACATTTTGAACACCGATGAATTCAAGTGCACTAAGAACTGCGTAGTTTGAAAAATACTAAAAAAAATGTTTTTATAAATACCTTGTTAAAAAATAAAAAAAAAATAAAAACTTACAGAAAAAATTCTTAAAATGTCCCAAATTTCGTGGTCATCAATATTGCCTTCTTGATTTTGCAAAACGATTGCCATATTTTCTAAAACTTTATTAGCATTTAAAGAACTACGAAGTTGGTGCTTCAAAAAGGAACATCCATAGAGTAGAACGAGAAGTTTTCTGTTCTTAACAATTTCATCGACCTTAAGATCGATAAGGGATTTCGAAAATGGAGCTTCGAGAAATATATCAAGTATCAAATGCTTGTTTATTGAAGAGCCAGACAGAGTAATTAGTGAGCTTAGGAATATTTTCATGGAGTATTGTGTGTGTTGACGTATTTTTCTGTAAATCAAATAGAATTAAAAAAAACATGTTGGCGCCTTATCATTAATTTCATTCGTTTCAAGTATTTGTTTCGAGTCCTGAAAATAAACACAGAATTCGTTCGAAATTGCAATTTTTTATTATTTTTGCCATTACAATGAATTCTGTATTTTTTTTTTGTAAGTTGTAACAGTTTTACGATACGAATGGCATGGAACGTATGCAGGTAATTTTGGGTAGCAGCACCTTTATAAAATCTGTCTACTATGTTAAAATTATGTTTTGAATAATTACCTGGAAGATTTTGAAAGGACAAAAATAATCGAATCGGCTTTTAATTTAATAATTTTCTTGAGTATTTTGTTACAAAATTTTTTGCTGAAAGATGGACTCCAAACAATGATATTGAGCATTGATATACAATATTCGAATAGTCCTAAATTAAGATATGACGAATTCTGCATCTGTATAGAAGAGAAGTTATAGGATATAATTAGCCATTTGTTTCATCTTTACCTACGAGAAACAAGAGCATCTAGCAACTATATTCTTCTATAATGTCCTTTTTGTTATGTACCCACACCTGACTTTGTGTGAGCTTAAAGTATAAGGCAAGAAGCCGTTTTGTCATTTAATACTACCAACGACATTTTATCTAAATTTTACAAACAGTATTGCAACACAGCGATAAGATCTTTATTAAGAAACTAAAATATATTAAAATACATTTTTTTAAATATCTTACCATAATCTGCTCCATGATAAAATTAAACCATCTATAGAAGATATTTTCAAAACATTTGACATGTAATTTATCCGAATCGTTGCAAGATCTAAAAATTATTGTGCAAAAAATCGTAAAACTTAGAAGTGCGTACCTACATACTTGAAAAGCCATAAAACTTACTCTAACAATCGAAAAAGAATTTCTGTTATTTTAAAAAGCCACAACTCATCTGGGTCCTTGTGATATTTTTCATATAGAAATTCTAAAAACACATCGGCCAAATTTGAAACCCTCATTATTAGTTGAAATTTTTTAAAAATGCATTTATGCGTTCTGTTGAGGCTTAATAAACTGAGATAGATTGCCATAATCAAAATCTTAATTGGTTTATCAAGACTTTTCTCAGAAGTAATCAGTTCGATAAATTTCAAAAGGCACACAAATATTGTTTGTAGGTTGTCTTCGTCTTCTCTTCGTGGTGACTTTTCTAAGCGGTACCTATGTTATTTTTTGTTATATATTTATTTCTTTTTAACTGAAAAAAAACTTACTTTTTTAAAAGAATATCCAAGTAATCAACAACTTGAAAAAACTCCAATTGAGATTTTTCCATTTTATCACTTTGAACCAACAAAATTAACACTCGAAGAATATTTTTAAAAATATTTAAAAATTGATAACTTCGAAAATGTAAGTTTTTCATAAGATATCGAATTAATTTTAATGTTGGTATTAAAACTGTAAGCTGGGAACTGATGACATCATTTAGAGCTTCGCCCATGTTCATTTTCAAAATATCGCGGATGACACATTCTTTGTTGCTGCTTTGCTCAATGCAGTTAATAAGTTGTAAGATAATTTGAATTTGTGTTTGGAAGTTTTGATCCGTAATAGATGTTTTAAGAACAATTATATACTCTTCAAAATTGTACATTGTCAGCTGAGTTGTGACTCTTGATTGCAACTAATACCTTTTGGGTATTGGCATTATGTTTATAACTGTTTTCTGTATTGGAGCTTGATGCTCTCATGCAACACATGTGGGGTGCTTGTTTATAAAACTGTTTTACTCAAACAGTAGAAATATTCAATGGCCGGGTATTTATGTATGTAGGAATGCAATTTTGAATTGAGGGGTTATACGGTGTTTTTATTTAACTGCCGTTACGGTTTTATTTTTATTTATATGTTGCAGATTTATGTTTCTGGGCATGAAAGGGACGATGGTGTTTTTAAATGGAGTCAAAACAATTGTTAGAATTTATATAAGGAATACACTATCATGTGTATTATGGCGACTGTTCATTCTACAAGATCTGACAACGAACGATGTGACTTGTTTTTAGAAATGAATGGAAATTTGTAGGGCTAGTTCGGGAAACATTTTAAAATTTATAACATTTCTAAATACATATATGTAGTTTGTGGGCCTTAGGTCGAATAAAAGATGTTCTTTATAAATATAAGGATTTTGTGAAAAGAAACAAGTTTAAATAAAAAAAAATTTCAGTTATTGCCATTTTACTTCAAAATTAGTGCTTGTGAAAGCGTTTAAAGTTCATTTATATTTTTCTTCCTGATGACGAGCATAAACAAAAACTATTTACTTCGATAAGACAGATATGACATTGTGGAGAGGAGTTTTGGGGGCACATTTAAACACTTAAGAAAGTTGGAATTTAAGAACAAAAACGTCCACACAAGGATAATTTCAGGCGAATGTTGAGAGGACCATTAAAAGCTGTTGAAAACAGTGCCAAGTATAAAATTGATATTATATGTATTTATTTCATAAGATTTTATAAGCTGTATCGGATTTTGTGCAAAACATACTGTATTTAAAAAGAGAAATCTGTCAGACCATCTGGTTTCCTGAAGGACATTCGAATCTTTCACTTGTTAATAAGTTAATTATTATTAATCAGTAAAAAATAAGACCGGTTGCCGACAATTTTTTAAAAACCTGTGATGAGATAAGATAAGTTCTCTGCTGACTATTAGAACCGATAATAATAGTTATTAAACTAACTTAGATTTTTGAAATGAAACAAATAGAAAAGTTGGAAAGAACTTAGCTCTGGTACTTTTTTCTTTTGATTTTTTTTTAAATTTTTTCAGCCCCTCATTATTAAATTAAAAAATAAAGAAAATTCCATGCTTACTCTTACAGCCTTGAATACAAAAATATTATATATACGAGTAGGTATATTGGATTTTTGTCAAAGTGCAACTAAATATTATACATTAATAAATTGCAATCCAGTGAACGCGGTTTCCCAAAACTCGATTTTAAACCTTTCTAACTCACCGGCAACCGATTTTAATAATTATGGTCTTATTCAAAAGGTACAGGTACAATTCAGTTTTTATAAAAAAAAAAATCAAAAACGGTATAATTTTACCGCTCGGTGTACTATTTAAAATTATTGAACAAAAAAAATATTATAAAAAGACATGCTCATTGCTTACATTATTCGTTTAATGTAAAATGTACCAACCAAACATCTTGATATCTTTGCATAAAGGTCATAGGTACTCAGCTTAAATTATGAATTTTGGTACTTGATCATGTTTATTTAACTTTTAAGTTATTTCTTAGTTTTGCCCCTAAATACTCTTCATTGTGAAATAAAATGTTAAAAAGTGATAGGTATTTTCTGTCACTTAATACGAGCGTTCCTTTAACTATTTAAGTTTTTAACATCTGTAAAAGTTTTGAACAAAAATATGAGTATGTTTAGTTACTGTTCATATAGTCTATGAACCTACAATATTATTTTGTAGCTTACCTACCATATAATATTTTTGTTTTAATAAGCCATCAAGTCAGGTTTTAGCATTTTATTCTTCCAGTTTATCAAGAGCTTGTCACGGAGGTACTCACCACCTTCTATTTCTTTTTTTCTTCCAACACAAAGAAATGTAGCAACAAATAAATTTATTCTCATATAAGAAAACAAATTGTATCTTATTTTACAGCTTCTGACCTTCAGAAGTAAACAATCTAAATTGCCAAAGTAAATTGTTAGTTTAACAATGCTATTTGTGTATGTTTTCATATGATGTTATGCTAATTTCGTTGGTATTTTGTCTCCGATGAGTTACCTGTCAACATGAAAAATTAAATCTCTTAAAATAGCTGACTTAAATGTTTGAAGAGATTTTATTAATGACGTTAACATTTTAAAGTTGTTATCTTCTTGGTAGTGCCCAACTTAATTCCTTATATTTTTGTTCCTGTTTTTCATTTTATATTTATAAAAAAAAACATTTATGTATTTAAAATGTTGAATAAACACTTTTTATTTCTTAATTTGAGAGATAAAGTTGATTTACAAGTTGTAAGATTTATTTGGAATAATTTAATATGTAAGTTTTGATGCACAAAATGTAAATTTGATAAAAGTCTTCCTGGAAACGATTCCTCTTAAATTCAATTCGAGGATAACATTGTTTTAATCTTTAATTTGAGATTTATTTTTCTTTATATATTTATTTGTTTCTTATCCAGGGCTTTTCACCTTCCAGATACTTTACTTGTTACTTTTTTCACTTCTTTTGGAACAGACTGTTCAATTTCAATTGAAGCTCATTCAATAGCTCCATATTTTGTAGCCTCTTTATGAGGCTATCCCTATGCTACATCCGATGTGAATTACTTGACCGTTGGATAACACATCCTTTGAAGGAGTTCAATCGAACATCGATTTCACCTTCTTCTAACTGCAAATAGAAATGAAACAATTAAAAAAAAAAATGAGATAGTAAAATTAATAATTGTTTCTATACCTCATCAAATGCATAAATATCCTGATAACACGAATGTGAAATGCATTTTCGAGTACATTTTACCTTGTCGACTCCCTCTAAGTCTTCACAGGCAATCGAATGCTCACAGGAAGATTCGAATTCCCGGTACGCAAGTTCCTGTGGTGGTTGAAATGTTGGATAAAAAATACGTAAATGCATTCTACTTTAAACACGGACAAACAAAAAAATCAATAAACGAAAACAGGCGGATATACGGGAACTTACATTTTTGCTTGTTTCCTTGTATGCATATTCAGGAAAATGAAATGTGACTGATTTGGCATTTTTATTATTATCATTGCTTCTAAACGCATAACTTAATCTAAATCCAAAAACTATTAAATAAATTAGAATTAATTTTGTGCTTAGTTTTTTATGCTTATCAACTGTGCGGGAATTCGACATTGTTTTGACTATTTTCCGAAATATGAAACTTTGTTCTGTATAATTAATTCTCTTTTGACAGAAGGATATGCCGGAGTTAATGTACATACATATATAAATCATAGTCTCACAGGACAGGAACATGCGTTTAGTTTGAAAACCAGGTGGAGTTTGTAGGAAAAGCTTTTTGCTTTTAATTTCATAAAAAGCTTTTGTTCACTGTTATTGAAATTTAAATTAAAAAACATTTTTAATTATGGAGATATGTAAATATTTGCCATATCTTTTACCTTCATTATAATATTATAATAATTAAATTGTTCTCTCGAAAAAAAATATATTTTTTTTGTTACAAACATACAAATATACAAACATACAAACATACAAACATACAAAAATCCAAACATACAAACATACAAACATACAAACATATTCAAACATACAAACATTCAGCCACACAAACATACAAACATACAAACAGACAAACAAACAAACATAAAAAATACAAATATACAAACATACAAACAGACAAACATACAAACAGAGAAACATACAAGCATACAAACATAAAGTTCGGTTATATTGGCAAGTAAAACCTTCTCAATCAACAATATGACCAATATTATGAGTAATTTTATTAAAAACTTAAAATTCAAACTACAAAGAAATAAGAGTTTAATTTTTAAACCGAGCTTAAGAGAATAAAAGCCAGCATCAAACCCAAAGCGCACTACACACTCAGCCAAACTCATATTATACAAAAAAAAAAAAAAACAATCTCACAGATCTACAGTAATATTGAATGTCATGAAGTCATCGCGCGATCCCACCTTCAATACCAATAAACTGTGAGGCTTTATTTATAAACCATAATATGACCAACTGAGCTTCGCGATGAATTCAGTTCTCTGCGAAACATCAACAGTGGTGGTGGTGGTGTTGGAATTATTGTATCTTTTTCATCATTTTGGTCTCATGACTTCTTCTTTATCCAAACAAAGTACCTTTTAAAAGGAGTTTTTTTTAATTTACAAAAAAAAAAATTGACTACAACAACAAAAATTGTAGAAAAGGAAATTGATCAACAAGTTTTGTATCTGCAACTTCATCATCAGGAACAGCTGAAAAAAAGTCACGATCTGCTTGGAATACTAATTAAGTTCAAAACAAAGTTCTCTTTGCTACAAAAAAAAAATATTTATTTTTTATTTTGTCACTGTTTCTATCTTTCTTCTACAACAACAACAACAACAACTACTACTACTACTACGACTACAACAATTGGCTTTTAAGTGCAATAAAAAGTGAAAACCTTTTTATTTTGTTAAACAACACGAGTTGTGTTTTGTTTTTAGTTTTTTTTTTTTTTTTAAATAGAAAAGGAAACACGAAATACCATTAAAAAAAAAACACTCAATCGTCCATCAAAGTGGTTACAAAGCTTCAAAAGGCATTGAACTACGAATAAGTATCTACTACCCGCAGGTACTGGTACTGACTCAGTGGTAGATACAACAATAAATTGACAACGTTTATTCGAAATTACCATGCACATCGAGCCAAAAAGAATTGCGTGCTGCAAATTTAATAGCGTTTTCATTGTGCAATAAATGAAATAATAGACAAGGTGTGTGTTATATTTGTTTGTATTTTTATAAAACCTACAGTGTTGCCATTTTTCTAGAGGAAACTGCTGCATCGTACGTCAAAAGTGACATAACACGCTGCCTCAGCCTCAAAGTGGCACTCCGACTTACATATTTGGCCAAGAACAAGTTATATTAACAAAAACATAATAATAAAAAAAAAATCAATTCCGACCTTGATAATCTTGTGCCCACAGCATTCCGGTCGTCTCAGTTCGTTGTGCCCATTTTGGGTTTAGATTTCGACGATTTCCGCTGATCACTTGGAGCAGTTATATGTAGACATTTAATTTAGTATGCGCATCTGAGATACTTTTTATATTTTTTTTTTTTTGTTCTAAAAACAAACTTAACGCGATCAACAACATGCCGAGAAAACTGTTAAAATTCTTGATAATCTTCGATAACACATCGTTGTTGTACTTTCCGGGACAGTTTCTATCAGGAAAAGTACTTTTAGAGCTGCAAGATGATACTCCGGCATTGGGACTACACTTTCATGTAGTTGGCGAGGGGGTAGTTCGGGTTGGATCTGCTCGACAGGAGCGAACTTATGACAAAGAAAATTACATTGATTTTCGAATGAAACTGTTGGGCGATCCTGATCAGGGGCCATCGGTATTATCACCAGGAATTCATAGTTTTCCATTTAAACTGGGACTTCCGGTTGGACTGCCATCGACATTTTTGGGTCGATATGGTTGGATACAGTATTATTGTAAGGCTGCATTACGTGAACCAACGGGACTGATACATAAGAATCATCAAGTATTTATTGTCATGAATCCGATCGATTTGAATCTGGAGAAACCTATTTTGGCGGTAAGTATTTATATTTTTGTGTGTTCAAGGAGTGGCTGACGGCTGGCTGTCTTCAAATTGACTGTAGGGTATAATTTCATGAACCTAAATATTCTTTTTTTTAGCAACCATTTACGTGTGAGGTGGAGCACAAATTGGGCGTAGCATGCGTAGGTGGAGGCACAGTAAAGTGCAGAGTCGCTTTGGATCGTGGGGGCTATGTACCGGGAGAGAGCATATGTGTGACAGCTTATATATCTAATCACAGTAATATAACAATTAAGAGGACAAAGGCATCTTTGACTGAGGTAATTTTTTGTTTGTATATATGTTTTATTTATATTAATCGAGATGAATATTTGAGAATGTTTATTAGAACTTAGAGGTATCTAAATCTTTATATACATTACACTGGCTCTTAATTTTAACTTTTTCGAATTTTAATGGTTTCAATCAAAAAAATGGCCTTAAAAAAATTAATTGGAAATATTTTTGATCTACGATTAGATTTAGCCGTGCCAGTCGGAAGATGAAGTTCTGGGAGGAAAGACGTTGATTTCTTAGAACTCATAGAGTTGATTTTACAGTTACTAACCGATTGACTTGATTTTGGTATTTTGTTGTCAGAGAAATGTAGATTATGTTACAATTGCAAACAAATTTAACAAAATAATAATAAGTTAGGTTGTGACATGGCAAAAATAAATATTTTAATTTATTATTAGGTACGTACATGAGAACCTCCAAAAAAATATTTTTTAGAAATTTTCTGACTACCGTTCTGGATTACCAATTTAAATTGTTATACTTAAAATGAAATACATTTAATAGAAAGTGTTCTCTTCTTAATTTTTAATAATAACCTTTTGCAAAATGTTTGTCCGGATTAAAAAAGCCGAATCAAAAAATTTAATATGGAAATTGCCAAATTTCAAAATATTTCAATTCAATCCAAATATCATATAAATCAAAAATCTTAGAAATTATTATATTTTGAGGAGTATTCAGATTTAGTATTTAAATTGAAATAATATTAGGATTGGGATTGAACAAAAAAAATGTAACTATCGTCCTTTTTGGGGTACGTCTCCAAACTGATTTTAGTGTCGTCAAATGAGAAAGGGATTGGGAAACCAAAATAAGCAAATTCGTTTGTTAACAATTCTTAAGTAACAACCCGTTTTTTTTTTAAACACTTTGTAATGACTCAATGTTTCTAATTATTCGAAAAACAAGAACAAAGCAAAGGCTGAGTAGTTTAATTTATCCTTTTTTTGGAACAACGTTTGTGAGATCTCAGAGCGCTCCGTAGTCTTAGCAACCTGAACAAGATGCCTCAGTATATTTCCTATCAAAAACGAAGCAGAAGCAATTTTGGATTCGTTTTTCAGATGCTGTTAAGAAAAATCTCTGAGATCTCAGTAAACCTGCCTGAACTGGCTAATTGAACAACTGAGTAGCTATTCAGTTCTGAAAACAACACTGCTATTTACTTCTCAAAAAAAAAAAAAGGCTTTCATAGCTGATCAGTATCAGTGTCCGAGGTTTAAGTTTATATTTATGCATCATGAACAGGATGTTCCGAAAGATGTGCAAAGAATTCATTTTATGTTTTTTTTTTTAATGATGAAACAAACAATCCTTTGTTAGAATGTTTACAGTCTTACAAACCTTTTTTTTCTGATTAGTAAATATATCCGAAAAAAGATTTGTAAAGCCTGTACCTATAAACATGTTTTTAATATTAAAATAGTTGTTTTTGTTTTCTAAAAAATATCCTAAGTCTCTGAGATTAAATCGTTAGTTCAAAGTCATTTTGTTTAATATTGAATTTGATTTCTTCCTTAGTTTTTAAAAATTATCCTTAAAGAAACCAAGATTTAACGCTCTTGTACTTAATCTGATGTTTCATGGTGATTATTATGATAAATAAAACTGCCAAAAGTTATGTTATTTTATAAAATTAAATAAAAAATATCCTATACTACCAAAAAATAAACTGATTGAAATAAATAAAACGAAATAAAATCATTTTTTTTTAAATTTCATTACAGACTGTTGAATATCTGGCACGTGGAAAAACCGTTCAGACAGAAAAACGTGCCTTAGCCGTTTTGGTTCGAGGAAAAATTCGTCCCGGTGGCAAAGATGAATGGCAAAATGATAGTTTGTATGTTCCACCATTGCCACCGACTAACCTACGTGGATGTCATTTAATTAAGATATCTTATGATGTTTTCTTTGTGATTGAACCCAAGTCATTAGAGAAAGAAATTAAATTACAATTGCCGATTGTTTTAGCCACATATCCATTTAGACCGTCTCAAAATGATGTCGCAAATACGTGGCCAGAAGCTGTTCTTAAGCCTGATACACATTATCCATCAACATTACCAATATTTAGACCATGGTTGCATGAAAAACCTGATACAAGCTAAGATTGTGTTTTTTTCTTTTTCTTTAATTTGTATTTGTTTCTTGCACGAATCGTACGGATTTTGTCATTGTAGTCATATAATATAATCGATATAATCATCACAAAAAATGCCATACACTATAGTGACTTAACTATAATTATATCTTTTTTCCTTTTTCATGTATTTTTTTTCACTTTTTTTTTAAATAAAATGTATTATTTTATTGTTTAAATCGAATTAAAATTTGTGAAAAAAAACAAGTAAGAGTTTTTTTTATTACATATTTACATTTCTTGGTATTGCCCGAAATATCTGATGTAGCCATTCAGTAATGCAGTTGCTTTGAGTAAACGAAAGAGCTGATGCACGAACCTTATTAGATTTACTTTATGCGCTTTGAGAATTTTCTGCAGGTGAAAATAACTAAAGGTTCTTAAGATTTTAAAATTCAATATAGGTTTTATGGCTTACATGAAATATAAATGGCAAATCCGTCAACAGATCTTGAATTATGGAGTCAACTATAATCAAAATTCTTGACAGTTTCATTATCTATCTTATAATGCTCTGTCGTTACACTTTTCAAAAGCTAAAAAGTCAAGATAAGGAGTATCAATTCTATGTTAATGAGAGAATCACTTTGAATTCTAATTATCATATAGCTTTTTTAGCGAAGGTGTGACGTCCTGAACAACGGGAATGACCCCATCAGTAGAATGAAGTAAAATAATTATATATTCATGATAATGATTTAATTGAAGAATAAAAACCATAACTTCATTTACTGACACTTTCATATTCGCAAAATTACAATTAACACTCTTATTCTAAATAATTTGAGAACGGTACTATATAACACCTCATTGACACATGTACTAATTTAATTTGTTTGATTTTGTTTGATTTACTGAATCTGAGAATTTCTATAAAATGCTAGCATAAATCCAAATTATTCCCATTTCTTAGTGAGATTTCCAGAGAATATTGTGCAAAATAACACCATAAATATAATGAAGGACCTTGTGAGTATATAACATGATTTGATCAAATTAATTTCAAATTTTTGTAACCATTCTCATTTTTAGATTATAGTATCGTTTTTGGTTGCAAGCTGTTTCGCATCACCTGTGCCAAACTGTTCAGAGGATATCAAAACAGAACTGAGACTTAGTCCTGATATCAAGAATATTGTACAAGGTGATGATGCCGCTGAACCAATAATTTTGAGTATACAGCAAGATCCGAATGATGAGTCATCTGCGAAAATTGGTTTATTGGGTTTTCTGATAAATAAGCAAGTTGAATTTTTCCAAAGGTTCACAACAACAACTACAACTGCAGCCACCACAACAACAACTACAGCTTCGACTACAACACCCACAACTACACCTACAACAACTCCAACTACAACACCAACAACAACTCCCACAACTACACCTACAACAACTCCGACTACAACACCAACAACGACACCTTCAACAACAGCGATGGGTTAATAAATTTTAGGGAAATTCAATAAGTCTCAACAATAATAAATCATATTCTGAAATATAAATGAATTAAATTTTTTCTATACTTACCTAATTTATTTTATTAATTAATGTATTTATTTCGTCTCAATAAATTATTTCGACCATACATTACATATTATGACTAATTTTGTTTTCCTAAGATTAAAAAAGTAATAAGATTATAAAACTTCAGTTTTGGGGAGAAGGAGGCCCTCAATCGCAAAATATTACTGGACATTTCTCGTAAAGTTCAACTTTCTACATCAATTTAAAAGTAGCATCCTGAAAAAAAAACAAAAATAAAATAAATGACTGGGTCGAACGTACTTATCCTCTAATGATCAAAGTTGCTAAATTTAACATTCACTGTAATTTTTAACTTTTTTTACTTTGTTTTTTATGTATATTTGTTTAAAAAAAACTATTTTTGAAAATGTTCTTATGCCATGGAATTAAAATTACTGAAAACCTTATAAGAAAATTCATTAAAATCCGTTGGGTTGCGAACGAAAAAGTCAGAAGTAACTGGTAGAAGTATACGATCATGTGTTCTGTAGTACTTACCTACACACAAATCATTAGAGCCATTTTTGAGAAAACTACTATGTTTTATGATTTAATCATATGGCAGGTACTTACAGTTATTTTTGGGGAATTTCACAAAACCCTTAACTACCGAGTTTCAGCGGCTTAGACCTTAGAATGTAGCTTGAGATAGAGACAGGCAAAGAGACAGAATCGCATGACCCTTTTTTCGCATTCTCTATCATCTCATCATACTGTTATACGCAGTAAACTTTAATCAGTGAACCCTTCGACAGATGATAATTTGGTTTTCGATAAAAAATCTTATAGACCTATAATTAATTAGTGTGTGTCTACAATATAGACAGAAGTAAGAGCAGATAGGTAACCGATTCATATTAAAATTATAATGAGGCCCAATCAAAACAAAATAATTTTGGTAACAAAAAAAAAATGTTGCCACTACAATAGATCGTTCTTCCCTGATAACAAAAAGTTTGGTTTATGAAAATTTATATGGAACTATCTTCCTAAAATAAGCATTTGATATGCATTTGCAGCAAACAAACTCACTTGCACCAAACTTTTTGATGTCAGAAAAAGTACTTCTATTGTAGTGACAACAATTTTTTTTTGTTACCATAATTATTTAAAAAACTGCATTGTTATTGCACATTTTCTCAGAAACGCCCTCAACACATGCAGGCAAACTAACGGTCTTATCATCAATATGGCCGGGCCTAATTACACTATTATGTAATATGAATCGGCTACCTTTCGCGCAAGAAATCTGCTCCCGACTCTTAGACTTTTATCACTATAGTATTTTTGCGAGACTCCGAAGCGAAGCTATTCAAAATCTAACACATTCCAATATCCAAAATTTAATGGAAATTAAATTTTTTTCTCCCAGTAAAGATGAGTTCGTGAGTTGAGAAAATTTTTTTTAACAATTTAAAACTACTGTAGTGAAAGAAAATTCAGTAAAGTAAAGCAAAAATTGTACACGAAAACCATAAATACCGCAAGTCATAAGACTGTAAAGCTCTTTTTGTATAAATGTTCTACAGTTTCAATTTGTTCCAAGACGTTGTTTACCTCAGCTCACTTTTACTGAAAAAAAAATAAAGTTTTTCAGTAATTTTGCTGTTGGGCTTTAAGTGAGGTTCTTACTGACTTAACTCCGAAGCATCATTAAAACACGACTTATGGAACACTTCAGAACTAGTGCCCACGTTCTTCAACTCATATAGCGTAGGCACAGATTTAATCGTTCTGGTGAAAAGTTTAACACAAAAAAAGTTATTGCCTCAATATTTAATTCAGTTCTGTTCACATAAAAATCCTTTCATCTCGATCTCCGCGAATAAATGTTATAGTTAGCTTTTAACGTTTTCATGAAGCAAATTATTCAAAGTTTAATCTGAATTATATACGTGATGCGTGATTTGATTAAATAAATAATACTGGAGCTTCATGCCCCATAGTGACTTATGCAAAATTAAACATCTAAGAGCGTATTGTGTAGAGACATCTTTTCACACAATCTTACCTTTAATGTTGTACAAACATAACAAAAGTACATCAAAAATAAATTTAAGTATATCTGACCCAAAAGCAAGTACATTTTTGCTTGCAAAAAAAAAATTAACACTGTCATTCTAATTCATTCAAAAAAGGTATTTTTAGTCACACCCTATAGATTTCATCTTTATTTTAAGCAAATTTATTTGACTGATCTCTCTGAATTCCTATAAAAAGTAGACGAATATTTAAAAGTTTTTAACATTTCTTATTGGCTCTACCAAGATTACCCATAGTCATTTTACTGGACATCATGAAGGGATTTTTCACTGTGAGTATATTATTTCAACTTTTGTCTAAAATTCTGCTTTAATTCTTCTGAAACTTTTTCGTCAGGTTATATTTTGTATTTTGCTTGTAAAATGTTTGGGAGCTCCAATGACAGAAAATGATACTAGAGATATCAAAGAAGCAGAAAATATTGATGTTGTCACACCAATTGATAATGATGCAGGGATTATAGTGGACTCTGACAAAAATACTGACGAAGCGTCTGCAAAAATTGGTCTTTTTAATGCATTTATTCAAAGGTTTTCAACGACTGCTCCAGTAGGAAGTGTAACTGCTTTTAGGCCCTTTCAAAAGTGGAGGACAACAACAACTGCATCGACGACAACAACTACAACTCCAACAACAACCACAACTACAACAACAAGTTCTACTACTCCCACAACAACAACAGTGATGGGTTAGTCGGTGTTTGTGCAGCAAAAAACTGTTTTTTTTTTCAAACAACTGCTTTAAAATGAGCAAATTTAAGATTTTTTCATTAATTTATTTTTATTAAAACTTACACAAATTTTTTTTTTGTATGCGTTCCTACATAAAAGTGTTATTATAGAAATAAAAAAAGTTGCTTTTGATAAATATGATTATAATTTATAACTTATCTGAATAGGATCATAATAAAATATCAAAATTAGTTGCCGTGTCAAGTAACTAAAACATCTACTTATCACACGTTTTTAAGTAACGTGAAATGAAAGGCAAATCAAAGCCATGCTTTGATAGTTATCATTTAAGTGACTGTTTCAGGTGAACCTTGGTAAATTCTGTTCAACTTTACTGGCTTGACACTCAAGCCTAGTACGCTGATCACGCTTAATTTTAGCTCACCCTCTCATCTCTCCAAATATCAGCTAAAATTATTAGCTAAATTTTGACTCAGAATTGTGGAGACTATGCAAATTCGTTTTGCATTTGCCACCAAAGTCTTCTCCTGTGCAAAACTCATTAAGGGTATTCATGGAACCCTAGTGAACGTGCAATACCAGATAATGTGGAAAACATGTCAAAATTTGTATGGCAATAGTAGTTCGTTTAACAAATTTTGATTTTACCACGTTTACCAAGAGTTTACCAGTGCCTACGTTCTGTAACTCTCGCATCGATATAAGTATTCGAGAAACATGTTGAATCGGAACAAAATCCAAATAAGAAAAATGACAATTGTGCCAATTCGCAATGTTTCGCGATTTCTTTTCTTTATATGAGAGTAACAGAACGTAGATACAGGTTGCATGAATACCCTTATTGTGAAATTCACAACCTATGAAATTGAAACAAATCCTTACTTAAATTTTTTATCATTACTGTACAATGTCATTAAATATCTTCTACAACAACCATTTATTTATACACACACAAAACTCCAACTGTTGCCAACTTCATCACAGCCCAAACTTCAAAAAAATGCTGTCAAAATCTCTGTGGGCGTTTTGCAAAATATAAACAACAAAAAATTTTCACAATCCAATATTTCGTAAATATTTCGCCTATTTGATGCGTAATTCTAGAATATTCAATAGAAATAAATAATTTATCATTAAATATAGAAGTTCCGCTAAAAAATATTATGTCGCAAAGTGGTGGTGGTGGTGGTGGTGTAGCAACTGCTCCTGGCGTTGCTGCAGCATCCCTTGGAGCATCCAGACGACATCGTGATATACCACAAGATGGAAATGTATCTGGAACATCAATATCAGCTCGATTTGGTGAAACTGAATGGGAAGCTCGTGAGGTAATTTAAAAGAAATACAAAAATAAAATGGAACCAAAAACAAAACCAAAAAAAAAAAAAATAACAAAACCCCTTCTCTAGTCCCAACGCCAACGAGAACTCGAAGAGGCACGAGCTCGTGCTGCACAAATGGAAAAAACAATGAAGTGGTGGTCGGATTGTACAGCCAATTGGCGTGAGAAATGGAGCAAGGTGAGTGCAGAAAACACCCAACTGATATATATTTTTCATTTCGAGTGCGATTGAGATTGCAATACTCGATAATGATGTCCGAAGTAGTTTGATCGATATATTATGATTGCACACGCCGCCCTCGAATTGAATACCTTTCAATGACTGCAGTCAACGTTACTGAGTCAATGTTGATATAATGTTCTGCGGTGGCAAAACACAAACAAACAATGAAACATTCAATTGCATTTGTAGGTTCGCAACGAACGCAACAAAGCTCGCGAGGAAGCTAAACAATTGAGAGCTAATCTTGACATAACCATGAAGGAGTCCAATTCGTACAAGCGCGAGAAGAATGATCTCGAGATGCAGATTACCCAGTTGAAAAAGGAAATGGAAAAGGTTCATATGCTGATGATGAAACATGCTGGACAGTTTCACAAAGAAGGGTGAGTGCCAGAGAGGGTTTGGTTTAATGTTTCAATATTTAATTTGAAATTTGTTGTTTCAATCAAGCAGAATCGACAATGGCGATGAACCTGAGAGGGATGGCAGAGATAACAACTGTTCCCCCGACATTTCATCGGATGGACTTAAAAATGTTAACAGCGAAGATGGATTGGTAAGGATGAAAATCTCATTTGTTGAAACACAAAGGGAAAAAAATAATTCCTAAAGTATTCATAATCATCCCTTGACAAAGTTTACCAAGAGAATGTCGCCGGTTAGCCCTTATGGTTTGTGGTATTTTCTGCATCTCGTATTTGTTTGCCTTTCGGCATACACGATGTTGTGTGCGTAATTTTGATAACAGATACTCCACCGAATATTTCATTAGGCTGAAAGACATTTCTTGCTTCAACAAAATGAATCATAATTCTACATTTGATTTCTCGTCTTCTTTAGCGACGATCCCAGTGCTCATAAAGTAATTAATTTATTTACTTAAAGTTTCTATGTATCGGTCACGTTGAGATCAGAATTGAATCCAGTTAGCGAAAGCATACATTGCTCTCTATTTTGCTTATACCAAGAACCGCTTTGTTTACTTCTGTAGCCGTGCAAACTGAACAGTTACTGGATTGGTTTGTTTTTTACTATCACGTCAAAGTTGCCTTTTTTGGATCGGGCAAATGTACTAAGATTTTCTCTTCAGAGACACTTCCCTTGCTTGCGGATTGATCACGTTCGGCGTAAAAGGACACTATTTTAGAGCTGTCCGTTGGGATTTTATCCCAGATTTCTATGAAACTGAGGCGCCTATGTTCGGGTATTTATCCCTCAGCTTTGACTGGAAGCCTTCCGTTGGACTTCTTATTTCTATTCTTTTTAACTAGCGCCGTTCCAATTGAATTTAATAAAAAGAGGTCTTCCTTGGCCAGGACCACATTTAAGAGTTATGGTTCAAAATGACGCTGACTAGCAAAACCAGGTGCTCTTGATCCCCTATTTCTACCTACATAACATCATAGTTGTAAATAAGAAGCTTTAGAACTATACGATAGAACCATACGCTTCGTTAACAAAAATGTAAACCGTGCGAAAACCATCAGATCTTTCTTTCCCTGATCGATTATTATCTTTCTGCACTAAGCTAGTGTCTTTTAATTGTTTGTTAAGGTCACAAAGGCAGTGGGAGGCGACATCAAAGATGTTGATATTGAAGAATACGTTTTGCAAGGAGCTGTGCCAAAAAATCTTAATGAGCTGTTAGGTAAGATGTTGAGAATATACAAAACAAGTTCGAATATTCGTATTTCAATTTGAATTAGATGAAGAGACAGCTGAGGAGAAACGCCTAATCCAACAACTATCTAAAGATGATTTTGATGAGGAGTATTTATTGCAAAAAATCTCTATGCTTCAATTGCGTCTAGACGAAGCTCAGAAGACAATTCAAGTTGAGAGAGAGTAAGTATCAGTAAAAATTGACCATATTTAAACTTTCTTTGTTTTAACTTTTTGTGTGTGTGTGTGTGTTTTTTTTTTAGAGAGAAACACATGTTGCATAAAAATATAGAAAAAGTTTCTGTTGAAATTCAAGAAATTCGTGATAAACACGAAGAATTAAGATCAGCGAAGCAAGTAAGTTCAAAAGTTTTCATATTTTCGATTAAGAAATCAATTCATGATTCTTTTTTCAAATTTATTGCCTTTAGGAAGCAGTACGAGAACTTTTAACACTACAAGAACAACATCGAGCTGAAGTACGCATCTTAAATAATTCTATTCAAGAAGAAGTATCAGCTAGGGAGAATCTCGAAAGACGACTCTGTGAACTCAGAACTGAGGTTTATATATTTTTTTTTTATAAATTTTGTAAGAAAAAGTTCTAGCAGGGATAAAATTTCAGTTGGAAAGATTGCAAGCAGAAAATGCATCCGAATGGGGTAAACGTGAAAGACTTGAAACAGAGAAGCTTGCACTTGAAAGAGATAATAAGAAGTTACGATCGGAAATACGTGATTTACAGGAGAGATCAGACCGCAAGGGACGACCCGTTCAAGCGAGTGACGTTGAATTTAGAACATTACAACAAGAACTATCCGAAAAGAATAAGGTAACCATTATTTTTTACAAGTTTTCCATTCGTTTACTTAATTTTAATGGCATTCAAATACCAGAGTGGACCCCAACTCTACACTCCGCGTATCCTTACCTCAGCCCCTTTTTTTCATTTTGTAATTAGATCGAGGGCGGTTTAAAGCCTGTAGTGCACTTCGTTTATCTTCCCCCTTACTCTACACCTACACACACAGCATAAACATTACTCGAAAAATCTTTATCTGAAAGCAATCAAGCAGGTTTTCATATGATCTTGATACTGTCCATGTCCAATGTCGATGCCTCTCTCCCATAGAGTCTTTATTGCTTAAATTTCTTCTTATCTCGAAGAAATTATCTGATAATATCGGATAGTTGTCTTCACCATTTACTTACCAAGAAATAGTGGATGCAAGTATGATTCTCTGCTCTGCACTGCACTGATGTCATTGTGCGATGTAATAGTGGATTCTAGGCCAACAAAGCCTCTGACTACATCAAAATTATAATCGTCCACCATGAATTTTAGTAAAATTCTTTTCGAAGGAAACATATATTTTGTTTTCCACTCGTTAACAGCCATATTTGCCGCCTACTTTTCAAAACATGCAAATTCTTTACTGATTGATTCGTTCCGTCATTAGCCTCTTGGGCGTAATATTGCTTCAAGCACTTTATTAAGGAGGTTCCATAATACCGCATCACCTTTCTTGACATCAAAGGCTTCGTGTTCGTGATGTTCTTACCGACTTCAACAGATGAGTGAGTGGATCAGCAAAAATTGTGGCAGTATTCAGTCCTACCCTTCGATTCTTTGGTTGGTTTGATCATTTTAGAGTTGGAATAAATTACCCTTGGCGTAAGAAACTTTTAACAGACATGTTCGATCGCTTCTTGAGCTTCCTCCTATTATTTCATTGCCGACTTGTTAGACTTGCGCAGTATTAGTTTTGTTCCTTACCAGTGTTGCTGATAGTTTGACATAGTATTAAAATTCTAATTCTATATTTTTTACAGGAAATCGGAGAAATAAAGCAATCACATTCCAAATTGAAGAAACTCCTCGCAGAAACAAATACAGAATTGGGTCATGCTGTTCGTCGAGCGGAACAATATGAAGGCGAAGTAAACTTTTCTTGTACAGATAATAATTTAACAATATATTTCTGAATTGATAATTTTATAGGTGAAACGTTTGCGTGCACGAGTAGAAGAACTTAAAAGAGAGTTAGCTGGTGCCGAAGATGAACTAGATGCAGCTTGTAATCAAGTTCGACGTCTTCAGCGATCCAATGATGAACTAATTGGTCAAACTGAAGGACTTCAAGTTCAAATTCAACATTTACAAACAAGGTAAAAGCATTTGTATATACTCTTGAGACTGTGGATGGAATCCATTGCTGTTGCTTTTTAACAAAAATTTTATTGAACTAACTTTGGACGCTGCTTTGTGTAAAAAAAAATAAAATAAAAAAAATTGTAAACTAACTAGACGTTCAGCCAGTCCACAACAACGTCCCACTAATTTTGGTTCATCGTCTCTAACAACAACATCTGGCATACCAATTGTATCGCACAAAACAAGTAATCTCCCATTAGTAGAATGCAAACCAAACATAAACGATTTGCGTCAGCTTTTTGATGATCCGCCACGTCATGGCGGCGGCGCTCCTACCGCCAGTGGGGAATCATCAAAAAGATCAAGTCAAACCGATCGAACTCTAAATCTAAATCAATCGTTTTTCGACGCCAAGCCAACGCACTTGGAAGAAAACATCTTTGAGTCCAAGGCACGAAATCTAGATTTCGAAAGAGCTAAGCAAAAATTTGACAATCCACATCACCACCATCACCACCAGCGCGAGCAACGTGAACGATCATCAGGAAGATTTGGCAACTTCAAGTGTTCATCTAATGCAACTGGGAATAATAAAAATTCAGAGCTTATGCTGTCCACTTCTGTCAATGGTAATAGCACTGGTGGTGGGCCAACTTCTATGCAAGTATTTGATGATCATTTGCGTTCCTCTGCTTTTGTCGGTGGCGGTAATGTTGGTGTTGTTGGTGGTGGTAGCATTGGTATTGGTGGTGGTGGCGTTGGCGTTGGAAATAAAAAAGATCCATTTTCTAGAAATAGCATCAATTTGGATGGTTTGAAGGTTTCCGATGATGATGAAGTAAGTAGCGGTGTTATGTGTGTGTGTGTGTGTTCTCTAATAAAATTAAGCAATTTGTTTTTTTTTTTTGGTTTTTAATTTTTATTTTGAAAAAAATGCTTTTGGTGTGTGTAAGTTTGTATTTGCTAGAAAAAAATGATCTTTCAAAATTTGTCAATGGCTGAGATTTATTTTTATTTTATTGATTTCAGACTCCGTAGTTATGGATCAACGAGCATGCTGTTAGACGAAGAAACTGAGGGAAATAGTGATGAGGGTATTTAGAATTATTCACAATAAGCAATAAGAACCTTATTAACAGTTATAATTACTCACCTATTAGTTAGGCATTCATTTATTATACTTAGGAGCATTTTGTGGTCTACAATTTAAAAATATGAAAACTAAGGATTTCAAATTTAAGGGTAATGCAAGCAGGAGTAAAAAGCTTCTTAGCTTGGGGATTACATTCTCCGATTTAAATATTTTTATTTTCTATTCTACATGACACACTTTATGTTCAACGAACATGCAATTCATTGCCATTTTATTAAACTTCCAATTGAAAATTTTAATATAATTTCATTTTAAGAAAATTAAGAAAAAAAGAAAACAAAAAACCACGAAGACTTATTTACAAAAAAAAAATAAAAAAAAAATCAAACCTAACTATTAGTTGTTGTATTCTTAATAAATATAAATACTAATTATGTATTCGACTATTTTAAGATATTGACCATTATAATATTATATATGAATATATTTATAAATTTAAAAATATCTATATTATATCTAGAATCTATTGACAGTGTTAAAATTAAGAGCATGATATATGTAAGTATATGCAAAAGTATTATATACGTATTAAAAAAAAATCACAAACTCATTTTCAAAGTACATACAAACATACAAAAATTATTTAAAATGTTAATATTATTAAGAGTAATTAAATAAAGATAAATTAAATAAAAAATAAGAAAGTTGTTTGCGTTTATATAAAATATTTTTTTAACGTCAAATTAGACCACAATTTTGGGTTCACCTAAGTTCTATAGCCACTTTGATAAATTATCCTTTTTAACATCCCTTTGTTTCTTTGTCAATAAACTGTAAAATTTAAATTTACATTTTTTTGTCTAGTCAAGAAAAACTGCTTAAAAGAATATCGGTTACTTAGTACGACCAATAATGAGAAATAATAAATTTATGTAGCACTTCCTTCTGTCAAGGTTTACAGCACAGCTGTTAAAAGTAACAAAATAGAAAATTAGAGATTTTTCTGTCAGTGGGCAAAGTATCTGCCCATTTTCACTGAAGTTTCAATCAAATCTTGAAATTTAATAAATTAGTAGAATATAAAAATATATGCAATGGAAGGTTTTGAAAATCTCAGCTTTTCCATGATAGGAACGTGGAATTCACCACCGCCCACATTACCAACTCCATGTCCAAAGGTGCTAGAAATTTGAAACATTACATAAGGCACCCTTCGCAGAACCCTGGTGTTCATTGGAAGGAGCAAAGAGCTTCAAAGTTTAACTCGATAGTTAACTACTCTTTTTTTTCGATAATCTTTTGTAAATTATTATTAAAAATTCTTTTTACTCTTGATTCTTATCCTATTAATAACATCTATACCAACTATAAAAATGCATAAATTGTTCATATGGTGCTGTAGCACAGTTTCCAAAGTGTTTTTTCTCCTTCGAAAGAAACACTCTTTGGCCTACAATTTTACTGATGCACACATTTTATTATTAATTCGTATGGTATATAAAATGCTCATACCAAATTTCACCAGTGGCTATTGGACTTCAAGTATAAGACTAGGATTTAGGAAAACAGCGCTGGCCTTACAAACGTTGACAGGTTGATTTCTTACATTACTTAATTGTTTTTGTTGTGTATTATCTTCTTTTAGCAAACGAATACGTTCAAAATGTTAATTGGTTTTCAAAACTGAAATAACAAAATGCTTACCTATCACCGGAGCTCTATTCAATCCTTACAAACTCAACAAAATTTACAATTAAAAAGACGATTCAAAATTTTCTTAACGAATTTTTCATTTTTATTATTTATTAATTTCTTTGCTAAATTGAGCAAAACTTATTAAATCAAGACATAATCATAATTTTTGTATTGATAATTTTCTGTTTTTTGTTTGTCTTTTCAATATATCTTCTTTGTTTTTTTTTTCTTTTTTTTTAATATATATATATTTTTTTAAATAATGATATCTATTGATATATTGCATTTAGGTTCTGGTATTAACTACAAATAATAAAATATCTACTTTACAAAAAAAAAAAAATTATAAACAATTCTATAAAACTCAACATTTGTGTATTATACGACAGAACAAAGAAAACAAAAATACCATGAGTGTTGTGTTGTGTATAATTTTTTTTTGCAGTTTTGAGAGTTTTTACAAAAAAATACAAAATATTATTTAAGGTTTTTGTTTTTTTTTTTCATTTTTATTTAATTTATTTTTATTGAATTTAAACAAGAAATTCTAATTTTCTTGTCAATATATCTGCATAGTGAAATAAAAAATTAAAAAAAAAACAATGGCAGTTTAAAAAATAAATACAAAAAAAAATTTAAAAAAAAAAATAAGAAATTTATATATTTTTGTTATTCAGTGTGATTAAAAATTATTTATTTTTTCTTAATTATACACCTAGTTTTTTTTTTTTTGTTATTAATTTATTTGATTTTCTATTCTTGTATTCGGTTTGAATTTTTAATTTTTTTGAATTGTTTTCTTTTGTTTAAATATCTGCTTTTGTTTTAAATATTTATTAAGTCTATAAACTTTATTCTTGTTTATTTTTTTTATTTTATTACTTTTATCTATACATAAGGTTTTAATGTATTTACATTTAGAATAACGAACAATATAACATTAACTGCCATTTTTGCTATGCCCTTTCTTTGATTGTTTCCTTTTTTTTTGTTTGTTTGTGTTTTGTATTGGTATTTGAAAAGAAAATAAGTTTTTTGTTTTTATATTGATTTAACCTTCAAATTGCAATGGATATGTCTTTTTTGTTTTAGTTCTTTATTTTAAGATTATGCTTTGTTTTTATCCATTTTTTTATACATAAATTTAATTTGAAATTAAGTTTTATGTACAAGTGCATATCAAAAACAGCAATTAATTAATATCGTAAAGTCGTGGTTTACAATGCGCTTGAACACTGAAACCATATCGACAATTTATTTTTATATTTTTTTTTTTGTATTTTTGTTGTTATTTTGTTATTAATAATTTAAAATGTATCGATTAATTGTTTATACTAGTGTTTTTTTTTATTTAATAATATTAGTGACTTGTATCAAACTATTTTCGTTTTAAATTTAGGTTTTTTTAATTATTAAATTAGTTTTTTTTTTATGTTAGCATTTTTTGTTCAACTCTAATCAAATATTATTGTGTTTTTGTTTTATTTAAATTATTTTTAGTTATAACTTTAATTGTTTCTCTTATCCAAGTCCAATTGCTTTCAAATTCATATAATATTTATATGTTTTATGTTTTTGTTAAATATTCTATGACTTGGAGAAGAAAAAGGAGAGAAAATGTTTTTTTGTTTTGCAAAATGCATTAAAGTATTTTTATCATATATCAACTACTTAATTTAAATTGGATTAGTTATGCATATATTTGTTGTTGTTGCTTTTTTATAAGACTAACTATTTTTTTGTTTGTTTATTTGTTAAATTTGTTAAAGGAATTTGTTTTGTTGTTTAATTTTCTCTTCAATTAGTTTGAGTGGGTGTATGATTTATATTTATTTAAATTCCTTCGTTTTTTTTTTATTTTTAATTTAATTTTTGGAATTATTTCTTTATTTTCTTTTTCTTGTTCGTTTAAATTTAGCTATATATGTAGTATTTTTTTTTCGTAGATATTTTGTATATATAAAAAGTTTTGAATACTGGCAATAATTAGTAAGTAACGTTTGTTTTTTTTTGTTTTTTGTTTTTAAATTTTCATTGCTGTCATTTATAATTTAACATTAACACAATTAAAATTAAAGAAACAAATAAAATATTTATATTTATATTTACATGATAAAATAAAAAATAACATTTTAAGCACTAACTTAGTGCATGGGTTATATTATATCATAGTTGTTTCTTTATTTGCTTACATTTTTTTTTCCTCGAAATAATGAACTGCTTTGTTTTTATTTTTTATTTAATGCTGTTTGATTCTTTTTGTGCATTCAAGATAATTATTTACATAAAGGTTAACTCTTTTTTGTTTTAAATTTTTATTTTATAACTGTTTTGCAGGTAAAAAATAAGAAAATTACGTTTTTTTTTTGTTTGTTTAAATTTATGAAATCATTTTTATTTTTTTAAATTTAAATTTAATTAGTTAAAAACCGTTTTGGCAGTGCATCAAATATTATATATTATATAATAATAATATGTACTTAAGTTTAATTTGTTTTATTTTAATTTTAATTTATTTTTGTTAATTTATTTAAAGAAATATTTTTTTTTATTTACATGAGAATTTTCTACAAATAGGTACTTCGATTTGATGAAACAAAAACTTTACTAATAATAAGATTATAGAGATATAATTTTAAAAATAAATAAATAAAAAAAAACAAGTGAACAGCATTTATTGGAAAAAAAGACTGAGCTTTGTTGGGATGTTAATCTGGATGAAATTGAGTTTATTTGAATAACGGATATAAGAAAGACCAGTGTCAATGTGATTTTGTTTTATGATTCACTTTGGTTACGAATAAAACAAAAAGTTTGACTTAGATGTAGTTTGGATTTTATCTAGTAAGCCACGGAAATCAAGATTTAAAATATTTGATGGAGTCCTTATTACACTTTGAGACAGACAAAACACTCTAAAGATACTATTCCCGAGATTCCTGTTGCACATTTTGTAAGAATGACAAAAACAACCAATACTACAAAATAAAAAAAAAATGTAAATTGCAAGTAAATTAATGTCGTTTCAGATTGCTTTTATGGCTTAGGTATCAAAAAACTGTTTTTTTTTTTACTGAAAACTTAACGTTTTATCTAATTTTTAAGTTGCAAAAACGAGAAGTAATAAGAAATATACTTAAACAGAACCTCTGTCACCAGTGGCGTATTGAGGGTGATTTCATCATAATGCACATGATGCACTGAAACTTTTTCGTAAGTCTTAAAGATTAAGAGAGAGCTCAGATACTCGAGCCCTCCCCCAAATGTTTGTCTGGATACGCCACTGTCTGTCACTCAAACAGTGTTTGAAATAAGATACCGAAATAACCTTTAGCTAGATTAAACGATGTATAGAGGTTAACATTTTTCGTTCCATAGGCAATTTTGTATTTTTTTTGGATTGGAGATTGCAATTATTTATCGACTTGTCCGCAGACAGCCAAGCCCTATTTGTATTCATTAAAATTGATAACTATAAATGACGATCTTCAAAAAAAAAATTTAGATTGTGTATTTTTGACAAAAATCTTAATTATTTTGATAATTCTGTATGAAAATAAATGTTCATGTTCAATTTCCCCTTCATATGGGTACTCATTCCAAAGGTTGTGTATTTTGAATTTTTTACCAAGTTCACACTTTGACTGTGTGATACTTTGACAATAAATTTACGAAAAATTACTTGTTTTATTATTTTATTTTTTTTTTCACCTTTTCACTATGAAAATTCTCTTCCAAATGTGGTCTGAAAGCAAACTATGCATATGAATATTTTTGACGTTTGGTTTCATTTAGTGTTCATCTGCCACTCTTCACGTGTGAAAATAATGTAATAAATTGCGTAAGAATCGTTGGTTTGAGACACCTTTGGCAGTTTATTTTGTATTACCCAGTGAACTTTTTTTGTTTTCATCAAACTTGTGATCTAGAACAAGATTGTAATAAAAATATATTAAATTTTCTAAGGAGGTACTATTGCATCATTAAGATTTAAAAAAAAAAAACAAAGAAATCAAAAAAAAATTATAAAACAAATAAAAAAAACTTACAATACGTATAAACGAGAAAACTGGAAGACAATAGTTATTTTTTTCATTTTTTCTAATTTTGTTTCTTCTAAAATCATCATTTTCGAAAGAAAGAAGAATCAGAAATTTTTCCTAAAAAATACATTTTTTTTACATAACAAAGAAACGTAGTTTTTTATTTATTATACCTAGCGCCTTGACCTATTTCTACTATTAATATTTTTTACAATCTTATAAGCTAGTTTCGTTATTTCGGCTTTTTTTTTTTGTTTAATGATTTTTTTTTTTAATTTAAATTTTTATTTTTGTGCAAAGACGAACCCTGTGAAAAAATCTAGTTTTTCACAGAAAAATTTAACTAAAATCATAACAAAACAAATTAAATTTATTATAAACATTATCCTATTTACCTAGATGTTTCATAAACAAACGAAAAAGATATTTTCCGAAATTATAGAAAATAGTTAATCAGTGCGTAACTATATCGGTCACTTATTTATTTATTTATTTATTTATATTAATTCTATATTTAAAATGAAAACGAATTACTTATTTATCTAGGGTACAGTTATTATATTATTATTATTTTTTTTTTCTTTTGTGTGTATTATTTATGCAATTATTTTTATTATTATAATTTATTACAATCCTTAACATTCAGCTTCGTATATAAATTTAGAATTTTTCTCCTCTCGCTTGTGATTTTTTTCGTAATTCGTTATTTATTTATTTTTATTTAATTTAATGTTTTTTTTTTTTTTTTTGTAGAAATTGCATTTGATTTTTTATACATTTATATCTATACTTTATCTAATATAAAAAATAGTTAAAATTTATAAAAATAAAAATGCAATTATTTTTTACTGTTTTTTTTTCTTTAAATTATTTTTTGTAACAAAATTTAACAATTAAACAATGACAAGTGTTATTATTTTTTGTTTATGCTTTAAATACGGATTTGTTTTTTTTTTTTTTAATTTGTTTATATCATAGGTATGCTTTAATTTTTTTAATTAAGAGAAGTTTATTTGGTATTTGCTATAGCGTAATCATCACCAGTTGTTTTTTTGTTGTAATTATTATTAATTTATAGTTTTTTTCATTTATTTTTTGTTTGCTTAAAAATACAAAATTACAAAATGAAATAGGACTACGACAGTTTGTTTATATATTTTTCTACATTTTACATTATATATTGTTTTGTTTCGTGAATAATATTTTTATATATATATTTTTTTTTAATTTGATTTAAATTAAAAATACAGGTTTAATTTAATTTTTAAAAATTTTCTAGGGATGAAAGTTGGAAGAGTATTTTGTTTTTTTTTTTTTTTTTTTTTTGAGACGCCCATAATTATGCGTTAATAATGTTTGGTTTTTTATGGATTGGATATTTTTTGTTTTTATTTTGTGATATTTTGGTATTTTGTTCCTAATCGTTGTGTGCGGTGTTTTTGAAGGCATGTACGAATGTGGTAAAATGCGTTTTTGTTGTTGTTTTTGCTGGGTGCTGCGTTGAATTTGTGTGGCTTCTAAATACTGCAACGTGTGGTGGATGATTGAAAATATGGTTTTTACGTTTTAGTCTATTTTTTAAAAGTTCTGACTGCGGCGGTTGCGACATTATTGAACGTTTCGTTTTATAATCTTGAAAATTTTGCAATTTTCATTTCATGATTTGAAACTAAGATGAATATGATTTGAAACTTGGTTAGAATTGTTTCAATATGTTTTAAAACATGAATATAGTTTGAAACTTGGATAAATAGGTCTTTAAATTTAGTATGGATACATATGTACATTGTAAATGCATGAATGGTTAGAAACTAAGATCATTTGTTGCCTAGTTAATATTTCTCAGGTTTTGAACAATGCGACACACATAGCACCCAAAATCACTTTCGCCATCATTGTGACGTAATGGTAATCTTGAAAATAATACCAAAAGAGTGACATGACCTATTTTTCGGGTTTTAATGTTTTTTTTTTTTGCGATTTGACATTTTTTAACTTCGGGTGATTTGACATTCTTTCAGCATTTTGGCGTACAATCGGCATTTTGGTGCAATGTCAAATCTCCCAAGAACATGCAACTGTCAAAGATTTTTTTATTTTTTTAAAGTTTTTCAATCAAAAAAAAAACCAAACAAAAATAAAATATGATATTGTCATACAGATTCTAAATCACGAATAAATCTGCATAAATTCCGATGTTACCTAATTTTTCAGTAACTGAAAAAATCAGTCTTCAACAACCACCGCGCCTCTAAACTTAACCTCACAACGTATTTTATTTCTGGATCTGGAATTACATAACCGCCATTTGAATAATAATATTTATCTACTTGTGCCTTATTATTTCTTTTTAAGATAATCGGCACATTTTCGAGCTCGCTTTCTCACCCCCTTGAATGCATTGGTGAACTTGAAATTCTCTGTCACATGATGCCATCTATGTTGTGAAGATGTAAAGTGATGATGGTGGAAATATCGATGTCGTTGTTCATTATTTTGCCCAGTGACACTGCAACTGCCACCGCCACCATTCAGAGCCGATACTGAAGATGCTGCTGATGCTGGTGATGTTGGTGAGAATTGATAGTTAACATGCCCGTCATTGAAGCTGCCATTTAATGAACTCCGATGTGACAGAAGATTGTTGTCCGAAGCTTCAGTTTCGAAACTTTCAAATGTCACCACTATCGGAGAAGAAATAGATGGCACACCATCCAATACCCTTCCCGCCGGCTCTGATTTAGACGATGGCTCTCCAGAAGGTGCAATCTCATCAATGCCCAAAGTCTTATCGAATTGAGAATTCGATGACATATTGGTGTAATCGTAAGTTGGATACGTGTACGGGAGATAGCCAGAATGATGGGCTTCTGCAGAGACGACATTCTCACGGGATGTATTGATGAATTTCACTTCGTTGGCATTGCGCTCGAGGTAAGAATTAAATACAATATTAATATTATTCGAACTCGAGGATAAATTTATATTCGTTGGTGAAAGTGGTGTTGAATTGCGTGACTCGAGTGTGCTGCCATCTGTTGAATTTTGATTTAAATTGGTTTCCTTTGTGGAATTTCTTCGTGATTCTAATGCGCCACCGCCAGCAGCTAATGGGTTATTGTTGAAGTTGTTTTTGTATTGAAATTCTAGCGCATTGCACGGTTGGAAGGGGTAGTTTTTGGTATTGTTTAAAATCACTCCTTGCTGATTGCCCTTCGACAGATACTCATGGATATCTTCGCTGGTAATTTGAAGATCGTGATCGAGGTACGAATTGCACTGAATGTAATTACTACAACAATTATTATAGGCCTCTCCCTCCTGATGGAAAAGTACAGTTGTGGACTCTTCGTATTCATCTGAAGTTCCAGCACCACCTCTTATATGTAACGGACTATCACGACATTTTCGGCTGCTGCCACTAGTGCCAGCTCGATCATGCTGATGATCCGATCGATGATCACCGCCCCCTCCATGTCTATCGCCGCCGCTACTCGCCGCAACCGACTCGTAGTCTGTAGGAGATTTTCGAGTGTTGCCATCAGCTAAGAAGCTCCATCGTATCGGTGATGGTGAGCAGGCATAATCGGGTAGTTCCTTACTGCTGCCGCCATCTTTACCCGATGATTGATGCTCAATGGTGACTTTTGAGGGAGAGACGATCATTTTGCCGCTTTCAATTTCTCTTGCACGATCGAAGATCGAAGTTAAGGAACCCAATTGGCTGTTTGGCTGGCTAGCGTTAAGGCCTCGAAGGGATATCGATGTGTACGATGGTTGTCGATGGTGCACTCGTTTTCTGCTGCGCATCGTTACAGATCCCGATTTCATCGAATTTTGTCTGCTAAGCGATGATCGCGAACCATACAGGCTGGTTGAGTCAGTGTGATAACAGTAATCTGAAGAGGTGCAGCACGACGATGGGCGGCGAGAGGTTCCGTAAAGGTCTTCGGCGAAATATTGGGCCAACTCTGTGCGCGATGAGGTACAACAACTTTTTCGAATAAGAATCTCTTGAACTTCTCGGTCAGCACACGAAGGCTCGTGGCACGTATTGATCGAGGTTGTCGAAACGTCAGTTGCTGATCGATGACGTTTCGGACAGCCTGATTCATGGTGCTGACGCCCTCTTTGTTCCCCATGCCCATGGTGGTGGCCATGTCCAGAACCGATAGTGCCACCACCACCACCACCTCCTCCTGCTCCACCATTATGATGGTGGTGATGTCGCCTCCTTCTCCGATGATGATGGTGCTGATTGTGAGAATGATGACGTGTCACCTCACTGTTATCGATTGTAGCGGTACGTTCGTGATCATAATGCTGATGAGTTAGAGTCTGGTGTGGTGACGAATGCAAGCTGTGACTGTGATGGCTGTGCGGTGACTGGTGATGTGACTGCTGTTTTTTGTGATGTCGCAGCGTACCTTCATCGTACTCCGACTGTTGCTGCTGTTGATAGTAGTGATGTTCGCCGCTGTGATGTGACACTGGATCATCACACACTATGTCCTTTTCATAACTACAGTGCATGTGATGATGCTGTGACGATGAGGGTTGATGTTGATGGTGCAGTTGTTGTTGTTGTTGTTGATCGGCATTCGAATGTAGGCTAGCGGTCTCAGGAGGGGAGGCGTTCCTCAGTCAAGGCCCGCTGTTCTGGCAGGCAGGTACTTGCTGACGAAGGTGATGGGGCACAGAGGCAGCGTTCCGTTGTGTATTTCGGCCGCCTTCTAAACAACGCTCGGATGCAGCTGTTGTGTAATAAATCAAAGAAAAATATAATAATTAGAAAACTGAGGTTTAAATTGAAAAACTTAATGAATTTTGGTTTAAGTTGTGTGCAGAATTCTTTTGTTTTATTATTTTTTTTTAATTTATTTTAATTCAAAAACTAAAAATTTAAGCAAGTGCATGCAAGATTAACATGCCAACAATGTTAAAGGAGGATTTTTTTTTAAATCGCATTCAATCAATATTTGACACATGAAGAGGGAAGCTTTTTTTGTTGAAACTCATGCGTCAGAGGATAATTTTGAAAAATGAGTTCTTACATGCTTTTCAGAGAGGAAAAGGTATTTCGAACTGAATTTTTACATAAGAAAATGATACTAAGTTGAAATGTATTGCTTAGGAATGTGTATTTTTTTTTTTATTTTTCTAATGACGTATGGATGTTCCATAATGAAAATGTGTATTATTTGGCCTAAAATGATATATTGTAAATTTTTTTTTTAAATTTTTGTTTGCATAAATTTTGTTGGTTGTTTTTGATTGCACACATTATTGGCACTGTCTCTCTTTCTCTTTGATTTGTGGAGTTTGGCTTTTTTTTATTTTTTGAAAATTGGTTGAGGCATTTTGCAAAGAAAAAAATGTTTGGTATGTATATAAAAATTAAATATAATTTAGAACATTATTGCAGCTGACTTGGAAGTCCTGAAAGAAATAATTTATTCTTGTTAAATGAATTTAAACAAAAAAAAATAAAATTAAATTAACATTTTTACATTTAAAAATAAAATACGACCATGATATCATGTGGATCGTTACTAAGCAGTTATTAAAACAAATATTCGGAGCAGTGTTCCCATAACTTTTAATTGTAATTTAATGCATTTTAAATTTTAGTTTTTTAAAAATACCTAACAGAATCAAGTTTCTTGTTGTGTTTAAATTTGAGATTGTACTTTACCATAACAGGTTGACTCATCGACCCAACAAGTAGAAGTTAAACATGCCAAGTTCCATTGTAACTAAGAGGGAGAGGATTAAAGGGAGTCAACACTGGATAGTAGTGAAATTCTTATTGTAAATTTAAACACCACAGCCTTTGCATTATTCAATACCTTAGTGAGTTTAAAACTAATTTAATTCATTACTAAACTTCTGGGTTAAAGAGTTTACACTCAGTTACGCAACAACATATCATATTACGTAGTCCCAAATCAACTAGACAAAAATATGTACGGATTTTGGAAATAATGAATGTAAATTTGATACCTAAAACGTTTACCAAAAAAAGTAAGTCTCTCTGAGTCAAATAGGTCATATGTAATGCAAAACTGATAAATTCTAACCAAAACCGATTAAAACTAGTACATCTCAAGTTTAACCGAAACTGGGTAAATTTTAGCCGAAATTGGTATATCTCAGGAGGAACTGGTAAATCTCAACCCGACGCTGTTAATTAGCAAGCGAAACTAGAAAATCTCAGGCGTAATTGCTTAAATATAGTTTTCACGAGAGAGGATGTCTTTTGATTAGTTTTTACTCCTCTAGATCCAGTTTTCATTTGCTTAATTTCAAAGCAAAGATTTTCTAAATTAAACATTTTTTTAAAAATTTTTATGCATTTAATTCACATTCACTAATTTTGAATGGCATCTCTGCTCAGGGTGCACCTTCTTTTTAATATGATAATGCATTCTTCCATTTTAAATTTTGATGTTATTTTTTTTGGTGAAATTAGGAACACTGCTGAAGCGTTAAAAAAAATATAAAACATTTATCCAGCATTAAAGTTGTGACTAAAACGATGACTTAAACTTCTTCTTATAAATAATAGATTTTTTATTATTATTCGTATCAAGTCACAGCCATTACGTGTATTGACAAAATTACGTGAATAATCAAAATTGTGAGTAATTTTAAATCAACACTTGAGACAAAAAAACAAAAAAAATCAAATTCAACATAAATGTCGTGAAATTCTTTTTCATATATATATTTTTACTTCGGTGGTTTTAAATTTATAATTATACATAGAAAAACAAAGATTGAATAAAATTGCTGTACTTCTTTTTTTTATAAATTTATTTTTTGTTGCAGTAGTAGGTAGTAGTTTCTTAACTTTTGTGTGTGTGGTTTTTTTTGCAATAATACCTGAGGAACATATTCTTCCATGCGCTGAATGCCTTCGGAAACTGTCTCTACTGTAGTAACATTTTCGTATAGGAACTGGTGTATTTATATTTGTACCATAGTTCGTATAGTGACAAGTTGAGCTGCCAGCTAAACTTGTTGGACCCAATAAATTTGTGCTATCGCTTAATGGGTAAGGTCCCATGCCTTCAACCGTTAATGAAAACGAAGTGGTCCCAAAAACTTAGTTTTTTTTTATTTAGGTATAGGTTCATATATTTTTTTTTTGTTATTTTGGTTTGTAATGCATGCAGAGTGTTTTTATTTTTAATTTCAAATTGTTGTCGTTTTTTTTTTATGAATGGCCAAATTTTTTTTTTTTTTTCATTAAATTTTTGAATTTTGTTTCATCCAATATATCCATAGAATGTGTAGAAGTTTGGTTTTATTTTTTTTTTTTATATATTTTTGATTCAAATGAAAATGTAAGGAACGCAAGAGGATTCATAAAATGGGAAGAAAATTAAAGTTCTTTATAGGTTAATTAATTTGTTTGATAAATTTCAAATCACACAGAAACTAACAAAACAAAATATTATTAGTGTAAGGACAATTTAATTTTAATAAGTCAAATATGGATAATACAAGTCTGTAAAATGTTATTAGTGAAGATGCTACAAATCCGGGAGAACTGACACCGATGAGTCAAATGTTTAGATTATGCAAATTTTTGGCAAAAAATACCAAACTGCACTTTTCAAATCGGCTTAAAGAAAAGAAGTAATTTTTTTTTATCCCAAGGGAAATACACTAATACACACTTCCCGCGTATTTCCCATACGCAAAAATGACGCGGTTGAAACATCCCAACGACTTTCGTTTGAGTAAGTACTCAAAAATGCAAAGATCTAATTTAGAAAACGAACATTTTTACTATACACGGTATGAAAATATTTCAGACTCTTTGTTTATACTAAAAATAGGGCGAATTTTTCAATGCAATTTTTCATGGCAAAAATGATGACAGTGGAAATCATCAATGACCAGAATCCCAAAAGTTAAAATCCGAACAGCTAGCCCCGGGTGAAATTATCTAGTAACTTATTCTCAGGATTTTTTCGGGATTAATTAATTTGGACTGCCGGCGACCGAATAAGTTTTAGTCTGGAAATTAAAAATCTCGAAGAAAGTACTAACAATCGCGCTTTAATTTTGTTTTTCGGCGGGAAAATGTGATAGTTTTGAAATTATATATAAATATATAATAGACATTGGGCCCTATCGCGAATCTCTAGGGGAATTTTGTTTCCCTGGAAATATTTTCTTCAGCCGATTTATTTAATACGTGAATCTCCCCTGGAGTTATTTCAGGGAACAAAAAATGTGTAAAATGACAGATAAATTTCCCTGGAAATTATGTTCCCGATACTAAAAAACTCCGAAGGAAACATTTCCTCGGTATTTACGTTCCCAATTTTTTTACGAGGGAAACATTCCCAGGGGTGATTTTGGATGATCCGGAAACTGTATTTTTAGTGATCAATGCCAAATTAGAATAGAGAAAACTAAAACTCAAAATATCCATCATTTTTTTGGGTTTACATTAAAAATCATAGGACTTTTTCCAATTTCCTAAATAGCTATTTTCATTTATCGGTGAACAAAAATGTTCTTATCCTGAATTCGAATTAAGAACTCGGAAAATTCAGATCTATTATATGTTACCAAGAACGTGTTGGTACCAAATGGAAATAAAGAATCGCGATTCATATTCTTGATTTTGCAAGAGGTATTAAAACTTTAAAAGGACTTTAAACTTACAAATCTTAAAACTAGGACTTTTAGACCTGAAAATATAAATTTGTAAACTACCGATTTTTAATTATTCCATTCCTAAAATCCTATTTTTTATTATCCTTGCCTTTTATTTGCGCATACCTGGTTTAAAAAAAAATGGTATCCATATTTAACTTTTTTTTTGGAACAAAACAAACATTAACTACGACAACATAATGCATTTAAATGAAATGTAGGTACTTAGCACGAAAAAAAGGTAATGCATATTCCAAAATGATTTGACTACAAATCAAAAAATTAAACCCAAGCCAATTATGAAATTTTACTTAATTTTGTTAAATTAAAAGAAAAAATCTTCAAAAAATAATAAACAAAACAATTTCATCTCAAAATAAGACAGACAGAGACAAAAGATGAGACAGTCAATATTATTTTATGTTTTTATAGAGAGAGCAGTTATTATAGACAGTAGAGAATACAAAGAAATCAAAATAAAGAAGAGCATAATGTTAAACAAAAAAATATAAAGTAAATAAAAATTATAATAAAACACATATTTCTGAACATAAAAATAATTTTATAGAATAATTTATATTGACACAAACTTATTAGCATTATTTTAAAACATTTTGTATTGATTTGTGAAATTTTTATGTATAATGTCGGTGTTTGGAAAAACATTTAAATTCAGTGTCGTTGTGTTTATTTTTTTTTTTTTTTATTATTATTTAATTTTTTTTTTTTTTTTGTTTAAAACATTTATGTATATAAATATTTTTGATTTATGTATATTTTATAGAGATACAAAAAAAAAACATTGGAAGAGTAATTAGTAGATGAAATTCTTACGTGAATCATGTTGGGTTTTTTCCTCAGATACCATCAATGCGGCATGTTCGATGCCAGAATTCATACTTTGCGGCTCCAAACTATTTACGCAGTTTAGCATACTCCTGAAATTCGCACACTCTACGATTATGTTTTAAGTGTATTTTTTAAATGCATTATATATAAATTTTTATATTAAATATTTTTTTTTTTTTTTTTTTTGAAGTTTTTGTTTCTTAATAAGAGGGTGGTAGTTTTTTTATTGAGTTTGGCATTTTTGTAGTGTGTGACTTTTGAGGTTTTTATTTTTATTTTATTTGGAAGCTATTTCATCTAATAATATAAGTAAGACGGTATTTTTTAAGAAATGTTAATATTGAAAAATTATGGAGTCATTGTCTTTGTAAGAAAAATGATAGAATCATTAAATCTTAGAGCATAATTCTCCAGCAGAATGGAGAAGTCATTTGTAAAAAAGTAAAAATTAGGTACGCTTAACTTCAAACAAAGAGATACTATAATTGGTTTGGAGCTAAAGCAATATCTTTCTGGTACAGTTAGAGCTCAACTAAAATGCTTTAAGATAAGTCTTTTACTAAAAAATTAAAGTTTACGTCATTAAATATCTTCAAGCTTGTTTCAACCGCATACATATTAGTACTAAGTTCATCTTTGGGGTTTTAAAAAATTGGTGACACTGGTGACTATTTAAATTTTTTTTCGTAAATCAAAAACTACACTGATCCTGCCAATCTAACGGAAACAATTTTCCGAAGAATATTTTTTATTTTCTATCAAAAAAGATAGCTCAAACAGTGTGTGTGTGTGATGTTTTTCAATTTCTTAGATACTTTTTTGCAATAAAATATAGAGATCTCCGTCGAGGTATATCGCCTACAAGATTCTATCAAATGTTTTTTTTAAGCGTGTCAATGCGTTAACTGATGATCTGATTGGACTTGACAATGTGGCTCTAGGCTTAGAAATTCTACCATCATCGACAAAATCTTACATTGATATTGGAGAAATGAAAATTAAATATCGAAGATGTTTGCTGGCCTGACAAATTCTAGAAGATGTTCTACCGAAATATTCGAAACGAACGGAGAAATATTCTGCAAAGTACCTGCGTGAGTTCTAAATCTACGCAATATCTTGGATTTGCGGATGACATTTATGTAATGCAATGTGAATTTTTTTTAGAAGTGTAATTTAGCATGCTTAGATTCCAAATAAAACACATCTAATAATGAAAGCTCTTGAATGCATTGTGACTTTGAAGAAGTAAGAAGTAGACCAATTACGTAGGCCAAAATCATGTGGTAATAAGATCCTTTTAGATATCTAACCAAAGTTGGTGTACACCCGTGAAACATACTCGTTCCTTTGTTTTTAATTACAAAATTTGCATTTGTGCTCAATTGTCAAGTGAAAAACTCTAAAGTCAAACCATAAGGTCTTATTAATGTAAAAAAAGAAGTCATTTATCCTGACGAAAGATCTGAGGAGGTGTTAACATCAAAGAAACCATCTTATAAATTTTTGGCGTTAGGTAAAATGATCATAAGTCAGAGACCATAGTTTTGCCAGAAAATGAGATTTGTTTTTGAGCAATCCATCGAAATAATACCTAACGTCAAAGAAATTTTGGTCAATGTTTACTGGGAAGTGCTTAGTGAAAAGGAATTGTTATTCAACACTTTTATTGTAACCGATACTAACAATTTTCTAATTTTATGTACAAAGTTAAAAATTTTTGTGTTTAAGAACTGAAAACATCATCCGAAGTTTTTAATTTTTTTCTGAAGAAAATTTAATTTCAAGATATCAGAAAAAATGCGGCGAAAACAGGGAAATGGTTGGCGTTAGCAACTGTTTTAGGAACGAGGCTTGATTTATATTTAGTTTTTAGTAATTTATAGATTGTTATTGTAAATAAATATTATGAAAGTTTTTACTTATTAAATTCACACTTGAGTGATTTTATTAAACAAAAGAAATTATTTTTTTAGCTTAAGACACCGTCTATTTCTAGAATATTTTTTCCGAAAGCTGAAATCGTTGGTATAACATGAAATGTTTTAAAATTTGAACAAAAAATTACAATTTTTGTACATTTTGTTTTTTAACTTCTAAAAAATACCGATTTACTTATAATTTGATAAACTATCTTATATTTGATTTGTTGTCGCTATTCAGATGGTGTTGTTGCCCTAAATCTTGTATCCCTGCAACTCCTGTCTTTCTAAATGTTATAATATAAAATTGAGAACAAAAAAAAAAAACGTATTTTCAGAAAGAATATTTCCTTGTTTGCATTTAACTGATTGTTGATTTATTTATTTTATATAAAAAAATATACTTTAAAAAACTAAAGTGTATATAAAACATATATATTATTTAATTTGCTTTAACATAAACTTAAACATTTTTCTGTGCATATATTTATGATAAGAAAATTCGTGATTCTATTTAGTGGATGGATAAATAAATCATTGTTTGAGACATTTTTATTTTTAAATTACTTGTCGAGAGAAAAAATGCACGTTAGCAAAAGAAACAAACAAAAAAACTTAATGATAACAAAAATACATATTTTTTAACTTAAGAATAATATGATAATTTAAAGCTCCTTATTTCGATTTGTTATTTCAATGTCTGACGAATTGCTATGCCCCGTTGTTGTTTCGTTTTCACTAAAAATAAAATTTAAATAAAAATAAATAAAAAAAAAAAAAAAATAAGAAATTAAAATAAAAACAAAAATATAATTAAAGTCTTAAATGAATGTGAAACAATGAACATCTAGTGAGTTGTGGGATTTAAAAAAGAATTAATATAATTTTTTTTTTTGTTTTTGTGAAAGAGGAATGTATCTCGATGATGAGCACTTTATATTCAATTGTTGTGGTTTTTTTTGTGTGATTGTTGATCATGATGATAAATTGGTGGATTGATTTTTAATGTTTCTATTAAAAATTGTAAAAAAAGTTTTTTTTTTTTTAGGATCATGCATTCAAGCATTCACAAAATATTTAGAAAAGGTATTTTTTAGTTTTTCTACTTTTGTCGAATTATCATTTTCGGAATATTGTATTTTTTTTTCATAGATGAAATTGGAAAGCATGAATTGTTGGTTTTTGACTTGGAATAGAAACTATTTTTTTTATACTACAAATAGGCTGCGTTAAAAAAATTAACCAAAAGTTCCTTTTTTTTTAATTATTTGTGTGTAACGGTGTAGTTCATCATGCAACTTACCCATACAGTCTACTATCTCGAAATGTCCTTCTGTGTTATATATATTGTATACAAATTCAATTACAAATTTGAAGAATTGAATATACATATAAAAAAGGGTTGGTATAAAAAAAATGATCAAATTCTATATTATTTGATTTATTTTCAAAATAGAATTAAGTCACAGTTATTTTTTTTTTAAATATAAGTATCTCTTTAAAAAAAACAGTCTTATGTGTCAATTTAAATAAGACTTAAAGGATAATTATGACAAGGTATGAGTCAAGAAATTTACTATATAAATACGTAAAAGAAGAACATTTTTTATTTTTGTGTGGGACATTGTGCTAAAAATTGGTTACTTGTTTAATATAACTGTGGTTGTCACTAAATAATAAAACAAAATAATAATTTTAAAAAAATTATAGAAAACTTATAAAAATTTAAATTTAAAATAAAATCTGAAAACACACATAATTAGTTAGTATCGTTATTATATTGTCTATTAGAAGTAGCTTGAAAACTCTATGTTTATTTAATGTCAATTTTTCGAAACCTTCAATCACAAACATGTTTAAGGTATGATTTACGGAATAATAAAGTTAAGCTTTCAAGATTTTATGATAAGATCGAAATAACTTTGTCTTTAATGGAATTCAAAGATTTTCAAATTATTGTCAGAACCTGGTAAAATATATGTTTCCTTTTATCTGAAACAAGAAGATTGATGACCAAAAATTCTCAGTCATGTAATGAGTTTAAAAACCTAGAAGAAGTCGTTAATGGTTTTAAAACTAAAGAAAGATCTTGTGAGTCGTAGGTGAGCAGCAACCATAGTGGAAGTGTTTATTTTTTCTCCATTTGTGAAGACCTTTTTAATAATATTGTCCTTTAACTTTTTGTAAAATGTAAATTTGAAAATACTACCATATTGGTTGTACTCGTATATTTTTTTTGTTCAACGCCAAGTTAGCATTTCTACGTTGAGACAAAATGTGGGCCGAAAACTTGCATAACAAAAAAGACACCATTAAATTGGTAGTCTACTTTACAGCGCAGCGGCGTATCGAAAACTAGTGTTTTCAAAATTTTTATTTTTAGTGTCTTCATAATAGTTATTAATTTCAAAAATTTCGCCATCTAAGAGTTAAGAACACAAAACAGTTTTTTTAGACTTTTGAACAATTTTTACATCATAAGCTACAAATTGTATACATTTTTTTTAATAAAATTTACTAGGAAATATTTTTTAATAGACACTAAGAATTTGCTTGTCAGGGATGTTGTTCAAAGTTATATATAAACTTCGGCTTTGTGTTCAGAGACATATTTCATAGTATCAACCGTTTTCTAAATAAAAAAAATATCAATTTCACGTAACTTCCGCTTAGGCTCACACTGCATCACTACGAGTACATTTCTTAAAATAAGTGCTTAACATGTTTGATGTCGTTGATTTATTTTTTTTCTAAATATTTAAAGACCTTATATTAAAAATATTCTGAAATATTGAAGTCTTAAAAATTTCTTTTAGTGGGTTCAATTTGAAAGCAGCACTAGAAACCTCTATTAAAAGTAGTTGATAGATAGACGCAAAACATATATTTTTTTAAAATGAATTTGTTTATCTAGACTAGTCCTTTAATACTAAATCAAAATACAAGTAATGAATCCTCCACATTAATCCCTCATCCTTTCCGAAAATTGACAAACCTGTTTTATGTATTTCGTGAGTATATAATGTTTACAGTTTTTTTTTTTTTATATATATCAATTATAATTTAATAAGTATTTCAATATAAATCCAAAGAAACATACCTTCCATTTCCGTGTCGGAATAGTGCTAAAATTTCTTCGAATGTCTTATTTTTGGTCTCAGGAACCTTTTTATAGGTGAATATCCAAAATATAGCTAAAAATACGCTAAATGGCAAGAATGTATAATTTTCCAATGCAGTCTGAAAAATTTCAAATAAAATTAAAATTAATATACATAATTTACCTTTTGAGATTTGAAAAAGAAAAAAAAAATAACTTACCCTTATACTTGGGAAACCAATTCCGACGACAAAATTTGCCATCCAATTGACTAGAACAGCAATGGCCATTGCACTGGGCCGAGGACCTTGTGAAAATAGTTCGGCAGTTATCATCCATGGTATTGAACCTGGTCCAACGGCAAAGAAGACCACAAATGCCAGTACCGAAACCACAGATAGATATGACATCCAGTCGATCATTTCCTGTACATAACCAAAAAACTCCTATACAAAACGTGAAATAACAATGTCCTACTCGAGTTTGAAGGCTTTTTTATGTTCTTTTTTCTTTTCGTTATAGTTGTGATTTTTTTTTATTATTATTAGTATTTTTTTTTTAATAATTTTAAAGAAAATTTTGGATAAAATGTATTTAAAAGGAATATTGAGAAAAGGGAAAAATTAAATGTAACTTAAATTAGGGAAGTCAATCAAAATAATTTTTATTAATATTTTTAATTCTTTAATTTGTGTATGAAATAGAAAATCTGGTAATTTTTTCTTCTCTTTAATCTGCACTGTAAGAGGTTGGGTCTGGTATTTATTTTGCGTGTTGATTAATTAAATATTTTATCTTAATCTAAATATTAATATAAGAAACACAATTTTGATATTATTTAAGTTAAGACAGATTACAAATTTAAAGTATAAAGTAGTAAGAAATTGAAATAAGATTCATTAAACAAATAAACCCGTCTTGCTACCTATAGTTGCTAGTGAAATTGTTATAGAAATAAAACGTATACTTCGATTTTTTTACCATTATACACTTATATTCCTAAATGTTGGAAGCAACCTAAAATCAACGTTTGCTTAGATTTCTAAATGTATCAAATTGTTTTGTTTTGATACTTAGGTTGAGTCAAGACTTCTATTCCTTTTCTTCTTGGAAAAAGAACAACACAAACAAATCTTGTTTTGTTTTTAAAAGAAATCTTCTAAGAAGACAGTATTCTAATCGTAATGTCAATAGCCGTGTTTTTATTTCAACACTGGGTAGATATTAAGTTTTTCATTTTATTCGCAAAATAAATACAAAATGCTTACGTATTTCGTTGAAATGCATTTTTACAAACTTCAGGTATGCCAAGTGGTATATGTTTTAACTCTCTATTAACTGTGATTTCTCATGCCTAAAGGGATTATGAATTTTTCCTAACATTTTTTTTGTTAAAATTTAAAGATTGCTTTCAGAAACTATATCAAAATTCTTCTCGAATTCTACATGGCTTAAAAAAGTATTCACAAAATTTCAGTTACGATCTTTATCATATTTTTCAGCCCAATAAATTATTCTCTCTTAAATGCCGCTTTGTTAAATAAATTCTAATTTAGAAAAGTCTAGTAGAGAAGTGTAGAGTAGAATAGAGTAGAGTTCTAAGCACTACACCAATCAAACCCAAATATTCGTTTATGAATGAATATTCAAACAAACTGAAGATTTTTCAAACCGAGTTCAAATTGAAGAAAATCGAGTTGGCAAACAGGAAGTTCTGAAAATATCTGATATTTTGGGAGTATTTCAATTCATTGTAATCGTAGCCATCCTCCAATAAAATTTGATAGTTTACGGCTTGATAATTCGGCGACGAACTATATTTTGAAGCAAAGAGTGTATTTCATTCTAAATGTCACCCAAAATTAAAGGCAATTTAATTAAAATTTTAAATGGATGCAGATGAACCTTTAAGCGGAGCTAGGCCTAAGTTAAACTGATTTCAGAAGATCTTGATCATTCTTTTTAGGAAAAGTGATATATAAGGGCCATGATATGTGACTTGAAATTATATATTGCTCTAGAAAACTTAACGTGAGTTCACTCTATATAATTTCACTTTAACGAACGTCTTCTGTATTAATAAGAAGCTTTAAACAATAGTTTTTAAGAAAGTTCTTATTCTTTATTTCCTCAAAGCTTATACCTGAAATTGCTAGTTATATTGTCAAAGTCCAAGTTATATCAGTATTAATTGAATAATTTTCGTGATTAATTATAATTTTCATTATGCTAGTACCCTTAAGTGCATTTTTATAATAATACTTTTTTTATTTTGTAATAATGCTAATTAAATTCAAAACTTATAAGAAAATATTATCATAATATATAATTTTTAAGAATATTTAAAAGCGAAAATCATGCACTGTGTTTCTTATATTATTTTATTTGATTAATTGTAATATTAACATAAATCTGAATTTTATTCATTCTACAAACCATTGGAAATTATTTTTTTTGTTCTTTAAGTAAAGAATTGCTTGCGTCTTAATATTTTTTTAAATATTTTTCTTATAAATAAAATGTAACCTTATCGATCTATATTAGCTCGTCAAGTTGAGAGTTTTTGCTCATCGTAGGTTAATTATCTGCTAGCAATGAATTAAAACAAAAAAATCATCCGAAAGAGAATTAAGTAGTATGGTTCTCTTATTAACTGTTTTGCAAGTTTTTATACATTCGATTATTAGTTATAATTAAATTAAATGCAAAAATATGAAAAAGAAAAAAAAAATTAATATAAAAAAAATAAAAACAAAAAAAATGTGATTTATTTTTCACTCGTGTTTTTTATAGTGTAAAGAACTAAATCAGTATTATGTTTTTAGTTAGTTCTTTTTGGCAATAGCTCGCAGTGTATTAAAATTGCTAAGGTTTTTTTTGTTTATTTTTAATTTTAAAACTTTCGTTTTGTTTATGGGTGAAAAAAAAATAGTAGAAGTGAGTAGATATATTTACTTGTATAGATACATGTGTGTAGTTAATTTTTTTTTTTTCTTGAACTGACTTAATGTGATGCTATATAGTTTTGCACGTTTGCTTAAAACAAAAGCTACATAAAAAACAAAACTAAATCAGTTAAAAAATATTAAATAAAACTTTTAATTTGTTCTCAAATCTGATTGTTATTCGATTTTTTCTTCTATTTGTCGTAATAATTTTTAAATATCGTTAATTTTCCAACCCAGTGCAGAATGTATACACAGTGCTTACGATTTAGATTTTTTGTTGCTTTGCAAAGACGCTATACACAATTTTTTTTTTGATTTTGAATTATTTTTTTTTTCAAATGAAAATACTGGACACCACAAATAAAGTAAGAACATAAAAGCGGTTAACAAAATATTTCACTCAAATAATAATCAAAAAAAAAACAATTTTTGTAAAAGAATTTAATTAGGTGGTTAAAAAACAAAAAAAAAAATGTTTATACGAAAACGTTAGTATTTTTTTTTTTATTTGTTATTGATAGTTTTTATTACGGGACAAAAAGCCTGGCAAATCGAGATAAGTTTTAGTTTAAAAAGGGGCGAGACAGCTGAATAAATGAGTTTGATTTTTACTGCTATGTAAGCAGGAACGTTGTTATTAAATGTTTGTTTTTATTTTTTTAAATCAACTCAATTTTCAAAATAAAATAAAATAAAATAAAAAAAAGTTTACATAATTTTTAAATGTTCTTATGCTTAGTAAATCTTAAGATTTTTTAAGATGTAAGACTTGTGTCTACCAATCAGCGTGGTTTTGTGTGTTGTATTGGTTTTTGTATTTTTACAAATTTTTAATACACCTTGAAATGGTCTCAAATTAGGAAGGTTTGGCTTTTTTTTTTATAAAAATTAACGGTCTTTCTTCAAAATTGAATTTTTTTCTGTGTTTAAGGTTTGTGGAACTACAATATTTGTATTTTACTTTACATTTTGATTAGGTACTCATTGAAAGGGGCTTACTTTCAAGTATTTGGGAATTTTTTTGGCAAGTTTACACTAATCAGCGAAGTTATCGGTAAAACAAAAATTCTTGTATTTTAATATTTGCATACTGTTACTGTTAGTTGTTAAAAGTTGGAAAAGTAAGACTAATTTATACCAATCATCATATATGATAACCAAACCAACATTTTTCGAATAAAAATTTCAAATTTTAACTAAAGATCGACGCTTGGCAGTTCACGCGAAGATTTAAGTTGTCCTGTCGAGGTTCTTTATATCAGTTAGACGAGCATTACCAAAAATGATCGGTGAATAATTTCTCAAAATTAGCAGAGTGTTTTTCAACCTTCTTCATTACACAAGAATAATCATAAAATTCATATACAAATTTCAAATGCGCTATTTTTTATGATTGGTGAGAACACAAAAAAGGGAATAATTATTTTTTGTTAAGAATGAAACGGTAATCAGTTGTTAAGTGTTTTGGTGAAAAAAAGCTCCAAAAATTAAAAACAATAATTTAAAAAATAAAATATTCGTTTTTATAATTTTTATATTTTATGTTTTAAAAATATCAACTCATTTATTCAGAACCTTAAACCTAATTACAACACCAATAGCTACAAATGAAAGCAATAAACCAAAAACCATTTAAGAAGAAACAAAACCACATAAAAACACATTTATTTAAAATTTTATATTAATGAAAATTAAGCAATATTAGTATGTTTAAAAGCTTATAGCGTTTATAAGCGAAATATTTGTATTTTACAGATTAAAAAAAAAATATTTGTTAAGTGCGGTATTTTGTGAGTTTATATTGTGAAGAGTTATACTGTTTTTTTTTATTCATTTAATTTTTTGGTCAAAAATTTATTTTTTACATAATAAAAACCAAGCATTAAAAATTAATTTATGTATTTCATTCCATATAATGTTTTTTTTATCAAAATTCATTCAAAAAAACAAAATTATCCAAAATAAAAGAGTAAATATATAAAAAAAACAACTTTAATCATACGCATCTCGTAATGTTTTTATAAAAATAGTTTGATTTAAAAACAAAATATCAAAATAAATCATGCATGTGTCTATACATCATACCAGTTTTAGTAAAAATTAACCAAAATTTTTAATTTAATTTTTTTGGCAAAAACTTCAAACTTCAAAAATAAATATTTTTTTTTAAATACTTCTTGCGTTTTTTTTTGTCTAAAATAAAAGAACATCTCTTCAAACTTTAGAGATTGTTAACTCAAGATAACTTAAGAATAAAGAAATATATTTTTTTGCAATATACAAACCATTTTCTTTTGAATCCTTTGTACTGTCTTACCAAATAGTTATAGAGCTTTGCTATATATATAATAATTGTACTTGCCTTAATTAAAAATGATATCGTTATGAATATCGAGAATATAAACATTCCACCTAAACCGTACAGATGGAGAGTTCTTCGACCAGTTCGATCCATTAAGGGGATAGATACTAGAGTCATAACAACCTGAAAATATTGTTTTATTTCAATCAATCGTGTCAAAGATATTTTTTATTAATAAAAAAAAATAAAAAATATTTAAAATTGGTCATTACAATTGCCGAATATCGAACGAATGGATTAAACGTTCCTTGCTTTTAGAGTTAGATATATTAAGGGCAAATACGTTATATCAAATTTAATCAAAATCTTACCATAATAGCACCAATACCGATAGTTGCAAATTTGGCGCTCTCTTCTGTTAAGCCTGAACTATTAAATAGTGACGTTGAATAATAAAATACCGCATTGATACCACTAAATTGTTGACTAAGCTGCATAACAATTCCTATAACAAGTGGAGGCCTCAGAGTTGGCGAACAAATTAGTTCCATAGTTGATATATGACTTTCGCATTGTTGAGCACGCTCTTCGGCACGCATTTCTTCTATATCCTCTTCTACAGAGCTCGATGCACGTAGTCTTCGAAGAGCTTGTGTTTTTTTTTTATTGAAAAGAAAATGAAAATTATGAAACTTATTTGTTGAATATAGAATTAAAAAAAAGATAAGAAAATACCTTTTCGAGCTTCTTCTTCCCATTGTTTTGTTATAAGAAGATATCTGGGCGATTCCGGACAAACCGGTAATAATATCAATTGTAGTACTGCTGGACATATAGCTAAACCAAGTAAAACTGGCCAGCCTTCATTGGTTCCTAATATTTGTTCTATTCCCAATACTTGGGATAATAGTAAACCTACTGTCACAGCCAATTGATTTACAGTACCTAAACCACCGCGTAAATTAAGTGGTGCTATTTCAGAGATGTACATTGGCACCAAAGATGTGTTTAAACCTTAATTTTTAAATCAAAAAAATGGAAACGCAATAAGTAAATTCAAAGAAAATTTTGTAAAAAATTAGGTAACTTACCGCAATTAACACCAATAATAAATCGGCCGAGGAATAACATTTCATAGGAATGACTGACTTTAGTGAATCCCATTAGGCAAGCTCCCGATATGCCAAGAACGTTGTTTAGTAATAATCCCCCTTTTCTGGAATCAAAATGTGTAAAACAAATGTTTGGGGTTTACTTTTGAAACTAAAAAAAAAAATTAAATGATTTTTAATAGTGCAGTATATTCCAAAATGAATGACATTATTTAATTTAAACATCCCAAAACGAGTGTTTTTTTGAAGTCTCAAAAATTGCAAGTTAGAGCAACTCTGATATATAATTCAGTATTTACGAATTTTGAAATAGGCTATAACTTATAAATATGAAACGCACTGTGTAAAGATAATTGCACATATAAAAATCTTCACTTCAAATTTTTCAGTACTGAATGTAGATTTTACCTGTGCTATTGTGCATATTTCAAAAAGAGAAGGCCTTTAATTCTATTTCCAGAAAAAATCTTAGTTTTTTAATGCATATTTATTGAAAAGCAAAACTGAGAGGAACACAATCGTTTGCAAACATCTCAAGCATAACAACTTTCAAAAATTAATGTCTTCCTCAAAACATACTTCTGGATATCAGTTTAAAAAACAACAACATATTTTTTTTTTATTTCAATTTCATTAGATATTTTTATTTATTAATCTAACATTGCACTCGAAGTGTACCATTGTTCTCTAAGTGTATTTTATTTAATAAATTTTGTATTCTTCTGATATGGAATTGCAGCGGGAAGCTTTGATAAGTTTATATACTTTTTTGTTTTGTTTAAATTCTTATCATGACTTTATGGCATCATAAAATAAATACAATGCTAGTCTATTGCTTTTGAATACTTTTCAGTAAGACACACAATAAATCTTCGGTGTGTGGCACACAATTATTAACGAAATAAAAAAAAAACATTTGGCATTAAAATGACTTTGAAAAAGAATTTTATGGCTTTTATTCACAAAACATTTATTTTAGGTTCGTATTCTATTTGAAATGATTTGGATGATAAAAAAAAATTAAGGCCTGGTGAACGAGTTTTCACAAAAATTTTGACATGCTAAAATAATCAAATGAATCGTAACATAAAAGTATGTACTTATTTTAGACACTTGTAACTTAGGTACTCATTTTTATTGAGCTTGGGTTTGAAGGTGTTTGATTAATGCCTTAAATTTGTTGAAATAAAGTGCTTTAAATATCTTAACTCCACACGGACCATTGTAGAAGATGCTGCTTAAATTATATTTTGGGAGTTTTTTTTTTCATTTTATATTAATATTGAGGAAAAGATTTTATATGAAGATACATACACCTTTGGGGTTTTCGTTGATTGTCCTAAGCCAATAATGAAAATATATTGTTGTGTTTTAATAAAGCCGACAGCTGGTGTTAGTAAACTAAGACTTTGGTATGTATAACAAAACCAGAAACAGCTTAATGCTTCTATTCATACATCAACCATATCTCTACATTCTACACCTCTGCCTTAACTAGATACCCCATGAAAGCGCATATAGAGGTACAATAATCCTTGCCACATAATAATCTGTTTCTATTTTCCTTAAACCATCTTTCGTATAGAATCTCTACAAATATTTGTGTCAAATATAACCCTCACAAACATTATTTATCTCTATCATCCCTGGATAATAGGTGATACATTAAGTCCCCACATACCTAAACTTTCTATACAATCCCTATTCTCTATTTGTGTGTTGCTATACTATAGAATTTTTTTTTCTTCCTTTTTTCGTTTTGTTCTACAAACTCACCGTCCAAATCGATTTGCCATCCATCCACCGCTGAATCCACCCAGCATACCACCGATGGCAAATATCGATACTGCCACCGAATACAATTGCTGTATGAATTCCTCGCTAATATCCTCCCCATATCGATCCTTGTATACATCCTTCATGAAATTTTCTATATTCTTTTCTGGTGCATTTATCACTCCGGTATTGTAGCCAAACTGGAGCATTCCCAAGACGGCCGAAAATATCGAATATGTCAGAAAGAACGTGAGTCCCTGTAAAAAAGATTGAAAATTTATTTAATTTTGTTCTTTTTTGATTTAATTAATTTAGAAAGAGAGAGAGAGAGAGGATTTAGAGAGAAAGTTAAGGTTCAATTAAAAAATCAAAGATTCATTTCCTAATTCGTTCAATTCAATTCAATTTTTTTTTTATACAAAAAAATAACCGAAAGTTTTTTAAGTTTGAAAAAAGTCAAATAAGAAAAAAAAGATGCATTTTTTTTCAAAAAAAAAATATAAAATAAAAGGTCTCAATTTCAGTGGAGGAGTGCAAAGAAAATATTAAGAAAATTATGTGTTATAAGATTTGTAATAAATAAATTGAATTTTGCAAGAGTTGGTTAATTCTTTTAAGACATAATATTTATAATAATAAAAATGTAGTTTTCCAGAAATAATGAAAATCAAAACAAAAATTTATCTCATAAAAATTAAAAATCTGTCTTTTTTTTCGGGCCCAATATTTGCATTTTTTTTTTTTTAATTTGGTTGTTTATAAACAACCACTATACAAAAAACAATATAACCCTTCTAACATAAGATTTTGACACATGAAAGATGTTATTCAGAAAAGAATATCGCTTTGGTTTCGAAGCGGATATATTCTATATTTTCAATGAAGATAATAAATTTTTTTTGGGATTCAGTTCATAACCGTTTGAATTCAACTACTTTGTTCTCGAAATATTATTTTTCAATTAATACATTTTTTTTAAAGAAAGGCTAAGAATTAGAATTTGAGATCAGGACTCCATTCCCCTCCAAAAATTAGTTGTTGGCCTTCGGTCTAACAGATTTATGACATGAGTACAAAAGAAGAAGAGAAACAAATATTTCCTTTGCAATGTCATTTGATGTATGTATGTATATCGCCCAGATTCCTTTTAAATGTTTAGAAGTTAGTGATTAGTAGGACATATAAAACATTCTAAAATATTGATCTGAGCGCATAAACATTTTTTTCATTTATTTAGCCATAGTTTTGTTCACAATAAGTGTAGCACAAATTATTGAAAAATAGTTCGTTCTTGTTGATTCTCATTGTTTTAAGTGGTATTCTTCTTTGTTTAAATCCTATCTTTGAATTTATTTTTGTATTTTAGAAATGCTATCCAAAATTTAATACAAATTGACTCAAGGTGGATAGAGATCACTCATAAATTATTAATAATAATAATAATAAAAAAAAAAAATACCAAACTGCAATGCATTTGTTTTATATTAAATTCCATAAAAATCCTCACTGACAGGATTTTTCTTTTAAATGAATTCCATTTTATCGTCCATATTTCAATGGATAAATTGAAATTGCATTTCAACCAGAGATCAACCATACAACGGCACGGCAATCATTGTGTTTTTCAACCCCAATCCGGAGACTTATCCTGTTGCGCCCACAACCTGTCACTTTGTTTCGTGTACATTTTAAAACAATCACTAGCACACTGATGGTGTTGTGGTTGTTGTGTTTTCACTATAATTATTTGTTTACCACAATATTTATTACTTTGGTTTAATTTTTGTTTTGTTTTAATGGCGGAGACAGAGTATAACACCGACAGATAAAATATTAAAAAAAAAAAAAAAAACAGGAATTTTATCAAAACAAAAAATAAATAAGAATTTAATTGCAATAAACAAAACCACCATCAACGCTCGTCTCTGTAAAATCATCATCTGTCTTCAATTTTAATTTAATAAAATATAATATATAATCTGTATAAATTAAAATATAAATAAAAAAAAAACAACAAACAATTTTTGTGTGGGTGTCAATGATAAAAAAATATATTTAATTTTATTTAGGCATAAAGTCACTACAAAATAATATTAATTCATACAAAAATTATCGTAAATTAAATTTAGTTAAAAAAAAGAAACAAAAACAAATGAAAATAAATTTTGTTTTTAGTGTTTATTTTGCGTATTTTTTGTCATCATTTTTTAATTTTTCTTTTTCTTTTTTTTTTGTTGGAAAGTGTAGAAGAAAAAATGTTAAATATATTTAATTACACAACATGGCAAAAAATTTAAGCTACAAACTTGTTCTAAAAGTCTTAGCTTCCGTCTGTGCGTGTGCTCCTCAAGTCGATCCACATATTCACGAAGCTCTTCAATTTCTTCTTTAACTTGTTGCACTGTGTCTAATTCATGTTTTATTGCTACCATATCACGTTTCACCTAAAAGAAAATTTATATCAATTTTATGGTTTTTTAAATAGCATATTTTTTGTATGTAAAAAAACACAAAAAGGAATTACAAGGTCAAGAGTCTTCCAATCTCGAAAAAGATTGCAGCTGAAAAGTTTCATTACATTGGGTTCCACTTTTCATTTTTAACAAGACGAAGTATGTATGTATGTCTTAAAAAGAAAGTAGTATTTTCTAAATTTTGTATAAAAACTAGAGCTAAAACAGTACTAGAATTGTCACGAGCGATGTATATTTGTGAGTCGGCATTAGCTATCAAAAACACATTTGAAATATTTACTTTTCAATATTCTTTATATTTTACTTGCTTGAAAAACTACTTGTTATTTTTGACTGAAAATCAAAAACATCTATGAAAGCCTTGAATTTAAAATATTAAATTTTCTGACATAATTTTTAATTTTCTCCGATTTTTGTTTGAAAGCTTTTTCAGAGAGAAATAAAAAAACCTATGAGAGCAATAAAATACATGGAATAAATAAAATCTAGATGGCGTTCATCATACTAACATGAAAAGGAACTTGTAAGGAATGTGCTTGGCTATCAAATGAGATTTTACGACAATGTATTTAATCTAGAACAAATCAAACAAGAAACGAATTCCAGAAAATTGATGCGTGTCGTAGTTTAAGCTTCCGAAAAAATGCGGAATGTGAATTTAAATCAATTTATACCTCAAAGATCCAATTAAATTCAACCATCCAATTTAAGAAAGGTTTTTTTTTCTAAAGAAATTCAAATTTCCATGAACCAATTTAGTAGAAAAAGTTTAAATTTAAATGATATGCAAGCCGCTTCCAAAAAGGTACAAGCAAAAAGACCAAAAAACGAAGATATTTAAGACTTTTGTAAACATCTGTACAAGTGTGAAGAAAAGCAATTATGATTTTCTTCAGAATAAGAAAATTCCAATTCTATAGTTTTTCTATTAGGCTTGAGTTGGTCGGCAGCGGTCATGTTCACTGAAATCAATAAAAAATCCCACATTCCTCCAGCTTTATTTTTTCCGAACAGGATCAAAATTTCTGAAGATATCTTGGATATCATTTCTTTTTTGGAATGTGTACGGTTAAGTACAGTCTCTTAAAAACAAATTTGACAGTTAGGCACATTCATAACAGGTTCATCTTGATAGATGTTTTGTTAGGTCCCCTTGCTTGTTGCTTGTTGCAAATTTTTCTAAGATCTTACTTGATTTTTTATTCCCAATTTGATAGAAAATTTGATAGATTAGAAATTTCAAAGTTCAAGGCATGCGTACAAGTTTTTAGTTTTCAGTCATAAACAGCAAGTAGTTTTTCAAGTGAATTATGACTTGAAACGACATATTTTAATCTTTTTTTCTTGAGATATTGCATTTACTATATTCAGAACTTTTATGCAAAATGCAAGTCATGCATTCGGTAATCAAATTGTCCAGGCGAAAGTTCAATATCCGGGAAAAAAGTAAAATATAAAATTAAAAAGTACGTATACGCCACAGTGACCCCAATGAATTGCACAAATTCCTATTTTTGACCTGTTCGGTTAAAAGGTAATGTAAAAAATAACGAATTCAGACTGCTATGAATCTAGAAGCTTCATGTGTTGATTTTTTATTTAGTATTTTATTTTAGCAAAGAACTGGTTTTTGAAAATAATGAAAAAAGTTATTGTAACTCAATATTCAAACAAAAACAACATATTCTTGTATTACCTGTAATCATGTCTGCACTCATATTATTTCATAGATTACCCAAGCCTTGTAATAACTTACCAATAATATAAAGCCGTTTTTTTTTTAATTTTAAATATTTTGTACTTACCTCTGAAACTTCACTTTGGCAACTCTCAACGGATTTCGTTAGCTCCTGCAGCTGTGTCCGTATTTCACACAAGGCGACTGTCGTCTCCAAGTGTCGATCGCCTCTTTGAAGCTCATCCAGCTTGGCTGACAAATTCATGCTCATCACGCTAACTTGCTTTTGCAAACTACGAGCATTATATTTTGTATGTACATATAACACGCGATTGCAGCAAATTTTTGCACGCAGAGTAAAACACAAAATTGAAGATAAAATTTGATTACATTAAAATATATTATTCAAAAAATATCTCATTATTATTTATATTAAATTAGAAAATGAGAAATAATAAAACAGAAAATCAAAATATTATTTAAATTTATTTGCAAATAATATGAAATGAAATTAGATGAATAAATGTATTTAATGTTTCCGAGAGAGGACTATCTACTCTTTTTTGAATTTTAATTTATAAATTTTTAAATCTGCTATGTAAATTACAAAAAAAAACGAAGCAATATAATAAGCCCTCTAGCAAACTACGATGGAAGAAGATGAACAAAAAATTACATCCTAAATCCTGCCTAGCGAAGGATCTAGACCAAGAGGCAGTAGAAAAAAAAATTGAATCGAACTGTATATATTATTATATATTAGATATAAATTGGGTAAGAGCAGCAAACTACTTAGCTAACAAGTTATTATAATTTTTCTTCTACAATTTCGCGAGTTTTTTTTTTTGAGGCATTTTTTTTGTTGCGAATGCATTAAAAAAAATAAATTGCTATATATGCACAGGACGAGGAAATGAAAAAATAATAAAAAAAAAACTGACGGAAAATGCCATGCAAATTATTTAAAAATGAAAAATAAACTGCACAAAAATGCAATCACAAAACGGCAGCAGGGGAGCAACACAGCAGCGAATCGCATCGCAATTGCGGGTGGGAAGACTGCGGTTTGGCGGACGGAAGCAGCTACATTATCCTGTCGGATGTGATGTATCCAAGACCGTGTTTATCTATCTATGGGATGATGTGATGTGTTGATGGTATATTTCTATGGAACTACATTTATACGAGTATAAATAGATATGTATGCAATATGCACCTGTTTGATATTACTTTCTATGCATGTTGGTATGGAAGTGTTGTGTTTTTTTTTCTTGCTCCGGATGGTTGCAGTAATGCATTGCAGTCCTGAGCAACATTAATATGTTTTCTGCATGCTGCAAGATATAACCATCACAGATAGAAATGGTATTATCAAGAAGTCTTTTGTCCTTTCACCAGCCCTTTGGATTATATGGGAATATATTACCTACACACATTTATAATTTGAAAAAAAAAACATGCACCCAACCCACAGCGATGGGTCTGATGGTAGTTAGGGGAGAGAATGAAACTATATTGTGGTATAATTTATTGGTACCGGAGGAGTTGATTTTTGAGTTCTCTTATATGCAATACACCCTGTATGTAGTTATGTATGTGCCACATTGCACAGGAATCTACCTTTATACAGTATTTTTGTAATGGACGAGATAATTTTGTTAAAATGAGTTGATTTATATAATGAATGTAGTGTGAAAGTGCTGAAACGAGAGACATCCAGAGAAATTGGAACAAAAAGAATCGCCTGACTGGATGTTTCAGGTTTTCTTTCCTTATTCGCATTAATTATATAAAAACATAATCTAAATATGAAATACTGGGTCAGTTGCAGACTTATCTGCTTGTGTTCACATTACTAATTGGTCATTATGACAGAAGTGCAAATTTAGTAGAATTTGTTTAATATTTAATAAAAAAGTTGCTTTAATGCTTTAACTAACGATATACATTATTATGTACTTTTTTGTGTCAAGATACTTTATGTCAAGTTATGGATTATGTAAAAACACTACTTAAAAAAAAAAATTAGTCCTTCTAGATGTCCGCCTATATGAATATACAACTCAAATATATGGCTCAATTGGATTTCAACTTGGTACTAATTACTATTAAAGCAATCACCAGATAGACGTTCGGATTTTTTTTTACCAAAAAACAAAAATTATGGTACTTGGCATATTGTACACATATTTGTAAATGTTTTTTTATTTTTTCTTAAAGAAAACAACTCTGATAAGAAATTATGTAAGCAATGTAATCTTTAAGTTAATCTTACTATTTGTTTGGATCACTTTACTAAATTGGCTACTATTTATTATTAATTTTATTTTTCTTAAAATTTTGAAAAAGCCGTTCCAAAGTTAACCCATATTTTCAGTTCATTCACTAGCTTGTATAAGCTTTTCAAGATAATATTTTTATAGCCACAAAAGTATTCATTGAACTATTGTAATTAGGTATGGGCTGCAAAGATTATTTATCAAATTAATTTCAAACATATTAACATATCAATCGGCAACCCCATGGCCCATTGTAGTGTAATTGGCGTAGCAAAATTAAACATACAATGTTAATGTTCAAAATTAAAACATATTTGTAATTTTTAAGAATATGAAAGTTTAATTATTTGGAAAAGAATAAAATATTATATAAAACTAAAAAAAGTACGTATACGCCACAGTGACCCAAGTGTTCTATGTATATCTCTTAGATTCTTGAAATTCTTTGGTGTTTACAATATTGTTGGTGTTCAAAATTCATTGATAAGACAAAAAATCTGACCTTGGCGATCGAAATACAAGCCAATCATTTTTCTTCTTTTTCAATACCGTAACAATATAGCAACAAAGTTTCACTTAGAATAAAATAATATTTTTCCATAGAAATTTTAACTCAGAAGCGATAAAGATTTTTTTTTTTATTAATTCATATCATATTCTCCTAAAAATTTTAAAATATCTTATTTCTAATAATTCAATTTTAACATCGATTCATATCTAAATTTTTTTGAAATGGGATGCACCTACTAAGCAATTAATTTAATTAACGTAATACAAAATTAAAAACGAGCTCATATAATTGTTTAGCAATTCAAAGTTATTAGCTTGTCACTCAGAGGTTTTTATGCACTTTTTAAATGCAAATTAGCAATTTAAGTTGAATAAACATATTAAATTAATCTGCATTGCAGTCTGAAGAATTGGCACAAGGTAACCAACAAAAATTTGTAAATGCTAACATTCTTTGCAATTGTTTTTTCTAAGCTTAAATTAGAAAAGCCGTATGAACAAATATTTCTTTACTTCGAATCAAATTCCGACTGGCTTCTGGAAAAACATATATTTTAACTCCTTTTGATTCTCAAATAATAATAGAATTTCATTTTCATTTTCATTTTCTTTAAATCGCTAGATAATGTATTCATAAACCTCATAATGAATATTTTTGCATTTATATATGTAAGCCCTCAAGAAGTAATGTCATCTTAAGCATTTGCTGGACTTAGTATATGCATGTAATTTTTTTGTTTTATATTTTAACATCATCTTAAAATCAAATCTCAAAATCTAACATAATTCATTCATAAGATTTTGACGACATCAAATATTTGTACGCTTTGCAAATGCTGATTGGCTTATCCCTGGCATTCCATCTATAACCAAACATAAAATTAAATTTCCTTCTCTTGTAACAAATCAGTTTTCTTCTTCTTCTTCATCATTGTTCATCTTCTTGCTCATATATCGTCATCCTTGAAACAGAGGAATATTAAACGAAATTCCAATCTATCTACATTTTCATACAACACACTGAACAAGTGAACATGTTTATCAATTGACCCATTCTACCCACCACCCCTCATTCTGTCTCTCTCTTACTCTGTGTATCTAACGTATCTTTTTGTGTTATTAGAAAATTTTTGATCATATTTCATTGTCAATCACCACATAAATGTCATCTGATATCATCGCACAACTTCACCTTCTGCACTATGCATGTGTGCACTCAAAACAATAAATTCTAACACCTTCCTTGTCATTTAGCCTCGTATCTCCCTCCTCACTACCTCTTTCCACACTCTATACCAAAATACGAAATAAACCAAGCACGAAAGCTACACAGTAGGTACACACCCAGCCACCTTCCATCTACCTAACTATCATGTACTCTGATACGTGCGCACGAATGAAATATTTCTCGATGAACATTCAGGAACCATATCTAAATTGTATCCAATCTTGTGTACCTGAATTTTTTGTATTTTGTACTCGCAACTCCCCAAGCCTATCTAAAACACCCCATAGCCTCCCGAAACACCTTCAGCTACATTGAATTTATAGTCGCAAGCTGCAAACACAAAAGCTGAGAAGATGGAGTGCAGAACCAACGAATACAAAAAAAAAACGTATTTCGTCTATTTATCACTGTTACCGCAATTGTCCTATAGCATCCTTTTTACAACCTCTAACACAATTCACAATTCCAATCTTTATTCTCACCTCCCACACTTTGTTCAGAAAGTACAAAAAATAATAAAAGATACTACTGAGAAAACATGGATAACCAGAGGAACAAAAAAATGTTGGATGCCCGAGAACAGAAGAACTTAGAAGTATCTTTAAAAGTTTGGTCCTTACAAAATAAAAAAAAACGAATAAAACTTAGAAAAAACAAATGAAAAACTGAACAGTAAAGCATACTTAATGCATGTTACGTCCACATCAATATATTAGTTGGAAAGGACAACTAACAGTAGTTGTATATTCATATTCATTCGATGAGACTTGGCTTTTCCTTTAAACTGGCCAAGGGAATGTGACATTATTTGCTTGATTTGATGCAATAATTTTTCGTCAATAAATATGACAAACTAAAGTGTGAAGAACGAATTTACGGTATAAATATTCAGGTGCTAAAGTTAAATGCACTTAGTTAAATTTGTGTGTTTTTGAAAATAGCAATCTTTAAATTTAAAACACTCTACAGCCTTTGATCTTGATGGAAAGCAGCAAAAGATGTTGTTGTTTTATTGAAAACGTTCTACACGTCTTTAACCTTACATTTTATTGAAACAACAATGAAAGTTATTTGTTACTCGACCAGCATTATGTTTTTAATCGATCAATTAGTAGTAGGAGCACTCGAAAACTCATCTTTGTGTGTCCTTTTCGATATTATTTTAATCTGAAAGAGATGTATTTAATTCCTGACTTTTTCAAAGTTGTAAGACCATTTTTTTAACGTTATAAAAGCCCAAGAAATTTCTACTTCTCACAGGCAAGAATCCTATCTATAGGATTATGTATTTATATTAAGTTTATCAGAGTCAGAAACCTTGATATTTTTCGTAAGTTCATAACAAATATTTCAGTGGTTTTCTTTTTAAATACTTGAATTATGTCCCAGAATCGTTTACTACTGTTTTAAGCTCAGGAGTTTTCATATTGTCTTTTAATTTTTTAAAGTAAAATTTAAGTCTTTAATTTCTACAAAATGATTTTAGAACTTTGTCAAGAAATTGGCCGTAAGTAAGCTAACTTCCGAATACACTGAGAGAACAAATCGACTGAGGCAAACGAAAAAATTGCCCAAACAACATTTTCGTTTGCTGGACAATTTTGCAGTTTCTTTTGCAGCAAATTGGTAACAGTTAGTTTTTGAAATCAACTTCGTTTGCAAAAAACTCGTAAATTCGTTCCGGTGAAATAATTTATTGAAATGACTAAATAAAGAAAAAAAGTTCAGCGTTACACCGATGATTCAACCTGTTACCTCTTGATTTCGAAGCAAGGCTGTTGTCATTGCGCCACAAACTAAATAAATTTTGTGTAGCATAGAATGCATATTAACTCCACAAAAATAGAGTCGCTTATTAAGAAAATTTGTTTAATGCAGTCATTTGTTGTAAATAAATTGTATTTTTACACCAAAAGTGAAGTTCTTTGCCACTACTACTATTTTCTAGAGAGATTCTTCACAAACTATTCATTCGTTTGCTTCAAATAATAGAATTATCTAGTAAAATAAAAATTGTTTAGATGCGAGAAGAATTTTCGTTTGCTGCAATAAACGTGTGGATTGTTTTGTAAATTTTGCTACTCTCTTCTTGAAAACAAACTGTAGAAAGCCGAACTCTGAAATTGAACTGTTCAAAATTTTAAGCCATACAAATTGTTAAAAAAAATTACTTAAAGAACAAAGAAAACAAAATAGCTAGAAGACACAAAAAAGAGGTCAAAAACCTACGCCAAATTGTTGTTCTGATATCGAGAAACACTAAAATGCTAAATATGGCTTTTGGTTTCAGACCATAATTTGACTATTCTTCTTTGTAGGCTTATTTTTATTTTATTTTATTTCCTTTAAGACAAAATTTTTATCATATTTTACTTGCAACCGTAATAAAAGAGAAATTATGACGACAATGTAGAGATGTCCTTCATTATATATATCACACACTTGAGTATACAACACCACACACATGAATTATTATAAACTATTCAACAATCCTCTCGAGATCTACATTTGAAGATATATCTAACAGAGCCTCTTCAGCCCCATTCCCACGCCCACAGCTCACATACGTTCTCTCGAAGAGGCAAAATTACCAACACGGCATGCTTGAGGAGAAAGAAGAGACCGAGGAGAACAATTACACGCTTCACGTTTTGGATATTTTCGAAGAAGAAGAGATGGTCTTGTTGGGTGGTAGTTTCTATACCTACATACATAGGTATTATAGAGCATTCCTTTATGAAAGAGACTTAGCCTATACTGAGAGTGTTGAAGTAAGTCAAGCGTCATATGGGAGCAATTTATTATGGCTGATGCTTTGTGTGTGTTCCTCCTCCACTACCGTAAGGTTATGTGAATGCCCGTGAAACCTATTTAACAGATTTCATCTCGATATTATATGGAAGATAATGTATGAATTATGATAAGACTCTGCACGACCTCAAAACCACCGCACACTATCATTTGCAACACCCTCTGCCGACATTGGTAAGATGGTGCGGCAAGCAAGAAATATCATTGTGCTAGCGCACAAAAAAAAAACCGCCTGGAGCCATCCATTTTATGAATGCTAGAGGAGGTGTGCTCTTTAGCAAATCAACTTCATTCTCCAAGATGGCTTTTCATGATTTCATAAAGCCATTTTACACACTCTCGCTTGCACATACGATGATAATATCTACTATAAGGAGCACTCTGAGCAGCAGCACCATAGGAATAAAGTATCTCTCGCTGCACCAGAAATATCTTTTTTTTACGTTTGCAACTTTCTTTTAAATATTTGTCATTGTGATTATTATTATTCCTCTGCTCCATGGGAAGAGCGCCACATCACCTAATGGTAATGCTGATGCTGGGGCACAGCAACAGTGTGGAACTGGGATTTATTTCATGTACCTATACCTATAGTCGTAGTTGTATCTATAGTTTTGGGGTGGCCTTCTCCTTTCACCTCGAATAATGCTTAGATTTTCAATTCTGTATTTTTTCTATTTTTCTTATTTTTTTCTATTTTTTTTTTTTCAATCTTTTGTTTGGATGTTTTTCATGCATATAATATAGTTTTATGCTTTCCTGTGTCGTCCTTCTTCGAATGTCAGGATTATTATGTCTTTGTTTCATTTCCATATCTCTTAATGAAAAATCCTCGTGCAATCAATCAGGGGCCATGTTTAATTATGCGAAAGATGTGACTCGTAGACATTTACTTTGAGATTGTTATTTGAAAAGCACTCGCGAGGGTTAAGACTTAAGAGTTATTAGTTTGCTAGGGAAAAGCTCTGCACACATATAATTTTGTTTTAGAAAAGATTTGTATTCCAAGGTACCTCTACGAGTATAATGCATGACTGTGAGACTGTGAGTGTATGTGTGTGTATAATATTAATAAAAGAAGTTTTATTCTAGAAATATACGCGCGTATCTACATCACACAGGAAGCTTAGATTCATTAAAGTATAAGAAATTAATATGCGAATCCACCGTCATCAATCTTGTGAGACCTTGTTTTTTTTTTTTTTTTGATAAATCGTATATAGGGGAGATAACTGATGATGGCTTTGTGTTTTTTTTAAGTATAGATAGTTTTTTTTTTGTTGTAATGAAAAAAATCAGCTTTTTAAGACTGGAATATGGTTTTTAGAAAATTACGCTATAAATAGGCCAACAGTAAACTTAGTTTTGGCGAAAATAATTAAATCAATGATAGCCGTCTCCCAAAATTCTTTTTTTTTGTCTTAAGAGGAATTGAATATGTGTACGACTTGTAAAATGTTATGGAAACTAAGCTAACTACAGCAATACCAACACATTTTGTTGAGTTCTAAAATTACGAACTCATTTAGCATTTAGCACATTGAAATGAAAGTGAATTTTAATTAACGGAGTAAGGAGTTATATTATATTGTAAATATTTGTTACATAATAAAAGCGTAACAATTAACCGAAAAGCCGTCCGTACAATTTATTCAGAAATAAGAAAATACTGAAACAACAATGTCCAGTTGTAGTGTAAGTCACAAAATTAACAGAATTTTCATCCTAAACTTAGCTTGCAGTTGACATTTTGCGGGGATTCTTACTTATAGTTTTTTTCCCGAATCCTCATTGTAAAACTTCTCACTTTTCTTGCATTTTGTTTGCATAAATATGGAAGTTTGTCATATGTTTGTAATTTTTTCAAATAATGCACTGAATTCTAGTTCTTCTTACGGCTTTCACTTTAACTATTCTATTTTCGTACCTAATCATACATTAGTATTTAAGTTTTCTTTAATCAAAATACCACGATTTTGTAATCTAAGTTGTGAAAGTAAGTCACGTTGGGACCAGTAGTGCAAGTCACGAACTATTTTTCTAGTTAGCAAATTCTAAAAATTAAGGTATTTTTTTGGAATTTTCCAAAAAAAATTTTCAAAATACTTTTTTATATACTTATAAATATTGTACCCAGAAAGGAAGATTTGTGTAGGTATTCACTTTAAGTTTAACTTTCAATAAAAATCGAAATAATATATTTTTCACTTCAACCACCAAACACATTGTGCAAAAATAAATTATTGAAAATCGTTTACAAACAAAAGAGTGAGCATTCCTTCTTTCTTACAAAAGAAAGAGCAAATACAAAAAAAAAAATGTTTAATTGTCTTGTCGTCTATTCTCACAATGAGGACAATGAAACGACAACAAACATGTTGATATTCCTTTATTATTTAAGAAAGGTCATCTTTTCAACTTAACTGAAAAAAAAATCCTAGTAAAAATCGTATACACATATATTATAATGCATGTAGAAAAATATACGATATAATAACAGAAAACCACTTACAACCCCATTTCAATTCAATTTCTAGGTCATTTTAGTCATAACATGGTCTAAGTGGCTGGCTGTGCTCCTTGAGTTATATGTAAAGTATACAACATGCTGCTGCTCGCATACTTGAGACACAAATGAGTAATAGTCGCAACATGTATCCGCTGCCACCTTATTTCATGTTATTCTTCCAAATATGTATACATTTCTATCTTCTTACGTGTATGAAAAATCATGTTATGTAAGAACAAAGTATTTCAAGTTGAAATACAAGAGAGCCTTGTTTTATGAAAACTTATCTAAGTAGCCTTCTTAACGCACTATAGCCATGACAGTTTTTCTGTAGCTTCTACAGCTAATACCAGTAATATATTATTGTTTCTGATTCAGTGTGCCTACTTTTCTTAATTTGTATTCGTCAAGTGAAGAATATATATTTACAATAAGAACATAATATGGAACAATGCAATTTTAATAAAGATCGACAGAATCAACTAAAATTGTTTGATCATTTTGAAATTTGAAGAAATTCTGCATCGTGTAGACCAGTTTATACCAGTCAGCGAAAAAAGTTAATTTTATGTTTTGAGCTTGTAAACATCTTTAAACTAGTAAAAATCTTTAAACTTAGAAACATTAATCAAATTGATACTTAAGACCTAAACATATATTGTCAATTTATTCATTAAAAGTGGAGAATTTTGGTGAATAATCCTATTCATATATCTAAATTAACCTGAAGTGGCTTGTTTAAACCAAAAAAGAGTACGAAAAATATTACAAAAACTACATAACGATGTTTTCTTGTTGTTGATAGCACTGCTTGACACTTAGAAATAATTTTGAGCAGTAAACCAAATTATACCGATCTAATATTTGTGAAGGAAATATTATTTCTTGGTATGCCACTTTGAAGCAAATAATGAATAGACAAAAATGTTGGTTTAATTTTGTAAAGACAGTTCTAACTTTTAAGCCATTAAGTGTATATAAAATTTTGTTTTCCCAGTAAAATTTTAGAGTTCGGTTTGTGTTAATGATAAATCTAAGATTTCATATCCCTAACTCAAAAGAGAAAATAAGTAAAAAAAACTAAGTAGTGACGCAAAGTTTAGAAAATATTTCCTTGTTCAAGTGTGATCGATGTTTTTACGAGGCATATTAAGAGTTTTTATTTGTTTGTTAAAATGTGTGTTAATGTATGTGTACTGTTTATGTAAGGCAAGTAGGGATAATTCAATTATAGTTATGCACATTACAACATTTTCTTGTTCGATTCATATTTGGTACTCATACTTTTCACTATATTATGACATATGACATTCACCAACTATGCTGAAAATAGAATAATTATCTAATCGAGATTTTATTTTACTTTTTCCATATTATTTCACACGAAAGTTTTTGAAAAAAAAAACTATAAATTAGGTTATGTATATTCAACTTCCTTGGCAACTCTTTTTTTGTTTAAATAAAATTTATGGCCGTGAAAATGTTATATATTTTGAAATCAAATAAAAATTGAAATAATATTTTTTTTTTTAAAAGAAAAGTGGTATTGAATTGAAATATATATATTATGGTGGGGCCAGGAAGGAAACTAAAAATACGAGATTCTTGTCATTAGAAAAATAAACACAAAAATATTGAGAGACAAAAGCATATGATTTGGTGAAGAGGCCATTAAATGCCAAAAAGAACATAGATATAATATTGTGCCAATTCGATTTGCTTGGTTGAAAGATGGTTGAATCAGAGAAAATGTTTATGTCGCTTGTATAGACGATATTATGATGGAACGATTTATTGCTTTAAAAATGTTTGAAAATGATTTCAATCTGCGCAAAAGTTGAAGTGTACTCTTTTGTTTAAGCGTTTGATTTTTTTTTAATGACTTGTCGAAGTGATTGATAATGTGGGTGTTTTGAGTGTATTAGTAGTAATGTTTAGTTGATCAAATAACTTCAAATTCCTACATTTTACTCTACTGTTCAATTATATTTCATAAATTGTTCAATTTTACATTTTGTAATTGAAAGTACTGGCATCTCTAAGAAATTTAAACTCCATAAAATATTTTGTTTCCTGCTGGTGGATAAAAAATATTTCAATGCACAAATGTATGTCTTGAGGATTCAGAAATTTGATGTCTGTTCTGAAGTCAGATCATCCATGAATATATATAGTCAAAGTTACTGTGAGTCCAATCTGTACTCCAATTCTTAAATCATCTTTCAAAATCTTTGCTTTGCTCTTCATTGTGTTGTCTTTCTTACATTATTTATTCATTTATCAAAAACGTAACCTGACAAAGAAACCCTTCGTAGAAAAATCTTATACATCTATTAAGGTTTGCTTACACACTAGTGTTTCTTGATCGTCGTCAAGAAATTGCGTTAAGAAAATTACATTGCTGGAATATTATTTTTAGAGAATTTGTGAGCTTTATTTTATGTACAAAATGTTGCACTAATATAATATAAATTCGCCCATATCACTCTGTAACCTAGTTTTTTGGTTAGATATTGAATTGAAGCTTTCGTTCAATTTTGTTTTTAACCCGAAACCAGTACTTGCACTATATGTAGAGCAAGTCAAATATAATACACGACTGGATCGCACATACTTGCTCTTATAGCTTAAGTTGTTTGGATTGCTCATTACTGCTCATTTTAAATGCAGTTTAAGAGAAATTGAAAGAAGAAAAAATTTTTTTCAGTGAATTTGACCTCAAAACGCTATAAAATCTATTTATGTATGCATATAAAATTTAATATTTATCAACATCTTAAAGCTACGTTTAAAAAAAAACCATTGGCCTGTTTTTGAAAAAATAATTTTTAAAAAAAATATTCTTTTTTTTCAAATCCTTAAACCCGTTTTTGGAAATTTTTGTTTCAAAACTTTTTTCAGCATAAAAGTTTTTATTCAAAAAAAACAACTTAGAAACGTTAATAGCGGTTTTTGAAAAGAACAAAAAATGTTAGGTATACATTTAAAGATAGATCTTCATCAAAAAATGATTTTTTATATCGAAAGGAGCCATTTTTGAGAAAATAACTTTTTCTAAAACCGGTGAATGGCTGGTGCCGTTATTTTGGTCCAAAAAAATAATTCCCAAGAACGAAAGTCTCGGGATAGTCTCCAAAGTTTAAAGTTAATCGACATTTGCGTTTGGGCTGTGGCTTCTGATACATACAGACAGACAGAATTGTAAGACCCACTTCTTTTATAGAATTTAAATTTTTGTAGATTTCTTACCAATTTTTAACCTTATGTCTATCAAATTGTTTCTTTAATTTTCAGCTTGGATATAAACTTCTCGCAACATTTTCATACGCAATATTGTCAATTGGTCTTCCCCTTTTAACCGACTTTAAAAAAGGAGGATGTTATCAATTCAACTGTATTTTTTTTCTATTTTGAATGCTGGTGGTCCCAATGGTCTCATTTTAATTTAGTCCTGTTTTGACAATGGCATCCATGAGAAAATATTAAAAGTCTTAAAATTGAAGTCGGTTGTTTATCTTTTGAAAGGTATTATTATATTAACAAAAAGCCTGGGTCAGGTAGACTGATAGTAGTCCTGATAGAAAAACAGAATTGCGACACACACTTTTCGCATAACATTGAAAATTCCCAGTTATTTGACTAAACCATGGTTTTCACTATTTTACACTAGCAAGTGACTATTTCCATGTTCGTCTCTTTTTTTTTTTTAAATAATGGACTAAGTTCGTAATATATTAAACTAATGTGCACTTTATTTTATTTTGCAAACACACTTTTCACTAGTTCAGAAATTGTATGAGGACAAAACATCTTTAAAAAGACATCACACTTTAAGAGAGAACAAAAAGAGTTATTAAAATAATTTCTCAATAATCCTATTCATTACTTGTTCAAATGTTAAATTGAACTTTATAATTACGTTTCGTTGAAAAGCGTTTTACAGTACTTTTCCCCATAAAATTTAATTTTTTTAACAGTTTGCTCTAAAACTGAATAAATTTACCGCATTATAACGTGAAAGATGTAATTATTTAACATCAGAACGAAAAAACTTCTAAACTGTTGTCCCTTTTAGAAATTTCATTCAATAAAATTTATGATTAAAATATTTTCTATAAAAATTTGTGAGATTTGTGCATGAATTAATGTAGGAATGGTGCATGAAGTGATGGTTTTAATTTTGTAATTTTTTTTTTTTCAATTTAAATTATTATTATTAATAAGTGCTTCAATAATTCAATTAAATCTCGTGCTGTTGAGTAATTTATTTCTCCAAACCGCATATTTCTATAATAGTTTCTTGGCTTCTAAAATTTTAATTCACATCTTACTATTAACTGAGGACCATAGCTAGTTCCGTTTCAAAAGCTTGCCAAGGTTATAATATAATTATATTTTATTCTTTCCCAGTATTGGTGATAAATGCGCTTTACATGACATGCAAAATGGTGTAACGAATGAAAAGATAAACAAATCTACTTTTACTTTACAATTTGCATTTTTCATGAAGCTAATGAATAATAAAAATATATACAATGAAAATATGAAACTATTAATACAAAATGTATGGAAAATGAGCAGTTAAAAGAAAAATTAGTATAGAGAGACAAGAAATATGTGTGAAAATAAGAAAAGAAAAATCAGCGATAGAAAAATAAAAAAAAGTAATAATGAACCAGCGAGAGAATGTTTAAAAAAAATTAAGTAAGTATAGTATTTTGTTTAAAGTATAATATAGTTTGTTCAGAAAGTTTCATACTCATTTAGTGGTGTGAGAACCATCCGACTAAAAGTTTGATTTTAATTTTTTTTTAATTTTGTTTTTATGTTTTTTTTTTTTTGGTTTGTAGATTTAGAGATTTTTATTTGTTTTTCGATTTTTTTTCGGTATAATGATTTATAAGTTTAGAGTTTTGAGTTTTTTTTTAGTTTTAGTTTTTGAGTAATTGGAGAAGAAGCGAAAATAAATAGAAAAAAGAATGAAGATGATGATTGTAGAGACATATATTTTAGAGGTTGTATTATTGAATTTAAGAAAAATTGTATTCCATGATTTTTTGTTTTATTTTCTTCTTAATTTTTTTTTTTTTTCAATTTAAAATTCATTTATAATAAAACAATAAATCCTGGAACACACAGTATAAAGTATTATGGGACTGAAATAATATTATCAAAATGACAACGAGAGAGATAGATAGGGGTGTATATTTGAATTTTGTTTTCGTAAACAGCGAAAAATTAATTTTGACAAAACATAAATAAACAAAAAAAATTCAATTTTTTTTTTTTTAATTTAAATGCAAACAATACACAAAATTAATATTCAAATTTATATTCCAAATATTATGTAAGTTGTATAGAGATATATTTTAAATTTTGAAAAAAATTATTTTTTAATATTTTTTTGTTGTTTTATATAAATGAAAAAAAAAATGTTTGCATAAATATATATTTTAAGATAAATAGAGGAAAAATAAATGAATTGATATGTACCTTGGTGGCATAGTGCCCATCATTTTGATGCTTTTTTGTTAGATATTTTTTTTTTGTCAAACTGGCTTTTGTTTATTTTTTATTGATTGCGCGACTTTGTTTTGAAGAAGCAGCGAGAAAGTTTAGTTCTTTAATTCTTTTTTTTATCTTAATTTTTGTTTTTAAAGGAATCTCTTATTTTCTTTTTTTTCATTTAAGGTTAATCTCTCAATTTGATTTTATTTAATTTTTCTTTTTTTTCAGGTTGGTGAATGTCGTATGTGCCCAAAACAGACTAGGCTATAAAGTGTGGTATAGGTTTGGTTTAGATATTATTTTTTTTATTATTGTTATTTGTTATCATAACCACACTTGCTAACATAATCTGATCAATTTATGCATATCTATAAACAAACGAATAAAAAAAAATAATGTTTTAATTGCATTTAATTTTCTTCTTTTTTTTATTAAAAACACTTATTTTCTTTGTCGGCGAAAGTAAATTAAAAAAAAAAAATAAATATCTTAACCAAATGTGCATTTAAAACGTAACTATAATTTTTATTTGTTTTGTGTTTTTTGTGCTTTGATATATATTTTTTGATAGTTAATTATTTGTATTTTGCAATATAATTTGAAACAGATGTTTGGTGCTCTCTATAGACAATTATTAGAAGTGTGATTCAGTGTTAGAACATGTAGATTGTAGATGTATTTCCGATTTGAAATATTTAAACATTTTTCAAAGTAAAAATCCTTTCATAGTGATAAAAATGTGTGTGTGTTTAGAAAAAAACAGCCGATTAATAATTGAACTTTATTTAATAAAAATTTTGCTTTTATATTCTTTTTTGACATAAACATAAAAGAATTTAAGAGCTTAAACAGAAAAGTAATTGTTGATTTGTAGTTAATTAACAAAGCAACTTTAAGTCTCAAATCGCCTAAATATCTTTCTTCTCACGTGGAATTATTTTTGAATCAATCATTTTAAAAGTAATAAATGGTGCTTAGTATTTTAATTATAGCTTATATATTTCAGTAAAATACATTATTTGTATAAATATGGACGTCACGAAAAAAAATTGGCTAGAAATATTTAAGCAATCTGAGATGTTTGTTAAAAACACTGTTAACTTCGTATTTAGAATATAGGAAGGAAATAATGCCTAAAGATTTTCAAATGTAAACTGTTTTTACGCATACGCCACAGTGACCGTTTAAGTTTAATGTACAATTATACAAAGTTAGTATTCAAATTGTTAGAATTTGTGTGTCTAGCCAAATTATAAAACCAGTAAACCATTTATCGTTTTTAAATCTTAAAAATTATAAAGCTGGCCACGCGTAGTTTTACATAAGGATGACTAGCATCTCAGAACTAATAAAAATCTGTTTTTTTTTTTATAAAATATTATATGAATTTTGGATTGCTGTTTTTTAAATGTGTTCATAAAATGTTCAGCCTTATTGTGAGTTTCGCCAACAAAATATTCCACCCGAAATATTTTTGTTCACCCGAAATGTTAAAATCTATTGTAAGTTAGTCACGAGTAAAGTTCCTCTTCAAATCACGTATAACACTTCGAAACGTCACTATGTGACTATCTGTGCGTGTTTCTTATTCATTCTCTCTCACAAAGCATGACTCTGGCTTTTTTCTGTTCCATTTCTTTTATTTAGAAATTAACAAAGTTGAATGCAGTTGAAAATAATTCGGATGATTTTATGAAAATGTTTTTTTTATTTAAAAGTTGTTAGCCTTAAAATAATATCTGAATACATTTACATCAAATTGAACTTTCGCCTGAAATGAATGTTTGCAAAAAGGGGATTTATTCGAATAAAGATCTTTCACCCAAAACTAACAAAAGGCGAAAAGGGAATGTTGTTCGGTTAAAACTTCCAATAAGATTGACTGAAATTGAAATGCACTTTGAAATAAATAGCTAGATTCCAATACTCTTCAAAATAAATTAAGATTATAAAACAGTTGAACCATTTTTAAGGACTATTTAACAATTTCTAATTTTTTTTTTTTTTTTGTTAATTTGATTAAAGAGTTTTTGAAACGCGGTAACAAGGTCCTAAACTTTTTTAATAGTGTTATGTAGTTCTATTAATACAAATTATGTACTTTTTTTTTATTTAATGATCACTTACCTACATTTTTAGCAAACTATACATTTTGTTTTATTTTTTTTTTTTCATTATTACTTTCATGACACACGAGTAAATCAAGAAAATAGCAAATCATGAAATGTCTCTTAATGAACAAATGAACAATGAGGCTAATCGTGGTTCTGAAATTAAAGATTTTTGCTAAAAGATGAATATACTTGAAGATTTAAGTAGGATAGAAATCGGCAAAATAAAAACAATAGTCTGAATATTTTGTTTAAGATAGTTTTTTTTAGAAAAATAAGCTACTACACAATTTAAGTGGCACTTTAACACACGACATGCGGTCATCAATACGGAATTTATTTTTTTTTCTTATTTATAAGAAACATGATTAAGAAAAATAGAATTTATTGAAAAAACATAGAACTTTTAACATAAGTAAACATAGTATTACCATGGTTAAAGATAGATATTATTTTGTGAAAATAAATTTGAAAGTTTATTTTTAAATTGAAATTTAAAGCAACACATTGATATTGAAAGGATTTTTACTCTATTTTTCATGCTTGTTTTTTGTATTGTTTTTTTTTAATACTCTTGTAATAAGAGTATTATTCAAATAAATTGGTGTTAAAATACCAAAAAACTAAACACAAAAGCTATCAAAATTATATTGAGTAGTGTGTATAAGTATATAGAAACAAACAATTAAATTGTTGTATTGTTAAACATTATTGCAGGTTGATACTGTTTTTATTGTTTTTTTAATGTGTGTTTATGTTGATGCACCAGAATGAAAACGTTTTTTTTTAAATTATTTTTAATGCACATATAATAATAGGATATTAGTTATGTACACATGTAATTAAAATGTATTTTTTTCCTTTTTCTTTATTTTGAAATAAAACAAAATATAAATATTTTTTTCAATTTTAAATGAAAAATTATATCAAGTGGAAAATTATAACACAAAAAAAAAATATAGATATTTTTATTCATAGAATGAAAATAGATATTATTATTTTTTTATTTTATATACATACTCGAGAAGCAATTGTCGCAGTGTTGCTTCGTCCTCCCCATGACATCTCCTTGATGTATTTGATTCTCGTTCACCACCACCTACGTTTCTGTATCGTTTTGGTGCATAGCTAAATGAATGTCGATATAATCTGCCATTATTTACAATACCATCACTTCGATGATGTCCCGCTGGAGGATTAAATAAATAAATGTTAGAAAATTTCAGTATTTAATATTTTTGCAATTTTATGTAGAAACAGTTTATGGGATTAAAAATAAATGCATAATTGATAATATTGTTTTTGCTTTAAAGAGATCGAAATTAAAAATAAAACAAAAAGAAAGAAAAACATAGTCCGCTTTGATAAATATTTTGGAAATATTTATGTTTTAAACTCTGTTAATTTACGGCAAAGCATTGTCATTTCTCTCAAAACGTTTAAAAAAAAAACACTGTGCTAAAATTATGTCATAAAACTAACAATTTGTGTAAATATTTTGTTCGACATTTAAACAAAGCAGAGTATTAAGTTTGTTTCTAGTCTGTAAAATGACAAATTGCCTAGAAGCACCATTATTAATGATTTAAGCCTGCGAAGTGCAAATATTTTGTTGGAATGTTCTTTTATAATTTCATTACGTTACATTAGCTTCTTAGATGTCTCAAACAACATTTGTTTTTTTTATAAAAACAAAAAAATTAAAATAAAAAGTGTGATTGGAAAAAATGTGAAGTATAAAAATGAATAAAACAAATTCTTTAATGATCTTAAGGCCAGAGAAGGTAATTTCGTTAATTTGATCTCAATAACATAAAACATAATCAAAAATCTCCGTATGTAAACTTACCTTCAGATCTCAGTCTAATTGGAGGTGAGGTCAGCTTAAGTGTTGATGAAGGTGGGGTCTTACGTGGACCACCAAAAACATAATCGTAGGAGTCTTCACTCAAATTGGACACTAAATTATTTTGTATTCAAATATTAATAAATTTAAAACTTATTTTTAATCACTACAATTAATTAGAGAAAAAGAACAACGAAAAAAAAACACAAAAACCATAAAGTTGCTTTTGAAAAATATTTGAAAAGAACAAACATAAATACACTAAACTAAATAGGAATTCAAATAAGAAAACTATTTGTTTTATTTTTTTTATTTATAAAATTAAATAACTTTAGGATAACTTTTGTTTTTAAGGCAAAATACTCACTCTACAACAAAATCAACGTTAAAGCCACACGTTTTATATTTTTTTAAGTATATAAAATTAGAACGAAAGAAGAAAAAAGAAACACATGTATATTTTATGTTTCCTCAGACTGTAAGTTTAGTTTGAAAGAAAACTAAGTTTCTTTTTTTTTGTAAATTTAAAATATAAAAATATAAATTATCTTGTTTTAATGTGCAGAATTGTTATTATTTTTTTTTTTTTTTGTAAGTGTGCAAAGGATTGCTAAATTTTGAAATCCTATTAAGATGGTGCAGAAATCATATATTGCTGGTGAAGGGTATAAAATGATGATGAAATTATAAACAAATTAACTATGTTTTTGTTATTCTTATAATGTAAATTGCAATTGATACAAACAAAAATAGAAATCATAAATATATATTCCATCTATGTTGCAATTTTTTTTTCATTTTATTTAATATCACATTAAGCTAAAACCAAAAATGTCATAACAAAAAATATTTCATTAATTTTCCAATCGAAGGTAAAAGCCTAAAATCAATCAAACAAAAGGAATGTCAACTGAAGAGAAAATAATAGCGTTGCGCTCTTAAGAAAAAAAAACTAATAAAAATCAAAACTAAAAGAGAAACTGAAGAACAACTTAGAACAAGCTTATCACACCTGGAAAAACCGATAGAGGTTGAATCACTTGTGTTGAACGCAGTGGCGGTGGCAGTGGCGGCAGCTGTCCAAAAGGATCCTGGCCGTTTGAAATGGAAGACGAAGGGGGTGAAATCATCGAAATGTCACCGTAAACCGCCATTTCATACCTACGGCCAGCTGAAACAAAATTGGTAATTATTTTTTTTTTTATTAATTTGTAAAACAATTCTTTTTAAACCAATAATGGCTGTACAAATATCAGACACTTATAACATTTTATCAATTTTTAAGAATTTTTTTCTAAATCAGTAGTAGTTGCTGTTCTTATTGCTTTTGAAAACGATCAAGGAGCCTTCCTTTGGAAAGTTTTTTTTATCAAAGATATCTTTTACAAGTTAAAGGCCCCACTATTGAAATCGACCGAAAAGCGTCCAGTTACAGAACCTTCTTTAACTAAGCTCTATGGGTCCGAAATATTTTGAAGCCTGTTTGATGAAAATCTAGAATTTATTTTTTACTGCATGCAACCACGCAAGGCTTGCAAGTGACCTCTACTTCAAAATGCGTTTCGCCCAGGTACAACAATGGACTCATCAGTTAGGTGTTGTTGTACCCTTTCTAATACGCAAATGGTATGAACCACAGGAAATCTGTTAAAATGCGTCGTCTTGTCATAAACTGGGCTCTTTGACATTTTAACATTGCACTCGCTTTAAAAACTACTCGCTATTTGTGACTAAAAACCAAAAACATCTATGAATGCCTTGATATTTGAATTTTCTTATCTATCAAATTTTGTGAAATTTTTTTTATATTTTCTCCGATTTTTATTTGAATTGTATGTTATATGTTCAAGCTCTTACAGTAGGATTTAAAAAGCATTTAAATGCATGGACAAACTAGACACAACCCTAGTCTAAGTTGAGTTCACAACAATATTTAACTAGGGAGTAAACTGTTAAAAATGAGCTTAGCTGTCAAATGTGATTCAATGACATTTATGTATGTAATTGCGAAGAAAAACTATTTATCCGGATTTTCTAATGAAAAATCTAAATTTCAATTCCACAAGGTTTCTTAGGCCTTGGATCGGGTACAGATAGTCAGCAATCGTCATTCATTCAGTAACATTTTCATTGTGCATCAAAATTCTTGCAGAAATCTGGAAATCGTTTCTTCTTTTGATTGTTCTTGGTAAAATACAATGCCTTAAGGCAACGTCTGACAGCTAAGCACGTTCCTAACAGGTTCCTTCTCAGTTTAACATTTCAAACTTCACTTTGAATAGGCTTGCGGCAAGTTTTTTCATGCTTTTAATTGCTACTGACAGAGCTTGAACGTATAGCATATGTTTCAAACGAAAATCGGAGAAAATTAAAAATATTGTCAGAAAATTTGAAATATCAGAAAATTTTATTTCCAAGATTGATTGATGTTTTTAAGATGTATTCAGAAATAGCAGGTAGTTTTCAAGAGAGTGAAATATTTAAATAAAGAAAATCTTAGTTTTTGACTAGATGACACATTTCAACTAATTTTCGTTGTAATATTGTATGATATCTAAATCCTTATTTATAGGCAATGATGGTTTATCAATTGATAGAGGTACATTTCAAGTTGTTAGCTTAGCTATATTTAAAAAAAAATACTTTTTTGAGTCTATAATTGCGTTTCCTAGTATTGTGGAACTCAAAAAATCATACAATTCCATATATATCAATCGGTAAAGTAAAGTTAAGTGTGCCAAAGAGCTACGAGCTCAAAAAGTTAATTTTTCTTTTATGAACATATAACCAATTTAGTTAAAATTTCCTTTTTTAAAAATGCCACGTATGGGCACATCCAAAACGTAGTTTTTTTCAAAAATTTTCGTGTCAACATTATTGTCTTGACGGTGAAGTTTAAACAAAATAACTTCTTTTTTTTTACTAGCATCATATTATCTACTCCTACATGCTCCGTATCGTGCGTCATTGTCATTCTATTGTTTGCTTTTATACTTCTTCGACTTATCTTCTTGCGCCAATTGCCATAAACAAAGAAGAAAATGCTCAGCAAAATTTTATGCCCAACTTTTAATTCACATAAATACAAGTAAGATAGACAAACACACACAAGAATATAGTGTATAAAGGTATATGAATTCAACACAATGTGAAACAGAGGACATATGAGATACTTCATCCTTATCTCCTGATAATGATGATGAAATGTTGAATTTTAGCAACCCATTTAACTATCCTTGTCATCGTCATCTTCATCGTCAATGAACTTGTGCACTTCCGGCAAATTCAATAGAATATCAAACTGGAACTTCCGCAGTAAAATGTGCTCTTCAGAAATTGTGCACACTATGCACACACACACACACACATATATATATATTCAGCTGGGCTAACGTTCATTTATAGGCTTCCATGTCGAGCAGGAGCCAAGTTAGTATCTTACCTCATCTACCTCCTGAACCCTGAACATGCATAGATAGACATAATGGCTGCTGCTATATGCTGCTGCTGTTGCTGACTAAAACACAGCGTCCGAATATGGAGGGATGCACTGCACATAAAGGGATTAATAGCATAAAATGAATGTGCATCCTTCTCGTATATGTAATAGGGATATCCCTTCTGTTCTGACTGGAGAATAACTTCAGGATGGCTGTTTGACTATGCTCTCTAAAAATTGTCCTCTTATCAAAAGTGAATGTAATCAAAGCATTTTCAATGACTCTCTGGTTATATGCAATTTTCTTCGAACAAAAAAAAATTTCCATCAACGACGGCTTAACTGAAGGATATTTTTGGAAAATGTATTAAATAAAAAAATGATTTTTTGGTTGAAATATACTTAATGCTAACAATGATTCAGCGAAATGATGATGATGATGATGATGTCGATAGTGATGATGGCGGAACTTATACCACCAAATGCGCTGTGCATTCGGAAGAGCTTAGAGGTTGTTCAGATTTATTGTAAACGGCCAAATGGAATTATTGTCAATAATCCGTAATTCAATTAAAAAAAGCATTTTTTCTTTTACTTTATTTAAATGGATTTTGATTTTTTACGATTTTATTTTATTTTGTTGGTTGCATGAGATTATTGAACATTTTGATTAAAAAATAAAATTTCAGAGAGACAAATAAAATGAACTCACGGAATGGGATTTTACGTTTTACTATATTTTTTTTTCTGGTTCGTATAAGGGCATCAGAAATACCTGCCCGTTTTTTTTTTTTTGTGAAAAGCATAGTAGGTACCTACCTATAATAATATACAGAGTATAGGAAAGGAAGAGGACTTCCTGCAGCTTTGTTTTATTAATGTCGGAAATGGTTTTGCTATTTTAATCGGGGATCGAATATCAGAGCCTTAGGATAGTTGAATGTAAGTTTTTGTTTCTTTTTTTATTTTTAAAAACGGTTTCCGTTGCCAGGGAGTTTATATACAAAATTTAAAATCTTAAAAGTGTAATTTTTTCACACGGAATCATATCTATGAATCTATTTATTAAAATAGTGAACGATGAACAAAAAAATCAAACTTTATTTTCGAATCTGAGTTCGACATTTTTCAAGAATTTAATTTTTAATCTTTTTGATTTTATTTTTCGATAAATTCTTTAAACTTTTTCCAAACTCTGTTTAAAGAATCACCATCAAAAGTTATAATGAAAAAAAAAAAAAAACATATTACCAGATTACCTACACACTTCAAGATTCAAGGACTTTACCATAATCCTTTAATGAAATCCACTTCCGTCCTCAAGAGTATCTCGATCTCGATACAAAAAAAAAAAATATCTATCTTATCAGCAAAAACCATTTAAAACCAACCAATTTCTTATCGTGAGCACGTTTGAAATTTCCTAGAAAACGTGTAGGCATATAATGTACCTAAATAAAGAAATATCCTATATATACCTTGAATCCTATGTGTGTGTGTACAAAAACGTACAAGTATCTAATCTATATGTAATGCAATATGTAAACGGGGTCAATAATATCATTACATTCTATCGGAATTGCTGTTTCATTCAAATTCAAAATTTGCCGCGATCCTTCCTGGACCCATTGGCATAACAATGAGATAGGATATATATGTGCACGTATACAGTATACATTGAAACGATACCCTAAGCTCAAAGATCCACTTTTTCTTCCAGCATTGAGTATAGTACCTATAGAGGATTTAGTACACCATGTTTACATATAAAATACAAAAAGGACTTGTCGTTCAACAAAAAAAAAAGGAGGAAAAAAAAAAGACAAAACCATAATGAACCACTGGCGTTTGTCTATGAATAAAAAATTAGCGTACAAGGGTTAAAATCCGGGTTCATGAAGCCATCGCGTCGTGCATTATCTAAAACCGTTGTAAAGGGACACCACACAAATACTTAAAACCCATGTCCCATAATGTTTTGTGTTCATGTTTCCGGTACAGAAAAAAAGGACGACACATAAATTGTCAGTTTGACTACACACTACACTCACTATAATATTATATCCTTGCACCATAAATAAATGTGTATAGAGGTATGGCCTATGTATTTATCTCTCTCACTTTCTGGATAAGGAACTTTGTAGCTTTTCATGGACACCACCACCATGTACCAACCTCTAACTCTTGGCTTGGATGATGTTTGAAGAAGACTGGCAGGCAGGCAGTAAAAATGAAATGAAATGAAAAAAAAAGAATCCTTCTAAACGCATACAAGACGAACCACGAGCACCAGGACGACCGACTGCCAATGTCTATGACATCGTTGACGTTGACAACGACGACGCACGGTCCTTAACCCTTGCTGGTTGACGATGATGATGATGATGGTTCAGTTCAGCTGTATGACTTGAAAGAAATCTAAATATTTGCTCAAGTTGTTTTGAGGTTGAAAAATTTTTCTGTTCGTGTTTGCTTGCATGAGAAATGCGAGAGGGAAACGAGCAAAATGACATCTTAGATAGGAAAATACGAGATTTTTCTTCCTTTTTTTTATTTTTTATAGTTCGGTTATGGTTTTCGTTTTTTTTTCTTCTTCTTTTTTTTTTTTTTTTTTTTTTTTTGTTTGTTTCGTTTGACAGGTCTACTTGTATCTTTAGCCGCAATGTTGACAAATGTGTTCAAGCGGCGCGGTGGTGGGGTTAAAATTTCCTTGAAAGAATTCAAAATAACTTTATTATCGTTGGGTTAATCTCATAAGCGCAAGGACCAAAACAGTTATATATGAAGGAGTGTAGGGTGTAGGGGAGAAAAAGGTTGACTGATTTTTTGATTAGATGAGAGAAAGAATGAGATTTATTGAATTGTATCTTCGATGTTTTGTGGCTATACAAGTTACTTGCGTCCTTTTATCAAAAACCATGATTAATGGCAAAAGATTAATACCATCGCATACAACAGATGGTGACATTTAAAAATTTTGTCTTTCTTCTTCTTTTGGAGAGATAATTTCAAAAAAGATTTTCTATTTTTTTTTTACAAAATAGAAAAGTCACTCATTCGTTGTTATTTTTGTTGGATCTTAAATAAGATATGAAATTGAAAGTGGTCAATTAAGGGTTTTAAAGATATATAATTGTTAAGAATTTCGAGATTCTTTTAAGTGCCACTGTCAAACTGATATTTATTTCTGTCAGTCTTACAAAACTGCTTTTACATAACAGAACCATATTTCCCACAAACGTTAACTTTGGAGTAGAATTATATATTTGCATCTGGTAAAACATTGGCGAAGTTCATTTGTTAATTTACAGTGCAAAGAGTAGTGTGAGAGTCTCACGAAGCAGATTTTAGTGTTTTAATCGAGTGAAATACAAAAATGTAAAATAGCATAGTTTATGACTTAAGGCATCATATTTTAACTGTTTTGACTTGTGATATTGTATAAGCCACATGAATGTCACATTTGAACTGTTCTCTTGAATTCCCACCGTTTTTCAAATACCCGAATGAATCAATCAAAGAAGTAATGCGAACAACTTGCACCTAAATGTTTCAATAGGTTAAAATTTGATATTTATTTCATTGCTTTTCCCTTCTTACTACGATACTTTTTGGGTGAAAAACAGGGTTATAAGTTTTTTATTGCTTTCAATCAGTGTTCAAGAGATTAGAAATAGCAAAATATATTAATCAGCAATCAAAACAAGTGTATAACCTTTTATAAAATTATGGATTATTTATGGTTTATTCAAATTTTGATTGCAACTATCTTAAAACGTTCAAAGTTTCGATTTTCTGATCTCTTGAGATATGTATTAAGTTGAATTTTCTCAAGAGTCTTCCAGTCTTTTATTGTTCAATAAAAAGAAAGTTTATCAAGCAAATTTAACCAATCTTTCCATTATCTATAGATACCAATTTAGTTTCAAGAAATTTCAACTTCTCATATAATATACAATGTGGTTTCAAACCATATCTTCTGATTCTATATCAAATTCCAATCTACCTATATAAAATGCAACAAAGTTTTATTGCAACCAATTCAACTTACGGGAATTTATATTCAATTGATTTTCTCCATTCTAAGTTGAATGGAAATTCAATTCAATGTGTGCTGTACGAGTAGGTATAGGTTAGGTATTTCCATAGAAACCAAAAAGCCTCTTACATTATACCACTTTTAAAAGCGTAACTTTCTTCCAATTCCCACCACAAAATCATTAAGGATATGCTCTGTGTCTTTGCGTGTGCACATTGTTCAAGTGAAGGACACACATTGTACAGCACACCACCACACAATATAATCCTGCTTCGACTATTTACGATACTCTTGAATCGTTTGAGCAGCTCGTATTCGTAAAGAGTAAAGGTATACTTCCCCAATACAAATGATCTCATTTGAAATTCGATTAAGTGCGGCAAACATTAACCTCAAAAATAAAAGATGAAAGGATTCAAGCAGGGCAAGGTGGGTGGCGTCTATACTACCAAACGAAACGAAACTACGTCTATTTGTCCTTCTAGTTTCATTTCATTTAAGGAATACCGGTTATTCCGAATACAAACATCACTAGCCCATGTATACGTAAATTTCAGCATTGCACATAGAAAGGACTTGCAGATTGTAGAATATCCTTAGCTCAGGAACATCTCTTCACAGTATCATCAGTTGAACAAAGTGGTTTTATTGTATTCCGACAGTTGAACTTCCCTTTGAATGTATGCTCGTTGCTCGTATAGTTTGCGTCAGTTTTAGAACACTGAGGTTTTGTTTTCTTCGCTTCTCAAAGTTAAGTGGTGTTTCTGATGTTTTTCGCCCTACCCCCCTCTCTACCTGCCTTTATTCTTTGTTCTTCTCCTTAACATATATCCTCCTCCTCAAACAGAATCGTGGTTGCGGGTGGCTTGCCTTGGGAATTCTTCTTCACAAAACTGCATGCCTCGATAAATTGCATTACAAGTGAAATACAATTGTTAAATTTACCAACAAAATAATTATTTGCAATGTAAATAAATGTGCATTATCATCAACAACAACATCATCATCATGAAACAAGAAGACAAGCTGCATTCTTGAAGTTTGGAAAGGCGTCTCCGGAGAAACAAAAGCAAAAAGAGATGTGTGCATAAGCAGAATATTTAAATGGCAAAAACATTTGGTATGGTTAACCAGGCTTTTCGACAGAGACTCAGATACACAAAACCTATGTCGACAGAATAGTCTTCTCTCAATACAAGACAATTGATGCTTTTTGAAAGCCATCTCTGTGCGGTGGTAAGCTGCTAAAGACAGTTGTTTGGTATATATTTGGGTTTAATACTTTTCATTTTGATGAACAAATTGACCTCGACTTATTGTAAAGTGGTCTTTTTAGTTGGGAAAACACACACATAAAGACCACCCACACTCACATCAGACACACAACACACACTTACCTTAATTTCTATGCCAGCCATTTCGTAAAACTACTTGAAGGAAATTCTGTTGGTGTTTCCAGTTTATCGAAATAAAATGATTCCGGGTCTTTGATAAATTTTATTGATGTGTGTGGTTAGTTAGTGTTGATTTGTTTGCTCGAGACAGAAATTGAAGAGTTTTGTCTTTTTTTCGATTTATTTTTATTTGTTTTTATTGAATGAGCAACTATCCAGCAAAGGTTCTACAATTTGTAGCTAATTAGATTTGTATTTTTTTTTTTTTTTTTATAAACCGATGCTAGGCTTCCATTTTGTCAATGATTTTAAATGCCTGCAAAGAAAAGAAAATCAAATATTTAATACATTTTTTGTGGGAAACTGTAAAATTTTATTTTTTTAATTTAATTTGCATTTGATAACACTACATATATATTATGCTATATGTGCATACAAAATCTGCCAAATTAAACCCCCGTGTATTCACTCTACATTTATTTAAGGTTGCCATTAAATATGGGAAATTTATGAAATTGAAAGTCAATGGTGGTCGGGACATGAAAACAGTTTGGTGGATTAACTTGAAATTTTGAAGTTTTAATAATTATAATTTTTGAAGGATTAAATATAACATGATACAAATTATGTCTAATTAATCTTAACACAATGTCTTAGCGTACATGTGCAAATATTTTATACATTTCTATCAGCTTTAAAAAAATTTGAAATTAGAGGATCAGACTTTTTAAAAACTTTACTAAACTTTTAAGATACTTCTTTAAAATGCCGCGGCTTCTGGAACCTATTCCATCTTAACACCACTAGATTTTTCAATTCCAACAAACTTCACCCCACAAAACAGAAATTATCTTCAGTATTTTGAATATTTTCCAAAGAGCAAGTTCGTTCTTTCTCGTTTTGATAAGATTGCTAATAGAAACTTCGTGACGACTCACTCTCTAACTTTGTCCTGTGATTTTGCTAAATTTAAACACAAAACCATCATCTGCAGCCCCTTCTCATTTATATAGTCTTTTATGTGACAGAGGCAAAGTTTTTATCTGAGGCAATAGTCCACGATTGGTATAGCAGAGCAGTTAACTAAGAAATGGAAACTATCTTCATATCGTCATCGTGTCGTACGTCGTTATTCCACTAAACCAACCAATTTGGGATTCTTACACCTTCGGGCAATAGTTTGCTCCAAATGCGACCCCTTCTTCTTGTATATTCTTCTTCAACTTTGGTTTAGTTTGGTTCGGTTTTGTTCTCATTTTACACACACGAGCACACACACAAAGCAAAAGCAAAGCATACAGAAAACTAATTTCATATGAATGAGAGGAGCAAAGTTCACATCACTGGCATTATTGTGGAGCCCTTACGTCCCGTTACGTCCCGACCCGAAATCACCGCCACCACGCGGCACGGTTCGAAAACAACAGAGAAGCACTCATCAGGCTCATGTCATGAATGATTCAAAAATGACCACCTTCTTGATGACTATGATGGGATTGTGGTTAAGGCATCCCATCCTACACGATCCCACTCCATCACACGAAAATCCTCAGCCGCATGTGGGTGTAGTTGGCTGTAATTTAAAGTTAACTCCACCGCTCCCCCATCAGCCATCTAGCATCCACACACCATCAAAAAGGGTAATGTCAGTGCTGGAACACTGGAAGTACTGAAATCGCTGCTGGGTCTCTAGCAATGGCCCATGGTTCATTCGTTCGTATGGTATCTCTGGTGGAAGCATCACATAGGTCGTTCGTCCTGCAACCCTTTTGAGTTGTGATGCTCATCCTACATTGGCAGCGCCCTGCTACATTGTAATTTCGTTTTATGATTTTTACTGTTAGAAGTTTCCATTTTGTGTGAGTCATTGCAAAAGCGGAATGGTGCTCATTTCATTTTGAGTTGTTCAGTGCTGTAGTTGCCTTTGCAGTTTGGAATGGATTATGGTTGGGACTATAGTTCTATATAGTTTGGAGAGGAGGAGGCTTAAGAAGATTGAAATGTCCGTTCAGTTTTGTATTTTGTCAATGGCCTCGTCATCTGATGCATCCGAGAGCAACCGAGAGCATCATCAACATAATTATCATCCCTTTCCATCGTTTTGGGATTCCGCATCGAAACAATACTCTAACCTGGCTTGGCTATAGAAAAATAGCCCCAATCAACTATACACAATTATAAAGAGGGCTAGTGCACCTACAAAAGTTACAAACTACAAGTACTCCTATAACTATACTTTATGCATCATTTTAAACTGATTCAAGGGTTAAGGCAGGCAAGAGTAATCTCTGGTCGAGTTGATGGGATTTGCTATGGGAATTTATTTAAAAGGATTACAATTCAGGCGTGTGTGAGTGGAGTGAACGCACATCCACATTTCGATTAGCACTTAATGCTGTAGCTTAATCAAAGCAAAATGATTACGCTTGATTACGATGCAATGTGATCTACATTTATACTTATACAACGGTATTACTATACAAATTATATAGACAGGAGTACTTCTTGCGTGTGTCTGTGTGTATACGAATGTGTTAGGCTGGTTAATTAATAGCAATTGCGATTTACAAAGTATTACAGGATTTCGCGACTAAGAGTTGATGTATGTTCAACATTACAACTGTACCTATGTAATTTTGGATTAATTATTTGTACGTTGAGTTACATTAACTGGTGGATCCTGAAATGACTTGTAATGCCTTCAAGGTTGTTTTTTCCTTTTTTTACGAAATTTAAAAACAATTTTTTTCGTTGTTTTTAACACAGTATAGATGCAAGACGAAATCATAGGCGAAGAATGTGTGTAGCCTGGTATTTCGCAACTTCTTTTTGAAGAAAAAGTTGCTTCATTAGTAAAAACGGAATTCGTAGTGGTTTTTCAATTCAAAGTTTTTCTCAACTCCAAAAGTTGAGAAAAATCTTGAGCATTTACTAAACCACAGTGCGTATTCAGAAATAAGATGAAAGCTACTGACATAGCTCAATACCTCAAGTGGCTAAAAGTCTCCTCAAGCATATACTTCAGGAAAATCTTGAGTAACAACTATAAAATCCGGCCTTTAAATTCAGCAGTTTTATTGAAATGTTTTTGAACACCATGAAACAAAAATTAAGTTTAAAAGTCTTCCTTTTGGTACCCTGACAGCATTGATCGGAGGGACCTAAAGTCGTTGATTTTTAGAAATCTCTGATGAGGAGCCTCGAGCTGATGGGTGAAATAAGTGTCATTTAAAGTTAAGAACGGTTTTATCACACGAGATTTACGTTCAAATTTTGTTTTTTGTGTGTTGCTCTGTGACTTAATAAACCTAAAGCCCACAGCAATTATTTTGGGTGTGCATTTTAAAGAATAAAAAAAAAGGAATCTTAAATGTTGTTAGTGTTTGTGTCTTGCAAGCAGAAGGTACCATGTTAAGTGTTTTATACTCCTGTTTTTTTTTTTTTTTTTTGAAATATTATTTTGCTACCACAAATATTATTTGAAATAACAAGTTTTTGCATTATTTGAGTGACTCTTGCAGGCTCAAAGCTGTAAAACATTTTGGAGCCTCGTTCTTGCATTGCGGAGAGGGGAGAGGGTGGCTATTTTACCCTTGGTAAAAAGAATTATCTTGCTTTCACAATCAAAACTTCTTGTACCTCCGCATTCGTTATCAAGGAAAATTAAATACTTAGGAATTCAAGAACTCAACATTTGAAAATACAAAGTAAAGATTTATGTTTAAATATTAGTGATTATATGCTAGCATGAACACCTTTAGTCTATATACAAACATTATAAGACATCAAATAAAAGTAAGACTAACGATTTTCTAACTTTATACATTTTTCAAGGAAACAGGTTAACAATTTCAAGACCGTCTTTAAGAAGGTTCAATATCATCAGTATTCTCAGGTTACCCACCAAAACATTTCTTTCTGTATTACCTGTAAAGTCTTGAAAGGATAAAAAATGTTACCCCACATTAATTATTGACACCCACCCATCTATTTATATAGAATCGGTTTGTTTTATCAAACCCCGATGAAAGCAATTTCATTCGAAAAACAATTTTTTACCAGTATCTGTAATCAGTCACGTAGTGCGGTGTGTCTATACCCAGTGAACGTTATCTAAAACCAAACTCATCGCATGTATCAACCGAATAACAAAACAAAAAAAAATATCGAAAAACCTATCATCAGCACTTAAAGCCACTTCCATTAGTTCGTTAATCGTTTAGACGATAGATTTTATTATTTTGTCGTGTGCTCTATCCCACTCGATAAAATAAAGGACATGTAAACGAGGATTTAATGTGTCCACCCTTTAATCGAATGAACACCATCCATCGTTGTTGTCAGTAATTACATTTGCCAGAGGTCAGTATCCTTGTTGAATCAATATAGAGAGCGACTCGTGTACCTCCATAACTAAGCTAACAGAACAGAGGGAACTCTTCTGTTTCCTTGTAGATAGCCACGAGTATATGGGTACAAATAGAATAAAATTTCCTGCACTCAGGATTTGCGTAACGAATGTTAATGTACATTCGTACAACTTGTACAATTCCGAACTAAATAGAAAACCATTTCCAGGTATTTAAATTTTCATTTGCCTTATACTGCAGTAGAAGAAGTGTGCCCTTACCAGAGCTTACCTATACCTTTCTCATAATACACCATTCACTATGGTAAGTTATTTACAGTTTAACACATTTTTAAAGCAGTTTTCTCAACTCAAAGTCAACCAACCCATTCCCAATTTCAATCCCAATCTGAAACCCAAACCATCAAGCTTCCCTCTTCCCTTTGTAAACATAGTAGGGGTAAGTACCCCTTGCTTAACCAACTCACAAAAGCCTTGAATTTTAATGTCAAAGTTGTGCTCCTTAGCGTATGCCATGCCAATATAGAGGAGAAAAATCTTACGCTAGCTTCGCGCCCACTTACATTATATAGCCTCGTCCTCGTGTGCCTTATGCCTTTAGTTCTCTAGGATCTATGAGAGCACTCTTGTCGTTGTCGTTGACGTTGTCGTTGTCGGGTTGGACACTGGATTTCTGTGTGTATATTTCCTGGTACATTAAAAATGCAAAATGTATGCAGAGCTCTATCTCCCTATCGCTATGTCTCTATCTCTCAGTGACTTATGTATATCAACGGTGAATGGTGAATAAATGAAAACGAGGACGAATGACCTCCAAGGCCCACTGCAATAACATTATGTCGAAGTCGAAGTCGAAGCAGAAGTAAAAGTAAAAGAATACGAATACGACAACGCGATGACATCAGAAGTTGTCGACATTAAATCCTTTTCCCCAGGTCGTCCATTCTGTCGTTGTCGTTGTCATCGTCTTCATCGTCGTCGTCGTAGTTGTCGGTGAGAGAGATAAAATTAAAATGAAACCAAATGACAGTGTTGGCAAACACCGACAGCTCTATGACCATGTCGACAAGAAACTAAAACTAGCTTTATATGAGTGTTACTAATAGAATGCCAGAGATATCCTTTTCCTTTACCCACAGCAGAGAGCGCGCATAGTGCAAAAATAATAAAAAAGAGATATACAAAGGAAAACAAAAAGAGTATGTTGCATTGAGTTGGTCCTGCTGTGTTCTTAGTCATCTACATAAAGTCGCAGTCCCAATGGTACAATGGATTTTCTGCTTATTACAGTTATACAGTGGGACTCTGGTTAACATAAAACTACTCAAGTCGAAGTTGGTAAACATGAACATGAATATTTTAATGTCTTTTCGGGGTAGAAGAAGGTATATGGTTGATATCCTTGACTGCTCTTCGTTTGCGCCTTGCATATATCCATTCGTTCAGGTTGTAATCTATTTAACTGAGTCTTCTACTTCTTCTTCTAAGAGTAAATTCCTTGAAAATATCTTGTAAATAAGCACTCTATTCTGACTAGGAATGTTGAGAAAATAGATCCTCAATTTAAGGTCAAAGTGTCTTAAGTTGCAACCTTTTAAAAGATTTGCTTAACTTTATTTCATTTCAACTTTTTGATGTTTTAGAGTTATCTACTTTTTAAATAATAGTTGCACATGGCAATATCTACTCTTAATTTAAGTAAAATGTTGTTGATAGAAACCAAAACTTTTCATATGTACAAAGATTCTATTAAGAGGACTTATACTAGAACGGTACAAGTGATCTGGGAAAAACTGAAACAAGTATGTATGTTTAACACGCTATACATGGATCCTGAAATGGTTTAAGGAGTAAGGAAAAGCGTTATCAAAGCTGATCAGCATTTTGTCTATGTGTGTCAGTTTTACGCCTACAACTACTTTTTTACGACATACCGTACTTAACACCAGGTTCATTTATTTTTGCCAACAACTAGAAACCATTTTTATTGCAAGGCACTGTAGCTTCCTAGTTAAACATAAAATATAATAATTGTAATGTAATGTTTCATTCAAATTAAAGATACACGAACGATGATTTTAAAAATACTTTGTGATAGGTGTAGGCTTTTATGAATTCTCACGTTATTTTTGTAAAATTAAAACATTGACTATAAGCATATATGTTACGTGAAATATTCTATGAAGGAAAAAACAACAGTTTAACCTTGATAGGTAGAATCTATATAAATTATAATAAACTACCATGAAGTTGCTAAATAATTAATATATTAATTTTGATTGCATGTGTTTTTAATTGGCTAGACCAATTCAAATAATTCCTTACTTCACCGTTAAATTTATTGCAATCACTTTTTTTTCCCTTTTGCATAAGTAAACATTTTGATTATACGACTTAGAATGTTGTTATTTGTTGCCAATTAACTTTTATTATATTTTACCTATCTTAGCAATTATGATGAAAGACTCATACTGAAATTCAATTTTAAATCTCACCGTTGGGAATGTTCAATTTTAAAAGAAATTAATAATTAATTTTTATTCATATTTTGAGAAAAATATAGTGAAAATCTTAATTAACCCAATCATAAATTTCGCTTACTGTAGTCAATATCTCAATAGGAATAGGTTCTCAGCTATTTCTGAATGAATCTTAATAGTGACAATAAGTCATTTCCAAATTAGGCTAAGGATCTTTTTATATCCATACAATCCCAATTTAAATAGCTATATTAAGTTTATGTTTATGGTTTTCATTCGGTTGCCCGTCAATATGCCCCTACAATACGACTCAGTTTGAAAAAAAAATACGAATTTCGAATGGACCCAAAGCGAGGGGTATGAAAAAAATTCCGTCAATTAATAGACATGAAGTTTGCATTTTAATTTTATAAAAACATAAACAATTATAAAATCATTCACATAATTAGTTTGGTTGAATTCTAAATTAATCATGCTAAACATCTTCAAAACTAAATGACGTAATTTTCGAGTGTGTTAAAGAGATGATTGGAAGAATTTTCTAAATTAACGATAAATCATTCATTCAAATTTAATATACAAATCATTAACAAAAACATACCGAAGAAACTTTGAACCTATTATTTAAATTATTATACATACATATTTCATCCTGAGCATTATTTTACTTTGCTTACATTTATGAATAAAGTAGAACAATATCGTAACTTTTTTTTATAATTTAATAAAGAGGGACAAATAGGTTACACATTCGTGCTCATAAAAATATGTGTAATTTTTCAAGGGATTTTTAATAAACAATAGAATACACGACATTTATGATTTGGTTGCACGTTAAATTTTTAATCTTTAAAAAAGAAAACAAATTAATGTAAATAATTTAAATACTTAAAAAAAAAATTATTGGAGTTTGAGCTGAATTGAAGTTCACCATCTTATGTACGAACAATATTCAATAAAATTTTCAATAAAATCTTTTCCGCCCAAATATACAAAAAGGAATCCAGAAACTAACTTTGTATGTAAAATAAATGAAATTAAAACTATGTTGTTCCTAAAATCCCTGCCCATGATAATTTGTCCACTTTCAGGTGTAATAGACATAAACATAAACAATAAATTAAAAATTGATTATATTTTCAAGATATTTTCTTATAAATTTTTCCATTAGCCGTTAAGTGCATTCTTTTAAGATACATTGTTCTCATGACATACATATTATGTATATTAAAAAAAATTGTTAATCCCTTATTACTGCCCCAACCAACCAAGGCAATGTAATCCGCACAACTTTTAAGAATTTAATTGCTTAATCATGCATAAAACATCTCAAGTTAATTACACGTAAGTAGTATTCCAATAGTAAGCTTATGCAATTACATATAAGTCAGTTGTGGTTGTGCGGTCAGTATAGAGTTTGGTAAATATAGAAACTTGCAAATAATACGCATTCTATACAAACATATTTCAATCGAAATAATTGCTTGTGGTTTTACAGAAATATGAGGTACAGTTTGGTTCGCAAACCTATTTCATAAGAAACCACTTTATTTTGGTTGCATTTATTGATTAATATTGATACCTATTTCGATGCTCATACACACATACATTTTTGTTCTCATCACATAACATGTACTGAGTATGAGTACTCGAGTTTCAAATAAAAGTTAATTTGTTTATAATGCAATGTTGTATTTATTTATTTGGCTTAAAATTTATAAATATGGTTTATTTATTCTGTGATCTGTTTTGTTTTTTTTTTTATTTGATCTAATAAAAATATAAACAAAAGATTCGTACACGAGAATCACTTAATATATTGAAGAATGACAATAAAAGCTTAGTTTGATATGCAGTCAACGTCTTCACTAAAAACAAATTTGCATATCCTTGAAATTTATATTTGAAACAATAAATGGGGTTTACAATAATTGGAGTTGTTGTGAATAAAATAATAAATGCTGAAATTGTTTAAAAAATCCTGCATTAGAATTTCAGGTTGTTAAAGTAATAAATATTGAAGAGATTATTGTTAATCTTTAATTTTGATTTTTTTAACAATTGAAAGACAATTTTAGGTTTTATTCTTGAAATTTTTCAATATAATTAGGTTAAATTTCTGGAAATACATGCAAAATTCTTATATACAATTCGTACAAAAAAGTGTTGTAACAAAATCCGTTGTGTTTTAATAAAATAATTCAATTCCTGTGGTCTGTTTCACCAACTTACAAATTGTAAATTACAAGTGCTTTTTTAACAAATTTGTAGAAAAATTGATTTTTTCTGTTTCACGAGATAATTGTATTACAAAATTGTAGTTGTAGATTACAAAGGGAAATTTGTAGAAATTTCATTATTTGCGTTTCACCAAAACGTTTTTTTGTTTGTAGTTTACAAACACAAATTTGTAAAATAAATTTTTTTTTGTAAGTTTGTGTTCCACCAAATCAAATAAATTTACAATTTTGTTCAGTTTATGAAAATTTCTTACAATAGAAAGATGATGTGTAGATTTCATTACAATTTGTAATTTGCAATAAGAATATTGTCTCCCAGTTTAAGAATGTCGTTACGTCGTCTTTTGTAATTGGAAATTACAATTTCCCCTATTTTGTGTCTCTTTTCTTACAAATTTGTTGAATTGAATTTTGTAGTTTGTGAAACAGAAAATCAGTTTACAAATTTGTAATTGTAGTTTACAATTACAAATTTGTGATTGTAATTGTAATTTGGTGAAATAGGCCACACTGGAGTGCATTTTTCACCTTAAGTCCTTGACAATTTCACATATTCCTACCAAACAAGAAAAATCTGTTCATTAACAACGATACCAAAAACAAATCTTTAACTTCTTCAAGAACTCAATAGTTAAAAACACATTTAGTTCGAATTAAAATACAAATCTGTAAATCAATTAAGGCTGCATGTGTCTATTAATTGTGCACAGAACAAATGTTGCACCTACAATCCTCCATGTTAAATTATGACATATTATAGGGTTTTTTTTATCGCTTTTTGAATGCACGGATTCTTGTTTTCAATAAACAAACCACATTAGAATTCAAAACCCAACTCATTTTATAAGTGAACTCAATTAATTCATTATCTTCTAAGATTTTCGCTTATCAAATTTAAATATTGAAACCTTATAGTTCTCGTATTCAAATGTTTTATCTTATGAAAAGAATGAAACGTTCAAAATGTAGACAAGTGTACTTCAAGATATTTGTAGGAAAATAAAACAAATAAAAAACAAAACAAAAAAAAACAACACATAATTCAATTATTATTTATCACACAATCGTTGCCACATGCTATGCATACATCTGACTGGCAATGACCTTTCCCAAAATAATTTTTATTGAAACAAAAATATGAAGTAGGTATACCTTTTTTAATTACTTGAGTTTGGGATTTCCAAATGCATTTGCTTATTCTTAAATAATTCTCACTCAATCACTTATCACTCTTAGAAAGAATGATAACCTTCGATTTTCACTTTCACAAAATAATTTTATTTATATAAAGCTTTCTTACAACTAACACCACGGTAATGATGTTCCAGTGCACTATAATTAACATTCACTTTTTACTTTGATATATTTTCTTTTTTTCTTTTTTAATCAACGTGTCATAGAATGACTTTGCCTTTCCTTGTACAGCTTTAACACTTTATTATACACTTGAACAACAACAAAAATAAACCATATACTAAACAAAAGCCATAAAATAGCTACAAATTATCATAAATAAATTATCATTTTGTACGAATACGAACGGATAAATAGAAAAAATAAATAAATACTCTCTAAATGAAACGATCAAAGATGGAGTACTGTTCCGTAAGAGAAAACCAAGTGCTATGGTACCGAGGAATAGACTGAAAAACCGGCTGAATATAATCCGGCAAAGTTGCAATCAAAACATTGAGAGATCAACGAACAATAAACCAGCTGAGCAACAACGCCAGAGACAGAAAGTCAGTCACCACCAACAATATTATTATCACGATCACCATCACCACGTTGATCGCGCGGTTTTAACAAGTTTTGTAGAAAAGTGAGTTTAGACATGGATATTGGATTTTGGTGGGAGGTCTATAACAGTGGATAAATAATAGTACACTGATGAGAAAGCGTTGCCAGGCATTAGGCTTGTGAAATAAAATTTTATTTTTTTAGAAAACTAATAAGTGTGATATAGAATTATTTTGTATTTATATTTAAACAATTTACTGGGTTAATATTGTTGTGATATACTCGTAGGTACGTAGTCAGGTTTTCTTATACACAAATTTTAATAACCCATTTGTAGTGAATTGGCTGAAATATTGAAGCTGCAGCTCTGGAAACACAGACAAACAAACAAGATTCCGGGGTCTATCACCGTCAAGTCGTACAACGTACATTATGTATATGTAGGAGTATTTAATTAAAATCACAAGCTTTATATTTTTCATGAATGCAAGGCTTGCAACATGAATTTGTACCTAACCTTGATAGTAATATATTGCATGTAAAATAAGATAAAATGTGTTCTCAAGTCTTCGAAATTTTAATATTTCACTCGCATTATAAAACTGCCTGCTTTTTTATGAATGAAAATAAAAAATATTCTTGAAATTGGAATTTTCTAATCTTTCAAATTGTTTTGTCAATATTTTTAATTTTCAACAAATTTTGTTTGAAACGTATGCTATACGTTAGAAGCTAGTAGAAATAAAATACTATTTAAAAGCATTGAAAAACTAACAATAAACTATCTTATGAATGGACCTCAAAATACCTCAATTGAAATGGACTTGCTAGGAAAGGGCTGACATTGGGCGCATTCACTAATCTAGTGACTACGTAGTCAACTCATTTTGATTGACTGACAACTACTAAAAAATGAGATGAAATTTCCCCTCCGACGTAGTGTATAAATTTCGGCTTCAAAGATAGTTGACATTTCTAAATCAGCTGTTAAAAGAAGTTTTGTTTTGGTTTTTGTGTTGTTTTTTGATTTGATTTTGGTGAAAAAATAATTTAAAAATGAAATTGACAGAGGATAATGGAACCATTAGGTACGAAATTGAAGATTCAGATGAAATATGTAACAAAATTTTATCAGGTAATGTTTTCTTTATGCAATACGCATTTTATTCAAAGTTCTCAGAACACAAATATTTCTGTTTTCATATGTTTACATCTGTCAAATATGACAGTTAGAATTGAATAGCTTTATAGTGCAAATGTTGCATTCCAAAAGCTAGTTGATTTTCGACTTCGTAGTCACTATATGTGATAAGCCTTTTTTCCAAAATCAAGCGTAAAAAAATTGTTGAATGAATTGTCTTTATCAACAAATCAAACATTTCTTCGGTTATGCTCAAATTTCTTGTGTGATGGACTAATGATAATCAATATGAAAATCATAGCACGTAGATGTAGGCTCATTGAAGTTCCATTCAATTTTTAATTAGATAAAGAATTAACCACCGTCGCTATAAACTGATAATAATAAATAAAAGTCATAAAATATGAAATACCGATGTATTTTAAAGATAAAACTAATTTTTTTTATCAGATCTAGTGTCTAAGAACCACATTATTGAAAAATTCAAGTACCTACACAGTTAATCAAATCAAATACTTAAATTTTTAGTATAGAAAATAAAAAATTGATTATTTTTGAAGAGGATTGTCTTTAAATTAAACTTATTTCATTTATTATGTCATTTAAAACTAGTCAAAATAATTTCATTTTCCGTTTTAAGGATCTTTGTTAAAATGATAGTTTAGAAATAAAACAAATTATTATATTTTGACAAAATGATAATTTTTGTAAGGTTCGAGTGGATTTGGAATGTTGAACGAAAGTTAAGACCGTTAAACTTGTTTATAAAACTTTAATGTGTTTACTCTTTCATTCTTCTTTACATAAGATTTTAATGGGATATCCGACTCCCAAAAATTTAATAGGAGCGTTTTTAATTCGACCTTCAGTATTTCAGCTACAAATAATTGCATTCAAAATATACTACTTATATTAAGTAGTGTTGTGATTTTTAGTGTAGTGATACAATTTTTTTTTACAATTTGGGGAACACAAACATTTATAAAAAGTGGGATATTAAAAAAAAAAAAAAATACCACAAAGTCTACTCTTAGACAACCATATTGATTAAAAAACTCATTTCGACGACCAATGCTTAAAGTTTGAATTACTTAAATGATAAAATCACAGCCTGGTAGTGTTACCTTATATTACAACTACAGTCAAAAGTTATTTTAACTTCTTTTATTTTTTTTAATTTGAAATTAAAAAAATTAAGTTCTGACAATGCTTTCTATTTCGATATTGAAGATATTATCGTTATGCATCGATGAATACCTTTATAGAAAATCCATTTGCAGCTGAGAAAAATACCTTCCTAAAGAATGTTAACTCAACAATTTTCAAAAAAAAATTATTGTTTAAATCCGGTTTCAACAGTTAAATCAACAAATCAAACATATATGTATTTACATTGTGAAACATTTGAAAATAAAAAAGAAATTGTGAAATAAACACACTTTTCCTTTAATAATTCAAAAACCCGCAGATGGCTCATCGAAATTCCTAAAATTTAAACATTTAGTGTAGCTGCACGTGTGTATTAAACACACCCAGCCTAATTTAGTGTTCCACGTTTTATTCTCCTCATTCTAATTTATTCCGAGTTTGTTTATTCTCTTTTTTTCTGGTTATCTCTCAACTGTTAAATGATGCTTCTATGTGATTCAGTTGGTTTTCATACAAAATTAAAAAAAAAAAAAAAAAAAAACGAACAAAATTCTAAAACCAGTTTCTCTAGCAAATGCAACCACATTATTCTCAATGTCAATGTATGATTGTATGCACCACCGTCACTGCTGTGCCGTACAAAATTTCCACTCACGTCAGACCGCATGACCACTCTCTGACGGTCCAGCAACATGACCACATTAAAATGCCAACGGATGTCAAGCAATATGGCCAAAAAAACTATGGCTAACGGTTGAGGGTCTATATTATACGACTATCCATTTGTACCTATCTATAGATATACTACCAACCATCATAGTAGCAGCACATTTTGTTGGTTAGTAGGTATGTATGTACTACATATACTGTACTGATACTCGAAATATGCATAACTTGCTGCGGCGAACGAACTATAGTTTGAAGAATTATTTGTCCTTCCTTTATTTTTCTTCTTAATTTACTCACAAGTGTATTATATCCTTGTGAACAATATTCGAGCCTCCAAATTCTGTTCGCTAGCCCACCCCCACCCCCACCCCACACAAACAGAAACTCATATACTCATAGCTACACTTGGCCTGTTTACAAGAAGAAAATATGAGTTGTGTGTGTTTCTGTTTATACTTCATGAGAAATAGGGACATAATTTGTTAAGGACATGAAAGCAAAGGCACACATTCTGTGATTGGCAGGTGCACCCCCTGCAGCCACCCCCATCACCATCATCGTCGTCCTCGTCATCATCATCTCCTTGAGTTCTGGTTAACTTTGCAGAAATTGTAATAAATTCTTATAGCTCGCACTTGTGTCGCTGCTGTCGACTATATGTACGGCCGGCGGCTCTAGCACCGGGGTATGTGTGTTAATACGTCCATGACCCACACAGCACAGCAGATGTACCTACAAATGTACATATGTAGGAGGAACGACAAGTGGTGGCCGCAGGGCCTATAAACATATAGTAACGCATAAAAGGATTTATTTTTTGTTGTTGTTCTTGCATAAAGTATACGCGATTTATGGTGTTCATTTATTTAGACGTGTCGTCGATCCACCATGCCTTATTTTTTTTTATTTTTTTTTTTTTTTTATTTGAGTAGGTTCCAGCTCTAATACTTTATACGCACAACCTCTCCCAAAACACCACCCCAACTCACTACACCCCACTACCTTCCACAACCTCACTCTCCCTCTCTCTGCTTAACCACAGCAAGTCGACTCTGAGTGAACTATCGACGACATTGATTTCTTGGATTTATATATGTGTATTTGTGTAACAGCAAAGAAGATAGATACTCTGTGCATATACTCGCAGATTGTTTATTATTTGTGTATTTATGAGTGAGAACAAGAAAAATGAGGGGGAGGAGGTGTGGTAAAATCGTAGTGACGGGTTTGGTTTTATACTTCTTTTTTTTTTCTTGTTCTTATTTTATATTACCAGCGTAATAGCTGTCGTAGTGATATCTTTCAGCTATTTCGAGACATTTTGAAATTGGCTATGAAACGTGATACAATCAGGCGAGTGTACACACAGCGCAAATCTTAGGGGCTGTGTCGGAGATCTTTTTATAGCCAAGTTATAGGGATATCCACATCGGGTCGGAACGAAAAAGGGGGGTTAGATTTTATGGTTAGAGGTTACAGTCATAAGATAGTGTAGGTTATTAATAGCAAGCTGTGGAAGATAATTTTTTGATTTTCAATAGACTCATAGATATTTTTTTCCTCATATATTTTTTCATAAAAATCAGAATTTAAGCAGGTACCGACCTACCTATATTTTGCAAAAAGTTTCTATTCAAGTCTAGCTTACAGAATCGATTGGGTATTGAGCCGATTAGGGTTTCAGAAGTGCCCAAGATACAAAGAACCCGACTGCGATATGTACAGGTGTACACAGAAAATTAGCAAACTTTCTAAAGGACAGAAAGAAATAAAACGTTTATCAAAAGACTGAGAAGTAAAACCCTGTTAGTACAAAAAAATACAAAATACAAAAATACAAATAGTACCATATTTCTAATAATCCCACTAGATATTACTTGATTTAAGATATAGCCTACGCATCTTAATAAAATAGAGTTTCGCAAATGCATACATATATCAAGGACAAACTTTAATATCAAAAATCAAAATACCTATACCTATACCTACTACAATAATATTCGAACTTTGTACCATAATTATTGACTTTTAATGAAAAAAGGATAGGAACATACATAAGTGGTATCTACTCCAACTGTTACCTTTTAAGTACCTAAGTATACGATCTGCAAAGCACACTTTTTATACAAGAAATAACTTCGCCTATACATAGATGATGATATGTATCAAAATAACTTTGATTTATTTTAACTTCATTCGCCTTAAGAGACTTTTCTTCTCAGAGCAGAGGCATACATATCGAGGTACGAGTACCTTACCTTTAATTTGCACCAACAATCAAGTATATACATACTTCCGCAGAAACAAAACTTGAAACTTTATGAATTTCCTTTGAAATAATTAACATTTCATTCAGTTTTGCAATGTGCACAGCTCAGCGCAGTGAGCAACAACAAAAACAAAATGAAGCAGGAATAAGTTGAAAAAAAGGAAAATGAATAAAAAAAAATAAAAGAAAATTAAAAAAATACAAAAAAAAAGCAAAAAAGGATATGAAATTGTATTTCTTCTCAGCAAATAGTTTGCCAGGAAAAGAAAACACAGGAAAAGCGAACTCTTATTCACTGCACGACTTTATCGATTTATCGCCTCATTTCCTCTGTTTACGTCAACTTTTAATTAAAATCGAGTGCCTACTCTCATCTAGACTTACAATCAAAATACATACACACATACCTTTTGCACACACACACACATTTCACATATATCCTTCGCACATCCAAACGCATTCATATACGATTCCATTTTCCATATAAAATGCACATGTACACCAAACAGGAAAAAAAAACTTATGCATGCACAAAATTTATATTGTTTCGATTTTCCGCCGATTGGGTGGAGTTTCCACTCAATTCACCCACACTCGACTCAACTTCTCTGGTATTTTTTTTTTTTTAATTTTTTTTTAGAAGTAAAGCTTTTAGCAGAAAGGATAAACATTCTCCTTGCTCAGAAGTGCCTCACTCACTATACTAGCCCCCATGCCCACCCTCACAAACTTAGCCAGCAATGCAAGTCATGTGTATCACAGTAGATCCAGTTAAGCGTTTTAACTTGTAAGGCGGTACACAAAAAAAAAATATAAAAATCACAAGGAAACTAAAATAACAAGTAAAGAATGAACGTCCTTCTTGCAATCTCCTTTAACGTAGTCTAAGCCCAGGAAGAAAAGTCCTTCCTGTAGGGAAAAAAATCCAAATGAAAATTCCAAATAAGTTAAAAAAAAAAAAAATCCCGAACGAGAAGAAGGGAATACAATAGAAGAGGAAAGAAACACAAAAAAATGAAACTAAAAAGTCGACTTTAGTTTTAAGCTTTGCTTGGTGATAGTAGTGCTGTGCACTCTCACAGCTTCCCATCATCGAATATAGAGTCGTGATGGTGGCAGGCTGACAGGATGTTGCAAGGAACTTGCACCGATATATAAAATGAGAAACCATGAAGGAAAATCAACTTGAGATATAAGCGCCAAGAGTGTCTCTATCGCCCGGTATACATTAGAGCACCAACTACATAAGTATTAAGAACACATCTCTTTATTTTCTTCTTTTTTTTTTGTAATTATGATGTCAAGAGTGAAGTGCTTTCTCTTATTCAGTATACACATAGCCCTGGTGCTGGAGAACAAGATTAAAGTTCTATAACTTCTGACATTTTTATGAAAAGAAGTCAGATACCATCGAAGCATGCGGTGAATATGGATATTATTATGCTTGCATGATGTTTTGATCATTTTCATATCATAATGGCTATCTATGTATTTACATCTCCTCAACAACTCTATGCACAAACAATGCTTAGCAAGAAAATAAATCTATGACGATGACATAATTACGTGTCAAGAACTGATGACACTTGAAAATTTAGAACAAAACAAACAAAGAAAGAAAAAATTCCTTGCTCCCATGCACACACTTGAAGATTTAAGATATCGGTCTGCATGAATAATAATATAAAACGAGTGCTAATGTGTAATAACCTTTTTTTAAGGTTTTATGGCTGTAATGAGTTTTTAATGCAACCTGCATTGCAGCACTAATTAAAATTTATATCCACCCGGAAAGAAGAGATTTTTTGTTTTTTTTTTTGAAAGTTGGGTTACAATAATTTGTACATATTTTATACCCTTAAGTATACATTAGAAATATCTAAGGATGGAATGGAACAAGAGCAACTGTACTATATTGTGGTCAGAAACCTTTAATAATGTTTTTGAAAAAAATTTTAAAAGTACTAAATATTAACGGTCATTTTGATATTACCTCATAACGAGGTCAATTTGAGTCGAGTAAACCTGAGTTACAATATCAGGACATTCTCATCTGAGAATGCAGATGATAAGATAAGTTTACCGACCTAACACGTGTAATGGGGATAGATTTGTAGTTGGTTCGAGTTCAGTTCGGGCATCAGTTGTTCAAACCAATTGAACAACGCCACTAAAGAAAGGAATTTGATGATCGGGTGTGGCAGCTTGTGAAATAGATAATTTCAGCCTATGAAATGGATGGTACCACACTCAGGAGCTGTTGTTTGCATTAAAAGCCTTTTATATATTAAATTGGAGGAATATATGGCAGCCTAACTGCAAGTATAATATGATATACAAAAAATCCACTTCAGCAATATTGATGTTTCTGATAAGCAACTAGACCTGATAACCGGATTTCGGGTAATTCACCATCAAATGGCAACAACAGAAGAGATATCAGTCGTCTGTTCAAATCTATATTTAAGAACATCAAGTACAGAAAGTAGACAATTTTCAATATCTTGAAAGTCTTATCTCTTCCAAAGGCTTAACTGAAGAACATCAATTAAACAAGGCAAATGCTTCGATCAGAATTCTCTCCGAAATTTTGAGGAACATTTCGTTCACTTTAATGACCAAGCTGCAACAACTGTTCTGCTCAAATGTATAATACGTACTCCTTTATGGTTATTGCATGTGATAATTAACATCCGCTGTAATAAGAATGCTGTAAAGCATGAACAGAACATCTCTAAAAAGTATATTCAATTTTTTTTTAAAAATGATAAAGTCTATGCAACGTTAAGTTTATAATTTTCGCGAGGACCTTTGAGTAGACATAAAAAATTACGAACTACAAGGACCTTCCCAATTAATTCATATACATTTCATGTCATGTTCAATTAAACGCCCCTTATGGATCGGTTCGGATAATGTTTACATAAACATGCAATAATTTTTTACTGACGCAACATGGAAACTTGCTTGCCATAAATTCAAGATGAAAATAATAATAATAAAAAAAAAAACAGAAACAAAAAACCAAAATCACGTTCCAGGCCACTGACAGATGAACAAATTACAAAAAAAATTAATAAAAATAAAAAGAAATCGACGAACAAAAAAAAACGTACGAAAGCAAGCATTGTTCGATAATTAAGTCAATTAAATTATTTAGCTGTCAGTTGATGGTGGCTGCCTCTTGTTTTATTCATACGATTTTAATTGTCTCAATGCAGCAACCGAAGCAGCACTAGTACATACTATCATAGCTATACAGCAGCTCATATAGTTTCAGCGATGCAGAAGTTTCCACTCCGAAATCGATGTAAGCCCCCGCCGAACAACAATAAGGCATTTGGAAGCAGCCTCAGTTGTAGTAGTAGTAACACCCACATTCGAATGCGACGAGATTGTTGCAGTCCTCACAAAATGCCACCATCTGCAGCAGCAACTCAACAAAAACTACAAAGGATATGCCAACCAATAATACCATCTGCTGCTACTTCAATTGAAAAACATCAATTGTCAGTGGAAAAGCAGCCATCACGCCGAGTGAAAGTTTGTAACCGAGTTTTTACCGAAGAGGCTGAAAATGTTGCCACTTGGGATGATGTTCTTTATAAAAGGTACAACAAGCAGGTGAGTGAGGCTCATTGCTGCCGCCTGGATATGTGTATTGAGGTAGATTTAAGGTTGCGCTCAATGATCCTTCGAGATCCTTTTAAAATGCAAATTAAATTTTATTAATTCATTGCATTGTTAATTTGTGTTTTTTAATTTTTTACTTTTTTTCTTGTTGCTTCTTCTCTTTATTTGTTTTGCTTTAAAATACTTTGCTTATAAGTATTTAATTATAATACGTTCAAATGCGTTTTGAGTAGGATAAATGCTAAGGAAATAAGGAGTGGAAGCTATTAGTTATAGTTTTAGAATATTCTTTATAGTTTTTTTTAAAGGAAGAAAAATTAAAAATGCAATATTTTTAATTTCTGATTCAAAATTGATGCAAATTAATGTCATATCTTATTGTACGTTTCGAGATACATATGTGCTAGACTTATCCCTAGCCAGCTGCCTCCCATGAATGTTCGTTGATGTTCCTATTAAATTTGTTGTGCCACCTGAGCCATGTTCTTCCTCCACTATGCCACCGTTCCTCCAGGTTGGATTCAAAAACTTTCTAGGCCGATGTTAATGTTATCACATGAAAGCACGTCGTTGATATCAAAGGCATCGGTAAGATCTTAACCAACCCTGCATGAGGATCAATATTTCTGGCATTCTTTCTTTCGACCATATTTTGCAGCTTTAATAGCTCGTCAGAAAAAAACTTTGCTTACGTTGGATTTTCGGAATTGTTGGTCTCGTTGTTGAATCGAGCAGTCTGTTTGGCTGGTAACTCATTGCTGCTTAGCAAATTCAAGTAAATTTTTCTTCCAATTTCAAAACACCGACTGTGACTCGATAACGATATGCTCCCTTTGTCGTCTTTTTTGGCTTTATTTCGTGCGTCGCTTGTTGTTTCCAACTAGAATCTTCACTCAAATAAGCCCTGCTGGCGTAAGCAGTTTGCACGTGTGACATTTTTTCATTTTGCATTTACGGCCCATACCATCGCATTCCTTAGATGTGGTTTACAGTAGCCTTCAACCTCCGCTATTGAAGAAACGATATTTTAACTGCAGATCTGAAGATCGTTATCCTTATTTCGTTTCAAGGTTTCGTTTTCAGTAAGTTTGTGCAAAGCCGAGCATTCTGGTTTTACAATCAATTCTGGTCTAAAAGAAGTAAGTTACTACTTCCATGCAACGACTGGACAACTCCGAATCTAATCAAAATTGAACTAAATATGGAAAAACCTCGCAATCCGATCCATTCCGATGCCAATAGAAAATTCATATAAGATGCATATTCAAACATTATTTTTATAACAAGTAAACTACACTCTTAAAACATACTTTAGGACCATCATTTCTACTTTAATAATATTTTTACGGAGTTAAACTTAATTTAACAAGAGAATTGACATACTTTTAGGAGCGTTTAGAAATGAAATATTATACAATTCAAATGGACACTTAAGACGACAACCTATCTCCCTGGCTACTCTACCACCATTGAAGAGGGAAGAAGAACAAGTAGCAAAGACTTGACATTTAAACACCTTCTGGAGTATGTTGTAGTCAAGTGTTGTATTTTTATCGTTAGTTTTATCGTATATCGTTTCTCATTCAATGAGGCTAATGTCCATTTCATGTTGAGGTATCCTTCGTTATTCTCGTACCATTCACATTATAGCATGGGAAGGTACCTAGTAGTAAGTTGTGTGGTTGATGTCGTTTTCGACGTCTTTACGACAACAGAAAATGTGGACGTTTTTTGAACCAAACCGAGACAACGACAACGGAAATTCTTATCTTTATCGACGAATGTTAGCAAAGACGCTGCTATTTACCACTCGCGTCGCGTCGCGTCGTCCATGTCTTCGTCCTTTTTCATTCTTTCATTTCAAATCAATTGTGAAGGACCAACGTTCAACCAACATACATATCGTGTCGAATGGTAAGGAACAAAAAAAAACAAAATATTACAACCAAGCTTTTCTACTATGAGAAAATTAAATATACATATAAAAAAAGGGACGACGAACAAACATTGAAATGAACTTTAACTGGCACCTTTATGTACGAAAGGAAGCCATTAAGATAGAAGAAGGAAAATAATGTCGGTCTATGTCCATCAACAGGCAATTAAAATGCCCCTTTAACTGTTTCTTTTTCACCGTTTAGACATTTTTGTTTCTTTCTCTCTCTCTCTCTCTCTCTCTCTTTCTGGTGGATACCTATAGCTACTAAAGAAAGATATAGATACGTTTGGTAGATTGGCTGGATGGCGTTTTTTTATTGACTTGAAAGGTCGGATTGGTTGGTGGTGTGATTCAAGTTTGTGTTTTTGTTTCTGTTTCTTTTCTTAACAAAAGTGTTATAAGCCTTTGTAATGGGCTTTCTAACGGTATTTCTTTTTTTTATTTTTTATTTTGCTCCTCTATTCATTCTCAAGGATTTTATTTAAGGATTAGACCACCATAAGCTTGATTTTATGAACTTATAGATATATTTTAGATTTTATCTGAGAAGATATGGAAGTCATTTTGTTCGTAATGTTCATTACATTGTTATATTTTTTTTGTAATTCTTTTTTTTTCTTAAAACATATTCTTAAGTTTCGAATGTTTAAAAGCCTCACGAAGAAAGCTAGAATAACAATTGTTTTGATTTGCACATGGAATGTCCTAACTTTAGACAAACCACGTGCAGCCAATTATTATTGGAGAATATAGAAAAAATAAATTCGGATGTGACAGTGATCCAGGAAATTCTATAGTTAGGAGATTGCATACGGAAAATAAAATCCTACGATGTCTACTTGGGCAAGTGTTGTTAGGAACAGAAACAGGCGTTGTTTGGATGCGGCTTTGTGATAAGGGGTTTTCTATAATCTTCTACAATCCAAGTAACACATTAAGCTCCTTCTTAATGACTTTAAGTTTAAGATTGTAAAGAAGGACACCTTTGGTTAGACGATTGAGGACACTTCGTGCTGGACAAAACTCCCGAAAATGTAAGCTGAACAATTTCTTGTATGCGTTAAGTTGCAGGAATGGAGGGCCCTACAATTTTCTGCCGGATCCGAACTCTAGCTGAGATACATTTTTTATGAAAAGCAGTACTCTCGGTGTTTTTGTCACTTCCTGGCAAGAGGTGGTACCCCTGATAATACTCAAGATAGCATAGGCTGGGTATCAAACCCAGACCTCCTCCGGATAGTCCATATCGTACTAACCATTATACCAATGGGTATTACGAAAAAAAACGATATAGCTAATAACTAAAAATTGACAACTCAATAAGCCCTATCCAAAAATTAATAAACCCTAATTTGCAAGCAAAACATCTGAATACAATGTTGTATGCACCACATTTGTTTTTTTTTAACATTCTCTTTAGGGAATAAACTTTACGAATATAAAATTATGATAACAAGCTGAATTTAGAATAAAATAACATTAATATATTCTCCAAGTAAACACCATGAGTCCCCCTCTCCATCCCCAACTGAAAAAAATGAATTAAACCATCCCATTGGTTTCGCCTGTTCTTCTTTTTTGTCAGCCTCATTCAAATTAGGACTAACCCAAATATTTGTACAAATTTCCTTCGGCTCTATACCGTAGTGCCGTTCACCATTGTCGGTTGTTGTCATTGCGCCGTTACACCATACCCCGTCACCACTACCACAAGAGTTCTCATATATAAACAAAAGCACACAAAATGTTTTCACATTTCAATTTTCCTAAAAGTAGAGATTAACCGAGAATGGATTAACAAGAACAACATGGAACATCTATACAACAACATCAGTTCTATACCGCCATCCACCACACTAACCAACCACACTATACGACAACAACGACGACGACAAAACAATTACATGATTATGTTTCATAAATTTGCATAAATTTGCAGTTTAGTATCTTTTACCCTGGTGTTTTCACGAGTTGTACAATATAACTACCCTCCTACCCTTGTTTTTTTTTCATCTCATCCCTCTGCCTTTACCGTCCGTTCCAACACCCATCGTCAGATGGAAGAAAAAAAACAACAACAGCAACAACAACAACAATGAAAAACTCCAAACCTCCCATAATTCCCTATATATGTATAGAGACAGAGCGCAGCAACCCGATATTTTATTCGTGAAGCCATTGTGACCTCCTTTAGCCATCAAACAGAAAACTGCTTTTATTGTATTGGGGCTGTGCTTTCAAACAATAATAAACAAAAACAACAGCAAGAACAAAGCAATACCGATGAAACGTTAAAGAATAATAACAACTAAAACAAATGACGTCATTCAATAGAAAATATTGTATTCCGGAGATAGCCCGAACTCTCCTCAAAAGATTCCAATATTTCTTCATGTAGGACCTGTGTTTCGAACGTTTAAGGAAAGATAATTTGTTACAGGACCGCATTTTTTAATAAAAACTGCTTAAGTGATTATCACATCAGTGCAAAATATTGTCGGACTCTGAAAAATGTTTTGTAGGTAGTCGAAACACAGCACAAATGCAATTTCTAAATAAAATCAATAGTCAGAGTGTATTGCTAAGTGAACGCAAAATTTAAAAACTAGGCCCATCGAAAACTCAAAACCAGCCAAAGACGACAGTTAAGTTGATTAGACCACTTACGGTAGCACCAAGAAATCTGCAAAAGAATATGGAATTAGCTAAACCTACCCCAGGCGCATCAATAAACTTGAACAACGAAGTTGTTCTGAGGAACAAGGAAAATTCAGGCGAAAGAAATCAGCGGAAACGGATGGAGTTATTATCTTCGTACTGAAAAGGCTTTCACAAGCGGTTGTGCTACCATTTAAAGTCATCGTGAACAAATGTTACTTCTAATTCACTCAAAAACTGTTATTTTTAATAAAAATTTTAAAGCTGTTTATAATCTTAAAAAAAAACACAAATGCGCCCCTGAGAAAAAACTAGAGATAAACCTATCCACCAAGCCACACAGACGCTATTTTATTAACTTTTTACTGTTCATGCTTCCGTGGAATGATATGTGGTTTTTTGCCATCACGGTTAGTTTTCTAGGTTGTGCATGGACAAAGTCCTGCTGGCTGCATACTAAAATTGTAAATCCCTCCTGCTGCTTAAATGAATAAAAAAATATAAGAAACTTTTTAACAAATTAAATATTTAACATAATATCCTTGTGCTGGGTTATTTATTGGATGAAACATACATATATATATACATTTACTAATGCATACAGTTTCTCACTTTCTACAATTACATTTTTATTTTTATTTTTTTTTTTTTGTGTTTTCTTCTCAAAATGGATTTTTCCTTGTATTTTCTTCTCTGACAGTGCAAATCCTTGCCGTCGGCTGTATCCTCTTCCTCTGCTCGGGAGGTGGTGGTGGTGGATTTAAATGTTCCGCCAGTAGAGAGGCAAGAACCAGTGCAGCGTATAACATCAGCAGCAGCAGCAGGAGGAGGAATATTAGAAGTGCCTTGCAATGTAACTGCATCATCGTCCAACAAAAATAATAAGCAGAAAAACAATAACAACACTGAATCTACCAATGGAAACAGGAACAAGGACGACGATGATGATGACAACAATCGTCGCAGTCGGCTGGAGCAGCAAAATCATCAGAGCAAAACACAGGCAGAAGCTGCAGTAATGCCAGCAGCTGCCTCAGCTCCAGAATTTATAACCTCTGAAGCACTAAGACTTGGAGATCAAATAAATTTTCTTCTATTCGATCCATATCGTACGTTAAAGTTCTTGATTACGGAGTTGAAATCAAGATTGAAGACCGTGCTACCAGGTAACTTATATCTACATACGAGTATAGTGCGAGTACGTGTGGTGAAGTGGGTGGGTGGGTGTAAGGATTTGCTGGCTGATGCCGATGGTGATGATGCTCCGAGCTGATTGTGTGGTGTTTGCGTTATGCATTATAGTTTTGTTGAACCAACAGCAGCAATAGCAGTATCAGAAGCAGCAACATCAGCTCTCCCAGATAGTACCTAACTCCGAGTATAGTGTAGTATTACGGGTCCTGGTACATTTATCCTTGTTTGGTTTGTTACTTCATATATACATGATTAAGTTGGGAGAAGAAGGACGTGCGGTTTCAAGGAGTAAATTAATATTAGAGCATGAGCTAAGTTAATATTAGTGATGTGACTGGGCTGATCTGCTGACAAGAATACAGCGCAGAAAGCAAAAAGCAGAAAGGATGTGGGTTCGTATGGATAAATTAATTCAGTTATTAGAGGAAATAATGAAGACAGAGCCTAATAAGAGTTTTGTTACTGAACCTGATTTTGTTGGACTAAGAGATGTTGTAAAGGGGATGTTAGGAAATGTAGTCGTTTGGAGTTGTTAACATGCATGATGCAGAATCAGAATGGTTGCAGTCTGTGTGGTAAAGGTTCGTTAAGTCAAGATAAGTGCAAAATGTTTTTTTTTTTGTAAAGAAACTTTGTTGTATCTAACCTGTAAACTAGTTTAGAAGAAAATATTTATTTAATCCAACATTGTAGCTATATATGTGGGGAAAACACAACGATGATGGCCAAGGATATAGAAATGTTTACTTCTTAAGGAAGATGTGGATAATTAAGGAAGAAAAAAATGTTATGTTTGTGGTACGGAAAGCATACAAAGTTGCACACTTTGTATCTTTATAAGATGATAATGATACTAAAAATGTTCATACATACATGTGGGGGAATCATGGTATAGTCTTAATAATTCTCACTTTTAATGTGGTGAGAGGAAACGTGTTTTAAAATCCAAACAAGTCTAAGGTTAATAATTTTCTTTTTTTGGTGCAAAATTACTGTTAGCTAGAAAGTTTTCAGTGTTTTTAGCTGGCCAATTTTTTTTAAATTTTTGTGTGTTCTTTCCGAATTTTGACTTTGACACCATCTCCACCGCATACGTTTTGAAAAATGTCGGCCAAAATCTTTTTTTGGGGCGAAATCCTAACTTAATTGAGAGTTTTAGTGCAGGAACCATTTTCATTAGTAAATAAATGACGATAGGTACGTATATTTAAAAATACACCTGAGCTCGAGTTGTGCGGAGAAGCGTTTAAAGACATTTAATATGAACTAGTGAAATACAAAACTGGATATGCGTCTGCTTATTTGATTTTTTCTTTTACCATAATTTTTTTGAAAATATTTTAACCAAACTGCGCATAATCTTCTTTACTAATCCAAAAAAAAAATAAACAGAAGTTGTTGAGCATATTGCGTCATTTAAGTGCTGATTCTTTTGTTTGAATCCGTATTTTATAACTCAAGATATTGTTCGAATACTAAATATTATTTCTCGTAAACCTATCCATAAATATTTGTTTGATGCTACTTTCAAATTCTGCGGGCTTCATTCTGACATAACTGCATTTAGGGTGCATTTTTTTCAACACTTTTTCCCTAACTTTCGAGAATAATTTCCAAAATCCACAAAAACTACTAGTATCGAAAACAAAAAGGAAGAAAACTTTAACTAAGATAGTTTCAATATATGCACGTTTGCACGATTTTAAAATTTTGTTCAGAAATTTAAGCTGAATTGCTGGAGGAAAAATTTACAAGAAATAAATTTAATTCGTGAAAAGCAAAAGAGAATACAAAAAATTCCAGGTTTTTAAATTCTAAAAACGCATTTCTTTTAAGTATTTTTATTTTTTTTTTTATTGCAGAGTTTAATTTATATTTGTTATGACTAAAATGAAAATTATAAAAATATTAAACATTTTATGTAGAGTTGTAGAATTTGATTAATTCCTCAAACGTTTGACTAGAGAGGTTAACAAATCAAAAAAAAAATTATAAGTCGTATTCTTTCACCTGAAATATCTCGAATATAAATGTCTTTTTATCAAAGTTCTCTATTTCGTATGAAATTCTTAAAGATACAAATTATGCTGCTACAAAAATATGTCATGCATTCAGAAATATATTTTAATTTTTGTTTTTTTTTTAACTTTTTGTGATTTATGTTAAAAGAAAAAGTATTTTTCTTTGTGTTTTCGTGCCACAGTAAATCACATCCTTCCTTTATACAAGCAAACAAATAATTTCCACCTACAATGCAAAAACATATTCTTCCCAAAACCCAACCCATTTACTACTGCTACATCTTGTTTTGGCACAGAATAAATATAAACGAAAATGTTTAACTTTATTTATTTTTCTTGGTTACATTTTCATTGTTAAACCTCGGTAAATATCTCGTTTTTTTTTTTATTTTTGTTGTTTTTTTTTACAGACGACATAAATGTTCAAAAGATCCTTGTGGAGATTCAAGAAACCATCAAAAGGATACGACTTCTTCCACCAAATGCAAGCGAACCACCATTGCAACCAGTAGTTGTAGTACCACGAAAGGCGACAAGTACAAAAGCAACAACAACGGCAATGGCGACATCATCGGTAGAAACAGTTAAAAATCTTCTGCAAAAAGAAAGGTGTCATGAAAACAAGGTACATATATTTATTTATGCTCCTTATATTTTGTTTTATCCTCTCAGTTAACTCTACCTACCTACAACTACAGATATTTATAACTTGATGAAATATTGAACTTTCCCAAAAAAAAAATATGGGTTCGACTGCCTTGTATATGTAAATATTGAACGTGGCATTCCATTTGAGTTGGTTTTAGGTTCCCCTTGATTTGCCCGTGCTAACAGTTGGAGGTTTATATTTTTATTTTACAAATATTTAAAACCTTCGTTCAAAAAGAATTTTATCACAAAACAGCCAATTTAAGATTTTTATCATAATTTGAGATTTAGTTTCTGTCTAAAAGGAACTTTGGAGGCCACTAGAATTATTTCAAAATCCCTTAATTATTTCTTTTTCAAATGATGAATGTTTCTCATTACTCTTCGTTTTTTTTTTTCTTTTTTATTTTTTCGCTACCGCTGCTATGCTAATGACATAGTTTTTCATCGTCTCTCAGTCGTCTTTATCGTCAAAGGAAATTTACATAAAATTCAAAGTCTCAAATCTTAAATGTCTATGCGTCTAGACGCACAGTACCCCATTATGTACGCCAAGCCGTTTGAAGAATTCAACAATTGCTTAATAGCTCTTTGGCAACATCCTTCCCATTAGAATCATCAATTTATATAATACAAAGCTTCAAAGATACAAAAAAAACGAACACAACAACAACATAACCGGAGAGTTGCAAACTTTTTTATACCCCAAAACCCTGTCGTCCAATTGTACAAAAAATGTTCATGTGTATGTCTCTTTCTCCCTCTCAAGCAGAGAACTAAGAACAAAAAAAAATTTAAAGGGGCAAAATTGGATTCTGCTATTTTTTTCTTAAATTTTTTTTATTGTTGTGAGGCATCAAGAAAGGATGCTTTTGGCGAGGTGGCGCGCAATGTGTGTGGTTGGTTAGCATGTTTGAGAAAAAAATACAGAAAGACTCAAAACAAACAAGAAGCTTCGTCCTTGCGTTGCGTTGCGTTGCGTTGGTTGGTTGCCACTCTAGGATTCAGATACAGATAGCAACTACACACATCTCGCGGCACAAATGGGCTTTGGGGAGGTTTGTATTTTGTATTTACACCATATACCTACGAGTGAGACCATATCTCTTTAAGCTGGAAGCGACGACGACATTTGTCTTTGGGTACAAATCTCCTTATGTTTCTAGTTTCTAAGTACGGGGTTGCCAATGCATACAAGTGTACAATCAAAGACCCTTTTAGCTTTAAAAGACATCTTTCAAACAAGTTCAGACTATCCAATATATTCATTCTAAATTCCCAATCTTACAGACTACAGGTCATAATAAAATTAGTCAAAGAGTGTTTCAGTGAGAGAATATTAACAAAGTTCTGGTGCAGCAAATTAACAGAAGTCACAAACAAAAGACGCCAACGATCCACATCAAGGCTAAATTCGCCAACATAAGCTGGGGAAAATAAGTTACTTTTAGAAATAAAGTTGAATACAAATTGTAACAAAGCAACCTAGATGCCACAAAGTTACCCCAGTTTAAAAATAAAAGTTACCCGAGTTTATTAAAAATTAGTTTTTGAAAGATTACCTCTTAATTTCCAGGTAACTTGAACTGCGAACTCACCTGAAAATATAAAAAATATATATATTAAAGATTTTGAATTTGATATAAACATTATTTAGAAAAATATAATTAGGGGAACAAATCTTGGTATAGTCCTTAATTTAAAAAGTGGTAGCATATGCGTTGTAGCAAACAAAAATTATTTTAAATAGTTTATTTATTTGTTTGCTCAAACCAAATATGCACGGTTAAAATGTTTTTCTTACTTTTTAATACAGCCTTTGTATTACAGCCTAAAACCAACTCGTATGCAATACATTGAATATTACTTTTTAATATTCTGTAAATATTAGAATTTCTTTTATTTTTTTTGTATTACATTTTAATAGTTTTGTGTTAAAATTGATATTTTCAATACGAAAAAGTTTAGAATGTAATCCAATGGATTCAAATTTAATACTTTACTACTACATTTTAATACAAGAAAATTAAATTTTAATCAAACTGTATTAAAAGAGCAAAAAAGACATAGACGATAACAGAAGCCTTTTTTAAAAATGTCTTATGGATGGTTTTTGGTACCCCTTACCTGATCAAATTTGAAGAACAAATGACCTAAGTTTGCACTATTTTGAAGGCGCTTTGGGTTTTTTCGAAGTACAATGTATGAATTACTGATAAAATTTAAATTGCCATAAGATTTGACTTCACATAATTTGCGAAAAAAATAATAAAGATAATAATATCACCATTTTAATATAACAAAGCAATGCAACTTGTGCTTCATTTTAAAGAATTAAGAGAGAATAATGAAGAGAGAAAAGGAAAGAATAATATTATAAAAATCTTTTAATAAATTTTGTATTGAAAAGTAATACAATTGAATTATAAAATATCCTTCCAATATATTAAATTTTAATACATTTTGTATTTACTCAAAAATTTTAATATTTGTCATGTATTGAATTTCAATACATTTCTGATGTGGGCCTATATGCAACCCAAAAAATAATTAAAAAGTACCCCAAATTGAAGACCTTTTTGACAAAACTGATGATCTTCTGAACTTTCTGAAATTTTAAGACTGGAGGTGAACACAAGGCCAAATATAGAGATCTCCTTAAACTTCAGGAAAGTAGTTGTGGTGAATATAAGTAAAAATCGATTGTTAAACGCTTTGAATTTGAATTTGAATAATTGATCAACAAATACAAATATTTTGGATTAAACCCCCTCACCCCTTTCCGTATTAAGTTTTGTGTACCTACATATATATTGTATATCTTAATTCAGGAGCCAATTTAAGAGTCAAAATACTACCCGCAATGTTACATTTTTCCGAGAATTGATTTTTTTCCAACACCCAGAAAGCTTTAATAATGTTGCCTACTTTTTAATCCCAAATCTAAACTAAAAACCTAAAAATAACACACACCAAATGTAAGGCACTAAGCAACCAAATTTCAACACATCAAGGATTTCTTAAAACAATAATGTCGTCCCTCTATTATTTCCATTTATATGGCAACCCTAGTTTCAACAGTTTAAAACGCGTAAAAACTTGCGGGTTTATTTGTAACACTTTTCAAGTGCCGTCGCTTGGTTTTTTCTTCCTCGTTTTGTCTAAAAAAACACACAAATACAAACCTCCATCCCATATACGTAGAAGTGGTTGCATCTCGCTGTGCTGGAGAACAAAACCTTTATTTAGCGCCAGGGATACATATGATTGTCAAAGTTGTCGTTAACTACTCGCGACCATTATTTACCTCGCTTATAGTGTTTCATGCAGCAAACAAAAAAAAAAACACACTACTGCAGCGGGACAGTCACAATATTTTCTATTTTGCTCTCGAGCCGTTTTATCGTTTCATTTCCAGAAGGCAAGTTCCAGTTTCTATGCGGCGATCCATGACGAAATAGATAAAGCAAAGAGTCTGTGCCTCCTGTCACATGTATCCAAGTTTACTTGTACCTATGCTGGGTTTTATTTGGTGTTTACATTAAAATTTAATTTTTGTTCTTATAGTTTGAAGGGTTTTATATTTAGGCAGAGAAAGGGGATAGATTGGGTTTTTTTATTTTTTTTTTGTTTTTGGTGCACTTGGCAAAAAGCATTAAAGTATTACTTCTCCACGAGTATAGATGGTAGAGTTTGTGCAAACAGTTTCGAAAGTATCCGCAGAATAAATTTTATCCATTTTCATCCATCCTTTCAGGATGCACTGCTTTTTTACCTCGACTCGTCGCAATTTTTCCTTGTTTTAGTTTATCCCCTCTATACAATCTATATTATACTTGTAGAAACTCTCGTTGTGATGTGGGGCTTTTAGTGGATGAACTGCTGCATCCATCTTCTTACCACTCACTGGCAATGGCGATGGTCATGGACAAAAGTTTTTCATTCCATCTAGTGCGCTACGCTGGCTCTGCTGATGGTTATAGATTTATCTATACATCTTCTATTTATAGGTTTACGGTGCAACTCTATATTGCATTAAAGTTGTTTGGTTAACTTTGGATCTTTTTTTTTATTATTTTACTTTTTTTTGTTTTTTTTTTTTTAAGTTAAAAGTTAAGAAAGAAAAAAAAATACACGAAAGAGAGTATTTGTGAAGCGTTAAGTGTATACGTTTTAGTAAGCGCAACATTGAATGAAAGATGAAACGGATATCTTATCTCTGTGGGTAAAACAATGGATTGTGGTAATGAAATTTCATTACGTAAAGTAAAACTTAACGAATTGATATTTTAAAACCGTTTTCTTTCGGTTTTTTTCTTTTTTTTTTTTGGTTTGGTTGAGAGGAAAAATTGAAATAGTCTACCTACTATCTCTATGACGTTATGTTGAGGGAAAACTTTATAAAATTTTGTTAGTTTAGGTTTTGAACATTTTTAATCTAGTGTTTTTTTTTTTTTTTTGTATTCTCTTGTGTAAGGGGTTTGCTTATTCAGAGTTTAATATTTGTCTTATTGTAGAGCATTCAGTTCGGTAAGTAAGAAAGGATTCAGTTGCCTCGACCTTCCATTTTACTTAACGTAACTGAAGTTGATTGAAGTTTATCATTACTTGGTTACATAATTTCTAGGCGTGGTCGTATCTTTGTTTGTTTATTTATCTTGAGAAGGGGTTCTAAAGAAATAGGTAAAGGTTCGTTAACATATTTGAAACATTACAAAGGCATGTGGTTTTAAAAGGTAGAAAGAATTTGAATTAATATTTTTTTAAAATATGTCATTATGGTGTCCTTTTTTTGTTTTATCTACAAGAAGAAAATATTTCAAAATCTCAAATTTATAGAATATATCTGTTAGTAATAATTAAACTACATATTTTGTTTGCATACAGAATGATTCTAATTTTTTCCGACAAGAAATATATCGTATAATAGAATAAAAATAGATTTTAAAATACAACCCCAAATAAGACAAAAATCAGTTCGGTTCTTTTTTTTTTAGACACTATTTTGTGAGCAGTTAAAAAAAAATTTTTCAATTTATAGGGTTTGAAAAATATATTATTGAAAAAATGCTATTGAGTTTTTATATTGTATATGTAAGTACTTTTTCGAAACAAAACTATGAAAATATATTTCAATATTTTTTTCCCCCAAAAAAAAAATAAATTACTGTCTAGTTCGAGATTTTATAACAGTCCTTACACAAAACTTCGACTGAAGAACTACTGAAAACTACAACTTGCCTTAAAGTACAGTTGCGTTTTTGGGCAACCAAAAAAATTAATTTTCACTTTTTTGGCCAAAGATTTTTTTTTCGTTTGAAGTGGTCACTCTGGAGTATTTGGAACATTTTCTTTTATCAAAAATCTGTGACTCTTGTCTCTTTAAGCAACAAAATGAAATTTAACATAAATATATTTTTTCTTATAGCTACAATTTAGAATTGTGTGAAATTTGTTTATCAAAAATTTGGTTTGAAATTCTAAAAATTAAGAAGAATAACATCAAAGGACTTTTTTTCCAAAACTCGACCTTAAATAAAACAAAAATAATAAAGCAAAACGGAAATAGTTACAATATTCTGTTATAATTTTTTCTTAAGCACTACACTCTGTTTTTAAACCAAAATTCAAAATTAAACTAAGTAAAAAAAGTTATTTTAATAAAAATTGTTAAATTAATTAGATATAATAATACTTTTTTTATGAATTTGAAAAGCTTAAAGTACAAGCTTTCCAACAATGAAAGGAACACTCGGATATCAATACTATTGAAGAAAATTCTACTAAAAACGTTCTTCATTTCGCCATTCATACAAGAGTGTGCCTGGTATATGTACACTTAAGTCAGATAGCTGTATCATTAAATTTGGCAATTTTCTTTACTAAATTTTTATTGCAGTACAAAATCTTACATTTTTTGAACTGCTATTAGAAATATACAAGCTTAACATAAAAAATTACTAAATACAAACAAAACACATTTTTGAAGCATTTTCGTAATCGTGCCCCGAAGGTTTTACAAATTTTTAAGCAAAACTTGAAACGTTTTTAATAAATTCTTCTTTTACATTTCATATAGAAACACACCGAAAATAAAACTTTTGTATGAAGGCTACCCCAAAATTTGCATTTTGTTCTTTCTAATAAAAAACAAGTCTTTTCAAAACAGATAACGGTCTAGTCAATACTTAATCAAATATTTTAAGTTGCCACATAAGAGCCCATACAAAATTAAACTTTTGTGTCAAACATTTCGGACAGTCGTACCGAAAAATTCAGGATTATCAGAGTCTGCCTATTATTTTAGTATTATGTTTGTCAGACTTTAAAACAAAAATCACGATTCATGAGAACAAGTAACTCCAAAACTCCAATGTAGGAAAATGATTTGCATTAATCGTCACTTTACACACTGCACTTCTGTGTGTGGGTTTTCATAAAACATTATTTTCAGGTTCCTTGTTAATTCTAATGGGAAATTGTGCTTATTCCGAACTAAAATCATGATGTAGCTTACTACCTTTAAACTTATTTCCGTACGTACGAAATACCACTGCACACAGTTAATGGCATTCGGTCGGTTTTATGTCGGCCTCGCCTTACTCCCAGTCCGAGCAAGCCCTTAACATAATTTTGAAGGCTGATTTAATGATTATACCTGTGGTCCATTAAGCTGCAAGTAGCAGCAGCAGCAGTAGCGGGAATTTGTCGAGCTAAAATGCTGCACACAATTGCTTTTGTTGTGCGTGCGTTTCGAAGGGAATAGGTACTTTTTTTCTGTACACATTCGTTTACTGCTGACTTTAGCCAAAGCAAGAAGGAGAGAATGACCATCAGTATATAGGGTTTTGGCTTTTGGGACGCACGTATATGAGTGTGCGTTTAGTCATGTGTGTGATATGAATGTTTATCGAAACGATCCTGATTTGGATGGCCTGGCCTGGTCTGCTTCCCTGAATGGAGATGGAACAGAAGGGTGAAAAAAGGCACAAGCCATTCCCACTTGTCCTGCGGTGTAGATTAATAGTTCATATGGTCAATGGATAATTTTTTGTTGCTCTTGCTATCCCCGCTGTTACTTGGATGGTTTGTAGCTTTCATTATTTTGATTATTTTTTTTTTCTTTTATTTATTTTTTCTCTGTAAGTATTGGTTTATGTGTGATTGTATGGAGAATGTGAAGGGCTTAGCTTAGGGGGTTAAATTTGCTGACTGGCTGCCTTTTTTAGCAATTTCATCGGAATGTATGTTTTTTTTTTTGGGTTTTGTTTCTCATTCATGTGTGTGTATGTGTATGTTGCTTGGCTATTGCTTATAGTCCCTATTTTTCGGCCATGTTAAAGTGCCTTTATTTGGTAGGTCAGTGAGGGATGAAATCAGTCAGCTAATTGCCCGCAAAGTTCTACTTTTTCTGGCATTGGCACTGCCTACTATACGAGTATATGTATCACACACCACAACACATCAACTTGTGCTTCTGCTGATGCTTTTGGTTGGCACTGCTGCTGCCTAGAGGGGGCAAGGCAAGGCAGAATGTGTGCTGGGCCAGTTCTGTCATTCATTAAACTTCACAATCAAATAAATCTTTTGATGGGCTTTATACCTCGAATGTTATTGCTTTTGCTGAATGAAAAATTGATGGTAAGGGGTCTATTGAGGCATGAAAATAAAAAGGTTCCTGTCATGTACAAGGACTTGGAGTGTTATATATTATTTGTGCTGTATCTTTTATTTTTGAAAGTGCAAAAAAATAAAAAAAAACTTGAAGAGGTTTTTTTTTTTTTAGATTAATAGGGCTTAATATTAAAATCAATTAATGCAAAATAATTTTACAAAAAACTGTACAATCGGGTTGACTTTTTTTCTGTTTCGTTTTATGGAGAATATTTTCATTTGTTTTTTCATTGAATTTGATAGGTTCCGAAGAATTTTCATGCAGAAACGTAAAATTTCGAAAGGATGTTGCAGTGCAGCGAAGAGTCTTCAAAAGTATCCTGACGCCACAAATTATAACAATGTGTCCATTAGCTTCAACATTAATGGATCCGGAATAAATAATAGAAAAATGTGCTCTTGTGAAACATTTGCAAAACGACTGTATTTGGGAACAAGATGGAGCACATAGGCTCTGCGGATAGCAAAAGCCCTTGCATTTTTCGACAATTTATTTTAGGATATGTCCACCAATCCTTACATTAAAGGAGCATTTCTTAGAGTTTTCTTGGTGACCAGGCCAGGCTCGTTCTTACTGTTAAGGTTAATATACAACTGGTTTTGAATTAGGCCTTTTCATTTGGATCGGTCATTTTGAATAAAAACAGAAAATGGACTTTTACAGTCTTTTTTTTAATTTTTTTCTCAACTGGAAAACTCTTTCTTCTTTTTTTTTTCATAACAAAAAAAGAGAAATTGCCACTAGAAAAATCGTCGAATGTAAATCATGACTTTTCCGCTCACAAAACTTTAATGCTCTCCAACAAGCCACTATATCAACAATTTGCACCAGTAGCTAAGTTGTCTTCGATTTAATAAGAAATAACAACATTTATTTAAATACTAATAAACTATAATATCATTTGATAATAGAGAACTGTTAATTCATAGGGCCTGGTTGCTTAACGACTAAAAATACCCCAAGAAGTATAAGTGAAGAAGATAGTTACACTTCTGTTTCGGACGGATGTCTAAACACAACTAGTTTTGGCTTCGTCCTTAAGGAGCTCAAAAAAACTTAGTTACACAAAAATAGCGGTTAGCATTAATTTATCTGATGCTTTTTTTCCTCTCTATTTCAATTCCATGAAGTATATTAAATTTCTATTTACCCTGGAATATATTTATAATTCTATATTCAACTTTGACTAAGTTTGTTTTAACATTTTATTTTCAAAAATAATTAAATACGCTTGAATTTAAATGCGAATTATTTGCTAAGCTGGTAATTTATCTGTAGCTCTTTGTTCATTTTTTTAATTTACATTAGATTTTGCGAAATATAGTTTTATCACGAATTTTTGGTATATTTACCTACCAAGCCCAGCGGTATTTAATTATCCTATTTCATACACTAAAGGTGATTTAAAGTTTATTTTAATTTTGTTGCTCATATAAATGTATATTTTTGTTCCGCAGTCCAGTCAGCATATAATTGCATGGCTATCAGAGGCTATCATAGTCAAAATCCAACCCAACAAGCCCCTCAGAGGTTTTTACTCTGCATCAAATTAACCCCTTTTTTTGAACTCAAACTCTGCGACGAAAAAAAAACTTTTCCGACTGATACCTACAAGTTCAGTTTTAGTTTAAAGTTGGGATGGAAAATTTTGCAAATATTATATTATGTATATTCTGTTCTGCCCGGAAAATTGTGTAGAAGACCGCATATGCAATTTTAATATCAATTTACGAGATCCACTATCTAATAAAGAGCAGCAAATGCGACCGCTGAATATTTAGTGGTCTAACACTTTTGCCGCCTCATAAACTCGAAACTTATTTGCCCCCCCAAAAAAAGTATGCAATTGTTTCACTCCATTCATCCGATGGGATTCTTTTTTTTTCTATCTCTTTCTCACATTATCCAACTGTGCTGCCTATAACTCTTGTGGGAATGGTATAAACCACAATTAGAAATTACCCAATTACAGGAGAATCCATTTAGCGTTGTCCTTTGTACAACAACAACTGCTGCGCTGCTACTGATGCTGCAACTATACGACTCGACTACAACTCCATGTAGGATAAAGTTTCATCTAAATGCATTTGTTAATTAAACAGGCATTTAGAGGGCTGGCTGTAGTTATGCAGTTATGGGCTTCTCTGTTTCAATGTGGCTATATGCTCATGCACATGCACACAGCATCTCATGGAGTTCCTGAGATTCACATAGTTGCAAAGGAACCCAGAATTTAATTATAAATTTCATATTTATTCGGAGTTTCCTTGCTGACTCCATCCGCAAGACCAATCAATCATTTAAGCAAGAGAGTCTTTGCTTCGACATCGGTGTAATTGTGTGGCTTTTGTTATGTCATCGTGGTTGGTAGTTTTTTTTTTTTTTTTTGTTCTTTGTTCATTTTCAACGAGAACTTCAGAGAATTGACAGTAGTATCCTTGAAGAGTAATGGAAGCATACATCAACAGGACATCACTCAACATTGTCAATGGACCATGATCTCAGAAGTGACGTGTGAGAGCACGAGTCCGGCGAGATAGACCAAGGGAGGCTCAGAAGTTATGTGTTTCCCTATACCACTGGGAATTGTCGGTGTCAGAAATCACGTTCGACCTCTTAGAACCTAACCTACCTACTTGACATACTCACTAGCAGAGTAATATCAAAAGCTGATTTATTAATTTCGATATGCAATGGACTGATGGCATAGAATGCAATCAGGAGAGCAAAATTTGTGAATTGCAAGTTTGCTCCACAAGTCCTTTGTTTTTTTTTTTTTTTTTCATTTTCAAGTCGAAAATTATGAAGATAGAAATATGTACTTCCAATTTTCCTACAACGAATTACGTACTGAGCATTTTTTTTTTTTTTTTTTGTAAGTTTACATTGGATTCAATTTTTGAAGATGGTACTCGAAGAATATTTAATGTAATCAATGACATCAGGGCACAGAGTCAAATGTCAAGAGTTTAGAAAAGTCAATCAAATCAACGTAGTTATGGATGTAAGGGCTATGCTATATTACATCCACAAGGATGACTTAAAATGTCTTAAAAATACAAAATATTCAAAGGTTTTTTGAATATAATTCTAGATGAGAAAGTGCATACTTTTATACAAAAAAAAAATGTAAGACCATTTGGTAAAAACAATAATAGTAATCGATTTTATTACCTTACCGAAGATAATAATTGACTTAAAATATTTCATGCATCACGTGCGAAGGTATTTTTTATTTGTTTTTGAATACCAAGTGCTTAGAGGTTTTAATGTCACTAGTTCTTAACCGTTAATTCTAAAATATATTTCAAAGTTTCGAACTCATCCTATGTATAGGTACAATTGGAAGACATTTTTTAACTTTTTAAATTTTACCGATAAGCTATATCCCTGCCGTGCTGCTAATTCGAGCTCATTCGAACTAATTCCTGCTCATTCACCAAAGATATAATCAACTATCATTTATTCTGCCGCATTCATTCTTCCTTGCATTATAGTTTTTCTTTTCAGTGGCTTAACTTATCTATTCGTCAATCACAGAGCTATTTTTACTCATGCAGAAAGCCTTGTTATTTTTAATATTCTTCTAGAACTTCCTTTCAGTTTTTCTTCTTTACTCTTCTTGTTTCGTACGTAGCATTCCGTTTAAATCAAAAATATATTTTTCAACTTCCATTACCAGATACTTATTTCGAGTAAGAAAAATGAAAATCTCAAGAATAAAAAAGGGATTATAAGTCTCAAGCATTTCTGATGGGAGTAATTCAGCAGATGTTTTTCCTTTTCAGTTGTTCTCTCCATTTTTTTATGCAAAAAAAATAAAGCATCAACCATTGGAACGTTCCATCAATTAAAGAATGGTAAACAGTTGCAAAATATGTTTATTTAAATGAAATTTGATAAAAAAACGAAATATTTGAAGAACAAGAAGAAAAAAATATCCATTTCGGAAATATTACAAGAAAAATCCTTTTTTTTCCTGAACAATATGACATGGCGTTACTGTACCGTATAAAAAGTAACTTCCTTTCCAAAAGAGAAATTCATGCCCAAATGAACTTAACGATAAACTAAAAGTTTTAGCGCAAATCCTTATTTTGGTCCTTTTCCAGGCGGCAACACCATCATAGCGTCACACCGCGCCAACCAACTACCAAACAAACGAATTTGTCCAAGAGACGCACGACGACGACGTTCATGACACAGATTTTCGTCATTTTGCCAAGAGTGAAAGCAGCAAATCTTCAGTCTTGTATATAGCCCCGTTGGCCATTAAGAGTTTCAGTTTGTGCTTGTCCTTTTCATTTTGCAGTCAAGTGATTAAAGGATATGCCCAATTATTTCTGCATTTCTTCGTTTCGCAATAGCAAACAGCAATACCAAAAGAAAAAAAATAACAAGAAAAAAGGACACTGTTCCATCATCACCGTGCAGTAGTAGCAACAGCAGCAGCACACTGATATCCTTCCAGCTGTGCCCAGTTGCACAGACAGTTTCATGTAAAACAATTTTAACTGCTATACATTATCTGGGTTATGCCATGGCGTTTCTGCTACTGATGCTGATGCTGAAGATGACGAGCAATGTGCCTAGCCTAACCCAAGGAATAATTACGGCTCGAGTTGGTAATTGTGAACTGACTCGCCTCTGCTCTTTGCCTTATTTTTTCGTTTTTTCTTGTTTTTTTTTTTGTTTCTGTACTGGAGAAAGACAATTTTTTGGCAGCAGCTTACATCAGCAGAGTTTTCTTTTTGCCATTTTCGTAATTTATTTTAAAGCATATAAATGGTCATTAATTTGTTAGATGGTCTAAATGTATTTGATTGCTATACTCCAACCCTAGAGTTATACTGATGCTCAAGGATCCATTCGCTAATGAAATATATTTCAAAGAGAGAGAAAGAGAAAGAGATGCTTTTGTTTAAGTAAGCACCAGTTAGTGCCCATCTCTAAAGGGCTACCCAATATTCCCAAGTCCAAGGGGATTTTCAAGTGCTGTTGAAATTGTCTGTGATATAATGCATTCTCACTGCAAAGTTGTTCTTTCAAATATATTTTTTTGTTTTTTTTTTTTTTTTGAGAGACACAAATATAAATTTAATTCTAATTCAAAAGTAATTCTTCGAGTGTTGTACAAATACCATTTTGAAAATATTAATTTTTTGGTTGTGTTTTTCATAATTATTCTTCAAAAAGGAGATGTACATGTACAGTACAACGTTATGCAGAAGCATCTTGCAAAGAAAATCAAAATTTGACTAGCTATGTAAAGAGAAAATTGAAAACAAGATAACCGATTTTTCTAAACGGATTTTGAAACAAAAATCGTTGAATTAAAATTTTGGTATTTTTTAAGCAAATACATTTCTCTTAAACAGATTACGAAAAGCAACAATTCGTGATCCCTTAAAATATTGAAAAACCCCTCTCGGCAATCTCGGCCATGAGAGTTGAAGAATTGAACACGGCCATTTCAAAGTAACGGTGAGGACAAAACGCTTCCAATCTCGTTTATCTCATTGAAGAAGTAATTTTTTTTCTTGAAACTTGGTGGGTGTTAAGGGCATTTGATAAAGTTATCGTCCTAGAAGTTTTATCAAACATTAATGACTGCCAGTAAAGTTATTGATATAGAAGGATGAAATTTCTAGGAAAATAACTTTATAAGGTAACTTAAACACCCACCAAATTTCACGGAAGGACGTAATTTTTTCAAAGAGAGAAACGGCATTGAAATCGTTTTTTTTTTGTCATTTCCGTTAGTTTGGAATGGCCGAACAGTTCCTGAGAAGTATTATATCAGCAATTGTTGAATCTGGACACTGAACGCTTTAATAAGATAACAAAAAGCTCACGCCCTCATTTCTCTGCTTCCAACTTGCAATACATTGAAGTCTCCTTAATCACATAATTGAGATTTTTCAAATCTAATGTCAAAACCGTATTTTTTTAGGCTTCTGAAACCTTGAAAGTCTCATCTCATTTTGATGAAATTACAGGCTTTTGTGAATCGCTGTGTACGTGAATACGTCAAATCCTAAGATTTTGCTGGTCATAAATTGTATCTTAGAGAGAATTGGACGTTTACATTAGAAAACGTAAATGGCGATCACACCCTTAAAAAAAACTTGGCAATAGTTAAAAAATCTAGCTGCAAACCGTGAAGGATGGAAACGATTTGTTGAAGCCCTATTCATCGCCATTCTTCGATATTATATAGCCTCCTCTATCTTTTTCAATTAAACTGAAAATGCGCTAAAAACTGTTCTGTCTCAAAGAAAAACTTTTTTTCATCGACAAAATTGATAAACAAAATTACTCCGATTTATTATTTAGTAGAAATAATTCTTATCTTTAAATAAATAAAAAAAAAAAAAAAAACAAAGAAGTTACCAAACCATTTAAAAAAAATGTGCTTTATTATACATATTTGCTCTTCACAAGAATTTAATTATTCGACTGCTTGAAATCACTAACGCCTTTTATTATATAAATACACAAAATCCAGATGTTTCTCGTTTTTCAATCGAACTTTTTAGTATCCTCTCTTTGTGTTCATGTTGTCCCCATTTATCTTGCCCATAGTAGTGTACATTAACCTACATATAAACGTATGGTTGTCCAAGTAGGGCGTTATCTAGAATTTACTACCCGGACCCGATTAACAAATTTTCTATCTTATTTTCTACGTTTTTTTTTTTGCTCGTCGTTTTGGGTTTGGCTAAAATTCAATTCTTCATTCTGTCCCTATTCAAAATGGTAAGTATTCCCCTCAGAGAGAGGGGGAAAGAGGGAGACCCCTCTTCCTCTTTCTCTCTCTCTCTCTCTTTTTTTCTCTATTTATTTAAGGTGAAAAGGGTAAATGTAGTTTTACAATCGTACACCTCCGCACAATTTCTTTTTTGTTCCTTAACCTTCTCTCTGTCCTCCCTTCCATCGCCCATTCAAAATCCTTTTCTTTTTCTACAAAAAAAAAAAAAGGAAAAAAATATACTTTGGCAACCAACCGTCGAATATCCTTTCGATAACCGATTTCTTTCTGGTTACCACTACTACCATCACCACATCCTAATGTACTTTTTTTTCCTATGAAGAGTTGTAATAGAACGAAAAAAAAACGGAAATAGCTGAAAAAAATATCTAAGGCGTAATCCTATGAGGACGATTTAATGTCATTATGCGATGTGAATCATTTTTTATTCGCTCGAAAAAAAAAAGTATCTGGGAAAAAATCCTTCGAACTTCTTCATCAGCTCGACTCTGGTTTTGCCATATCTCCACTCTCCACACTATTACTGCTGCAAGTCATCTTCGATTGTAAAGATAACGAATATTTTATTGAGTTTTCCTGTTCCAGATCCGGTTCATTATAAAAAAAAATAAAGTAAAAAAAACAAAATGAACGATGGGAAGGCATTTCAATTGACATTCGTGTATTTTTCGGTTTTTCTTCATTTTGCCATATCTGTAGTTCATTTATATATTTACTCTTTCTTATTACTCTTGTTCGTAGAATGATCCTTTGATAAATCATGCGAGGAAAGTTAATTCAATGTGCCAAACAATAGCAGCAGCACCATCGCAGTTGGAAAATGTAAACGCTTGCCAAATGTGTGAACATCATCATCAAGGCATCACCACAGTTACAGTAGGATGTAATCAGAATCAAATAAATGAGAATAACAGCAATGCAGAGGATGATGATGGGATGATGGAGATAAATTTAACTAGGCCATTCCATCAGGCACGATCAAAAGATCACCGGAAGCACACGGAAGTGCGGGAGAGTTCGAGTTGCAAGTAAGTATACAGTACAGAGAATACACACTGCATGCGAAACTCAGTTAAGCGTGCATTAATTAAGCATTATTGAGTTTTTAATCTTTCCATTCGGATGACACTCAAACAGAGTATGTTTCCGATGGAAAATACAAATTAATTTACGTAAAATGACAATCTCTCTGCTAGGGATGGTTACTTTAATTCAAAAACTCCAAATAAAGTCGTGTGATAGTTTTACCAGGTAAGTTTTGGTGAAGTTATTGACTCATTTTTGTTTTGTGGTGCTGTTTCCGAAATTTCAATTTGCTTTTCCTGGGCCCCAGAGAAAAATGGAATTAGTAAAAGTGAGAAAGCTTTGAAAATTTAGTTTTTGAAACTGCCTTTTAATTTTAAGTTTACCTATTAATTGCAAAGATATTGATGTTTAAAGACAAGAACGTCATTTTCAACTCAAATGCCAACAAATAGGTTACAAGAATTTGTATCGAAATTTAAAAATAAGAAATTGAAGCTAAAACACAGTTTTTGCGGACTTAATAAAGGTTGAGCAATTTATGCAATCTCCAATAAACTTAAAACAGCACTTAAAAATGCTCGAAAAATATTTGATATGATTTGTTGTTTTCCAAAAGGGACGGATTGATTTTAACAGCTTTTGGCGGCCATATTGTTTCTTTTACTTTTTATCAAAATAACGTCTTTGAATCAGTTACTAAAAACAAATCATCATGGCAAGTTACAGCTTCGAGCAACACGTGCAAATTGGTTCTTGGGGCAGTTAGAAGTTGATTCCAATTTTGGTCGAAAAATCATCTTTAGCGATGCGGTCCATTTTCGGATGAATGGGTACGTGAATAAGCAAAATTGCTGCATTTGGGACAACACCAATCCACTCGAGATTTACGCCAATGCATTAAAATAAAGTTACTGTTTGGTGTGGATTTTGGGCTGAAGGCGTCATCGGTCGGATTTGGATTTTTCTTGTTGGGCTTTCATAAGTCGCAGATCTATGCGAATAAGCCGCAAACAACCGCGACCCTTAAAGAAAACATAATCGATGCCATCGGTCAAATTTAGCCTGATTTATGTGCCAAAGTCATCGAAAACTGGACCTTTCGAATCCGCGCCACCCAGCGAAGTCGCGGTGGCTATTTGAACGATGTTATTTTTCACACATAATCATATAGGGCTTTCAAATATAGATAAAACCTTATTGATATCTCATATACAACTTAAAATCGACCCGCCCTTAATGAAAAACCATTTACAATTTTTTACTTAGTAAATAGTTCAGTACTAAGTTAGTTTTTCCATGCACGGAATGTCTCGCCTTTTCCATAAACCTTCTCTCCATGCGCCGCAGTAATATTGTAAAACATTTCCCAACATTCTTTCATATTTTCGATTGAGTTCGAAAGTTTTTCTATACTGCATATCTAGATCGTTCCAATTATTATATTATACCAAAGTTTTTTTCCAATGTTGCAATTTCTGTGATCTTTTTTGGTAATCGCCCTTCTTCCAACTCTATTCTTCGATATTTGCATAGAGGGGTGAAAATCTCGTCTCTAAATGGATCATGTACGACGGAGTGTTCATCGGGAGTTTAAAAGCTCTTTTTAAAAACAATCTTATACGGTTCTCAGCAGTTTCATGTCAATTTTAGCCCCAACTGAGCTGCGTAAAAAAGGAAGAAATGCCTTCTGAGGGACCTGTTCCTCCATTGAAAAGAAGAGGGTGCAGAGTCGTATTGAAGGATGGGTTCGTTTATTTTTGTTTTTTTTTTTAATAAAAAACGTTTTGATTAGAAACAAAAATATAATAACGACATTATTCTAATTTAATTGTAAGTTAATTTAGTTTATTTACCATCACACAGAATAAGAAAAAAATATTTGCTTATTCATATTTTATTTAAAGAGGAAGGGCAAATCGAGATAATTTTAAGTTGAAAATCACAAATGACATTCGATAAAGTCTGCGAACACTGCTATAAATTGCACCAAAAAACATGAACATGATACCAACATTCAAACATTGAATGTTCGAACGAGTAAAATCGTTTTATTGATATTCGATTGTTGTGCTTTCTGCCCATCTACCAATAAAACACAGTTATTATTTCATAACGAAAAGTGTATTTCATTCACTTCGACTGCTTTTTAATTTGTAAAAAGCTTTTGCCTTTGTAGCTTATCTTCCTCATTTTCAATGATGACATGCTTAAGGCTTCTCCTGCCACCAACTAGATGTCAAAATAGTAATAAAACATTGAAAATGAGAGCTTCTTCAAGATAAAACTACTTAAATTCGACAATATCAATATAAAGACATTATGTCAATCAAAATGACAGAAAGTAGCTTTGTGACAAAATGAGCTATCATCATCGCTGTCGTCGTTGTCATTATCATTGCTATAACAAGTTGGCAGCAATCGAATTAGATATCCTAGTTTTGCCTATTATAAGCCCTATATAAGAGCTTATAGAGCCTACTCGTGTTTACACTACATCAAGAGTTTTCGCATTTAAGTCGATTTTCAGTTAGAGAGTGTTGTGTAGTAGACGATGCGACACACGAATACGTTAAAATTAATCCACCTCGTTAATTTTATTACGGCCAAACACTAGAGCCGACTGCGCCACGACGCGACATGGTCCGATTGCAAAAAAGTGGCAATAAAATGATAAAAATGTCCTTAATTCTCTCTGTGTCTGTGTCTGTGTCTGTGTCTGTGTCTGGGCTAGGCTAGGCTGGGGTTGGATTGGAATCTGAATGAACTATGATGGCGATGATGATGATGATGATGATGATATCAAATAAAGAGGAATCGTGTCACTTTTGTCGTCAAATAAATTATTTGTCGCTCAATAAATATTATTAACGACGAATATGATGATTCGATGATTACGGGTTGGTTGGTTCCTGATGGGCGAGGTAAAAGGTAAAAGGTAAATGAACGTTGAGCAAATGTCTCTTCTTCATTCACTTGCCATACCCATACCTGATGTGATGGCAATGTCTGAATTATGATGATAGGCCAGATTGGTAGGTATGTAGGTATTTAAATCTGACGATGACGAATTAAGGGTATGCTATTTATTATATCTGTCTGGGGCGTATGTGGTATGCATTTTGTACATACCCCAAAAAAAGAAAATATGGCAGGAACTAGAGGAAGGCAGAGAAAACAAAATGAAAAATTAATAATAAAAAAGATATACTTATTAAGAGGTTGGGATGTCAATTAAAATGATTATTATCTTTCTGAAGTGATATCGTGAATTCTGTTTGTTAAAAGTTATGATAAAGGCTAGCGGAAAAAATGATTTCGAATTTTCTGTGATGGAATAATTGTGGGTCGATTTTAAACAGACGGAATGATTGATGATGCAATCTAGACTACAGTGACGTTCTTAAGTGTTTTTCTTTTTTATTATGACTATCTACGTGAATAAAATTATAAAAAAATGTTTTTGTCTGTTAAAATTAGTTTTGCACTGATAAATTTTCCAGCCACTTCAGTACAATTATTGTGAAAAAAAGTTTCACCTAGAATCTGGTGATGCGAAAAACGTTTTTAAAAAATTATTTGGTCTTCTGTAAGATTTTCAGAAACTTGGATTCATAAGAACTCTTTTCGATTTGTTGAAAGTTACAATAAACCGCATACTTGACTCTGGCGCGTTACTAAATGGTTTTCCAATGAGGACTAAGGACAACTTTTTTTTCTCACTTCAATAAATCGATTGTAAGGTGTGCTTAGTGGCTTGTGGCACCATTCTGTTGAAACCACATGTCGTCCAAGTCCATATCTTGCAATTCGGGCCAAAAATAGTCTGAGCGATATCCAATTCTTGAGAACACCGTGGAATTGACTGATTTGGACCGTTTGCTACAGACGCCTGAACAGCAGCGATATTTTCGACCAACCCGTTTGTGTGGAAAAATTATGTTTTCCGTCGGCTATTTTGGTGACATTAGTCGTTACAATGAAACAAAGTCTGTTAACATTTGCTTTTCCCGACGTTTCGACAGGGGTTGCTGTCTTCTTCTTAGCATTAAATTAAATACTTTATAGAAACCCCCAACAACCGCATGGGATGTCATAAATAAATCGGCTAACTATTCAAAATCTAAATTATTACCGTCCCAAAAAGTGTTACTCTAAATTAATTATTCAACTTTTTTAAACGCTGTAAGAATTGAGTTTATTGATTTAGAATAAATTCAATTAAAATTATTAAGGAGCCAACTTTAAATAAAACCTAAATAAATGTCATGTTTGGAAATTCTTCAGCGTATTCACTGCATTAAATCGTAACAAACATAAAATTACTCATTCAATTTTCCATCACAATAAGTCACACAAAAATATGCAACACTTCCTGTTCGTCCTGTTGACTGACTGACTGCAACTAACTGATTTTATATTCATACTCCTGCAACCATAAGCCAGAAATCTCTTTGTATTAAAAAAACTTGGTCATCGTACTTAAATAATGCAAATAACTTCACAGAGTTATGGCTTCCCCATCCCCATAATTTATTATGAATATTCATATCAAGCACAGTTGGTGCAGTAACTTATATTGATAAGCCCTTTTTAAAAAAATTTATGCATATACATTTTCAATTATAAATGCATCTATAGTGTGAGATATCCTATCACAGAAATAAATAAAAGAGAAAAAAAAACGTCAATAAAATTAGTTAAGACAGCAAACGCATCCTTATCTATTGAAATTCAGGTCGTTGGTCCGCGCTTCCCCCAACAATTTCCTGAATCTCAAAGTTTATCTCTCCCTTGCAATTGATGGTTGCAGTAACTTCCTTTGCTATCCAAGTCAACCCCATAGATATGTCATTAGCTCTCCCCTCCAACTCACTGACAGGATGCAAAGCATTAAAATTATACAAAAAACTACAAAAGAGAAAAAATATCACATTACTCTGCTATATGTCATTGTAATGTGACTGATGCAAAAAAATAAGTAGAAGTAAAAGAAAAAAACTTTACGCTCCGAATGTATCTGATCACAAACAAACCCCCACACACACACATACACGGTTATAAAATGTAAGGCTTTTGTGTGTCCAACAACATAATTTATGGCTTAAATGTCCTTTGAAAAGGGGAGCTTACTGTGTGTGTCACTCATTTTGTATTCATTACACAGGCTGCATATAGTATATCTCATTAAATTCCCTCCCGCAAATTACATAGTCATATTCATTCATTTATTCAATGAATGGAAAACGCTTTGCTTTCAGATGCATTTAGACATAAGACACACCATCCACCACCCACCCAACTCATCAGCTCAAAAAATCTAAACCCCATGCCACAAGCCCACATATCGCATCGTCATGCCAGTCAGTCAAGCTCAGGATGCATTCATGTTGGGCCATATGATGAATGATAGCCTCACACTTAGTATCCTGTTTCGCTAATTTGTGCTCGGTTCTAAAGACTCGGCAGGATACATGTTGTTTTAGTATAAAAATGCAAAAACGGAAAATATGGAAAATTATGTATTATGAGTGTATAGCGTTAGGAGAGAGCGGTTGACATATTCTATTTTGCATTCGTTACTCTTATACTATCCATCTCGGTGGCGATGGCGATAGCGATGGCGATACATTCCGTGGATACGTGTGTGTACGTAACACATTAAGAATAGTTGTCTTACACTACTAAACATATTCATAGTTCTATCTTTTATACCTACCACCTACGAACTATACGAGCTATGCGACCGACGACGTCGACTGCCATTGAGAAAGCATATTCTCTTATATGCGCTCCGCAATCGCATTAGTAATGTTAAATAAAAGTTCAAGGGGCTGGCCGCGGTCCCCGGAGAGGAAAAGCGGACGAGTAGTGGAAAATCAAAACAAACAACTACCAACGGGATATGGTACTATAAATTCTATATATTCACTGCCGTACTTCATCAGGTAAAAAGAAATAACTTTTTCTACACATCGGAAAAGGGAGTGGTGAGAACGAATTTACTGTCAAATGCGTGCATCATCTGCAGCAGCAGATTCAGCTTCAGGAGCAGGACGAGCATTCAAAAGTTTTTCAATGAAATACGGAAACTCTTGTCCTGAACATATTATATCTTGATAATTAGCTAGTTTTATATTTAAAAAAAAAAAGAAAAAACCTTATACGAAGCAATTTTCCATGTGAAATTCTTTTATTTAATATTAGTTTTTATTTTCATCTCTTTTATGCTTCCTCCCACAGATTAAAAGAGGATTTTTTAAATAAAACTGCGAATCTTTTGTTGAGAATGTACAAAATCTGTTCCAAAAATGCACTTGTAGTGTCATATCAACAATTTGTGAGAACATTATTATGGGATTTCAGATTTTTAAGGTTTTTTTTTTTTAAATTGTGTCCTAAAAAACATTCTAGTCTTATAATCATGTAAAGGTTAATTGTTTTACGGGCTTATAAACTATAAGAATTAAAGATTGTTCAAATAGTTGAAGTGATTTGTTCTCAGATAAAAATGCGTTGAATGCGTATTTCTTTCCTTACACTTTCTGTACAACTTTGTTCACTGCTAATATTTTCAAAATAGCTTTCTGAACACAAAAGCATTTTGAAAATGTAGTTTTTTTAAACAAAATTACACGAATAAACTCATTTTAAGCTTTGAAAAAAAACACTGTGAAACTAAAGAAATTCTTGAATTAAAGTTCATTCTAAAAGCAATGTTTAAACTATCTAAATAACATTAAAAAAAAAACCCAGTTGAGGATACGGTGGAGTTTAAAAATGACTATAAATATGCCATATTTGTTAAACTTCTGCACAAAATTAAGGTCAACATTCCCGTTTGAATATGTTTCAATCCTATCAGAAGTTAATATAATGTAAAATATAAACCACTCTCTAAATAGTTTTGAGCTATTTCTTCTCAAAAAGTACATTTAAAAGAAAGAAAAATGAATATCGTTCTTTTTTGAACATTTCACTTTGCAATAATAATAATTAAGGTTCGTTTACAATTTCTGTGAAAAATAAAATCATTGTACTCATTTAGTTTTTACTTATTTTATTTACAATTGCCTTCAACTAGGAGGACAAATACTCCTCTATCATTGTTTATATTTTCAATAAAAAGCCTGCAACCAAATCAAATAAAATCTTTCAGCAACTATCAAAAATGAATGTCTTTTAAGAACACTTGTCATCATGGGGAAAAAACAATATTATTGCTCATCAATGTAAAGATACTTTTTGATAAGATTGCAATTAAATCTTTTTTAGTATTCAATTTCCCGCTCCAACCGCATTTGTGTGGGGTTCAAATTGACTAAAATAATTATTTCAAGTATTTTTGATCTCTTCAGAAAATCTTTCGAGTGATACACTACAAACATGATTTTCTCCCAAAAAGGCTTAATGAAATGATTTTTTTTTTTTCTTTTTTGAGAAACGATATTAAAATCCTTTGCTTAATTGTTCAAGAGCTATGCACCAAGCAGCATTTGATTACTCGGTTTATCTTAGAGAAGTCCTCATCATCTTTAAGGTACTTGAGAATTTACCTTTTGGCTTTGTGCACCTCCTTCTCATTATTTTGTTCTTTTTAATCCCCATCTTTGAAGTCAAAGATAAATTTAATGCATTTACCAAGACTCTTTATAATATTCAACCTGAGTTGAGATTGCTCATTTTGCAATGTGGCATTTAATTAATCCTGCCAGTTCGTATATTTTTTTTCTTTGTTTTTCTGAATTTCGTTCAACCCTTTCTGAGTTTATCTAATTTATTTCTGGCATATAGGGCGTATACTTTTTTTTTTTTTTTTTTTTCTTAAAGCTTATGTTTTTATTTTACTTTCTTGCATCCTATTAAATATTGCAATTGAAAAAGACATTAACATCAAGCAAGAGATTTTACTTTACTTTTGTTTTCGTTTTTGTTTTCAATCATCACAGGTCCCTGCAAGACATCATTGAGAATTTAAAAATTAAAAACAATCCATTCTCGCGTGACACTCAAAGGATTATCACTCAGCTGGAGACTGAACTTTTAAACTTTCAGGTATAAGTATGAAAAAGATAAATGGAAACTGCATTATGTTAAATTGTTCTGTCTAACATAAAAAAAAAAACTTCTATCCAGGTATGCACTCCTCCTAAATGCGCTTCAATAATAATTTGTAGAGAAAAATATATATTTTTTACTTTATGTTCACTTTCTTATTACAAAAAAAAAGTACAAAGTAGAAGGGCGAACTAAAATCTAAGAAAAAACTAAATCAACTTTTTCAAACACTATAACGCTATATTATTGTTTTCATTTTTCTCATTCATTCATTGTATACATATGACAGCGAGAATTGCAAAGGACCTCTTCGTCTTCTTTATCTGTGCTGCCGCATGATGGCAGCAGGCCTCTTGGGGAGGGGTCAACTCAAGAAGAATATTCAAAAGTGCAAAGCAAACGTCGTCGTAGTCTGCTGGATGATAAAAAACGACAAAATCCAGAACAAGAAGACGAAAACGTAAACGAAAACGAAGAAGGACAAGAACAAACTTTTCCGGACTTTATCGCGTAAGTATTTTGCAAAGAAAATATGAATTCTCAGATTTAACTTTACTTAACCCTTCGGACACAAGGCAGAGCATACTTGGGCTAGGTGTGGTTAGGGAACAGGAAGGAGAAGAAAAAAAAAATATGTTATAAAAAATCATGGTCGACCACCAATGGACAAAAAAAAATCAGCTTATTGCTAAAGTTATTGTTTGACTTCTTTTTTTTATTTTTAGTAGAGAACTTTTTTCTCTGAGAAAATTGTATGAGCAGCCGATTTCAAAACGGAATGAAAATGAAAGAGAAGAATTTTTCACTTTGTACACTTTTGAAAATCTATCTATCTATGTACCTACTCGTATATCTGTAATTTTCGCTTTCTCTCAATATCACTACATTCTCCTTTCCCTGTATACTATACTATAGGTACTATGATTATTATTATAATTTAAAGTTTTTAGCAAAAGTTTTACCAAAGTTGGGGAAATAGTTTTGATTATCTTTTACTCACAGTTGGCATAGAAAAGAATAAAATAAAGGACAAAAAATCAGTTGGGTTTATTTATGTTGATTGTAAGTACTGATATTTTGTAAATTTTCAAAAATATGAATTGTGTGGCCATGATGCGTGGCCTTTACCTGAGATGAAAGAAAATGTTTATTTTAATATACCTAATTGATTTTATAGAAAACATATTCTAGTTATAACATTCAATTTAATACAAAATATAAGTAAAATAAAACTACTTTTATCTATAAACAAAATTTTATACTGGATCCTTTAATAAATCATAGTAAAGAGTTGTAACAATCTATTCACAAATATATTAGGTTAGGTCAGAACTTAATACAAAATATCCAAATATTCTTCAATGTTGTAAACTTGCATACATCATTGATAAATTTGGATACTAATATTTATATGAAATAGGCCCCAATACCCTAAAATCTATAAAACAAATTCTAAATTTTAGAAAACTTCTTTAAATCAATATATAATTTGAAGGTTATTTCGAGGATTTGTACAAAATTGTGCTAACAAATTTCAGCAAATTTATGTACCTATAAAATACAGTTTTTTTTTCTTCAGCAACGGCTACATTTGCTTTATGGGTCTCATTTGGTATATACATGAATCCAGAATTTTTATAATTTAAAATTCTCACGTCATATTAAAGACATACTTTTTTGAGGTCATGAGAATCAAAGTGGGCAAATGGTATGTGTCTGAAATCATTGTTTATAAAAACAAAATATCAACAAATTCTTACTCGGGAGCAAAAAATCTAAATTATTTTTATAGAAAAAAATGAATTTGATTGAAAAAAGAATGAATTTTATTTGGAAATCTAATTTCAAAATGGAGAATTTCCTATTTCTCCTGCACTATACCGATCATTTATGATTTGTTTAAAAAAGGACATTTAATTTTTTACTAAATTTAGGTTTTTGCTTTAAAATTTCTGCGCACATATTTCACAAATACATATTACATTTTTTTCAACGCCCCTCAAGACTTTTTAAACTTTGACATTGGCTGATTTTTTCCACAAAGAAAACGATGAAACTAATTTGTCTAAAAGTAATTTTGTGAAAGATATGTTAAATACTAAATGTATACCTTAGTCACACCGAAAAAGATTTCATTTAAGCCTTTATAGATAATCTAATTATTATAAAAACCAAAAGAAACTTTTATCTTTTAAATCAAAACCAAAACTTTTAACCTCTCTGGGTTTTTTTTCTTTTTTTTACGAACACTCAATATGAATTTTGAATAATGCTTATTTTTTCAATTATTTAAGTGAAATTTTAATATGAATAATCCTGTGATAACTAAGAAAAACATTAACATCAAAGACCTCAATTACAATTTCTTTAATAGTGTGCCAGAGTTTCTTAATTGGGTTTTTTTCTACATTCAACTTCATACAAAAACAAACAAACAAACAAACAAAAATAAAAAACGAAAAACAAAATAAATTCAAAGTAAACCTTTGACATAACTTTTAATTTTTGTTTCTCATTTTCTTCTATTTAGTGACAAACTTCAATGCAAGTTTTGGAAACATTGCAACAGACTTAACTCATCATCGACCCATGCAGCAGCTGCTGCTGCTTCTAGAACACTAAGCATTTCAAAAGAATCCCAAACAAACTTAAAGAGTCCCACTCAAATGTTCTGCCACTTAGAAAAAGAAAAGTTACTGGTAAGTCTCCATCCGCCATCTTGGCTTTCAAAAAAAATTAAAATAAAACAAAAAAAAATAACATAAAAAAAAACTTACATAACTTAACACGAGTGCATACCCAATTTGAATATAGCTCATGCAAAAGTTTCGAACATCAGAAATGCAAAGCATCCAAGGAGATCTTAATGAACTTCATGTATTCATCAAAGACCAATTGAATGCTATTTACCACAGCATCACACGAGAGAACCATCAGAATTCAAAGTACTTCTCTAACGACCAGAGAAGTGGAATACGACGAACACAACGACTTGCTGGCAAAAACAAACACAAAAGTCCACAAAAGATTTTTCCTACCTTGCAACAACCGGAAAAAACACAAGCTAAAGGACTGTCGCCGCCACCACCATTATCATCATCACCATCATTGACAGCATCGACATCATCATCATCATCAAACCAACGAATGCATGAAGGAGCAATCCCATTCACATCGAAGTCAGATCTAACGTCCATTCTACCAAGACATTACAAAAAATCATTATCATCGCCCATTCCAGCTCCAGTACCAGCTGACAACGGAAATGCAAACAACACCAAATCAATGCTGAAGCAGAAGTCATCATCAAGTTCACTATCGACAGCGGATGCAAAGGAGCACCATAACATTAGTGACGTTGACAAGGCGGATAAAGCTGTTGGTGGGAAGAAATCAAAGGACTCCTACCAGCAGCTTTATGGTCAGGAACACCTCATTGCCAACAACTGCTGCCGTGCTCATTGTAGATTCGCAGCAGAAACGCCCTTTTTTAGTGATGGCGTTGAAAAAAATCATTTTTCAAATGTCGATTGTGGGTGTCGAGGTTTTTTCCCACTCAATGCCCGGACTCAAATGGATAGCAAAGTTCAGAGAATAATGGATGCAAAGGCTACTACCAGGACATCAACAACTAAGAGCGATATTAATTCAACAAGGAAGACTCCTCGTCATCGTCAGCTTGATGGTCCAGCAGTGATGATGACCCACCATCAACGCCATCAACAGCCAGCCACGACGACGACGACAATGACAGGAATAGCTCAAGAACGAATTCAGTTAATATCTTCATCGTTACCAGCATCAACAGCAGCACAAGCAGCAGCACCAGCATCATCATACATTACGGCAAGGACAACAGATGATACATCAGTGAACCCTGATACCGTGACGAATGCAGCTGTCAAAACCATCATAAAGGATGCTTACGCGACTACTGTCATCGCCACCGCCGCTGCCGCTATCATACCACCAGAAGCAGCAGGACACTCAAATGGCATTAGGGAGCCATCGCACCAAGCCCGCAATAGTTGGCAGCGTGCTAACCTCAAAAATCCCACTGGCTGTCAGATGAAAAAACAAATTTGCGGTGCTGATGGATACGAGTGCACAATCAACAACAACAACAACAACAATGACAACCGCAGCATCTATCCCGAGATTCACGATTGCCAAAAATACCGGGCCAACAGCATCAATCCGTTTTGTGGACTGTGTTCGGCTAAAATGCATGAAGTTGGCGCTGATAATTTTGCAACTGCCTTTGCTTCTGCCGCTACTGATGCATTCGACGACGATGTGGGCTACGGAGATGATGTTGGTGCTGGTAATGGTAATGGTGCTGGTGGTGATGGTCCTATTAATTGGAAGGAAGAAAACGACTCGTCGTCGTCGCTAGCCATTGAGGGGGATTTCACATGTCATCCCGAAAAACGACAACGGCATCAGCGGCAATGGCGGCGGAAACAGGCAACAAAGCTGCTGCATTGCTGTGCTGCACAATCAGCGTTTCAAACAGATTTGGAAGAGTTTAAGGAATTTCTGGGTAAGCGAGAGGCTGTTTCATTATTTTTCTACTTTTTTTTTTTGTTCATTTGTCCTCATTCTCAATATTATGGAGATAATGGTAGTGCCCAAGGGGTTCGTTAGTGCTGCTGCACACCAGCACCACACTGCACATGCAGAATCAACAATGACGATGATAACGACGTCGCGTCGTCGGGACGACTATGACGACTACAAGGACGACGATGACGACAAAGATGACGATAAAAAAGCATGACAATAATTTTGAGAGAAAATTATTTATTAAGTTTGTTTAGCACTTTGCTCTATAAACTCACTCGTATAATTGTTTTATATGAGTTTTATGTTATCTCAGCTGTGAAAGAAAACAAAACCCATCGCTTTTCTTTTGAAAGTAGTTTTTTTTTTGTTTGTTTTTGTTTTTTTGTTAGTTTTAACTTATGGTTTTGTGTCCAAATGAGAATGTAGTACATACCTATCAGAAGAATTTTAAAACCTAATGTTAAAATTCAATGTGAATAATTAAGTATGGAAACAATATCTGCCTCGGTTAGTACAATAAAAGACCAATACTTTAAATCTTCATCCCGGTATCAAAAATAGTATACATATTTCACACAATCTCGATTTTTACTAGCTCAAGATAGCAAAAGTCTTCTCAAGCGTACACTTGAGAAAAATCTTGACTCGAGTGATGACTATGAATTCCGCCCTAAATAGAGTGAATGAATATAAATACGATTTAAAAGTTCAAGTGACCTCTACTCCAAAATGCTTTTCGATCAGGCTTATCAGTTATATACCTAATGTTACCACATCTATCCAACTTTCGTATATATAGTAGAAGTCACTTTAATCTTATTACTTTTATATATTTTTTTTTAAATATTTAAGGCCAAAAAAATCACATTTTGAAAGAAACTTGTGTTTAAGAAAAAAAATCCTAAAAGCAAAAAAGAGAACTCTGTTCCTACCAGAGATACGTATAAAAATACGTATACGTATCTCTGGTTCCTACGAATAATTAACTTCGTTAAGTTTTCCAATTATTTTATTATTAAATACTCTAAACACACAAAAATACGGTTTAATTTCTTAGCAAAAATACTTTTTTACATGTCGGGCATGTGACAAATGTCACTTTAATTCAAATTTAAAGAAACGTTTTGGAAGTTCCTATATGGTCATTATTATTTAAGCTTAAAAATGAAACTTAAAGTATTCGAATTCGGAATATTGGTAGATAAATAAGTGAAGAATACGTGTCGTTCAGGAAAACAAAATCTCGTTCAGGTAGTATTTGTACAAATATATCTCAAATATTATGTTGAATAAAACTATTACATACCCAAAATTTGATGTTACGTACAAATTTGGGATGAGTGGACAACAGAATTTCCAATCCAATTAATAAAAGACTCCTTAAAAGTCTTTCATTATTTCGCTAACTTAAACCTTTTTAAAAAAAGTTTTGTTCTTTTGCTAAGCTCAATTTTGAAACTGAAAGCATTAGGGGCATTATAAGAGTAACCAACTCGTATAACACATTACAACATCTAATTTTCAACATTGCTCCAAAATTATTCTCAAAATCTAACCTTTCTTATTGAAGACCGAATAAAAAGAAAAAACACTTAATCACAACAATCACGTACGAAAAAGAATCTTACAAAACTCGCCGAACATCGTAAATCTGCCTAAATCAAGTCATAAGACTGCGTTATAACAATTTACATTCCTATATAAGTTACCTATTCTATACATACATACATTTCTATAGAGCTGATAGCTATAGAATGTTTATGTGTATATGCTTGTGCAATCACCATAAGTTTGGATACTGCACCATTTAAGCGAAAGCAGAGCACATTCATCTTGCATACAGCATATACAAACGCGTTCCAAACATTTGAAAGCCATAATAAACTAATAAATTATCGCCTTTATTGCGATGAAAACGGCGAAAAATATCGCTCTTCTTCTCGATATAATAATATAAACAGCAAGGATACACATTCTTTATGTGTATGTTTGTCTGTATACATGCATGCATGAGTACTCTTTTTCTATCTCTCCATAAGTAGAACAAATTGGCGCGGGTGAAAAATATAAGCGACACGGACCTAATTCAAAAAACCGTTCAAGAGCTTGAAGAAATTCTTATTCAAAGACGACGGTGGTAGTGGCGGGATGGTTTTAACGAATGGTGCTATTGGTGGAAGCGATATTGTCGACGGTAGCTTGCAAATAAATTTTTCGGCATCCAATATGCCAGTTATATCCTCAACCTAATCACTTGAATTCGATCGACATAAAAACAAAATCAAAAAAAAAAAAACAAATACTCCTCATGCAAAACATTTATACATTTTTGTTGTTCAAGCTTAGCCCATATAGTAGAATTGAATAAAGAGGCCAGTTGAACCATAAGAAAGCAATTCAATGGAGCATTGCCTTGCTTCTATAAAATCAGGGGGACGAAATGGAATGGGGGTCTTTTTAAATTAAAAAGTTGAATTCCATTTTCAAAAGGTGATGGTATAGTTGAAGCTCTTCTATTTTTCGTAGAAGAACGAACCATCAAGAACAGACTGAATATCAAGCGTGTTTCGGCGAGGAGGACTGTTGTAGGTACTGCCAATAGCTATTACTCCGATTGCTGGTGCTGCTACTACTTCTGCTTTAGCAGGAATACAATTATTGTTGATGCCGTAAATATCAATCATTGAATTGAAAGCTTCGATACACTCAATACAATGCACTACGCCACTGCATCGTTGTCAGACATTGGGCAAGTTGAATCAAGAAGTAGGATAAAAACACATAATAGAAATAGGAAGTGAAACTTAACAATGGTAACCGAAATGGAAAATGCTGATCTCCCTGGCATGCAATGATGCAATCCAAAGAACGTATACCTTAGAAGTTACCCAAAAACTCATTCCAAAAGAAGTGTAATAAGAAACTGTCCTAAGCCCAGAATCCAGAAAACAATAAACTGAGTACTTCTTGCAGAGTTCTGCGGATGGCAACCTGATATATCTTTCTAGTGCAAAATTCCAAAAGTGAATTTAGTAGCAACAACAGACTTATTAAAAAGTACAAAAATCCTTTCCTTTGCGATATACTTAATAACCAATTTTACCTCAAACAGGGCAGTAGTTTGTCCCACTGTTTTTGTCGATGTAGTTAAAAAACAGTACGGATTCTCCTCCCCTTTTCGCTCGCCTACACCGATCTAACGTTCTATTACTATCAAGTGCTAATGTCTTCTACACTAAACTACATATTGTTTTCGGTGCTTTCGGCCAAATGTGCAGGGAGTATTTGCTAATAAAATGTAAAGTGGAGAACCTTCTTCCTCTCTAAATACATTTTTGTTGTTGTTTTTTTTTTGCTTTTTTTTTTGAAAAGAATTTGGCCAATTTCGTGTAATAAAATGGCAAAAGCAATCTCTAAATACTCCATACGCGTACTACACTCCCTCGTATGTTTGAATATGTACACTTTACATGTTAGTATGTGGATAGTTATACAACAGTAGAATAGTATTGCAGCCAATTAATAAAACGCTGTTCTATTTCAATCAGCAGCGGTCCTTTTTCAAGGGCTTGAACTATAGGGATAGTGGATGGTACAGAAGAGTATCTACGAAATATTTAGCGTGTATGCATTGCGCTTTTAAATTGGCCACACTTTAATTGGGCCAAATAAATTTGGCAAATAGAATTTCAAGAGGGTTATTTTGTATGAAAGCGAGGGCTCTAATTTTGTATCTCCAAACCACACTTTTTTGGAACTTCAAATAAAGTTTCATAATTGGCTCAGAAAGGTAAAGATATGGAATCGATATAAATTCATAAAAAAATATTTTATATTGATGTTTTCCAAAGTTTGTTATTTCCAAAAGCTTTGATTGTTTTGCTAAAATAATAAACAATGCAACGGAAATTAAAGAGTGAGTAAAAATATATATATTTCTCTATCTCTATACATTTGTTATTATTTGATAAATTAAGTGAAAAGTAAATGAAAAAGTTACACATAAAATAGAGTTAATCGAACCGTTGTCAATGTTTACAAAAGTAAAAGTGTTAATTAAAAATTGTCGAAATAAAATAGATTTTAGTTTAAATTAAAATTGTAAATCAATTTAACTTGGATACAAAAAATAATCTGAATGTAAAAAATAATCTGGTTTAAAATAATGCTAAATTTATACAATTTGGTATGCAGCTTTCAATTATCATTATCATGACACTTAAAAATTAAATACACAACTGGGACGCACGACCTTGCTAACGGGTCAAAGTTGATGTCGATGTTAAAACTTCTTATATAATACTTTTTAAAGACAGATAATTTTATAAGAAATGTTAAAAAAAATTAAATTAATTACTACAATGACAAATATAATTTCTTAAATTATTCTGAGCTCCAAACTGAGTATGCCATTTGATTTGATTAAGCAAGATACATTTTTGGAAAATAAACTTTGAAAATCGTAGAACCGTTTTTAAAAAAATAATATGTATATAAAAAATCTCAAATCTTGTTTAAAAAAAGGAAATATGCCATTTTTAACAAAATTTTAATGCAAATTTACAACAAAAATTTGAAAAAAAAATACAGTGACCCGTTTTCGAAAAATTGATTTTTCCAAAATAAAATTTGAAATATTAAAAAAAAAAAAAATCATCAAAATTGGCAAGTCAAAATATCTTTGGCAAATACCAAAATTTGCCAAGATATAGCTAAGACCCGAACAAATCGAATATAAGGTAAGGTAAGTAAAAAACACCCTTTAAATCATGATACGCGTGTGGTATCTTGTGTATAGTCTTCATTCTTATAAACATCGAATTATTCTAAGTCCAATTTTTTTAATCTACCATTATTTTTACAGGGTGTTTTAGCATTTCTTGCAAAAAGTGTTATACCACTAAAAATCACTCTTTTACCTAAATATTTCAATGCACTCTTCTGATCCTGGATTTTCATGACAATTAAAGGCTTCATACCAAATTTTATAAATGTAACATTATTTTCTTTAACTGGAATTTTTTTCCTGGAAATCATGGGCAGTTTCGAAATATAAAACTTTTGAACCTTTGTAACATTTGAGCTTTTTTTAATCATCAATTGTGCTGCAAAAAGATAGAGAGAGCTTAAATACTTAAAACACCAAAAAATGTCAATCCATTTGTTTTAAATTTAATGAAAAATGACTCAATCATTAGAAACATTTAAGGCTTTAATAGTTGATCAGGCTACAAAAAAAAAACTATAAGCCCTTTATCAGACTTCTTTTTATTTTGTTTGTGTGCTTTGTTTGAACTATTTTAAACGCAAATAAAAAATTAAAAATCATTCATATGCAAAACAAAAATCTAAATCGCATCTCACTAATACAATATATCGATTTTCAATTTTTCTCTCACCACCAAAAGTCTGGCCAATAAAGTCGAAGCCAAACCAAACCACTCGTAGCTGTCAATGTGCCATAAAAGTCAAATGCCTGTTCGACTTTAACTCGTTCCTATAAAACAAACCGCTTTGAGGCGCGTTCGTATATTCAAATGAATCCGCGTCCGTTTAAACACTTTACCACAATAAAATAGAGTGCCATAATTTGTGTTCTAGGGGGTGATTCATATAAATTCAAACAAAATTATGGCAACATAAAAACACACATACACATGAACATACTCTTAAGTGAATTCGTTTTAATGTCACTAATGATTTGTCAAGAGCAGTGCCTGACTGACGTCCTGTTTGTTTACATGTATACCTACTTATTATCCCCCAAGAAAAGAGGAAACTTTACCGGAAAAGAAGGGAAACGATTTCGTTGCCAATTCTTTTCTCGCTCATTTTAGGTTATTTACTTATTTTATTTGCTAGCAACAACAAAAACAACACATCAAGAACCCTAGCGTCGTCGTTGTTGTTGTTGTTGTTTTTGTTTTAGTGTTTGTCGTCTACAGCAACAACGACAATGAAAACGGGTATGTTTTTACATTTTCCATCCATTAAATTGTATGAACCTGATCGCTTAGATGGAAAAGACTGTTGGCGACAACGACGAAAACTATTGCCAGTGTCCGGCATTCTGAACTGTTTTCAAACGACGCGACGTCGACGACCACCCGACCTAACCATCAAGCCACCGTATTTTCTCAGAAAACAAACCAAAAATAAAACGACCTGCAAAGCCAATTCGAGTGTAAATGGTCAAAGTGAAATGAAATATACGACTGTTGCCGAACGTATAATTAGGCAAAGAAGTACTCATGTGCCACTTGAACTTCCGTTTAGGGCTTGAGTTAAAGGGGGTAAAGTTCGTTCTTATTGCCAGGCACGAACTTCACAGTATACACACGGTGCAATTTTCAGTGGTTGTGTCACGCAATCTTTCGCTAGGACATAGATCATTTGAAGAAGAAGGACAAATCCTACGGTTGGGTGGCAAGGGGGGGTGAATTTTATGATGGAGTTGATTCAACATCTGCAACTTATTATTAACTCACAACACAGCTCGCTGGTCGTGACAAATTTTGCATTTTATAAGGGACAACAACAAAAAAAAAAAACTAAAGGATTCCTTATGAAAGGCAACTCTGCATTCCAATCACATTATTCACATTAGCCAAATAGTTTGGCGTAGTTTGGTGTGGAAGAGGGACTCGCTAAGGATATTTGTCAAAATCAACTATTTTATATGAAAGATGGGAAGCGTTTTGTCAAAACTATGTTTTACAAAGTTGTCTTGTGGGTAGGGTGAAGGAGATATCATGTATTCACAAAGGGTTTGTGCATGTTCGTAAACGTTTTTTTGAAAAGAAAAAAAAATAAAGAATAAAACTCATGTTACTGTTTAAGAAAAGTGTATGAACAACTTTCCATAAGTGGAGAGAACATTTTTGAAAAATTATAAAAAAAAAATGTTTTGTTTTATTTGTTTGTGTGTTGTTTATTTGAGTGACAAGTGGTTAAGATTATGACTTCTTTTAAATGAAAAAGACGTAGAGAAGATATTTAAGAAGTGTTATCTGCGGTGGGTTTTAACATGAATGTAAAACAAAGAAAATCTTTACTGACAGTTTGAGTTTTTTTTTTGTTTTGTTTATTTAAAATGACAGAAGAAGACTTTAACACTTGGGAGCTTTAAACAAACCCAAAATAATTTAACTCGAATTCTCGCTATCACATTTATCTTGATATTTATTTAAATTTAACATTTTTCTTTAGCAACAAAGCAAAAGTCAGTTAGTACAAATCTAAGAAAATTGAAACAAAATGATTGCGTTACTAACAATGAAATTTTTAGTCCACATTTATGTACCCCATTTAATTAAGAAATTGACCAATATAAAATAGTTGGTCCTTACCGAGGAGCAAACCTAATTGTTTTATTTACACATTTTTCTTGGTGGAAGACACTCTGTGCCGTATACGTACTTTTGAATTTTTTTCTTAGATCGCTTTTGCCTATATATTTGTTACTACAGACACATTTTAAAGTTTCTCCTCTCTCTCATGTGGTTTATTTCTTGTGTGTATCTTGGAAGTTTCAAGTCCCTAACTCTAACGGTAAGGTAGCTTAAATTCAAAAACCAAACTTACTTTTTCACATAGAGACAAGAGAACGATCTAAAAAAAATCTTTAAAAGATACGTATACGCCCCAGTGACTGCATTTTAAAGTGGTGAACGTTTAGTGGAGTAGTTGTTTTAAACCTTAAAATGCTGAAATGCAAAGACATAATAACAGGTAGTGTCACAGTTATCGCCCAACCAATACACACCCACTTTTACCAACAACAAGCAAAATTATCTTATGACAAAAGATGCATTTTTGAATAATGCATCTTCACAACACACTTTCTTAAAGATTAATTTTCAAGGTAATTAAAGAAATTGTTAAAATATATATATTAAGATGTAGTAGTGGTTTTGGCTAACCCTGTTTCTGCAAAATAGAAGTTGAGCCAAATATGTAGGATATGTCTTTCTTTTTAAAATCGTCCTAAAAGAGCTGAATCACATAATTTGTGAGCCTATTTTTGTCATCCAATTTGTGATTGAGATAGTTTTCTGTACTTTTATTACAAAAATACAAAAATGTTTCTGTATGCACAAAAAGATAGGGACTAACTGAATAATTCATTTTTTATGCTTAAATAATATTTTATTATATATTTTCTTTTATTAAAATGTCTAATTTTTTTTTTTTTGTATTGCAGATGAGATTGTATTGTTAACACCTAGAACAGAATAAGACAAGTATTGAAAAAAACTCGACCTATATTTTTAAAATTATTATTTTTTATGTAAGTTTGCCATTAAATATTTATATTATTTGATGTTATAAAACTTTTGTGTTAATTAGAAAGTTTTTTATTGAGTATTTTTGGATGTTGTACAACATGATGGACTAAAAAAATATTTTATCGTAAAAAAGCTTGTAAACTGACGAATTTTAGAGTACCGTTTATATGTAACAATATTTAAATAATAAATATTCTAACTTGTAGATTTCATAATCAGTTTTGCATAAAAATTAGCTATTGATTATTAGTAAACAAATATTTAAAATTCACGTGTATTATTATTAGTTGTTTATTTTTTAACAAGATTTATTAAAAACATATGACATGACAATCTAACATTTAATTATAAGTTATTTGCAACATTATACTTAGGGTCAACTCATCACGACAATGTATAAAATAAATATAACATCTATATAATTATACATGTATAAACTCTATATGGGATGTGCATACCTTTACATTTTGATTGTTTTCCATTCTATCTTACTTTTGTATTATTTTAACATGTTCTATAAATATTTTTTGATTGATGGTAACGCATGTCCCTGGGTAATGGCAATTTCCTTAATCAAGGATAAGTTTTTCATGTTTAAAAGACAGCAAAATTAAACTGTTATGTTATGTCTAACTAAATTGCGTACATTTATTGGTGCAAGGATAACGTGAGTCACTTTATATCTATTAAAGAAAAAGAAATGTAGACCTAACTTATATGAAGAAAAATACAAAAAAAAAAGACTTACGACTAAAAATGTTGAATTTTATTTTCCAACAAAATTTGTCAATTAACTGCATGCATTATTTGAATTTAATGTAGTTCTTCAACTGGTCTGTTGAAATGATGTTTACGGAGAAATAAAATATGTACACACACACATATGTACATATTTATAAAAAAAAAAAAAAATCTTAAGAATTTTAGGTGTTTTCAATTTTTTTTTTTTTTGTTGTACTACAATTTTTTATCTCGTCGAAAGAACCGATTTATTTTTTAACTTCTGCATTTCTCAACGGGTCCTGGACCGATTTCCTTGATATTTTGGATGTGAAAATTATGCTATAATATTATTTGTATCTAAAGCGAATGGCTGACATTGAACTTTTAAAAGTTTGATTTGGTTTTTAATTGCTTGAGAAGTGTAGTAAGAATATAATTCAATTATTTCAAATTTCTATGTCAATGAAAGTTTTATTAAAAATGTGTTCTAAATCTTATTGATATTTAATAATAAAATTTAGTAAAAGCCCTCCAAATTTTATGTAGTACATATCTATATTTTAATCCAAGTGCCAAGAACTTCAACGGTAATACAATTCAAAAATAGTAAGAATAATAATAATAATAACAATAAATAATTACTCTACTAACAAAATTAGCAAACAAACTCGTATATAATCAGTAATTTGTACCTGTTTAACATAGTAATTTACATTTTCGTTTTTGATCACTAGCGCACCGTATTTAAGCTTTACCAACCGGAAAAGAGGCAAAATTAAATAATTACTTCCCCATCTAACTTATCACATTAATTTCTCATAAAGTCGCTTGAGCATGAAAAGAAATTGTATGACCAAGCTTGCAAGCAACCATATTGGTGTAATTATAAAATATCAATAAACTACCTAATTATACATCCTTATTTCCTACAGAACAAAAAAAACTAACTTTCACACCCTGGTTGGTACATAACTAGGCTAGAATAGTTAGTTGAGGGACAAAAAGGTGTAGGATGTAGATATAGGTATACCTACGACCGACAACGACATCACCAGCCTTATGCCTTCTTCTGTATAAATAGTATATGCTATCGTTTACAAACAAAATGTCAAGAGAGATATTTGCATGGCCATTAATTTTTAATTAAAAACTTGAAAATCACTTCAGGATAAGGAACGAAGATAGAAGTCTCTACCTGCTTACATACAATATCACGACCGGTACCGGTAAACACAGCCCTTTTTAAAGAGGATATAGTATCTTGGGCTATAAGATAATAAAAACATCAATATTAAGTACCGGCAGACATGTTGAGAAAATATTCATGGTGCCGTAGTGATGCTTAACCATTCTCAAACTTATCCTTTCTTATAGTTGAGTTGGACTTGTACAAGATGAAAATACTAAAGAGAAGAGAACCTTATTTTCTTAATTCAATATTGATTGGCAGGAATTTCTCATTAGTTTGACATTTGCTGTCATTTGTTGTTCGTGAAAGTTAAATAAAGTTTAATCAAAATAAATAGAACATAAAAATAATTTCACGTTTCTATGAATTGACTTCTTATAAATTTTAACACAAACACGGGTTTTCGTAATGTTTAAGTATTTTTGTAATATTTACATAATTATGTAGGAAGTTCTAAGCTTGATTGTTAATATTTCATTAATTAAAAATTTTGATTCTTGCGAATAAATAAAATCGTGTCTGAGTCACCAGCACTTCAAATTTAAGAACTAAAATTTGTTTTCTAGTGAATATAATGTCTGGTTTTGGATTAAAAACAGCGAAAATATCAATGTTTAATAATCACAAAATACTTAAAAATAAAATACACTGATCTTTTATTTTTTTTTATTTCCATTTGTAAAAAAAATCGTTTAAAAATATATTTAAGCTATTTTCTCAACTAGAAAAAAAATACCTAAAAAAAAATTAGGTAATTCTTTTTTATTCCGCACAATGAAATTCTTCATTGTACCAAATTTCAAGAATTTTCGTTAAGAATTGGCAACAGGAATGATTTTTTTGCTGAAATTCACAATAAAAAGAACAATCGCGGGACAGCCGTATTTATGTTTGATAGTTTGACTATAAGTATTCAAGTTCGAATCTCAATGAATATACAAAATTCTAACCACAAAGCAGGAAATCATGAAAACAAAAAAAAAAATTCGTCATACCCTTCTTCAATTTCATAAGCCTAATATTGTTGAAAAATGGAGAAGCGCATTTGGATTGACAATAACTTTTTAAAATCAAAATCCCGAAAATATAGAAAACCAAAAAATGTTAATTATGAACCGTTGATACTAAATATTATTGAACAAAAACACATATATTAATTGCTAGTAAAATAACAAGACATAATTTCAAATGATTCGTTAAGTTAAGTTAATTTACTGACCAGTAAGTAGTGTAATTAGTAGGTATAACGTAAATGAACTTATTATGCCTCAAAAACTTTAAAAGATTTAACAATTTCAAGAATATTTGTTTAATATTCTTTCGCTTTTCTTTTTTATGACTTTAAAGTAGTAAAACCAATTTTTGACTTATACATCATCGCACTTCAAATAATAATGAAGACAAACAAATTTCGATCCGTGTTTTTTGGCAATTAAATAAGCAACTAAACACGATTACCGCACTTTACTTTTTCTTTCAAACTACGACTTTACTGTATTCATAAGAATCTAAAAACAGCTCTAATCAAAATTTTATTTTATTTTGTTGTTGTTTTTTTTTAGAACTTAAACATAAAAATGTTTTTTTCTGCTTTTATGCAACCAGAATTCGTTAAGACGAACTTAATTACATAAAATTAGAAAATAAAAGTATATTTTTCAAATTTCAATTTCTTTCATATTTTAGATTTAAAACCATTTTCCAAAACCAAGCCAAAATTTTAAAAGCTAATGGCCCCTATTGTGAATCTGAAATGTCATGTAATTAATGGGCGTAAAATACCATTTTGACTGTATGAAAAGGTCTTATGACCAGAGATTATTAAAATTTCGATTTTTACTACAAGTGGTTGTGTTTCGTTTCTCTTATTTTCAGAGTTAAGATTTTTTTACAATTTTTTTTTATTCGAAAACAAAATTTAGTCGAAAACACATGTATTTATTATTGCGAACCATACGCAAAACTTGCGGAACTTAAACAAATTAATATACCTACGGAAATCATCAAAATCGGGGCTATATACCCACATTTATACTTTAGAAGCTTGAAGCTCAACTTTTTTAAAGACCTTATTGATACGCGATCGTCTTACGGCATGTCACTGAAGCTTAAATGTCTCACAGTGTTATTTTCTTATGTATACATATTGAATTGAATTGAATTGAAATGAGATGAATGAGTGTCTTTTTTAACTTCTAGCTTCAAATTCAACTTCATTGAAGGAACCGGAGTGTTAGCCCGTCACTAACTCCCCGTCTAGTAGTTTCCTTCCGGTTCTATGAAATTTCAAACGTTTTTTTCACCCCTTGTTTACTTTTCATTTTCAGAAAACGTGAACAGAAATAACTTGAAACTTATTATCATCATTACAAAAACAGAAAAAAAAAACACAATGAAAACAAAAGAGAAAATTTAAAGTACCTTAACTTGTCAAACAGATTGTAATAATATCCCATTTGGAATGAACAAAACCAAAAACAACAACAACGAACAAAATGTCTCCTTCAAAACGAACACAAATCTAACAAAACTTCCCTCATCATCTCAACTCAAACCAACAGCCTCAATTGTGCGGTTTAAAGAACATTAAAACTCTTCTACTTTCCTTCGAAGATTTCCGCATCGTGGTTGCACTTCACCGCCAAAGGAGACCGCCCACTCTATAGCAATCTTTGAGGTTAAATCGACATCTCAATCGCATTGTCTACCCTAGGAGTCATCGTTGTCGATGGATTCTTACCATCATCCATAGAGATGAAAAGATGGAGTGAGCCCCGTTTATAGTCATGCCACATACCTTTTATATGTACATACATATACACGAGTATACTGAGCGCAAGGGTCTGCATACACATGTGTGTTTGTGTAAAAAAAAGGACCCATAAGATTATCCTTATTCCCCTTGCTCTTGTCATCCAACCATACCAAAAGAATAGAGGCAATGAAAATCACAAAATTGAGGAAAAAGAAGCAACAGCAGGGAAAGTTAAAGTGTTGTTGTTTTTTCTGTTATTTTTTTTTTTTTTTTTTTTAATTCGTTAAGGAAAAAAGAACTTCCTGTCATGTCGCCCGCATATTTTCCTCATCGAAAAGTGGCTTTTTGTAGACATTTTCCTAGCTCTCATCCTGTCATTCTCTTTTGGCTACCACGGTACTCTCAGTCAAGGATGAAAGTGATACGCATGCGTCACTTTGAGCTAATTATGTAAAATAGATATTGCACACATGAAGGTGGTTGGTATTGTTTTTTCTTTTTTTCATTTTTTTGTCGCCCATAAACCCCCACAAGTCCACATTACCATCACCCTCACTGCATACATTTTATCGCATTTCCTTGACTTTAGGAAAAGACCTAATGGGGTAAATTCCATCGCCTGGATAGAGATTTGAATGGTTGGATGGCTTGCATGCCGCCTCTGGACTTTGTTGCCTCCTGCCGATGGATGCACGGTTTGCTCCTTTTCCTATGACAATGGCAGAGAAAATAGCTTTCGTTGGACCCACCGATGTCGTCGCCGTGAGGGGTTTCAATTCTTTGAAATTTACAATTTTTTTTATTTTGTTGATGTTCCCCTCGGAGTTGGAAAATAGAAAAACTGTAGTTTTTTTCAGTCGTCGTTGTTTTCGTTGTCGTCGTCGTTCGTTCAAATATCCTTTCTGCGTTATCCTGGTTGGACACATTGTTTTTGCTATTTTTCTAGCAATCAGCAAAATTGAATCTGTTATTTCTTTTGCATGTCAGAGAACAGAAAACACAGATGCACCAAGCACCAGGCACCATGAAGTATTAGACAGCAGGCAGCAGGCATAGGCGCAGCAGTATACCACCACCCATCATCACAGTGGAACAGTGTGCACAAAAAAGCAACCAAAAAAACAAATAAAAAAAAACCCCACACAAAAATAAGAGAGAATCAAACGATAACATCTATCGGAAATATTTCAATGCCTGTGGCATTTAGATATTCTCCTCTGATGCGATTGTTTACTCAATGTGATTATGTGTGTGTTTGCAGATGAGAATGATGAAGAAAAACATGGGATTTTGTTTCTTTTTTTTTGTTATTGTTGTGATATCCTGCTGAGAGCGGCTTTGGTGGTGCGGGTGCTTTCTATTTTTGCTATACAGAGTTGCGAACATAGGAGAGAACGTAGAGGTAATTGTTTTTGCACGAATTTCATTTAGAAAAGGGGTGTGACGAAGTTCTAATTATAACAAAGTGGTCGCTTCTAATAAAATAAAATTGGATTGGTAGTGGGTTGCCAACAAAAGATTTTATTATGACAACCACAGGATTTTACCTTTGTTTTCTTTTTCTATCTTTCTTTCAATTTTTGTTTGTGTTTGAGATATGAAAAATTAGGTAGAAATTGTTGCCAAACAATTTTGCTCTCGAAAAAGTTTTCATTCGAACCAAAAAATATATGCAAAAGTTAAAGTAGGTCAGTAAGGTTATAGAGCAGCAGCAGGTGAACAATGTGGGTGTTTACACTTTAAAGTTATTCTCTGCAGTCTGGTTTATTATGGTGACCCTATATCAAATACCATCAGGAATCATTATATTATAGAAAAATAATCTAACAATATGAGAGGGTGCTCGCACTCTTTTGGCAAATCCCTTGTAGATTTAATCGGAGGATTGCTTTAGTTTTGAGAAAATCCTCCTTTAAATAAATCTTGCCAAACAGAAGGCTTTTGAAAACTATAAGTCTTGGCATCAGATTTAGGGAATGTTTGTTAGAATTAACTTTATGGTAAATAAGTAATTTTAAGGACTGGGTTATGTGATTAATTCATAGATTAAGTTACATACTTCGTTTGTGTACATGTTTTTGTCAAAAATTAAAATTTTTGTCGCAGTCATAACATAACTCATAAGTCGTAGCTTAAATTATCCTTTTTGACAATGGAATATTGGGGTTTCCTATATTGCACTCTGCTAAAAAGTCTGCTGTAGAAAATTCTATTTGAATTGTGGCCGTTTTATTTGTTTGTTTGTTTTTGTATTTTACCTCCTTTGTCTTATTGATTCTGGTCATTAGATTTTTAAACCAGAAAAATATCAGGTTACCCTGATATTACAGCTGAAATACCGGTAAATGACAACCGAAAGTAGTAAATCACTGCCAAAATTGGTAAATCAGATCCGAAAATGAAGGAGAAGCTGACAAAACTGGTAAATAATAGCAAAAACTGTTTAATCTTGGTGTCAAGGAAGCCCAACTCACGACAACTTGACTCAGGTGAGCGTATTGTTTAGGTTTAATTTTCTTTTAAACGGGATAAAACTTTGCATACATCCAACCACTTTTTGCACCAGAGTCGACTTGTAGTGAATCGGGCTTTAATCACAGCCAACACTGATAAATCATAGCTTAAAGTGACAGTAAAAGTGTTGAATTGCAGCCGAAACTTTTAAATCAAAGCAAAACTGGTAAATCGTAGTCGAAACTAGCTGAAACTGGTAGATTGCAGGTGAAACTAGGAATTCAAAACTAAAACTAGTAATTAACTGCCAAAACTTGTAAATCACATCAAAAATTGACAAATCCAAGTCAAAACTGGCAAATCACACCCGAAACCTGTAAATTACAGCAAAACTGGTCCCAAATCACGTTAACGGAAAATGATAGGACTTTATCTTTTCAAATATATGTGTTTATCAATTTAATAGAATAAATAAAGAGAGACGATATCGTCCTATTGTTTTCTTTTTCGTGATTTGAGCTCTAGTAAATCAAAGTTGAAAATTAGAATTCGTCTTTCAGGAGACCCCTCACCATTTGGTAAAAAGGAAGATTATTTTGGTAAGTAAGTATTTGATTTTATATATAAGTATGTATTTATTGATCGACTTTTTTCGCTTCAAGAGCCAAGCTTCAACTGATGTTTGTTAAAGTAAGTTGTGTAGCGTAAGGAAGAAAATATTAATTTTTCATAAATTCTTACTGCGCTTACTACGTCATTTATTGTTTTCTCTGCGATTTATGCTTGATCATAAATGATGATCTTATAAAATAGTGTTATTTGGGTCACATAGGAGGCGGAGAGATAGAATATGTATTACTTTATTACAAACTTTTACTACCATTTGGCGATAGCACAATACGAAAAAAAACGGAAGAAAACTCACCTATAACAAAGTTGAATAAAAGCTCTCAAACAGTGGGCACACGATGTCACGGAATTATAAACTTATCTTTATGGTTGAGCTGTAAAATTTAGATTAGTTGGGAATGATCTGAGAATTAATCAATAATTTCTTGAATAAAATTAAATTAAAAATAACCTCCAAATAATCCTTTATACAAGTTTTTTGATTAAATTCAACCTTTTGCAAATGTATTTTTGCATCATCTTTTTCTTCAATTGAAGCATAGTTTTACATATTAAGAGTATTCATGCAACGATGTAAATCGTTGAGTAAAATTACCATTTGTGTAATTTTCCCGCTTGGTTAATGAGCTGTCAAAATTTATATAAATTACACAAATTGGATAAAATTCCCCAACAAGTTTGCTATGTTAATCGATTGGGTAAGCTTAGCCAAATGTCATTCTGACTTTTTTATTATAATCTAACATAAAATACAAAAACACATACTTCTGATTTAATTACTCACAATTTACACTATCGATTTCAAGGGTTAATGCAAACTTTTTTTGTAAACTTACGAATTTACACAAATGGGAAATTAACGCCGTTGCATGAATATCCTTACTATATCATCTTAATGTCATAGCCACAAACACAACATTTTATTGCGAACCGTGAATTTTATGTGTAGTTTGCAGAACGGTTAATAATATCTTGCAAAAGAATTAATTTTTCAAAATAGTGAAATTAATTTAAACTTTAAGTAGCCTTTTACTTCGTGAAGGTGGTATTTTGCGATGGGAATAATAAATAAATATGTTAATGCATAACGTTGAACCTTAACAACATGCGAAGATTAAGTAAAGATACCCACCAATCAATACAAGAACCTGCAAAATAGCCAAACCCTATCGTATAACAAGCACGCTATGATGAATCATTTCAAAATTATAGCTTAGTTACTTTTAGTTACACAAGAGTATCCTTTTAAAGGTAATATACCAACAATTATGCCCTAAAAATATCTGTGAAATATTTGTACGTACGAGTGAGTATGTATGTTATATTCTTTTCGCAAATACACAAACGACGCCGTCATATCATATAATTTCATGCAGCAGCAACAAAATCAGAGCACACTCTCGAAATTTAGGAATAAGACATGACACACATATGTCAAATCTATAAATTTTATAGAAAAATACAAGAAGGAGGCGGAACCCATGTCCCAATATTTTAACCGACCGACACACAACCAAAGCACATCGTTTAAATTCTAAGGACTACTTTTATCATGCAATTTTGAACAACAAAGTTGTTTGTCTATTTGTTCTCAGCAATGACGACAACGACGACGACGACGACGCCGACGGTGGCAGACGCGGTGGCGGTGAAGGTGGCAGCGGCGGCATGTTTCAGTTGTCAGAGCGGTCTGGCAGAACATGAAAAAGCTAAAGTTTTCAATCTAATATGAATGTGTATAGGCTGTTTATGTATGTTTGGATGTTACAAACGCTATCTATAGGATATCTATTTATTGTGAGGATTCGAATATCAGGACATCTACGGCTGTGGAATGTGAACGCAAGCCCATTCTCGAAGCACCACAATTCACAACCGTAGCACAATTTTCTGCTTGTCTATTGTGTTGTTAAATGAAATGATTGATCAAATAACAATAATCACGGCAATATAGACTATAGCAAAGTCTAGCGACGATTGTTCGTTCGTGTATCGGTTTCATTATTTATTGATTGGTGCTAATCGCAGATGGGGATAACGCATTTCAATGATTATAGTTTTGTTATAAGTATGTGTACAACAACATGTATTTATAAAGATACATTGGAAGAAAAAAAAAACAAAAAATTGTGTAATTTTTTTTCAAGATATCACTATTTTATCGAGGCTTTTATTTAAACAAAAAAAACATATCTAGTTCTAATGCGAACCAGAACATTGAAGGGATTGATTTGGTTAGGTACCCTTGTATACCGAATCATCATCTCTCATTCAAATTGTCGATGCCATTCCGATTTTGAACAAACTCCTACTATTTCTCATTGTTGCTCACTTCCTAAGATTGAAAATAGTAATTTAGAAAGTGTTTATAATTGCAGTTGCCATTTGTAGTGTTCGGTTAAACAGAGGCTGGAAACCTTGCTATAGTTTTTTTTGCAGCACACGAAGTCAATCTCTAAGAAACCTTTATTTTTCAAATTGAGAATACTTCATAATTGTTTTAAGAAACAAAATGTGAAATATGGTTACGCATACGCCATAGTGAACCTTAAGCATATGTTTAAAATTTCAGTTTTAGATAGTTTCATCTAGAAGGAATAATTGTTTTAAAATACAAAATGCGAAATAAAGGTTACGTATACGCTAGAGTGAACTTTAAACATGTATCTTAAATTTCTAGAAAGAATATTTTTGTTTTTCGCTCAAAAACAAATCTATTAACATTTGAATATCGAATGGGCTTATTAGTTAAGATACACAATTATATGGTCTCACGATTTAGAAATAAATGATTCAATCCAACAAAACAAAGAGATTGATTTGATAATGAGATGGATTGGCACCATGGCATAAGGACCTATCAGTAAACCTGCAGCCATATTATTGAATAACTTGGAAGGAGGTTTTAAGAACTTTCGTATAAAGGATATTAATTACTTTTATTTTGTTCTACATAAATTACTCAGCTATATCAGGTTCTTGTTTAGCTGTAGCCCTATAAGAAGTATTCTTTTATCATAATAACACTTCTCAACAAATTTCGTTGTAAAACTACCATTTAATGTCCAAAAATAGAAAAAATAAAGTTCAAAATATCAGATAGTTGTCCGACATGCATTTAACTAGTTTTTAAATTAGTTTGTGATCGTCAGAATGGTTAGATATTTAAACATAAATTTAAAGCTCGTTATTACCATAATTGACGATCAGATATAAAAATTGGGATTGTGTGTTGAAACAAACCTAATTTAGTACCTCTTCGACTAGAAAAACACCTCCCTCTTTAGATGATTGCAAAAGATTTGTAAGTGGAATCGTATCAAAATTATTATAATACCGCAGGGGTATTGCTTTCTGCTGGTGGCCGTGCTTTAAGCCATACTTCGCTCCTCATCTTCCAAACAAACTACATTCAATTTCTTTTGTTTTTTGTCCACAAACTAATAAGTTTTTGCCGAGCCAGTAATTTTTAACTTATAAACTTTTAAAAACTAAAATTTTCTTGGAACCACAATGTCTTGTTTTCTGAAAGATTCTATACCATAAATTCTACTTGGTAGGATTATGGCTAACAATTATTGTATAATTAGACTTCTTTGGTATGTTTATTAGTAGTCTTGTATTTTTCATTTAAAATTAAAACCGAAAATGGGAAACAACCTTCTCTTTTACCTACTCACATACTTACTTACTTATATGTATGTCAATTGGTAAAATAGTTTTATCACTAAGAAAGATGCTTCCAGTCAGTGAATTGAAATATACAAATATACCTTACAATAAATAAGGTTTTAAAACATCAAGTTGGAATATTTATCAAATATCAATTTATAAATTGATAATTTGATTATATAATCACACTATTTCAATTCAACAAAAAAAAAACAAAGTAGCCAAAAATTTTTTGAGGAGGATACTCTCTTTTCCTTTTCAATTTAAGGTATATTTCTACCAAATTTATAATAATTTATTTTTAAAGGTGACTTTCGTGTTTTTACTACAAACTTAAGTGAGATTATTCAACTGCAAAGTTTTTGTTTTCGTATATGCATATTGAAATAATAGACAACCCCAAATTAAGAGATAAAAGTACACTGTGGCATATACGCAACTTTACTTTCATTCATTTATTTTCTATTTGTCTTGCAAAGGTTAGCTTTATAAATAAAAATAATAGTTTTCATGGAATACAAAAATTGAAGCACAAGAGTACACTGTGGTGTATACGCAACATTATTTTTAAGTTTTCTGTTTTTGGTCTTCATGATGAAGACCTATGAGAAAAATATGACGAAATGGCTAAACATTTTAATGAAAGGATTTCAATGCCAGTAAACGCTAAAAAACACATTTTAATTTCGGTTTTTAATTTCTTTAGTACTCAAATTATAAATAACTTTTACCTTGTCAAATATAATTATTTATTTATGTATTACATTTAACAAAAGACATAAGATCATCCTAAATGTTATTTAAAATTGCGCGGACCGGATCTTGAAATTAATTTGCTCCATAAATGTATTTGCGCTAACCCGACGCAAGTTACTAAACTCATTGTGCTGCAAACTTCCAAAGCTTTTCTATTAATTTGTCTTGTCAACCCCGTTAAAAAACGTCCAACTATTGATTTCAGGTTCAGTAAACACTGGATATACAAAAATTCTACAATTATTCTGGATTATAGTAGGGTAACTGGAAAAAACTGCTTAAAATATCTACTTGGAATAATAATTTCTCAAACGTTTAGGTCTTGGCTTCTAAATAAAGCTTCCAAACGCGAAAAAAAATCATCTTTTTTAAGTTGCTCCCTGCATTGCATATCTAAGAACTACAGAGGATTCGATAGGAAGAAGATGCGACTTCTAAAATGTATGAAGCTCCATGAAAATAGTTGACCGAATACAAAGGAATAGGTATAGACATTAAGAAGGGCAGTTAGAATTCTGTTTTTAATACATTTCTAGACTTCCATGTCATAGATCTTATTAGATAACATTGAAGTTTTTGGTGCTTTCCAAGCAAAACTCATTGCAAATCGGCAAAGCGAAATTCAACAAAAACAGTATCGTTAAATTTAAATCAAAAGTGCCCCATAATGATCATGAAGAGCAAGAAAACAAAAATCAAAAATAATGTTGCGTATACGCCACAGTGTACATTTATTTCTAAATTCGGAGATGTTACTTTGTGTTGTTATCTACTGTTTCAATGTGCACATGAAAAAAAGATTTTATTAAAAAAAAAGAAGTCGAACAGTTTTGCAATTGCAGAATTTTGTAGTAAAAACCGATTTTAAACACAGAAAGTCACCTCATATTACCTACTTTAAAAATAATTTGAACATTTGTTTGTCTGTCTGTGGACGCATGTCGCCTTCAAATTTTATATACATTTAATAAAATTTTGTTAAGATATACATACATTTTGTTTTGGAGATGAAACTTTTTAAAATGTTGGCCCTTATTAAAAAAAGTTTCTGAAACATGCGAAGAAACGCAAGCATGGATATCTGCTAGTTTATTAAAAAAAAAATAATAACTGACGACTGATCCAAATTAAAAAAAAAAAAAAGAAAACGATTTATATTTTATGAAGATTGGAGTGCAGTGATTGAAGGAATCACTTTTTAGGCACAATTTACGAATAAACAAAATTAAAAATTCCTTATTTGGCATTTTCAAATATAAATTATTTACGTTCTTACTTTGATCTTTATTTTAAGATAGGTTGGTATGTATGAGTATGTAGGTACCTACTTTTAACATAAAAACTATCTAGAACACACATCTAAACTATTTTACAAAAACTTTTGGGTATGTGCACGTAGGTAGGTACCTACTTTCTCTCTCTGTTATCAAAACATTTTAGTTGAGAAATTTTAAATTTTAATATCTTTGATCTTTCTTATTTTAAGGAAAGGAATTTTACTGGGCCGATCAGTACCTCATCTCTACTTTATAATATTTTAAATTTGTATCCTCTAAAGTCTAAATGAATGACGACATAAATTCCTGACTAGAAACTTTGGTTATTTATGTATTTTTGAATATCTCAATCTAAAAATAACTGTATGTATGTACATACCTACAACCAAAAGACTATACCAGGATAACTCGTTTTTCAAAGCCTAATTGCATGGAATGTTATTTTAAAGACGAGAAATTCTATCTAGGGATTTTTTATATTCATCAATCATGCAAAAATGAAACAACCTGCCGTTGAATATTTTCTGATAGCTGCAAATTTGTAACACATCCTCGTGTAAACATGTTAACACAACCCCTTACTCAATCAACTATACGAATCGGCAAAAAAATAGATATAAAAAAATCAAAAAAAAAAAAAGGCGTGTATGTAAGTACGATTTTCTCTGAACAAAATCAAAATTGCCTCTCTGTCTGAGTATTCGCTTTTCGCCAAACAACATAAACAAACCCAATATTCCCCAAACAGTGTCAATATTTCTCTACAAAAACCATCGACTATGTGATAACCAAGAAAAAAAAATTCAACAAAATCCATCACAAATTACCATCTCCATTCGACAGAACCGCTAAATCAACCCCGCTGATAGGTACACAAATAGGAAATATTTTCGATATCATCTCCAAGCCCTGCCAGCGCCTTGCCTTGCTTTGCCTTAGTTTGCTTTGCTTTTGCCACCTTGCTATGCCCACCATACCCTCATTGTGTTGCTACTGCTGTGCCACAAAGTCAATCTGTCAAAAAAAGAATGTTTGTCAAGTGACAAAATATTTGAAGGGGACAAGAGCACAGAGCAAGTTCTTCTCCCCAGCAAAACCAACGATAGAAGAGCAGCAACTAGAGCTTTAGGGAAGAACAACAATAAAACAAAAAAAAAATGAAAAAAAAGGATTTCACTTGGTTGAACATACAGTGTTGACGTTGCTGATGACGTTCGCATCGGGTCCCTGATCCAATTTAAAAACCAAAAAGTAAACGCATTGAACCAAATATCTATTTACAACGATTTTTTTTTTTTTTTTTTGCGCACAGAGAATTGTTACACAAAAGCAGTAGGTAGTTATAGTGCTCCATGATCTCCCCCCATAACCCCCCGCCATTCTTCTTTCCAGAAGTAAGTAACACAAATCAGGACGAAACAAAAACCAGCTAGCACTCTGAAACCGTTTTTTAGGGCGTGAAAAAAAAATACCCCAGTTATATAACAAACAAAAAGGAAAGAACAATGAAATATAATTTTTCGCTTTGTTTTTTGTCAAGGATCTGATAAAGTAATTTTTAATTAAAATTAACATACCTTGCTGCTTTTCAACACACAAAATAAAAAAGGTCCTCGTGCAAGTGGAAAACTTCACAAACACTTTTCAATTCCTGCCACGAAAAGCTTAATCCTTTGCATAATCGTTTTTTTTTTTTATTTATTTCTTTTTTTTATTGCTCGTGCAAATGTATTTTTTAGCAAAATTCTATTGTGTTCTTGTTATGATTTCCACTTTGAGCAAACATTTGAACGAAGACGGAAAAAAAGGAAAAACACTCACACTCACATATATATAAGACGAAAACGCTAAAAGGCACAAAACAATCAGAGCGTAGTTTTTCCTTAGCCAGCAGGATTAAAAAAAAATATATAGTATAAGTATAAAGTTACGATAACGAAAAACGACGAGGAACAACGACAACGAGCAGCAGAACAGAACGAACACACAAAAACTACACTCTCTGCTCTTTTGTGTTATCCTTTTTATCCTTTATTTCTCATTAGATTACTCGCGCTCTCTTTCGCTCCTTCCGTTTCCGTCGTCACAGATGCAGACTCAGAAATATGTAACTTGATGAGATAAATGTTGAATGAGCTCTGCTTGCTATACTGGACTGGACAATAACTATATCGAGGTGGTATTTTGTCGTCGTCAAAAAGGCAACACTCGAAATTACAACATTAATTCAGAGCCTCGAAAACGCCTTTTTTTTTGTTTGAATATGCAAAATAAACGAGCTTCCATAAACACTTTCACACACTTTCACTTTAGTTTTCACTGAATTTCGAACTTTTTTTTTGTATTGAAGTCGAATCGAATTGAATCTCTCTTGGATTTGTCAAAGTTGTCGGGTTTTCGTCGTTAAAACAGGCCAGTGACTGGGGTTTCTTTTGTTTTACTTTGCGTCTACAAGACGATTACGATTAAAATACAGCACAGGAGAAAGTGCCTGTGTACCTGCAAAAGGGAGGAAGTATAATGGCTTTTATAATTTTCCTTCGAGACATGTTTTTTTTTATTCAAAAACGCATATATAATTTGAAAAAGGTTTTTTTTTCACTTTATATAAGTTAAAAACAAAATATAATGCTAAAGTTCTCCTTTTTTGAAAACCAATTTGTAGGCAACAATTGCACTGATGATTGATTTCAAGTCAAAATGAGAGAAATAAAGATATAATTAGGAGATTCCTTGGCAGGGCAAACGATTTTTTTTTTATTTTTTTTTTTTAGAAGGACATGAAAGTGGAAAAGGATTCCTCACATACACACATAAAAGAGAAGAAATTTTGGAAAATGTTCTTTTTTTCCAATTGACACAAAAACTGATTTAATGTCTTTTTATTTTTGAATTTAAATTTAACACAAAAGATGTATGAATATTTTGAATAGAATCCTTAAATATCCTTGATTTTCCATATTTTCCTTCACACGCGATTCATTTGTTCTGGGAAAAATCGTTTTACATTTTCATCCAAGAAAACACATTCCCATCATTCGAGGAATTGGTAGAACGAACAAAAAAAAACAGGAAACATAGTTCTTTTTCTACACTTCTCTTGAAAAGTATATACAAAAAAATGTTTAATTTTTTATTTACTACTTTTGTAATGTAAAATTATTAACTTTTTTGAAATTATTTATGTATATTATTTGTGGATTATAATTTTTTCTTAATTTATATTTTTTTTAATTTATTTTTTAATCCGTTTTTTTGCACGTCTTACTAGTCTGCCTGCCTGCGGAACCGCCCTAAACAGTCAGAGGAAAACTAAACGAAAAGTTGGTGAATTTAACGATACAACGAGATGTGAGTACAACGACGACGACGAGGACGACTTCGCTTCAACGATATAAAATAACAAGAAGAGGATTCGTTTATATTCCTGGTTTTGCTGGTTTTTAAGGATTCGACTCCCTAGCCTAGCAGAAGAGAGAAAGAGAGGAATTATATGTTAGGCAATCAATATCAATGCAATTTCTCCAAAAAATCACTGTTGTTTGTATGTGTTGTGTTTGGTTTTTTGTTTGAATTGACAGTTGAGTTCTCTCTTAGCCGTTTTGTTGGTACGACGAAAAGTATGGTATAGTGTTTCATTGTTGATAGATAAAGAACTTTGTATCCCTGTGTTTTGTGACTGTGAATCTGAGGATGTGCAGAAAACTTTTTTGGAGAGTGTTTGTTGTTGTTAATGGTACTGGTACACGTCAAGAATTTAGTTATGTGTAGGTACTTTGTGTAGGTACCTTGTTACTCTTTATGCAAAACGTATAACTTGTCTCTTTTGTAAAGTTTTTCGTTAAGTTCAGGATAGCCAACATTTAAAATACAAAATTGAGCTTATTTTAAAGGATGTTCTCAACTATTGCAAGGATTTGTATTACAAACTAAAATAATCCTTTTAAGAATCATAAGCGAAGACAAAATATAAATTAAATCAAAAAGAAATAAAATGCACTTTTTTGCTCTTGAAATACTAACTGGGATTTACTTTAAGTACCGTTCTTCTAGTCAAAGTGAATTGGGACAAATCCTTGGAATAATTTGAAACTATGGAACATGCATATAAATATTATAAATTTACAAAAAGAGCCTTACAACCTGATTGACTTGGAATGGTTTACGTGAAAAGCTTTTACTTTACTTTAGACAATCCTCATGAAAAGACGGCTATATCGCTTAAGACTTTTCAATGATTTTCACGTAGATGTTAAGGTCTTGTATATGTTTTTTTTAGAGAGGACTTCACTGCGCAAATGATAAGAAAGGATAATTATGCTTTGTTTGATCTTTGCACTGGCGTCATTTTGGTATTTAATAGTGGTAAACAAAAGTCTCTAAATACTTCCAAGTTATATAATATTTCTAACGCCAGGTTTTTTCCAAGTGGTTAGTCTGAAGCCTGCCTTTTCGTTGACAGCATAATATTATGCATACATACCTGTATCCCTGGTGTTGACTTCACAGTGTGCAAAATTGCTTCAAGTACGCGCATTACCCTTTTCTTTCTCTCATCAAAAACTTTCTCGACATCAAAAGCGGAGGGTCACTCTCCTTGAGATTTAAGATGACACGATCAGCTAAAGATCTAACTGTCTCTTGCGTTAAAAGCTTGTTGAAGTCAAACTTTCTATCAACATCCAATATTCGTTGGGATGCCATAATGAATATCCTTCTCTGTAATCTAGCACACAAACAGTAAAAAGAATATATTAATTTTTTTTTTAAACTTAAAATTGTATCTTTTGTTATTAATTAATGTATAAGTAAAAATTAAGCTAAATTTATTAAATTTCCAAGTCCAACTTAAGGTACTATAAAAGACTCAGTCTTATTTGTACACCATTTTGAAAAATAAATTGAACTACCTATAAGAGTGTATGTTGGCTTATTGGGACGGTCGGACATACAGGATACTTGCCCAAAGCGCAAAGTAATCAATTTGGTTGACAATTTGTTGATCAGCTAAGTGATAGTTGACTGTCATACTTGTTCTCGGGAAGGTCGTGGCAATGCTTCCTTGCATCGAAGCCTCAAATCGCGAAAGTTTTGGGAGTTGTAAGCTATTTAAAGGTTAATGCACGCTACAAGAATGCTCCTTTATTTATTTTTTTATTTATTTTAAAGTTTAATACTTTCAAAATGTAAACTTCAAGTTTAAGACTTTTGTCTATTTATTTAAACGTAAGTTCACTATTTGCTATTGCTTAAAACTGATTAAAAATTTGTAACATGTACATGCATATATGCGTGCAAACTTTTTATATTATTTATTTATTGTAATTTTTGAATAAAGATCCCCTGAAGAGGACAGCAATCCCTGTCGAAACGTTGGGAACAAAACAATGTAACTTGTTTCATTGCTATTACCAGTGACCAAAAAAGCTGAGCTACGATCTTATCCAACATCCAATGTTAAATTCAAGTTGATCAATTAATTCAATAAAGATTGTTCGTATAGCAAACTCTTATTGCTTATGATTTTTCTATCTGCTGATCTAACAGCTGGATCCACAATGTTTCCGAACGGCCATCCTCATTGTACTCGATTGCTCTTTCAAATTCTTATAGTTTTGTGAATATTTTAAAGAAATAGCTCTATTCAGATCCTCGCGATTTATTAAAAGTTTTGTAATCAAATAAAGTACGTCGCCATCATTGGAAAAAAAGCGTTCTGAAAATGCCAAAACTACCAAAAATCGAAATAAAACAAAGAAATTATTTTTTTTATATATATATATATTTCAATCAAATATTTTAATTTGCCTATAATTTATTATAATATTCATATTTATTTTTTTATTTAGTTTTTTCTGTATTTTGTTCTATATTTTATGTTTTATCCACAAGATTATTATATTAATGGTTTAGTATTTGTTTTTGTTTTTATTTGTTTATTAAATATTATTTGTTGTTTTTGTTTATTAAATTTTATTTTTTTTTGTTTATGATAAGTGCACTTGCCAATTTATTAGATTAACTTCATTTATGTTATCATGTTTATTTTCATTAATAATTTTGATTTCTAGTAAAAATTGTTTAGTTTATATAATATATATATTTGTTGTTTTCCTTTTTTTTGTAATTTTGTTTGTTCGTTTTTTAAACATTCTTGTCTTGTCATATAAGGTATTTTTTTTTTATTTTTTATTATTTTTTAACTTCTGTTTAAGATATAATGAAGGCGTATAATGTATATTTATATTTTATGAATTAATTTTAAGTGTTTATTTATTAAGCTTAGCTTTTAACATAAAATGTGTCCCAACAATTTATTTATTTGTTAATTTTTTTTTTTTGCTTTTTTTCTTTTCATTTATGATTTTTTTTTTTTTTTTTGTTAACGTCTTCTACTAAAAATCTATTCTAATGTATGCTCTCAATGGACAATTTGAACAACTGGTTTCGCATAAAAGAAAAAAATGCCTACTCGTATATTTAGTGTGAAACGTATTTATAAATTTAAAAGCGTAATTAAGACAAAGATAAATTGGCGTTCTTTTGTTTTTGTTTGTTTCAATGTAATATCGGTTTGACTGCCGGAAATATAATTTAAAAAAAAAGATGAAGAATTATATTTAAATAAAAGAAATTATGTCATGTGGTTTTGGTTAGAATGAATTGATACTTAAATGGAATGATATGATTAGTAAAACATTAAAGGGCCCTTCGGTGATACGAAACTTAAATATCTAAGTTCTACTTTGTCTTCTGCGCAAGCTTTGGCATAAAATACTTATGTTGATCTTAAATGATTAAGTTTCGCTTCAGCAAACGGCTCTAAATGTATCTGATAAAATAAAAATTATTATTATTTTCTATATGAAAAAATTGAGAAATTAGACAATACTTTTGTTTAAAATAAAAATGAACAATCAGACTTTCAGCTATAATATTCTTCTTTTTTTTCAACATTATCACAAAGTAATTTTTAATTTAAAACTTGTTACAATCATAATCATCCACACTGGGAAATCTCAGACAAGTCACTACCACGAATGGATTCTTTGTGAGTGTCAACGCTTCTCTTCCCATGTCATCTCAACTTGAGACACCTCATCTCAGCCAACTGCAAGATATTCGGAGTTGGGTTATCCGGAGTTCAGGTGAATAAAATTGAGGTGAGAATAGGATTAAATTAGCTGAGATGAGTTTTGCTGAGGTCGGTAACAAAAAAGTATTATTATTATAGTGAACTGCCTACGTTTACTCCAATGGCACTTGTGATAATGTTGAATTGAATTTTTATAAATAATAACTCAAAGTTCATGAAAACACAGCCAATGTCAATCTTAAACCATTATCCCTACTTCGCAAAAGGGGTTGTATGTGGTGAGATCAACGTATATTTCGCCCAGATGGTGAATAGAATTATTTCAATGAACTAACTAATATTAATATTTAATTGGATAATGTGTGTTTTAGAAAACGAAGAGGTAATTATGATTGTTTTATTTTAAGAAAATTAATTTATTAAGTGATACTTTTTTTCAAAGACTCAAGCATTATAGTTTGTGAGGTGTAATTGATGTGAAAAAGAAAATCAAATTAGAGGAGAAACTTTCATAAGACAATCATTCAATTTCCACAAAAAGCCATTAACATTTTATTTTTAAACTTAACATCAACAAATTATAAATTCTTAGCTCATTTCTTGGAAATAAATAAACAAATTAATGATTTTCCCCAAAAAACTTATATCACTTCGATTTTGTGTTTTAACAATTTAAAATTAATAATTAATAATTAAAACTTAAAAATACATTACAAAATAAAATTAAAAAAAATAATATTCAACCTTCATAACACAAGAACCACAACTCTATAAAAAAAATATTAAAACTTAAAAACAAATATATTATATTTTTGTGTTTTCATTTTTTTTTTTTTGTTTAATTTATTTTTGTGTATCTAAAATTTAGTTCTCGTAGCAAAAAATGTTCCATTTTTGTATGCTAGTTTTGCTTCGTGTTAGGAACGATTTTTTTATTTTTATTATTTTATTTATTATATTTATTTATTTATATTAGTGTTTATTAGAATATATGTATCATTGTATTAAACAATAAATTAAATTTTATAATTAACGTAACAAAATAATGGTTTCGTATTTTGTTTTCTTTTTTTTTCAATTTTGTTTGTTTGTTTGTTTAATTCTCTTTTGACATTGCCGTTGCTAGTTAACCTTATTAAATTTGTTTGCACGTTATTTTATGTTTTTTTTATCTTATAAAAGTAAAAAGTTTATACAACACACATGCAAATTTACCAATTTTCAGTTATGATTCAGTAGACTTCTATGATAGATTGGCACATTAATATATATTTATTTAATTATTCTTTTTTATTGATTTCTTTCTTCTTATTTTGTATTTCCTTTAAAAGTAAAATATTTGTTTACTGGTTTTTAACTTTTTTGTTTATTTAATATATTTGATGATTTTTGTTTTTTTAATTACTTTTTTGAATAATATATTAGGACTACTTTATTTATTATATTATGTATAAATATTTATTATTTTTTTTTTTTGTTTGTTTTTGTGTCGTGTAGTATTTCTGTTTTTGTATTTCTGTATTTATTTATTTTTCAGCTTATATTTATAATGTATAAATATGCATGTTTACAAATAAATTTCTGCATTTTAATCTTATATAATAATTCATTTGTTACTTTTGAAGTATGCTTTGATTTCATTTAGATTAATTTTTGTTTCATTTTTAATTAATATTTTATTTTAATACAATACAAAAAAATATATATGTAAACATAAATTATTTGAAAACAGTCGGAAAAATGTTTCTTTATTACAGAATTTCAGACAGTATTCTTATGATGTATGAAGTATGATATAAATTTTGTACTTAAATTAAGGCTTTGTATCTTTATAGCAATGCAAAAACTACAAAATTGTTAATATTTTGCTGTTGTTATCAAAATAATGTATTTATCAAAATTATAATCCTCAATTTTATTTATATGAAGTTATAATTTTTTTGTATTTATTTAAGTAAATATACATCATCAACTTTTGTTAAGACAAGATTTTAAACCAATTGTTAAGATCTAACTTTTCTAGAGCTGAATAGAATGCATCGCTTGTCGCTCGCTGATATATGTCATGCGAAAAAGTTAAAAACATTTGAACTTATGGGCGATTCGCTGAGCGATGAGTGACGTCATTCTCTTACCGATGGGCGATATCCATACAAATTTTATCTGTCAGCGACGAGTGATGCATTTTGTTCAGCGCTTTAAATAAAAATTATGAGAGGAGCGCACTTCTTTTATTAATGTTAATTTATTATTTAATGATAAAAATATTTGCTTTTAGGAAAAGATGTCAAAATTGGTCTTAAGTTTCTTCTTACACTGCAACTGTACAGGCCCTTTAAGTTTGGTTTAAACTGCATTTTATTCCCAAAAATAAACAACAAAATACTAAATATCTATTAATTAAACTCTCGAAATATATAATAAACATTTGGCTACGAAAAAAGTGCTGTTTGACGTCATGAAAACTATTTGCATATGTGCCTTACTCTGCATTTATTAACACTTATTGCACTTGGAGTCATCTTTCTTTGAGAAAGGCCTACGGAGGAACTCATGAGACTTTTGATACTTTCATTAGCATTTGTGAATGTTATGAAAACACTCGTTTTGTACCTCAACGGTTGATCAACTCTGCCGGCACCTGCTGGCGGCTACATCTGCGTAGCTTTCAATTCGTGTCAAATGAATAAACAAATTCCCAGGGAATGTTTCCCTTCGTCAAAACTTACTAAATGACGCTTATAAATCTCCCTTGGAATTAATGAGTATCGGGAATAATTTCTAGGGAAATTGGCTGTATTAACATAAATTTTTTTAAATATATTTTTAAAATTTGTTGAATTCCTTCCCGCCTGTTCAAAAAAGTATTTCTTGTCGAATTTCTTCCAGCTTTTTCAAACAAAATTCCCCAAAAGAAGCTAATAACTCATTTTATAAAATTGTCAAACTTCAAACCGATTTAAAAACAATTTTTGTAGAAAATTTAAATGAACAATAATGTTTTTGTTAACAATATTTTATTTGCTTTAAATTTCGATACGCAATAATCATTTATTTATTTAAATTTTTTCAGTTATGTTTAAGAGAATTGATACGCCAATTAATTAAAACACCGCGACCAAGTGAAGACGTAAGAAATGTCAAATCTTTTTTCGATCGAATTTCAGACAATTGTTGAAATGAACATTACCAAGGGAAAACAAATCTTAACTCAGAGCTTCCCAGAATTAATTTATGACCACAAATTTGGCTTTTTTCAAACATTTATGTGTAGAATCCAATGATATTGTGCGAAGATTTGTTTCCCGTCAACGAGTCTAATATTTTGAAGGGTGGCACACTATAAAAACAAACAATTTTTACCAGCAATTCTAGCTTTTCATTTTTGACTTGACTTTATTGTATACCACCCAAAGAAAATTAACTAAAGAATACTCCAAAGTATTACGATACAAATTGCTTGAGAAGAACTCGCTATATTTTTGAGAAAATTATTTTTACCTAGAATGCATGACAGCTTAATGCTTGAAGGGCACACACGTGTAGGGTTAACTATTTCACAATGAGCCAAATCTCGCAGTGACTGATTCTATCCTTTTTGATTTTACTTGATCGTTGTATTCTCATTTTTGGTGCCACAGCCTAACAATCAAATTACCTAGTCTATATTTCTTGCTTTATTTTATAACTGTTACTAGGGCGATCAAACCCAGGTTTGTTCTCTTGATCTGTCAAAGATTTTTTTTCGTGAATTGCCAGATCCAAAATAACTTGAGTGTACGAAAAAATAATATTTAAATTTTGTAGGTGCTTGTTTTTTTTTCAGCGATTTATTATTCTTTATTTTTTAGTTCTTTTAAAACTTAAACCTTTAACATGATATAATTTACAAACCTAACGTAACTTTGAATGTCTTGTGCTGCTGATAAAAGTAAAGTTTGATTCAAGGATAAATTTCGTAAAAGTTACATAATCAACAGCAAATATTGTCTTTCAATCATAATTTAACTTCATGCTAAAATAAATATCTTCTCATACCGCGTTCACATATTGCAATATAAATTTTCCGACTATTAAAAAAAAAAAAAAAACATACATGTTTAGTTTATGTACATCGGTCAATATTTCTTTTTTTTATAAATTCTTCGATTTAAGCATGTATGTGTACTTTAATTTTTGTTTATATGCATTAGAATATCTTTAGTATATTTGTACAGATAATTTAAAATAAAAAAATACACATTTCAAAGTTAATAAAAAAAAAATATTATAAAGCGAGTTCTAAAAGCGAAAATATTTAAAGTAAAATTAAAACTTTATTCATTTTAGTATTTATATTTTTTGTATTTACACAATAAAATGTATACAAATTTATCTATATAACATCCTTATACTTGATGCATACATAATATTTTTTAAAGATCCTCCTCAAAAATGTTTCCTTTTTTTTTAGTTCAGTAAAAATAAAATTGTGTTTTTCATGACATCCTAAATTTTTTTATTAATAAATCAACAGTGGGATAAATTATTATTATTATTTACACAGTGGATTTTCTCTTAATGGATAAAATAAAATAAAAATTATTCATAACGTTAAAATATCGCAAACCAGTTGCATTTATTCCAATAACCAAAAATTAAAGTAAAATTTATGAACGAGTATGTATTTTAAAAAAAAAATTGGTTATTAAATCTTTGTGGTTTTGAATTTGTTGATTTTAAAATGAAAGAAAATTAATTTAACTACAGTTTTTTTGTCAGTCTAGTTAATTGTGAATATCAAAAATAAATTGTGAGAAATTGAAGAAATAAACAAAAATTTAAGTTAAAACATTAAAAATAATATATACCCATGCACGCAAACATTAATTATTATAGATAAGTATGTATTTTTTTCGATTTTGCAATATGATTTTCTGCTAAATATTTTCTGAAAACGATATATTTATGTTTTTTTTCTTTCTGTAAAAAGTTTAAGCTATTATAATAAGCACAACATTATTCATTATTTACAGCATAATATGAGTTATTTTTGTTTATTTTTGTATGTGCTTATGTATTCATCGTTATTCCCGGATTTCTTCACGTTTTCTTGTTTTGTGATATTTTTTGTATATACAGTTTACTTAATATAAAATTTCATTGAATAAATGATATTTTTATTTAGTTATCTTTGATTTGTTATGAAAAAAAATTGGTGATATTACAGAGCAGGAAAAACTAAGTAACAAAATTTGAAAAAAAAAAATATGGTATGCCCAATTCAGTTAGTCAGTGATTAATACCTAACTAGTGCTAAAAGCAGAATTAACTTTTTTATAAGAATATATTTAAATTTTTTTTTGTTTTATATAATATAACAATATATTGTTCTTTTGTTTTTGTTTTGTTTTATATAATATAACAATATATTGTTCTTTTGTTTTTGTTTTGTTTTAAATAATACCAGCCACATTAAATATTAATTCTTAAAATGAAAATATTATACATAAAAACTAATATCTAGTTATTAATTAAAAATCTATCTGAATTCGTTAATTAATAATATTACACATACCTTATCTTATCGAACATTACAACTATTACGCGTAAAACAAAATTAAATTGAAAACTTCTATATAGAATTTAATATGAAAGCAAAACTTAAATAGAAAAAAAGTTTGTTCTTTTCTTTAACCCAAGCAGTCACCACCCACTTATGACAATAATATATTTCTAACCTAAAATATACATATATTATTTATTTAAATAATAATAATAATCTTACTACTTATTCGCATTGGCATTAGCTTGAAGTGTTGTGTTGGTGGTTTGTGGTAAGTTGGGCATTGTATCACAACGTCTGTAGTATAGCAGGTAGGGTACACGTGGGATTCTGGGCCGCAATACATTATGCTCACTTACTGGTTTCACAGTACTATCATCGAAACGCAACCAACTTGAATAACCGGTATGGTACACATCCGTCACGTAATGGCCTTTTGATGCCTCTTTGCCATCGTGATAAACTACTGCAAAAAGACGGTAAACGCGCTGTTTTTGCGAGTATTTTTTTGACGAGAGGATTTCTGAAAGCGACAAATTAATGGAATTAGATTATACAAATTAATGGAACTTGAATTAAAATAGAATATATTATTTTTGAAAATTTAAATAGATTCATTAGTATGAAAAAAAAATGATTAATCTTTCTCAGAGTTTTTATGTGTCAAATCAGGAACGTCAATACAACGGTGAAACCTAAAGCGAGATTGTCAATTTATTTGACAAGGGATCTAAAAAAAAATTAACACAGAATGCTTTCTTTTGACTTGCGATATAGGTACTATATATCAAGTTATGCATTCGTACAAAAAAAATATAGAGAATGAGAAAAAAGTGGGTCCGACAATTCTGTCTGTCTGTCTGTATGTATCAGAGACCACAGCCTAAACCGATGGGTCGATTTACTTCAAACTTGGTATGTGGCGTTTTGTGGAGCATATCCCCAGACGTTTTTTGAATTATTTTTTTTTTTGGCCAAAAATAACGGTACCTGTCATAACGTTATTAGATAAACTCATTTTTCTCAAAAACGGTTCCTACGATTTTCATTAAAAAAGTCATGGCAATTCTTTTGAATAAGGTCTATCTTTAAATAGAAATCATTTTTATAAACCGTTATTAACGGTACCTGCCAAAAATTCTTTCTTTTTTAAACACAGCACGTGTTTTTTTATTACAAGTTTTAATCTCTTGCAACAAATGAAATGATATGAAAAGAGACTATTCAGCAACTTCTATACAAAAATAGCACATCGGTGAAACTAAAAGAGAGATTGTTATTTTCGTTGACAAGGGATCCAGTAAAATTAACACGGGATTCCTGCTTTTTTGAAAATATCACTCCTTTTTCTATCACAAGTTTTTAACTCTCATAGCAATTGATATGATATAAAAGGAGTTTTCGTGTGACCCATCCAGAAACGTTTGCACAAATATCACATCATGATATTACGAGTGAGATTGTTATTTCCGTTGACAAGGGATGCAGTAAAATTAACATGGGATTCCTGCTTTTTTGAAAATATCACTCCTTTATCTATCACAAGTTTTTAACTCTCATAGCAATTGATATGATATAAAAGGAGTTTTCGTGTGACCCATCCAGAAACGTTTGCACAAATATCACATCAAGATATTACGAGTGAGATTGTTATTTCCGTTGACAAGGGATCCAGTAAAATTAACACGGGATTCCTGCTTTTTTGAAAATATCACTTCTCTTTCTATCACAAGTTTTTAACTCTCATACCAATTTAAATGATATAAAAGGAGTTTTAATGTGACCCATTCAGAAACGTTTAAACAAAATAGCACATCTAAGTGAGATTGTTCTTTTCGTTGACAAGGGATCCAGTAAAATTACCACGGAATTCCTGCTTTTTTGAAAATGTCACTCCTTTTTCTATCACAAGTTTTTAACTCTTATACCAATTAATATGATATAAAAGGAGTTTTCATGTGACCCATCCAGAAACGTTTACACAAAATAGCACATCAAGATATTAAAAGTGAGATTGTTATTTTCGTTGACAAGGCATCCAGTAAAATAAACACGGGATTCCTGCTTTTTTGAAAATATCACTCCTTTTTCTATCACAAGTTTTTAACTCTTATACCAATTAATATGATATAAAAGGAGTTTTCATGTGACCCATACAGAATCGTTTACACAAATAGCATATCAAGATATTAAAAGTGAGCTTGTTATTTTCGTTGACAAGGCATCCAGTAAAATAAACACGGGACTCCTGCTTTTTTTGAAAATATCAGTCCTTTTTCTATCACAAGTTTTTAACTCTTATACCAATTGATATGATATAAAAGGAGTTTTAATGTGACCCATCCAGAAACGTTTACACAAATAGCACATCAAGATATAAAAAGTGAGATTGTTATTTTCGTTGACAAGGCATCCAGTAAAATTACCACGGGATTCCTGGTTTTTTGAAAATATTACTTTTTTTCTATCACAAGTTTTTAACTGTCACACCAATTGAAATGGTATAAAAGGACTTTTCATGTGACCCATCCATAAACGTTTACACAAAATAGCACATCATGATATTAAAAGTGAGATTGGTATTTTCGTTGACAAGGGATCCAGTAAAATTAACGCGGGATTCCTGCTTTTTTGAAAATATTACTCCTTTTTCTATCACACGTTCTTAACTCTCATACCAATTTAAATGATATAAAAGGAGTTTTCATGTGACCCATCCAGAAATGTTTACAAGCTATTTGTGCAGATCAAGATATTAAAAATAGTGAGATTCTTATTTTCGTTGACACGGGATTCCTGCTTTTTTGAAAATATCACTCCTTTTTCTATCACAAGTTTTTAACTCTTATACCAATTAATATGATATAAAAGGAGTTTTCATGTGACCCATCCAGAAACGTTTACACAAATAGCATATCAAGATATTAAAAGTGAGATTGTTATTTTCGTTGACAAGGCATCCAGTAAAATTAACACGGGATTCCTGCTTTTTTGAAAATATCACTCCTTTTTCTATCACACGTTTTTAACTCTCATACCAATTTAAATGATATAAAAGGAGTTTTCATGTGACCGATCCAGAAACGTTTACACAAATAGCCCATCAAGATATTAAAAATAGTGAGATGTTATTTTCGTTGACAAGGGATCCAGTAAAATTAACACGGGATTCCTGCTTTTTTGAAAATATCTCTCCTTTTTCTATCACAAGTTTTTAACTCTTATACCAATTAATATGATATAAAAGGAGTTTTCATGTGACCCATCCAGAAACGTTAACACAAATAGCATATCAAGATATTAAAAGTGAGATTGTTATTTTCGTTGACAAGGGATCCAGTAAAATTACCACGGGATTCCTGCTTTTTTGAAAATATCACTCCTTTTTCTATCACAAGTTTTTAACTCTTATACCAATTAATATGATATAAAAGGAGTTTTCATGTGACCCATACAGAATCGTTTACACAAATAGCATATCAAGATATTAAAAGTGAGGTTTTTATTTTCTTTGACACGGGGTTGCTGTTTTTTTGAAATTACACTACTTTTTCAATCACAAGTTTTTAATTCTTATACTAATTGATATGATATAAAAGAAATTTTCATGTGACCCATCCAAAAATGTTAAAACAAAATAGCACATCAAGATATTAAAAATGAGATTGTTATTTCCGTTGACAAGGGATCCAGTAAAATTAAGACGGGATTCCTGCTTTTTTGAAAATATCACTCCTTTTTCTATCACAAGTTTTTAACTCTCATACCAATTACAATGATATAAAAGGAGTTTTCATGTGACCCATCCAGAAAGATTTAAACAAAATAACACATCAAGATATTAAAAGTGAGATTGTTGTTTTCAAGGGATCCAGTAAAATTAACACGGGACTCCTGCTTTTTTGAAAATATCAGTCCTTTTTTTATCACAAGTTTTTAACTCTTATACCAATTGATATGATATAAAAGGAGTTTTAATGTGACTCATCCAGAAACGTTTACACAAATAGCATATCAAGATATTAAAAGTGAGATTGTTATTTTCGTTGACAAGGGATCCAGTAAAATTAACACGGGATTCCTGCTTTTTTGAAAATATCACTCCTTTTTCTATCACAAGTTTTTAACTCTCATACCAATTAATATGATATAAAAGGAGTTTTCATGTGACCCATACAGAATCGATTACACAAATAGCATATCAAGATATTAAAAGTGAGGTTGTTATTTTCTTTGACACGGGATTGCTGTTTTTTTGAAATTACACTACTTTTTCTATCACAAGTTTTTAATTCTTATACTAATTGATATGATATAAAAGGAATTTTCATGTGACCCATCCAAAAATGTTAATACAAAATAGCACATCAAGATATTAAAAATGAGATTGTTATTTCCGTTGACAAGGGATCCAGTAAAATTAGACGGGATTCCTGCTTTTTTGAAAATATCACTCCTTTTTCTATCACAAGTTTTTAACTCTTATACCAATTAATATAATATAAAAGGAGTTTTCATGTGACCCATACAGAATCGTTTACACAAATAGCATATCAAGATATTAAAAGTGAGGTTTTTATTTTCTTTGACACGGGGTTGCTGTTTTTTTGAAATTACACTACTTTTTCAATCACAAGTTTTTAATTCTTATACTAATTGATATGATATAAAAGAAATTTTCATGTGACCCATCCAAAAATGTTAAAACAAAATAGCACATCAAGATATTAAAAATGAGATTGTTATTTCCGTTGACAAGGGATCCAGTAAAATTAAGACGGGATTCCTGCTTTTTTGAAAATATCACTCCTTTTTCTATCACAAGTTTTTAACTCTCATACCAATTACAATGATATAAAAGGAGTTTTCATGTGACCCATCCAGAAAGATTTAAACAAAATAACACATCAAGATATTAAAAGTGAGATTGTTGTTTTCAAGGGATCCAGTAAAATTAACACGGGACTCCTGCTTTTTTGAAAATATCAGTCCTTTTTCTATCACAAGTTTTTAACTCTTATACCAATTAATATGATATAAAAGGAGTTTTCATGTGACCCATCCAGAAACGTTTACACAAATAGCATATCAAGATATTAAAAGTGAGATTGTTATTTTCGTTGACAAGGGATCCAGTAAAATTACCACGGGATTCCTGCTTTTTTGAAAATATCACTCCTTTTTCTATCACAAGTTTTTAACTCTCATACCAATTACAATGATATAAAAGGAGTTTTCATGTGACCCATCCAGAAAGATTTAAACAAAATAACACATCAAGATATTAAAAGTGAGATTGTTATTTTCGTTGACAAGGGATCCAGTAAAATTAACACGGGATTCCTGCTTTTTGAAAATATCAGTCCTTTTTCTATCACAAGTTTTTAACTCTTATACCAATTAATATGATATAAAAGGAGTTTTCATGTGACCCATCCAGAAACGTTTACACAAATAGCATATCAAGATATTAAAAGTGAGATTGTTATTTTCGTTGACAAGGGATCCAGTAAAATTAACACGGGATTCCTGCTTTTTTGAAAATATCACTCCTTTTTCTATCACAAGTTTTTAACTCTCATACCAATTAATATGATATAAAAGGAGTTTTCATGTGACCCATACAGAATCGATTACACAAATAGCATATCAAGATATTAAAAGTGAGGTTGTTATTTTCTTTGACACGGGATTGCTGTTTTTTTGAAATTACACTACTTTTTCTATCACAAGTTTTTAATTCTTATACTAATTGATATGATATAAAAGGAATTTTCATGTGACCGATCCAAAATTGTTAAAACAAAATAGCACATCAAGATATTAAAAATGAGATTGTTATTTCCGTTGACAAGGGATCCAGTAAAATTAAGACGGGATTCCTGCTTTTTTGAAAATATCACTCCTTTTTCTATCACAAGTTTTTAACTCTCATACCAATTACAATGATATAAAAGGAGTTTTCATGTGACCCATCCAGAAAGATTTAAACAAAATAACACATCAAGATATTAAAAGTGAGATTGTTATTTTCGTTGACAAGGGATCCAGTAAAATTAACACGGGACTCCTGCTTTTTTTAAAATATCAGTCCTTTTTCTATCACAAGTTTTTAACTCTTATACCAATTGATGTGATATTAAAGGAGTTTTAATGTGACCCATCCACAAAGGTTTAAACAAAATAGCACATCAAGATATTAAAAGTGAGATTGTTATTTTCCTTGACAAGGGATCCAGTAAAATTAGCACGGGATTCCTGCTTTTTTATTAAATATCACTCCTACCACAAGTTTTCAACTCTCATACCAATTGAAATGATAGAAAAGGAGTTTTCGATGAAACTAAAAGCGAGATTGTTATATTTCGATGATCGATGAAATTTTAAGTAAGATTGTTACTTTTTCGACAAGGCATTTAGTAAAAAAAAAAAAAAAATAACACAAAATTCCTGCTATGAAAAAAGAATCTCAATTTTTTTCTATCACAAATTATAATTCTTATACAAAGAGTGAATACATAATGTAAAAGAATTAATCATGTGAAAATTTTAATGTAATTTGTCATTAATAAAAAGATTTTCTTATTTTATTTATATTTTCGGAAATATATGGACTACAAATACAAAAATTTCTTTCTTGGAAAAATCATAGAATTTGAAACTGTATCAACAATTTGCATAAACACAAAAAAAACAATCCCATTCATAACTTTTTCCACCAAAGATACAACTTGATAAATCTCGTATGCAGTTATAAATTAACAAAAGAAAGAAAGAAGAGTTCTAGCAGTAATGATTAACAACTTTAACCTTGTTGGATATACTATGTCTGATGTTGACTCCGATTGAACCCGTCCTTAACGAATCGCCAATGTTTGTATGGACTAAATGCCGGTTATAAAATATATGAAATAAACTCTTAAGCAAGTGGAAATAAATATAGTAGTATATGGAAATGGGACATCATTATATTAATACGTAAACACGAATTCTATTTCTTCCTGTTTAACTAACAACTAGCAACGGTAAAATTTTGACCGCTTGACGGAACTAGTATTTATTATTACATTAGTCAATCACCAATCTACGCTCAACCGGAGTTTAAAGACAAATATGAAAACAAATAGACCTAAAACTGAATTTTTGGTACATTTTATTTTGGATCGTAGCTCTTCGAATTAAATTAATTTGAATTAATTAATTTAATTAATTTGAAGCATTAAATTATTTTAAAGTTGTACTTACTTGGATCAATTTTTAATTCCACTGGGAATTCTACAGTTTTAAGAATCTTTGTGCATCCATCAGATCTATAATTGAACCATTTCAAGTGTAAAATCAGTACGACAGGCAGTTTTTCAACAGTCATTTGTTGCCATGCAACTACTTCTTGTTTGCTTTTACTACCCGTTACACCTTCCAGTTGATCTCGTCCCACGAGAATCTCAAGTGCTTCTCTTACAGAAGCAGCTTTCTACAAATAGAAAAAATAATAATTTAAAAATCGGATTTAATCTTAAAACAACATCGTCACACAATTTACCTCAATATTAAGTTGAAGTGTAAAGAATGGTGCAATTAAATCGGTACAGTATTCACCTTCACGTTGCAAACGAGAACGTACTTCACCGCGGAATATATCACTCAAGGGCGTTCTACCAAAATCTGTTTGCCTTGTTACAATTCCCTTATTACGATTGTTGATTATCTTCACGAGAAATAATAAAAGGAATTGGTATTTATAAATGAAACAACGATAATTATAAACATATTATACTGCATTACCTGCCAGACCTGTCCTTCCTCATTCTCTGGAGCTTGTTCATTTCCATTCTGTTCTACTGTTGGTTTTGCAATCAGCTTAATCACCTACGTGAATATTAATTTGATCATAATTTGAACATTGTTTCATATTTAAAACTTATTCCGTACCTCTAGCATTTCATCGTTTAATTTGTTTAACACATAACCCAGGAATTCTTCAGCATCTTCTTGTCTTCCTTCAACATGTTCCTCGCGACTGTCATTCCATAATTTATAAATTGCAGTTGGTTCAAAGGCAGGATCACAGTGCAATTCACCGCCAATTTCATCTTTACCTTTTACTTGTTTCAGTGGACGACTGAGACGCAATCCTGTAGGTAATGAGGAGAATTCAGATGCAAACTGCAACCTGAAATATATATTTTTAAAAAGTATATGTGTTGTGTTAGTCGTTGAATTTGATAATTCTTCTTTTTTTCTTTTTTCTTAATAAAACTAAAATTTGATAATTTTCAGATATAAACACTTGATGTTTAATTATCTCTGCTTTTAAAATTACTTAGTGTATACTTTTCAACTAGGAAACAATTCAAAATAAAATTATTCTAACTCTCTAGAAAAGTTTTGAAAATAAATCATCCAACAAGTTAGACTAAAACAGTCCGCCTTTGATTTCAAATTTAAGCTCAGATTAATCTGCCACAAGTGTAAAGCTTTTTGGGCTAAGCAAAAGACCAAACTGCTGACTGAACCCGTGAGACTATCATATAAATTTCTTACTCAGCTAGTTTAGGTTTCTGAGATTTCAGCAATTCAGGATTCTTCAGAAAACTCCTCACCATTACTGAGGAAGGAAATGTTTAGTTTTCGGTTCCTCAGCTTTGATTCTGGAAAATCACTAAGGTCTCAGAAACCTGATCTGGTTAAATGTCTACTTTTCAACTAGGAAACAATTCAAAATAAAATTATTTCAACTCTCTAGAAAAGTTTTGAAAATAAATCATTCACCAAGTCAGACTAAAACAGTCTGCCATTGATTTCAAATTTATGTTCAGATTGATCTACCACAAGTGTAACGCTTTTTGTGACAAACAAAGTCACAAACCGCTGACTGAACCTGTGAGTTATAAGACAAATTTCTTAATTAGCCAATTCATGTTTCGGAGATCTCAGAGGCCACAGCAATCTAAATAATCTGATCGGGATCCCTAACTCACAATTCCCCACTTTTCCCCTCTACATCTATTGAAACATTTTTTTTTAAATCTCTGAATTATGGACTAGTCAAATTTCTGCTTTTCAACTAGGAAACAATTCAAAATAAAATTATTTCAACTCTCTAGAAAAGTTTTGAAAATAAATCATTCACCAAGTCAGACTAAAACAGTCTGCCATTGATTTCAAATTTAAGTTCAGATTGATCTACCACAAGTGTAACGCTTTTTGTGACAAACAAAGTCACAAACCGCTGACTGAACCTGTGAGTTATAAGACAAATTTCTTAATTAGCCAATTCATGTTTCGGAGATCTCAGAGGCCACAGCAATCTAAATAATCTGATCGGGATCCCTTACTCACAATTCCCCACTTTTCCCCTCTACATCTATTGAAACATTTTTTTTTTTAAATCTCTGAATTATGGAGTAGTCAAATGTCTGCTTTTCAATTAGGAAACAATTCAAAATAAAATTATTTCAACTCTCTAGAAAAGTTTTGAAAATAAATCATTCACCAAGTCAGACTAAAACAGTCTGCCATTGATTTCAAATTTAAGTTCAGATTGATCTACCACAAGTGTAACGCTTTTTGTGACAAACAAAGTCACAAACCGCTGACTGAACCTGTGAGTTATAAGACAAATTTCTTAATTAGCCAATTCATGTTTCGGAGATCTCAGAGGCCACAGCAATCTAAATAATCTGATCGGGATCCCTTAATCACAATTCCCCCCTTTTCCCCTCTACATCTATTGAAACATTTTTTTTTAAATCTCTGAATTATGGAGTAGTCAAATGTCTGCTTTTCAACTAGGAAACAATTCAAAATAAAATTATTTCAACTCTCTAGAAAAGTTTTGAAAATAAATCATTCACCAAGTCAGACTAAAACAGTCTGCCATTGATTTCAAATTTAAGTTCAGATTGATCTACCACAAGTGTAACGCTTTTTGTGACAAACAAAGTCACAAACCGCTGACTGAACCTGTGAGTTATAAGACAAATTTCTTAGTTAGCCAATTCATGTTTCGGAGATCTCAGAGGCCACAGCAATCTAAATAATCTGATCGGGATCCCTTACTTACAATTCCCCACTTTTCCCCTCTACATCTATTGAAACATTTTTTTAAATCTCTGAATTATGGAGTAGTCAAATGTCTGCTTTTCAACTAGGAAACAATTCAAAATAAAATTATTTCAACTCTCTAGAAAAGTTTTGAAAATAAATCATTCACCAAGTCAGACTAAAACAGTCTGCCATTGATTTCAAATTTAAGTTCAGATTGATCTACCACAAGTGTAACGCTTTTTGTGACAAACAAAGTCACAAACCGCTGACTGAACCTGTGAGTTATAAGACAAATTTCTTAATTAGCCAATTCATGTTTCGGAGATCTCAGAGGCCACAGCAATCTAAATAATCTGATCGGGATCCCATACTCACAATTCCCCACTTTTCCCCTCTACATCTATTGAAACATTTTTTTTTAAATCTCTGAATTATGGAGTAGTCAAATGTCTGCTTTTCAACTAGGAAACAATTCAAAATAAAATTATTCCAACTCTCTAGAAAAGTTTTGAAAATAAATCATCCAACAAGTTAGACTAAAACAGTCTGCCATTGATTTCAAATTTAAGTTCAGATTGATCTACCACAAGTGTAACGCTTTTTGTGACAAACAAAGTCACAAACCGCTGACTGAACCTGTGAGTTATAAGACAAATTTCTTAACCAGCCAATTCTCTAAATCTAAATAATCTGATCGGTATTCCTTACTCTCAATTCCCCCCTTTTTCCCTCTACATCTATTGAAACGTTTTTTTTTTAATCTCTGAAACATTGAGTAGTCAAATGTCTGCTTTTCAACTAGGAAAGAATTCAAAATAAAATTATTTCAACTCTCTAGAAAAGTTTTGAAAGTCAATCATCCACCACGTTAGACTAGAACAGCCTATCATTGGTTTCGGATTCAAATTCAAATTGTTCTACCACAAGTGTAACGCTTTTTGTACAACATAAAAAAGTACAAACCGCTGACTTAGCTTGTGACAATAGTTAAGTGACATTTTAAATTAAAAGAAATTGAATATACTTACATAGCATTTATAGTGGGCGTGTTAACTTCAGTACTGAGTGCAACCAATTGTTTGGGAATAGATTTGATCAAGTTATAGAATGGTGCACATCCCATTAGAGCTTGCAAGATGGAGTTGATGTAGCAATAGTTGGAAGGGTTCGTTAAGCCTCTGGGTCTCAAACTCGCTGAAGAGAAGTCTGTCTTGGATTTTGTTAGGAAATCAGCAAACTTGTATGACCATTCGTCGATGTTGCTGTTTCGTGCCGCCGTTGACAACAAAACCTCTGCAGATACTTTTTGCTTCGATGATCCCACTTGGTTGTTATTGTTGTTAGTTGGTGGTGGAAGATTTTGAGCTGAAGCTGCAGAATAAGACAAAGCACCTGGAGTGACCACAGGTGGAGTTGGAGTTACTGGTGTTACTCCCTCATATGGAGCAACCTTAGCAATTGGTTTCTTTGCCGAAAATGGTGGTGGTAATGCAGGAGCCGGACTTGCCGAGCTTGAAGCCAAAGATGTCGTAAAATTGGTAGTGTTTGAACTTACGAAAAGACTTGCCCAAGATTGGGAGGAAGGTGAGCTGCCAGCGGTTGATGCATTCGCTGAAATTGGAGGAGCCAAGTTAAGAACTTCGGTCTTTTTAACTTGCTGTTGCTGGACGACTGCGGGTTTGGCTGAGTCTGTAGCCAAATGTTGTTGGAATTGTTGTGGGACTACTGAACTAGCAATTGAGGTAGTCGATACCGAGGACTTGTGGTGTTCCATTCCACCTGGTCCGTTGTATTTTCTCTCTGAAGGAACATTTACTTGAGGTGGTGGCGCGGTTGTCATCAAATTATTGATGTTAATATTTTGTGAATTTGCAACGGGTGACGATGGAGTCTTCATGGTTCCATAGTTCTTTACTTGTGGTTGTTGCTGTTGCTGATGATGGTTGTTGTTGTTGTTTGACGATGAGTTGTACGACGAAGATGGTTTAGGATGATGATTATACGGTTTGTGTGTCGATGTTGGCGTGGCAGTTACAGCTACAGACGCAGTGCTCTTTTTCGTATGGGAATTCGTCCAGGACATTGTCTTGTTAACCATGGGCACCGCTGCCGTCGGCAGTTGTTGGACTGAAGAGTCATTATTATGGACAGTTATGTTGCTGTTTATAGGCACAGATGGATTTTGTTGTTGTTGGTTATTATTGCGATGGTGTTGTTGATATTGCTGGTGTTGTTGTTGTTGTTGATGATGGTGATGATGTGGATGGTGTTGCTGCTGTTGGTGTTGCTGTTGTTGATGTTGCTGTTGTTGATGTTGTTGCTGCTGTTGATGGGCTTGGTGCTGTTGATTTTGTGGTTGGTGTGGTTCATCAATGTGAGTATTGTAATGCTGATTATTGCTATGATCTTTTTGCTGATTTCTGGTGTTCGATAAATGTTGTGAAGCGCTATTTGGCACGTTTTGATTAATATCTCGCATGTTTTCTTTTGTGACAGTGTTTTGGTGTTTATTTGGAACATATTGCTGGATATGTTGCGGCTGCTGTGGCTGTTGTTGGTGTTGTTGCTGCTGCTGTTGAGGATGGTGATGGTAGCTGATTGTTGCAGGAAGTTGATTTTGTTGTTGGGCTGCTTGTTGTTGTAGTTGTTGTTGCTGTTGTGGTGGTGGTTGTTGAGGTTGATGTTGTGGTGGTGGTTGTTGCTGTTGTTGTAATTGTTGGGGTATTGGATCGATACACTGCTCAGGAATCCCAGCTTCGAGAGCAACATCGTTATTGTTTGGCATATGTTGTTCATGAAGAGAAATTTCAGATCCTGTAATGAAAGAACAAACAAAAATGAAAATCAATTAGTGAAATTTGTTGGTTGATACATATTCTTCAAATTTAATTTTTTTGTTTCTTTTTTGTATGTCAAGGGCAATTCTTAAAATTTGTTTGTATTTTCAATTAAGAATGGAAATATGAAAAAAAAATTCTCCATCGGGTGAGGAAATGTTCAATTTAGCATATTGACAACAGTTTTTTTGGACAACAAGTCAATTTAGTTAAATAAGCGGCGTATTTCTTATGTACATAAGTACCATCAATTTCAATGTTAACTTTAAAGCAATTAGCAGCATATAAACGTTTTTATGAAATTGACAACTAGGGTCAATTACTAGGTTACAAATGAGTAGAGTGATATAATTATGTAACGGTTTTTTTTTTTTTTAATAGAAGGCCAATAGAACATGATGAAAGCTGAAGAATTTATTTTTTTTTATTAATTAATCGATTTGTTCGCAACATACAGCAGTAACTGTAATTAAGATATAAGCCTTGAATAAGGTTACTCAACTAACTTTGTGATAAATGTATATCGAGTGAGTGTGGAAATTTTAAACAATCTATTGCATTGCCCTTAAAAAAGTTAACAAAAGCAAGAGTTTGTGATAACAACTTCCCATGTTTTTTATTCTTCCTTGAATGCAATATTTTAATTTTTTTTTTTTTTTTGTTTAAAAAAGCTTCACCGCTATGTGATTGTAAAAACAAAATATTAAAAGGCGTGTATCATTGCACATTCATTCAAGCACTCATATGTACACAGCATGTATCAAAAAGATAACATAATATTCATTGCTTAATTGAACTAAATTAATAAAAACACCCTACTTGAAGTTAATTTTATTCTTGTACTTTATGTGAATTCATACAAAATTAGAACATAGATAAGTTTGATATTGGGCCAGAGACTTTATTTTTTTTGGAAATTTAATTAAAAGTTGTCCTAAAACAACTGAGCCTGGGAAGATAATCATAAATTCTTTCAAGATATCATTACAAAACTAATTGCGATTAATTTAATTTTTTTATTGATTGTGGCCATAGAAGTCAAATATTTATATAATAAATTGATAAGCTCCAAAACTAGACATGTTAACTTAAGTTTTTGTTTTCTCATAATCTACCGAAGGTTTATTTTAGGCTTATTCGATTGCTTAAATGTATTTAAGATAATACCCTCCATTGCTATCTTATCTTGTTTGGTTTAGCAATACGAAGTATACTTGATACACACTTCAAAACTTGTTTAATCCATAATAATTGAAAAACAAAAAATTGGAAAACAATAAATGGCACATGTGCGTTTGATTTGTTCGATATAGATTAGGGTAATCTCATTGCTAAGCAAAATATTTGCATTATTTGTATTAAATACACAAGAAAGACACAAACACCAAAGATTTTTCTTGAGAAATTTTCCTTATCAAATTTGCAACAATGGATTGATGGATGGCCTAGAAGTTTAGTTTACATTTCCTTAATGATCAACAGACTTGTGTATTTATTTTTTAGATAACACAAGTAAAATCGCATGGACATCTATTTATAGTCAACATTTTACTTTGTTAAGTTTTTGTATATTTTTGAAATCTGTTAGTTGAAATTAAAATGCAAACTACGAAAAAAAATTGCTCAAAACTCGAAAAAATGGTGACGTTTTAAAAAAAAAATAAACTATGCTCATTTTGTAGATAATGCATGTCCTATAGACGATGTCATTACAAGTTTTTCGATACGAAGGATTAGTGACAAGACATTGAAATTTAAAAAAGAAATTCAAATTTCGAAAATAACGTTGGCGTTGTTTCGATATGTATTTTAAAAGTCACTTCTTTCGTTTAAGTTATACCGGCAATCATAATAGGAGTGAATATTCGATTTTATTTTCCAAAGCATCGAATACCTCGATCATGAATATACATTTACTAGAACTCAAGATAAACGGTCACCCTTTTAGAATAATTGAATAGAATAATTGTAATGACACCTTGAATTATTAAGGGGTACAACCTCTTTCGAGTAATTGGCAAAACATACAAGAGTACTGGCCCTTGAGAAAAGTGCATCTCAGTTAGCAGTTCGGAACCCGCAGAAAACTGTAGATACCTCCATTCCTACTAAATACGCCTTTGTTCTTTAAGAACCACAAAATGTATGTTTAGTTTTATCCTTGGTTCAATTTTGAAATTTTGATTTGTTTCTTTAGGCTATATCTTGGGAACCAACAGATTTCTACAAATTAATGGTACATTAATGACTGAAATCTTATTTATCAAGAGCAAATGAAACATGTTAACATTATCTAGTGTTTCGGAAATTTCTTTTTCTGTTCTTAAATCAGTCATAGAATCACAAATTAATGTGACTCATCTGACCCTCAGAACGCTGAATATTTGTAGAGCTTCTACATTTTATGAAATTTTAATTTTAAAAGCGATAAAACAGTTTAACTTTTTTTATGAGTACCAATAAAAGCCTGTGAAATTGAGCTAAATATAAATTGTAATTTATTTGTTTCTATTAGAGTTATGCAAATTTCGAATTACATTCGAATGTGATAATACATCAATGTCAAAATAATGTTCAACGACAACTAAACAGTATTGCAATGAAAATCTTGAATTAAATTCAAGCACGTTTCCGTTGCACTTCAATATGCCACCAGTGTAAACTAAACTTCATCGCTTTGTTTTCAATCTAAGCAAGATAATTTTAGTTCCGACATATCTCAACAGTTTATCACTTAAAAATAATTAATTTAATAATAACAACCAATGCATTTTAATTACCATCGTACTCAGAAAAAACTTAACAGCTGGATCAAGTGCTAAAAATATTTGTTAGCATCCAAGTGAGGCTCTTAATTTGAAAGATAATAATTGAAATGTTAAGTATGTAGGTAGTTATTATAAAAAAGAAAACAAAATTAATTATAGAAAAGAAAACAAAATTTCCGTATCTTGAAAATCAGAAGGGGGTTGGAAAATAAAAAATACGGCAACACTTGTCATTTAATGAAAAACCTTTAGCGATAGCTTATAGAAATCTGTCATAGCACAACACAATCAATGCAGGGTATAATGAACCAAACCAAGTACAACAATGCAAAACACATTGACACGATAAATTACATTGCGTCAAAATTCTCTGTTTTACTTCAACCTATACAATAAAAACATTTGCAATTTCCTAGAACAAACAATTATCCAAAAGCTTTTCCCTAATTTATTTTTATACATCCTTTTTCTATAGAGATATCTTTGTGTATTTTTGAGCGTATTTCATTTGAGTGTTTTTTTTCTATTTTTCTATAAAATCAGCTGAGTAGATTTCCCCTTTATTTGGCTCTCAGTACTTTTATTGTTCTACGAGTACTCCACTCTTTTTCATATTGTATAACTCTTCAAAAGGTTTTATTTTTATAGTTGGATAAGAACTTTTATACTAACAAAAGTCTCAATTTGGGGTGGAGAAATATGTATCTTAACTTAATAATGCATGAATATAAAAGTTTTGAAAATGTATTTTCCAAGACACGAAGACGACGACGACGCAGCAGGTAAGTATAATAGTTTTAATTTAGCTTTTATATTGAGCTTTGGCTTTGCTCTGATGCACTTTTTCTGTTTGTACAAGGCACCCGTGGAGTGAGAGCAAACAATTTTTTTTTTGAAGAGTCAGCTTAAATGCTTGCTAGCTAATTAGCCACTATAAACTTAAAAACAAAAAATTAATGTATTATATTGTGTTGCTAAGCAGACTTAGGGAGGTGTGGCAGAAGGCGTGTGAGAAAGAGTGTTTTGTTTTGATTCTGTAATCAGTCTCTAGTTTGACTTCTTATTAAGTTATTACAAATAGTCATTAGAGGAGAACAATTTTGTTAGACGGCATCACTTAAGGAAAATATTGCAATTTATCTTTCACACCCTGTCAATTAATTGATTTGTTTTTTTTTTTTTTTTTTTTGTTTAAACAGAAGCTGACTAAGATGTTTTCTGCATTTTGTTTACAACAACGAACGAAATTCTTGAGAATAATAAGATTTTGCTTAGTTTTTGTTGCTATTTTTTTTTTTTTTGTAATAAGAAAGTATAAGATGTTCTAGACATCCGCAAGACAAGTAGAAGTTAGGATTGGCAATGAAGTATAATTGTTACTTTATTAGTTGAATCATTCATATTTATAGGTTTTTACTTTCAAACTCCGATGTTTAAAGTTTCAAATTGGTTTCAAGTGAAAGATCAGAACATAATCAAAAAGAAAACTTGTGGTAGCCACTTTTAAAATGAAGGATTGATTGTAATTAGAAACCCTACTTGAAAAAAACATAAACTTTTAGTTTTGTCGAGTAAAATACAAATAAAAGCTAATAATAGGTTTAAATTAAAATTAATAATTTGAAGAATGTACGATTAAAATGAATACAAAACAAATCAATCAATTTTGTAAAGCTAAAATATAATACATTTGATAGAATTTAAGCTTAAAATATGTGTTTATCAAATTAATGCTGATAATATCTTCAACATAAAAAAATATAGTGTTATCTAGAGACAAAGTAAGTGGCAAAGTGAGATATTAGTGAAAACAATGCACAGTATTCTTTTTGTTTCATATAATTTTTGCAAGGGCTTAGATAGTGCCCAGTGTTCAGCCAAGCTGTGGAGGACTTTTGACACTATACACACTTCTTAACAGGAAATAACTCAAACCATTATCTACTCATTACAACTTTTGTAGTAATATAGTTTTAAACTTTAAATCCTATTAGTAAATCTAGAACACGGATATCAGCCCCTTAGCATATCAAATCAGGCTTCTTTTTTGGTTTTACAAAAATCGTAACTGAAGGTTTCTCTAACGCAATTAATGACGGTTTAAAAGTATCTAGCCAGTTCGATTTAAATTGCTGAGATCTCAGAGAATTTCCTCTGTCATTGTATATTGTACTGCTCTGATATTGCAGGGCGCTCTGAGATGAAAAACTAAAACTAAGAATTGAGCTTATTCATCAGTTTGCATGGAAATTTTCATAGAAAATCATTTTCGTGAAAATTGTTGCTTTAGATTTTACAGATTTACAGAAACAAATCGAACAAATTTGAGATTTGTCACAGAGCTCGGTAATAAATTCATTTTCGATGTGTTATTCCTCAACATACACTTTTCTCACTCAATTTTTTAAATGACGTTTTTGTATGGAACAAACGTTATTTTATGGTTTAAAAGCCTGTTAAATTTTTAAAACGTTTTGGTGAAATCGGCGGTAAAACCAACAACATCAAAAATATTAATTTTAACATTTTTGGTTTATTTTTCATTACTTTTGTAATTTATTTATCTTCTTTTCTTTTTTGTTTAACATGATAAATGCATTCCGGTGTAAAAATATATTGAATTATTGTTTTACAATTTTGTATTGTTAAGTAATAATTGCGGTACTTGATCCATTAGTCAGAACTCATAATAAACATTATACAAAAAACTAACTGCATGTATAATGTGTTTTCGTGATTTTTAGTCTTTCTATGAATATTGCAATCCATACTAATAATTTTAGTTTTTCTGTTCTAGGTATACAAACACCCACGACCCACGCATTTATTAATAATTTACTTTGTACTATATGTATTTTTTTTTATTTTTTTTAAGAAAAAAATCACAATGCCAGACAAAAGAAATCAGTGATTCATTGCAATTCATAGAATTTCATTCTTTTTTTTTTTTTTGTTTGATTTTGCAAAACTGTGCCAAGAATAATAACAATATTCTTTCTCTTTTCTTAGTTTATCCTTCTTTGTATTCCAGAGACAGATGGTGAATGATGAATTATAAAATTATTTCTGAACTGTTTATAATAAAAGTTGTACGATAACAAACAACCCTTAGTTTTTAATAGAAAATATCTTAAGTTCATGAACATACATGTGTGCATAAAAACAAAAAAAAAACTCCTGACCTTGATAAATAACTTTAACATTCTTTCGTCTTTAATCGATTGAGTTCTGATGATACACAAAAAAAGCAAAAAATGAATTGAAAGAATTATTGCGTGTCCTTCGCACCGAGTGAGCTTCAAACTTTCTTTCTTTTATGACGATTTGTCTTCGTGTTTATACATAGAAGAAAATATAATATGTTATTGTTTTTTTTGTCAATGATTACATATTGGGAAGGTTAATACATATATGCCCTCAAATAACTGGATTTTATATAATTTTGTATATTGGCATTCTATAGAAGTTTAAGGATCTTATCGAAAACACGTTGAAAATTTAATATAATAGAATATTGCACGTGAAAGTCAATTAAACCATTAATCTAAAATGTGTAGAGTTACAAGTTCAAATGAAAACATTAATACTGACACGAAATGTTTTTAAACTTTGATTGTAAGTTTCAAGTTCTAAATGACCAACAATCTCTATATTTTTTTGCATTATGTGCAATAACGAGATGAATGAGTACCCGCGTTTGATGACAGGTGTCGCTGCTGAGTGAAATTGGCATTTCCGAAAAAAAAATCAGTAGCTATCAGAAGAGTATACTAAAGATTGAAACAAAAATTATTTCTAAGAACAGGAGCTAACTGCGATTGACCTGACTATTGAGAAATTGGGGCTTAAATATTTTACCGCAGCCGATTACGCTTCTAAATATTCCTCAACATCAATATTTTCATATTGAAAAGATTACACAAAGTCTATTATTGAAAAGTGATAGAATAATGTGCCGGACAATTTAGAAATTTTTTTTTTATTTTTTAACTGAATGTTTGGAACAACTTTATACGGGAGCTAGAAATTAAAGCAAACGACACGAATCTGGCTTGCTGAATGCCGAACTAAGTAAAACTAAGTAGAATAAGCAGTATGAGTCTCTTACGGAACGGTAATCAATAATTTAAATAAGTTTAATTTAAGAAAGCTGCCGACACTAGTGCTATCAGATGACACTAGCTGATACAACTGTCATTGGCGAAGAAATGTTTAGACCTCTTTAACTAAAATCCGCAAGATTTTTTCTTCAAGTCGTTACCTGGATAAAATTGAAGGGTAACGCTAGTGAGCAAAATACAAAAAAAAAGTTCCAAATCTAATGCTAATGCTAAAATTCAAAAAGTCTTTTGTTTTTAAGAAAACGGTAAATATATCAAGTCAATAGTTTCTTTATTAAAGGCAGCGTGTTTACTTGTTTGTTTATCTCCGAATTCACATTTTGTAACTTGGTCCAGCTCAGATATGAGACCAAACGATTATTTCAGTGAATTATTTTGGATGATCTCATCATCTGCAAAGATCATGAATAATCCTCTTTACAAAAATGAAGAATGATAACGGACAGTCCTTATTTGACAGGTTATGATTTACAATTGAAAGATATTGGTCCCTATTTGGCTAAGAACAAAAATTGTTTTTACCATTCCACCAGTACTCATCCGAAATTGTCAAATAAGGAGGCTATCATTAATCCCGAAGCGTATTTTAAAGAGCATAAAGGTTCATCCATCTATTGATCGAAACTTATTGATCGATCTTTAATTTTGAGTTGAGATACAAACTCATTTATATTTTTAATTTGTCTCTTTTTCAAAGAACAATCATGAACATGGGGCATTCACTCGAAAGTTAAAGCTTTTAGAGAAAAAGAGAAGCCTTTATTATTATCACTTTCAGAAAAATAAAAATACAATACATAAAATCGCATGATATCCGCCGCAGTTGTTGGATTCTTTACATCATTTTTGTTTATCGAGAAGCCCAAGCTTTTCCAGCCAACTCATTGTTTGGTCGTGCACGATAATTGAAATTAAATTCATATAAAAACATTGTATCTGACGGACTTCATATAACTTACACACCATTACACGGATTGAAAAAATGTTTTTATTGCATTTGTATTTATGTATGTAGATCTATAATTTATATAAATATTACTTGCATTGCATTTTTTACTGCCCGGTAACACACAACTCATGTTTCACAAAGAAAGCAAGAACAAAATAAAGAAAAAAACCATATTCCAAACACAAGTAATCAAAACCAATAAAAAAAAAAACAAATGCCCGTGTTGTTATATTAATTGTTTATCTAATATTGTAATTTGTCAGTAGTGACTCGGTTGCTCGGTGTTACCCCACTTCTCTACCGTTCGTTCTTTCTATTAATTCAACAGCCTGCGCTTTTTGTTTTTGTTTCTCCTTTTGAATAGGAAAATAGCGAATACCTGAACTTGTCCCACTAACACTGAGTGTGTCGTCTTTGCAAGGTGTTTTGACATTCAGTTAACCTTTTTTTATTTTATTTGTGTGTTTTGTTTTTGTTGTTGTTGTAGTTGATTAATACATTCAGACATGATAGGAGGCATTGGCTTTTATAGGAAACTTGCATCGTTATATTGCGCAACATAAAAATGTTGATGCGTGCCGCATCATGCCGGTTTGCCATGATATTGAAATGCATTTACCGGTGGTTTTGTGCGGTGGTGGCGCTAAACGCTGAGTCGTTAGTATTTTAATTTACGAAATTAAATAAATTAATGCAAAAGCTCTTTTCACGTGACATGATTTCGAAAAATATTGCAAGTTTTCAATGCTGACACACAATTTTGTTGGTTTTCTTTTTTTTCTTTTTTGCGGGTTAAATGGGAAGGAGAATTGTTTAACATGCAATGGTTGGTTTCCAGACGGAAACGGAAATAATTCAGTTTATATACCTAATGCAATTTTAATATTGGTATCAATTTCAAGAATGGCATACAAGTGGAAAAAACACAAACCCACAGTTATTAACACATTGTTTGTGTGGTGAGATAGAATCTAAAGAAAATAAGACATCAAGAAAACTAACACTATGCATGTATTATGATTGTCAAAGATCAAATTATAAACTATTTATGGCTAGTTTTTTTTTTTTTGTTTTCGCTGAGTTACTTTAAAGTTAGTTAATCCGAATTAAATTAAAATCGAGTTATCTCAGCAAGTGTTTTTCAGTGAATGATAAGCAAAAACGTCTCCTGCACCATCGCTATTAAAATGTAATCTCCTATTGATTTCGATAGTTTTTTAAACACATCTGTCAGAAATATGAATTTAGTTTTCTAAGAGATAGCTCAGGGAAATAATTTACTGCAACAACAAAATTTTTGAAGAGTTAATTCGGACCGATCATCAGTAGAAACTGGACCTAAGAAGTGCTTCGTATAGGTGTACTACGTTCTTATTTTTGTAGCTGGCTGTGAAAGCCTGTTTAGTTTGCAGCTCAGTTTAGGTTTAAGAACTACACGCAAATATTTTGCACTGGAAGACAGCGACATTGTTTGACCGTTCAACAGCTACGGTAGTATGAGGGGAGTATTTTATGCTTAAGCAGTAAAAAGCTGTTTTGTTTTGGTTAACCCCTTGTCCCCTATGCAAAGCATGGATACGTACTTTCGCGTGCCGACTTTTGGTACAAACACTATTCTAGCCAGATTTTTTAAATGTTTTGCAACCATGAAACTGCTATCTTTGCAGTTTCAGGTAAAATGGTTTTTCTTGTGTGCTAAGAGTTGTGATTGGTTACTGTTGTCGCAGTTTGAAAAATGTTATATCAAACGATTTCATATGTATAATTGATTTGGATATCTACCGTCCTTGTCTGCATTAAAGCAAATTTTGTTACGACGATACTTTGTTGCCATTTGTGCTACCCTAAGGTAAATAAAAGACATTAATTTTCAATTATGTTGGTCAGAAAATACCATACAAAATTATAAGCAAAAACTTATGAAATGTTTTAAATACGAGTCCAACTAAAATAAAACACTTGTTCGTATGCAAACAAATTTAAATAAATGTTAAATCTTAATGAAACAAAAAATTAAAATAATTCGAAATATTCGACAAATTCACAACTATTCAAACATTTTGGCAATCCTACAGTTAAAGTGATTCATCAATTTAGTTGGAATAAGTAAATAGTTGGCAATTACCAAGCCAGTCAGTTGTAAAAAGAATGAACGCAATCTACGAACCATGATTTATTTTATATTATGCACTGTCTGTCATTGATTAAAGAAATGAATAAATATTATTTGTTTCTTTTCGATAAAAAACACTTGTTTTTACTAAAACTATAACATTTTTAACACATGCAGTAATTATACGAGACCGAAAGCATAAAATACAAAAGAAAAAAAAGCTGATTTTTATTTAAGGAAATTTGTCGAAAATTCATTGTTATTTTTCTTTTAAACATCTGGCTTAACTTTTGGCAAACTTACAAACTGGACGATAGCCAGTTTATTCTTCCTTGACCATACATATTCTATATTTCCTTTCATTTGAATGAACTCATAGGATTAGGTCATGCTATCAATTTAAAATAGTAATGTTGATCGAGTCTCTTAATAATGTAAATTCCCCTTGCTTGTCATTAAATTAAAAAAAAAACAGCAGCAGCAAGAAAAAAGACATTACCATCACCTCCCCGTGGATGTAATGAACATTATTTAAATTCTTGATATTAATATGAACACAAAAGCTGAAGACAACACGACTTGAATACTGCAATCGTATTAGGATATGAAGAAGAAACTGGGTTAAACTAGTACAGTCTACACATACACTAACATTATCTACATTTATATACATTATAAAGTTTTGTTTTGTTCTGAATTGGAATGACGTTTCATAACTGGTTTCAAGTTTTCTACCCCTTGGGCATCTACATAAGTTTTAAGGGAAGCCCGATTGAAAGAATTTCAGTCACATTATTTGTTCTTTAATTGTGATATTTTCTTTCAACTGTACTTTAAGAATATATACTTTCAGTGGTCGCATTCGATTGCGGAACAAAAATTACGCGTGAATCTATTTTTGAATTAAAGAAAACAAAAAAAAAACATAGATACATACTCTAACTTCTTAATTTTGAGATACACATTCACATTGACCTTCATTTCTGTCACTTGCTGACAATAATTTCATGAATGCATTGGCAATGTCGCTGTTGTTTTGTTAATTCATTTAAGAGAGAATGCACATTTCTTAGTGCTATATTAAGCACACGCCGATCATTATTCTAACCCATCAAACTCTGATCACCTACTATATTTGAGGTTATTTTTTTTTTTATTTTTATTATTTTTGGATAACAAATTATTTGAAGTGGCTTGGCTACCGCCCTCTTATACTATTAATAGTATTTCTAATCGGTGTTGTTTACTCAAAACATAATTTATTATCGGGTGTTGTGTGTGACTTTGATTGGGGATTTAAAACAACAAATTTCGTAATTAATATTATATAGACCAAGCTCATACAAAGTTTGGTATGAAGGTACTTTTGGTGTGTTTTCCCATAACCATCACCTTGTTAGTCGCTTGTTACCAATGGCTAAAGCTTGTAAAATAATCTAGACTATAGATTAAGATAATATTTTTTTTCCAAATTGAAAATCTTATCGATGTTATAAAGGCAATAAATTCGTTTGCACTTGTCAAGATCAGAGTATTTTTTTTTTATTTATTTAATTAATACATACATAAATATACATTTATCTACTTATTAGGAAAAATGTTTGAATAAGAAAAACAATGTAACAAAAATTACTGAATTTATATTGTTTTTTGATATAATAAACTTCTTATCGTTTTCAATTTCGAGAGTTTTAATAATTAATTTTTGTATGGTGTACCTGCAGAAAAAAAAAACAATAAACATTGTCAAATAGTTTTTTATCATCAAATTTTCAATCCTATCTTATAAAGTATTCTAGCAGTGTTTTTTCTTCTTTTGTACTCGCCAATTCTAGGAAAACGATACTTTAATTTTCATTCCTTACATAGGATAGGTCACAATATTAAGATAATTTTCTATTATGCTGCGTTTTTTATTTGTTATGAATGTTAACCAATTTCGAAGGTAGCACGTCAATTCATACCTACAATATACTAAATGGCTAACTTTTTACTATAAAATGCATTTCAAAAGGTTAGCGGTATGCAAATTTAAGTATTTTTTTTTTTTAATATAATAAAATGTTACGCATACGCCTAAGTGACCGTTTATGTTTAATTTTTTTAAACTGATAGAAAATCAAAAATAAACAGAATGGAGTACTAACCTCTGTTTAATCGTTGATAGTGAGACCTATCGGGAATCTCTGCTATCGTAAATCTCTAATGGAATGCATTTCTAGGAAACAAAATATACTAATAAATAAAACGAGTTGAAAACTCGAAGAAGAAGAACATTATCATGGAGATTTATATCAAGGTTAACCCCCACTTTCATCCAATACCTCGTTCAGATGAGGTTTAAGCAAACCTCTTGTTTTTTTTTTTGTCAATTTTTTTTTTATATGAATTTGACGTTTGTTTACTGTAGGTACTGCACAGACATACATAGAATCGCAAGAAATAAGAGCCTTAATGATTGACATAACAATCAATGGTAAAACAACGAAGTTATTTTATTTAACAGTGAAAAATGATTCTAAACAAGGCATCTAAATGATACACTGAGCATGTGGAGCACACGAATAGATTTGTAATCATTGTCTCGCGCGACTAATATCAATACGTATTCCTCCAGGAAGTGTTTATTTGTGAGGCCAAGAATATATAATGAAAAATGTTGTTGTGCATTTCAAGGAACAACTTCGTACTGTGCTTTCTGAGACTTGTATACACCTTTAAAAAAAATAAACAAAAACATATCTTTATTTAACTAACCTCCGTAAATATGCTGTATGCTTTAATTTAAATTTTTTCTCACAAATTGACGACTAAAAGGACAATACCAATTCTGACAGGGGGAATATAACTGAGTATTTTTTTTTTTTGTTTGTACGAGTATTTTTATTGCAAGGAAGCCATAGAATAAAGTCTCATAGGAATTTTATTACCAATAGGTTTACATACAATGCACTACATATTAACATGTAGAATTTGTTTTTGTATTATATTCCGAAATTAAGTTATGAATCCTTTTTATAAGATTGACTTTTGTTACTAAAATCTTGATTATACCTTCTTTCGACGGTCAAGGCCAAGTCTTAAAGGATTATTATTTTCGCCAGCCAAGATAATTTCAATCAATCGCCATTTTGAATTTAGGTGTCCTAGATATGAATATGGGGGTCAAAAAGATGCAAGATGCGCTGAAAGAATTCATAAAATAAAAAAAAATTCCACTACTACAGCATGCAAAAACTGTTTTTCATTTCTGAGAACAGCATAAATCTCTTTCTTCTAAACCATGTTTTCATGTTGGGAAATAAAAAGAAATCATTGAGTGTCAAGTTTAAGATCTGGCTAAAAGATTGAGTGTAATACGTAGTGAAGTTCATTCAATTTGGCAAAGATTCGCCCTTATTGAAAATCTAAAAGCTATGATTAATTTAATATGGATATAAGATTATTACAATTTTCTAGAAATAATGACTAATTTATTAATACCATCTGATTGTTACAAAAACTTTAAAACAATTTTGTTTTCCAGTGATGAAAAATTCTAAATAAGAATTGAATAAGTGGAAAGCTATTATTAACTTGGAAATACAAGCGAAATTTGTTTTTAAATTTACCTCAATATTAATTTAATCCATACAAAAAAATATCAACCACTATATCACGTGAGATTAAATTATATTGTTCCAACTCACATTTCTTACAATTTTTGCACTGCTTGTCAATTTGTACAAACAAACATTTTAAATCTTAAAACATCCCTTCGCTCTACAAATACGTCACACAAATTATTGTCTATTTATATACTGTGATAGGTTGTACACATGTGGTCGTTAAAAAAGAACAATAACCCTTTTGTATAAATCAATCGTATGTTAGGGTAGAGATACGAACGAATTAAGAACGAACAAAAATAAAGGAAACTCTTTAGACCGTCTGTGAAAAGCAAGCATTAAATTTAGATGCGTCTAAAAGAAAGTGTTCACGTGTGTGCGCAATCGACAAGTGTTTGCCAAAGTGGTTCTATAATGAAAAGTACTAAGCAACAAATATAGAAACACATGTTCGCACAAAACATGGTAGAACCACACACTCCGCCGACCAATATTTATGTAATTCCTTACAAATATAATTATGTTTAGAGAGGAATTATTGTTTACCATGTCAGATTATTATACTAACAAGCAGGTGGATATTTAACTTTTGTTGCTGCATAACAAAACACCTTTCTTGGTTCTACAACAATGCCTTTATGACACACAAAAGGAAACAAAAGAAAGTAATTTTAATTGATAACCTCTTTTGTGAAGAAGTATTCAAACAACAATTTAAATTAAAAGAATGCCGTAGGGGGTTGTTCGATTTATATTACGAGTAACTTAAGAGAAAGAAATAAGATTCTCAGAACTTTCTTGTTTAAATAATTTCAATTTATTTAATTTACTGACTCAAACGTAGAAATTTTAAAACCGCATTTTGACATTTGAATGCAACACATCATTATTAAAACAAAAGCAAAAAATATCAAAAAGTTTTCCTTCTTTTCTTTGAAAAATCTAAAAAAAAAAAAAAAATTGACTTTTTTTATTTATTGTTCCAGATGTTTTTGATATTCAACCATTTGAAACAATGGGGATAAGGTACTCCTAAAAAGTCAAAACATAGTTTATCAAGCCAATAGCTATCAAATTTCTTAGAAGAATTGTAATCGGAAAATTTTGAATTTTATTATTAAATTTCTATACTTTAGTAGAATGCTATTTAATTACTTTTTGATAACATTTGGAAAAAAATAATATTTTGAAGTCATAGTTCATTCGAAAACGCTATGAAGAAAAGGCGTCTAATCACACCATTTAAGAAAAGAGTCAAGAAAAGAGTTAATTTCATCAAGGCGGAATCTAAAAAAAATATAATGCACGACTGGATCGCACGTACTTGCTCTTAGGGTAAAAGTTGCTGTGGACGTCAAAGCTTCTTATATAAAGTTTTTAAAAATAAATAATTTTATAAGAATTAAAAAAAAATTTCATTAATAAAATGACATAAACAACTTCTTAAATTGTTTCGAGCTCCGAACATTTGGTTAAGAAAGATACATTTTTAGAAAAAAAAATGAAAATCGTTAGAGCCGTTTTTAAAAAAATAATTTTTTTTATATTAAAAAATTGGTGGCACGACTAGCTCGCGAAGAACCAGGACCTAGTGACTGACCCTCCCAACCATGTGCTGTGTTACATGCACACTTTAAGCCGGAATGGGGGGGACCTACAATTTTCTGCTGGATCTGAGGTTTTCTTAATTCCTTTCAAGAGGATGTACCCTTAAAAATATAGGTAGAATATGTTGGGAATCAAACTCCGCACTAACCATTAGTCAGAGTAGATGTAGTAAAATCAGCTGTTCAGTTATGTGGCAAAACAGTTGGCGTAATAGTTCTTTATTTTTCGTCATTTTTGTCTGTTTTCAAATTAAAAGTGCATACTTCGCTCATATGCAGGTTTGAAGTTTGACATTTATTTGACTCAATCTCCTTCAGTAATCTTGGATCCAAATCTAATGCAACTTACTCCAGATGAAGACTTTAATAAAACAAAATATTTGTCTCTTAACATTAAAGTTCAAAAGTTTCTTAAGAAAAACAACGCGATCACGACTATATTAGTTTACTCATTTTGAAAACCAAAAAAAAACACTGTAGTCGCTCTTTAAGAAAACCGGAATAACTCAAAAATCACGATTTTTGAGTTAACGATGCCAATCGACTAAAAAAAAATCTCTATCTTTCTGTCAAACTGGCATAACTGTATCACTTAAAAATCCCGCTAGAAGGAGTTTGTTCCAATTGTCACATGTTTCCTTTTCATGAAAAATCGTATGACTCAAAAACTTAAAACTCATTTTCTGAAGAATCACGTTTTTTGAGTTATGGCGGTTTTCTTAAACTGCGACGACATTCCTTAAAATGGAGGAAATAATAAGTAATAGTTATACCTACGTATATATTTTCTTCTTTAATAAAATTGTTGCTATCGAATTAATATCTCGTTAAAATTTATTTGAGCATACTGTTACCATGAAAAGAATTTCGGTTGTAAATAATTATATATCTGTCGATAACAATCTAAAGGCTTTGGCACCGCACGTTAACTTATTTAGCCTTCAATTCAACGTTGTTCCTAATGTATATTTATGTCAAGTCAAAACAATAATTTTGTGTACAATGGAGTATCTACAAAATAATAATACTCAGAAAAAAAAACAAGATAAAGCATTTATTTATTTTACAAAAATAAAATAATTTTTTTTATATTCTCAAACATTGTCTTAGCCTTAAGTGCAGTCCTATAATTCTTAATTAATTTTATAAAATCGCTTTGCTATCTTATCGAGACAAGAAGGGTAAACCTACTTATTTTGTTGTTTTTATGGATGGATTTGTACAGTTTACAATCTAAAAAGGCGCCAATAAAAATCAATCATCTATTGACCAGTTTTGTTTTATTTTTAACTTTTAAAAATTAGCAGTTTGTAGAACTTTGTGTTAAAAAAACAAAATAGAAATATGTAAGAAAAAAAATAAAAAAAAGCTTAGTCAACGCAAGCAATGTCGTTATGTGAAAACCTAATACATAGGTGGCTACCTGCTCCTCTTTCTAAAGAAATATTGATTTGTTTGTGTTTCTCTTCTTTTTCCTTTCCAAGTAAAGTTCCTCTCTATTTTTTTTTTTTTTTTTTTTTTTTTTGTTTAGTAGCTATTAACTTTCCCTTTCGTAAGAACATAAACCGTCACGGATTTATGAGTAAAACATAACTCATAGGTATATTTCTTCTTACTGAAGATACTCAAAGCACATCTTTTTGTAGAAATAGACAACTGTAATTCAGTTCCAATGTGATAAAAATTATTACTGACACTTGTTCTTATTGACTGAGCAATTATTATTCTTCTTCGTAGGTAGGTACCTACTTGAATTTCCAATCAAATATTTCCTCACTTTGGAATGTGGCAATCAAAAAATTGAAGATTGCTTCCTATTCAGTAATCAAATATTAAATAAATTAAGACCAATAGCTTTATCGATTAAAAAAAAAACTGCTTCATCAAAAAACTACAAAAAAAAAAATATAGGTAGTAAAAAGCATGGATATATATATACTAATCATACTTGCCCATCACCACTTGGTTACCCTACCCACTATTTCCTTTTGCCAATTAAACTAAGAGTAAGGTCAAGCAAATCTATTATAATTTAATATTCACTTGAGAGTGAAAAAGACCCTTTATAGAGATGTGTGCTGCACACATTATATATACATGTACCTATATATGCGGGAAGAAATGTTATCTTTCTTTTTTATCTTGAAACCTATGCACACGTGACAACGAATGCAACAAAACTTGGCAAGACAAGGCAACAGCCAACAGCCACTGACACTGTCACATTACCAGAAGAGTGCACTTAACTTTTTTTATTTTCGATTTCATTATGAATGTATGTATGTATGAATCAGTTTTAGAGAAAATCGAACAAAGAGAAGTGATGACACTTAATAATTTATTTATACACAAACAAATTTATAGTGTACCTTTACACTAAGTTCAGTGGTTGCTGGTGGCTTTTAATACGGGTGATGTGCTTTTCTTTGCACTTCGCCCGTCTAGATACCCCCCTCGCACATTGTACTCATCGTACTCCGCCTACTTTCTTTATAGGCAACATCATTATCATCCCAATATGATACAATATCAAATCGAACACATCGAATGGGGTTAAACTAGATTATCGAAAAGCTCTCTGTCACTTTAAATACTAAATACCAGAAGGTAGGGTATAGACACGAAGCACATTGCACACGTACCTAACCTATACCTAACCTATATCTACCTACCTAGACTCTCTAATTCTCAGGTGTTTGATTCTTGGATGAAAGAGAAAAGAGCGCGCATGTGGTTTTTAGCCGCACCGCAGTGCCGCGTACCGGCAGTGGTCCCCTGCAAATGTAGTCTCTCAGCGCCGAAGCTAAATCTAATACAAAACAATATGAGCCGCGTTAAAAAAGAAGGAAAAAAAATTGTGGACACATCACAAAAAAAAGTTGGTATAGTTTTTGTATGTATTTGCTTGTAGTGAGAGGATCCACATACACTACCATCATACGATTCTTGTGTAAGTAGTAGTAGTAAATACTTGAATGTATATGTAAACAAGTTAAAAGGGGAGAACTTTGGCGGATTTTTTTTTTAAGTACCTACCACTTTTATTTGGAGAGGTCATGTGTAAGAAAAAGGTGGATGAATTTTATTCGGGGAATAAGTGAACCCTCAATGGGAAAGCAAATCAACTCAGCATACCTCTATTGGCAAAACATGAAAAGACCAAATGTCAGAGAACAGATGAGTCAGTAAAACTTATGTAACACAATCTGTGTCAGTTTTGTTTAAGAGTGTGTACTTCGCATATTACTCGTTCATGTACACCACTTTGCAAAAGGAAGTTACAAACTCAACCTTACTTGATGGTGTTATTCTTTCTTGCCATATTAGCGTATTGGAAACTCAAACTTGTTCTCCCAGCCCGGTGATAGAGCCTGGATTATATTGCATAGAAAAAAAAGGTGGTTCAACACAACTAGAAGCTTTCAAACAATTCATCTAAGTATAAAAGTTTAGTGAATAAACATAAATCATTCTTTCTTATGTTAGAAAAATGTTGCCACTTTAGATCATTGAGTAGTCTATTTTGTTTACTACAGTCAAGATCTTGAGTAATTTTAAACAAAGTAGAATATAATTTATATTGTAAGGAAATCAATATTTTTTTCGAATTATTAGTTTTGTTATACATTTTCTTTAATATTTGTCCTTTTTAAAACATATTCCTTCCCATGGAAAATTTTATTGTCTACAAAAGTTATTCGAAGGGTTTTCCATAAACACGTGACCAGTGTAACCATACTCTGAAGAAAGGAAGAGTGAATTTGGTAGCACTATTTGCTGCAAAAATGGCTAAAAGTAACCTGGTAAATTGTTGGTAAATATGGTAAAGTGCAAAATCAGGTAAGCGAACTGTCATATTAATACAAAGTTTATTCAAAATCGTTAGAGCCGTTTTCGAGAAAAATCCAATAACTCGAAACTGTTGTATGGGAGGTATTCGTTCTAATCGAGATATTCAAAAACAAAAACAAAAAAAAAAAATTGTAAATTACAAAAAAAGTAATCTATACCAAATTTCATGCAAATCCGTCAACCCGTTAAGGCTGTAGCTCTCTGTACAGATGGACGTACAGACGAACAGACGAATAGACAAACAGACGAACAGATGAACAGACGAACAGGCGATCAGACGCACAGACCGGTGCATGACGCATGACGAAAACCACTTTTTTGGCCTTCTCCATCATCGTAATGTTGGTTTTGATTAAAACCTCAATTTTTTTTGACACGAAACCAATACTTGCCCTATAGAGCAAGTAAAAACCTCAAGGTAATCCTAGGCTAGGTATGTATACCATTAACTTTCGAGTCAATTTTTTTTTCAATTGCTACGTTCAATTGCTACGTTTGGTTCATGTATCGTCTGATGAATTTTTAAAATAAAAACGATAAAATAAAAACCACATTTAAAAAATCTTTAATATTTGCAGATATCTCCTGAGCCCCAAAGCAGATTCGTAATTTTTCTTATTATGCACAGGTACTAGGGAATAAGATACAATTTTTTTAATTAAGGACACTAATTTACATAGGTATGGGTATCGCATCCAGGATCGGATCTGTCGGATATCCGGACTATCGAAAATCAGCTTTGGCTTCGGAATAATAAAAAAAAAAACCCAATGCATTTTATATTCACATTAAACAAATTAAGTCAATTCCTTTATCTACCTACACTAAATAAAATTCAAACTTCACATAAAATTAATAATTCTGATGCTTATGCTAGCAAGTATAGGTAGGTAGGTATACCTAGTTTTTTTTCTTTAAATAATGAAATTGTGGAACAATCACAAATAAATCTTGAGTCATAAATTTAAGAAGCCATGGATCATAGTTGGAAGCAGCTAACGTTTAATATTTATTTAGATAAAATTAAAGGAAAACTCTCATAAGAGCTATATTTAATCTAGTGCAAATAATAATCAAGATTTTTCCATTACAACTCAAAACACTATATAAAAAAAAAACATTCATCCGCCTTGCAATGCAAAAAAATTTGAATACTTTTTTTTATCTTTGGCAATTCATTGTCAAAAACACGTTTTTATATTCTGCTCGAAGGGGAACTTTCAATCAGAAAAGAACTTTTATATCGCACACATTAAAATTTACAAATGTGTATATAAATTTATCTTTGTGTTACGATACAACGACGACAACGAAGAGAAATGAGAAACGGTTAACTTTTGGGAGAGTCTCTATTCTATACGTATACTTCAATATTTATTGTGAAATAAATACAAAAACAATTAAAACACACAACCTTCAAATAAAAGCATGAGAATATATTTTTTGTGAGTATAACAGTTTTCTATACTAAATGTTACGTCGTGGTTTTATTTCATTTCATAAAGTCACCACGGGCGAGAGAGTACTTAAAACAAAAATAATACAGAAATTCTTTTCGATTTCAAAGAATTTATAAACGAAATTTTAACCAAGAACGATCCAAGAATTTTTTTTTTATTAATTTTGTTCATTTCTCTTCACTCTGTATTATTTTTATTTCCTAAAGTTTTTTTTTTTTGCAATTCTATTTGGTTATATTGCTGTTGTTGTTGTTGGTTCTTGCTTTACATAAATTTCGATTTTTGTTTCGACAAATTTTAATTCGATTTTCTTCGCCCACATTTCCTATAATACCATTTCGCTGCTAAATTCTTCCTAGTGAAATGTTAAAGAAAAACCAAGTAACGACGACGAAGAAGACAAAATAGAAAAAACACAACATTTAAATTAAAATATTAAAACAAAAAGGAAAAAACAACGAGAAGAATAATTGATTCGTCGTGTATAGTATTTTTTCCGAATAAAACGAAAAATATATTTAAAAAAAAAACTCTCCATATATTTATAAATATTTAGTGAAAGAGGAAATTTTCCATTTGCTGTGTGGTGCGCTAGGTGTACTTTGAATTTCCTTGTATTAACCACCACCCCGATCCCCGCGACACGACATACAAAAGTTCGTTTGTTCGGTTTTTCCAACGAGACGCGGCAGTTTGGAAAATCGCTGACTTTTCAAAAGCATTAAGACTCGATAATTTCTTTAAAAATAAACGTGAAATACAATACAATGAAAGAAATCAAAACAAAGCATTAAACAATTTTTATAATCATTTATCGGGTTCTCTTAGCTTCTAGAAGAGGTAGTCGCAGTTCGAGGGGAATAAACAATAACAAAAAAAAAAAGAAAAATAAAGGAGAGCAACATTCTGTTGGTGGCGAGGGCAAGAGGACTATGGGAGAGTGAGCTTTCAGAAAAAAAACTATGTCTATGACTTACTACTAGTTTATTTCAGTGACACAAATCAAAACAAATGTGATTTTGAGTGTGAATTTGACAAAAATTCAACACACAATAGAAAGAATAACTTTTTCCATGTTACGTTTGTGTGACTTTTTGATAAAAATGTCACAAGTTTGACAGATACAACTGATACCATCTGTCATAAAGGAGTTTTATACAAGTGTAGTAGGTTCTTAAGTTAAAGAGGCAATAGCTACACATTGGATCCGCCACTTCAATTCAAGCAGTCCAACGGGATAGTACACACTCTTGTATTTCGATCGATGTGGCCAGCTCTCTAACTACCCCGATTATTGAGTAATATTAAAGAATTTTGATAATTTAATTCTAAATTACTAGATAACTATTATCACATTTTAAATAATGTCAGTGATAAAAATCAGCCACAACAACAAATATACTGGTCTAACTTCAGCTGAGAACAACAACAACACTACACACGAAAAGAGCAAAGAGGGAATAATCTGCCACTACTTTACAGTAAAAGCTAAATAATATTATAACAATCGGAATATCGATAATAATTGTATAGTGCTGCGGTGATATTTATTTTTTCTTAGTATTTAACGATGAGTGTGCGAAGAAATATTGCCTTTTGAGACTCTGTGCCGCGCCAATTACTTATTCCCTCTTCATCAAGTTTGTGCACGCCGCGCCGTCGACAAACGTGTTTTTATTAATTTATTTTATTTAAATCCACCTAAACTAGTGTACCTTAAAAAAAAAAAAAAATCCCTATTTCATATCGAATGAACTGTGAATTGTTAAAATAAACATTTATTTTTTATATAAATTATAAAACGTTAATACACAAAAATTAATAAATGGCTGATTCAAATAACTCAAAAATCGCTTCGCGACTCCGAAAAATTGAAAGGACTGATAGTGAGATTGCCTGCGAGGAGGCGGCACGCCTTACAGCTGATATACAGGAGGGCAATAGCCCAGACGATGATGATGATATTAGTGAATATCAGGATCTTCCGCCACCGCCGGACGGAGGATATGGCTGGGTGATATGCTTCGCTTCATTTATGTGCAACATGATTGTGGACGGTATTGCATATACTTTTGGAATATTTTTGGGTGAATTTGTCGACTATTTTGGCGAGGGTAAAGGTAAAGTAGCATGGGTCGGAAGTTTGCTAAGTGGTGTGTACCTTAGTGCAGGTCCTATTGTATCTGCCTTGGCAAATAAATTCGGTTGTCGAGCAGTTTGCATAGCAGGGAGTATCGTTGCATGTATAGCGTTTGTCTTGAGTACGATGAGTACGTCTGTAAATATGCTTATGTTAACATATGGTGTTTTGGGTGGATTTGGATTTGGTATGATCTACTTGCCGGCTGTAGTAGCCGTAGGCTATTATTTTGAGACTAAGCGGTCCCTGGCGACTGGAATTGCTGTTTGTGGTTCGGGAGTTGGCACGTTTGCGTTTGCTCCTTTTGCAACATATCTTTTAAAATTATTCGGATGGAAAAATTCACTTTTAATCTTTGCTGGCTTAATTTTAAATTGTGCTGTGTTTGGTGCAATGATGCGACCACTCACTTATCCAAAGAAGAAAAAGGTCAAACCCTTGATGCAACGAATGTATGAAGAAAAGCGATTGCAAATGGAACGTGGTTCTATTGGTGGATCGCATTTTATGGTACAGATGCCCGATGGCACAATGGAGCGCAAACTAAAAATGCCGATTAACGCCGATCCGGGTGTACATTCTAGTCTTAATTTAGATTTATTAGCATCGCAGCAACAAAGTGGTACATTACACCCTGTATCAACGTTACCCACAATTACTGAAGCCAAAGTCGCAGAAAATCAAAATGAACAAAACCAACAAAACTCCCCTGATGGTCAGAGTCAATTAGAAGTCCGTCGTGGACGACGTCCATATCGCAACTCAGAAACTGATGCAACCAGTCCCTACAACTCCAATGACATGATACGCAATGCTTCACAACCTGCGTTCACAATCGACTATCAGAGCCTACCAAAGAACGGTTCGGTGCCGTCGTTCGATCGAGTGAGGAAAACTTCTAGCAGTGAACGTTACAAGCCCTCATTGGCCGCCATTCGAGCATCTTCAAGGGGAGACCTCGAAAGCAATGGTGTCGAAAACTATTCATCAAAAATGTCTTTGTCCCAACGCAACGATAGCGGCAGAATGGTAAGACCACTCTCTCGAAAAGATATTTTTTACTCAGGTTCGGTGACCAATCTACCACAATACCAATCACAAAAGTCACTAACCAACTACAGAAATTCCGTTTTATCGCTAACTAAATACGAAAAAAGCATGCGGGATGTTCGTATGATAGATCCTCTGGCCGAAGCCGAAAAACATCGTGAAGAATATGACCTATGCCCATGCTGTGGAGTACCGGATTCTGTTAAAGCAATTCTCAATACAATGTTAGATGTTAGCCTGCTCAAGGACCCAGTTTTCATGCTAATTGGAATTTCAAATGTTTTCGGAATGGCTGGACTTTATGTTCCATTTGTATATTTAGTAGATGCAGCTATGCTCGACGGAATTGACTCCAACTCGGCTTCATATTTAATTGCAATCATCGGAATAACAAATACTTTTGGCAGAGTTATATGTGGTTACGTTGCAGATTTTCCGCAAGTCAATTCACTTCTTCTAAATAATATTTGTCTTTTGATAGCCACATTTGCTGTGACAGCAACACCACTATGCTCATCCTACTCTTCCTACGTAGTTATGTCTATATTTTTCGGAATAGCTATTTCTGGATATATATCCCTAACATCAATAATCCTAGTTGATCTTCTTGGCTTAGAGAGACTCACGAATGCATTCGGCCTACTCATTCTCTTCAGAGGTTTTGCCGCCATCATTGGATCACCTCTAGCCGGTGCAGTATATGATGCAACTGCATCATATGATATATCTTTCTACATGGCTGGAGGGTTCTTTGCCATTTCAACAGTGACCAGCTTTTTAGCACCATGTTTGAAGAGGTGCACAGGCACTGACGAAATACCAGTTCACATGGAAGTCCTTACGCCAATTGACGAAGAACAAGCCGAAGACCTAGAGGACGATGATCAACCTATTACAATTGTGCCCAAAATTGTGAAAACTCTACCAAGTCCACAGCAAGAACAACCACCAGGAGTTATGAATCACAAGCAGTCCGAATCAGTTTTATGAGTTCAAGAGAGATTTTAAACTAAATTTATGAAAAAACTATACAAAAAATGCCATTTTTTTTTTCTTCTTAGCAGCAGAAGCAGCAGCAACAAAGAGCAAAAAATAAACAGCAAAGCTTAGCATACCAAATAAATTTGAATCAACAAATAATAATGAGAGTAAATATATATATATTATAAAATAAATATACATTTTAGAAAAAATAGTTTGTACTCTATTACACGATAAAGTAAATTTAAAATATTTTTTTATTGAATTTTTTTCTTTAAAAATAATAAATTGTTATTTTCAATCGATAGCCCTTTTCTTTATTAAATTGCAAATTTACGCTGATGTATTGAAAACAAAACTAAAGTAAAAATTTAAAATACAAACAACAAAGAGATAAATAATAGTGTTGAACACGATGATAGTGTGAACAAAAAAAAATAAGAAAAAAAAACATATTTTGTACATTAAGTAGTTATTTTTTAAAATTGTTAATTTTTTTGTATCTTCTTATTATGAAAGTGTATGTCCATTGTTTATTTTTGTAATTTTAGTTTAAGGCTTCATTAATTCTAGTATTGAGAATAAACCAAAAAGATAGAAATATCCAAAACAAGTCTTTAGTGTTTAATTTTCTTTCTTTTTTTTTTTTTGGAAATTTTTAGAGAAGACAATTAAGAAAGAATGTAATATAATTTGTATAAGCAACAAGCAAAAAACGGTATTATATACTCTTACTACAAATACAAATAATAAACTAGAATATAATAATATTTAACTTATAAACCCTTATTGGATGGAACAATTATTTAGTATCAAAACGAATTGAGAGATTAAATAAAAAATAAAAAAAATTGTTGTTATTTATTTTTTAATCACAAGATTGTAAAAAGATTTTATAAGTTTCGCGCTGTTACATTATGTCAAACATTCACCTAAATTTTAATTTTTGTTTTGTTGATTTTTAATTATTTTTTTAGACAAAAAAAATAAATAATAAAGAAAAAACTATTCGTATTAATCGAAAATAGTATTATTTATAAAGAAAATCAAACCAAAAAATATCAGAAAAAGTACTAAAACGATGTTATTACAAAGAAATTATAACAATTAAACAAACACAACAGATTAAAAAATAAAGCAATAATGAAAGAGAGAAGGGATATAAAGAAAAGAAAAAGCCATAAAAATTAGCAAACAAATAAGCACATCTTGTTTTATTTTCCTTTCAATTTGAATTGAATTCCTCAACATCAGGGGAAGTGGTTTTGCTTGTGATGCTTGCAAGGGCAAGAAAAATGTTTCTTAAAATCTTATTGGCATTGTCTTTTCATAACTCAAAAGCCAATCAAAACTCATCGATATATGATGTAGGAAAACAATTCTTTGAGTTAGTTGCTAAGGAAAATCTTATCAGATTTGTTGATTTGGCCGTTGAAATCTTGCTTTCCAATCATTTTATTATTTTATTGATTTTTGTTTTTGTCGTACGGAAAGATTAATTAAACCTACAAATAAAATGGATTAAAAGTAAACTGATAAAGACAGTTATTTGCAACGTTTACGAGAATCTGAAGTTGAAGAAGATTGATAAATAATACTGTCATAAAAAATAGATCATCAAAGAGTTGAACATACAATTTGGGCCTTACTTGAACACCTTTATGAACATTTAATTTCAACAGTTAAATATCTTACATTTAAATGCGAGAAGGATATTAGTAGCGGCAATACTATCTGATCTTATGTTAACTTAAGATTTTACAGTTATCAAAGATCGGATTCAATGTTGTTTATTAAGAACAAAAAAAAATTCTACCATTCACGTTCAACTTATATGACTGATTCGAGACAATGACATGAAAAATAGAAGTCACATTAGAGAACTAATCATATTTGTTGTGTATAATGTGATCAGGTATAATACTGATCATGATCAGTGAATGTATTCGATAGTAGGCTTCCGGAATAATAATGGTTTAAGTCCTTGTGTTTGTGAAGCCCTGTTTCAGAAATTAAAGGCACTGAATATGTATATTGTTCTCACATTAAGTTGAAAAAAATATACATTTACATTTTCATATATGCATTATAGTGAGTGCATAACGCTATGCACCCCTTATAATGAATCTGAACGCAACCTTATTCATAAAACTGCACCGCCGACTCTTTTTTTCAAGCTACGTAGAATGTAGACGAAAGCTAAGTTATTTTTAATAGATTTGCCTTTTTTTGTACTTTTTTTGGTACTTTTTTTTTATATGAGCTCATTATAACTGATTGAAAAGTTTTTAATGCATAAGAATTTTCGCAACGTTGAATAGGCAATGGCCAAATAAATCCTTATGCGGTGTATAACTATTCATCTGTTTTTAGCAGATTTTAATCAATAAGGCTGTTAGTATTTTGAAGTCAAAGCAATCGATTTAAGAATATAGTATGACTGTTTCTCAATTTTTTTTTTTGTTCTTAACACCTGATATATTAATCCAACGAATTAACATTAAAAATACGCCCAATTTATCACTTAAATCAAACAAAATAATGATAAAGGAGTAGTCCCAATGGCATGAACACAGCCAACATCGCATGAATCGGGCTTGCTGGAGAGGTTTGGTAGTCAAATCCGTGGTTCACCGTCTACTGTGAAGCCAGCAAAAGTAAAATAAACAAGATGAACGAACACTTTTAAGTTTCTAGTCGACATTATGATCAATAAAATCATTAGCATGATTTCAAATGTACTAGATAAATATCCAAACAAGTGTTCCACGAAAGTCTTGAACTTGTTAGAACAAAGCATTGTTAGAAACATATTTCTAAAAACAAACATTATTATTTTTAGAGTGTTCTGGTGGTAGGTGAATATTTATAGGAAAACAAACAACTATAAAAGTAAAATGATTCTTTTTTAAACTTGTTTAAACAAATGCTATCTGAAAACACAAACTTGGTCGGAAACAGTAATTGAATGTGCATTTTCCATTGTTATTTCTTTTTCTATTTCTGATGTAAGATTCTAAAATGACTTGCTTAGTGGTATTATGGGTTTGGGTTTATAAAAATAAAAAACAATATGACGTCATCGTTCCACTGAAAATTTATAGTTTTCGTGACATTCTTTAAAATATACAACAGTTAATGTCTGTAAAGTATATTGTAAATACATATGTAAACATAGACGATAACACACAAAGTAAAAGTCAATCATATTTCTTATTTGATGATGACAGTTGGCAAGAAGTTAGGAAATTTAATAAATGTTTCAGAATTTCCGAAATATAGAATAAAACTTTCATATAACTTCTGTCATTTATAATAAACTTATTGTTCTATAAATTTGTCATGCATAAATATAATACAAAGTTCGTAGTAGATATAAGTACATGTATTCTAAGCGCACCCATTTAAATGGAAAATAGAACGCTTAGATGCAGCACATTAATGAAGACTAGATGTAGATTTTATTTATTATTTTTTTGTTTCTTTTTTTATGGAGCACATGCACTCTAGTTAGATAATTTATTTTTGTGTCCATATTAAACAATTAAATGCGATAGCGTTGAGTATTAAGAGAAAATAATGACTTGAACTTGTCTTTGTTTACTTGTCACTTTATGTATTTATTCGTAAGATACGGAAATAAACACTACACAATTTGTGAATTTTAGCTTTAAAATGATTTATTATTTCCTTACAAAAACGTAGAATATAATCGTAACATGACATACATATACTTAATGAAAGCAATTGAACATTTAGATGTACGCATAACTGTGGATATCAATGAAATCTAAAATAAACAGTTCATTTTAACTTTAAAGAATATTTAGATTCGATATGAATGTTCACTGTGTTTAGTTAGATGTCCAAGACAAAAAGCATCTTTGTTTGATAAATAAGAAAAAAATGACATAATGTATTAAGTTTTTGGAAAAAAAAGTTATATAAAATTGAAATTAAAACAAATGTTTTTGTTTATAATAACAAATTTAATAACACTGTGTGACAAACTTGTGGAACCCAACGTTTTATAGAGCTTGGTGCACTGATTACATAACGGTACGAAAAAAATATGTAACACCCTCAAATCTGAACTTATACCAAAATATTTTCAAAATAAATTACTTCGTTCGGTTTGAAAATAAATATTATTTTAGAAGATATTTTAAAAACAGAATGTTGCTTTGAAAAAATATGCTTTAAATTGATGTCGAAGTTGGATGAAGGTGAAAAACAATTGAATTTTTGAATTTGTTCAGCTTATACAGTTTCAGCGCTACTTCATCAGTTACATCAACTACATCAGCTACATTTTTCTGTTTCACAGGTACAACTGGAAGTGTTGTAGTATGTAGCTGGAAGTTGTAATTGATGTAGATGATTTGACGTTTCGTGCCATGAAAAAAAAAGAAAAAAGAAATGTGAAAGAAAAAACATCTATCGCGCTAAATACGACAACTCTTCGAACAACTCCGTTGTACTACAGCCAAAAGTCAATTGAATTAATTGACAACAAAAAGCTGTGAAACAGAATCATACATTTTTCCAATGCTTTCAGTGGATTTTCCGTATCTACACTGTTATACTACAACGTTCCTACTATCGGGAATCTCGCGAGAAATTTTTTTTCTTTGAGAACAAACTTTACTATCTTGCAAATAATAGTTAAATATTCGAACACAATTTTCAAGTATTTGACCAGTAATTTAAAGTTAAGAAAAAAGAAATTAATTTGGTTTTGCTCTTTAATAAATCAAAAATTAACAAACATAAAAATTCCCGGTGTGGTAATTTTCCCCTCCGAACTTTTGACTTATTTAATTATATTGGGAAAAAAATTAACATAACCATATCATTATAGTACTTAAAAGGGGTAGTTTAAAAGGAAAAAAAATAACGATCCTGACAGTAGAAGCTTTAAGTGTGGTTTCATCATTTTGTACGTTCAATAGTTGATCGCAATGTTATATCCAGTTTATTATGTTTGTCACATTTGCATGTAGTTCAGTTTTATATATCAATTTTGCCGCAACTTGTCTAGAGTAACCACATGAATACAAAACAACTTAATTCATGATATTTTATTAATTTCATTTCAATCAGCAAATCAACAATAAAAATACCTCGTTATTCACCAAAAGGGGAATATTGGACATAACCCATATTTGTCTGTTTTATTTTTTCGGTGGTTCAAGTTGAACATTTGTAACGTTGAAAATGGTTTTTGGCAATTGAAAAAAAAAATTAATTGAATAAAATCAAAAAACCTCAAGCTTCAATTGAAAAATCAACAAAGCAGACCGATCCTCATATGTTATATCCACAGAAAAAAACAAGAATTTCGTATTAAAATATTTTGTTACTTCATTTCTCTGTACACTTAAGTTGAAAAAATTCTATTTACATATTTCCAAATCAAATGATCAAATTATTTACCCTTAAACTAATGAAAAACAATAAAAAGAAAAAAATGCCAATAAAACAAAAAATATCACACTTCTAATCAATTGATTTTACAATAACAACGCCCACATTTGAATACAACAAAAGTTTTGCGCACCAATGCATTTCTATAACCGCTCATCAAAGATGATCGTTTTTTATTTATTAATTTGTTTTACTGCTGCTACTGCAATATTGCTGTCAAATAGGTAAGGAGATACCAATCAAGAACAATGAGTAGTTCCAGCTCGTAAAAAATACATTTAGAGGTCAGTTTTAATTATCAAATCCTCCTTTGGTAAACAAGTACAACAACGAATAAATGACGATTCATGTATCGCGCGCCGTATGGGCATTGGAACGTGTATGGAAGATCAATTTATTTTTATGAATTTATCTAAAATACTACTTGTTGCTATGAAAATTCCTTACGTACGGCAAATTGTATTATGCAATGTGATAAAGTACCAGTATATGCGTTTGTTTATCAAAAGATGTAAGAAACTAGGTTAATTTGTATTATTATCAATAAAGGTTTAGTTGTGAGCTATTACAGTGTGTTTTTATAGAAAGAAAACAACTGATAGAAAATACTTCTATTTCTAGCCAACTTTTAAGCTTAACTTTTGAAACAAAATAAGTATTCTCCACACCAGCAGCATCTAATGCACAACTAAACAACTGCCGTACGCCGGCCACCGCTGCGGCGCCGAACTGTGATTTTCTGCATAAGTAGCATCTAATGGAGAACGGACCAACTGTCGGTACACAAACGAAAACATATTCTTTTAAAGAAAGGCCTCACAAAAACTACAAACTTGAGAGCCCTTAGGAAGTATTATTGTTTTTTCGACAAAATGTTTTATTTTGAAATGATTTCAAAAGAGAATGTATTTAAATATTTTTTTTTTATCTTTTAAATTCCTAAATCTGACAAAAGAGAAATATGTTTTGTTTTTGTATCACAATTTTGATTTCTATATTTCTATATATACAACTAAATTTGTATAATTTGTAGGTAAGGCTCCAAAAACGGGAGATAAATGTTGAAACTTTTTAATTTAACGCAACTAGGGGTCGTGGCCGATACTTTGTTGTAGTACCAACTATATAAGTTTAGTAATAAACACATTATTAACGGTTTCATGTTTGTTTTTTCCAGGTATCAATAATTTGAGCTTTGAATAAAAAAATCGACTCAAATTCAAATACGATTGTTTGAGATTTTAAGCATTATTTTTTTTTTGTAACTTGAAATTTTAGAATTTTAATGAGCTCTGAAAAAAAGAATGCTTCTAGCGTTTCTAGTATCGAAGATGAACGTGGGATGAGTGGGATGAAAATCTGATTTATTTTTGAAAATACCACGTTTTTGCAAGAATTTTTTAACAAAGTAACAAAAAAAGTTATAAATATATCTATTATGAAGGAAAATAAACATTTTTTGTCTCAATAATTTTTTCCTTGAGAAACAGAAACGGCACAAATCCAACTTTTCATTTTTTTTTTTTCTTTAATCCACAATTTCTACCGCCAATGGGAGTGTTCAAACAAATAACAAAAAGCTATCGGGTAGCTTTTTGTTGTTTACTGCATGTAAAAAAAAAATAAAGAAACGAACCAACATGACTGTCATCATTTATTCTCATTTTCAGCTTGAATCACAAGGATCAAAATTTACTATCAATTTAGTTAAACAATACCAGCATTTTTATTGATTCACACTCACAATAAGGGTGGTTATTTTGATACAAATTGTGCAAATTACCAATTCTTCTCTCATGTGATTATTCTATAAACCCAGTGGACCAAATTTAGTGTTGAGGTTAAAATTTGTGTGAAATTAACCTATGTGCTATGGGTTCTTAATAAACAATACATGTTATGGCCTAAATGTTATAGTTGACTCTTAATAATAAACCATTTCGGTTCGAAAGCTCTAAAAAATTGGACATAACATTTAGAGTTTATTATTTGTGATCCATTCAATGTATGGTAAGTTTTCCCAATTTTTAAAGTTCACCCTAAATTTGATTATTAGAAGTGCCCAGTATGTTATTTAATGTTTAGGTTAAACTAAAGATAAGTAATAAAGCAATAAAACAAATTATGAATTTTATGAAATCAGTTGAAGTGTATAGCAAATAAAATGCACAACTGGGTCGCGCGTACTTGCTCTTATAGATAATTTTTCAAGGACTTTTATAAAAAAAATTTGAACGCCATTTTTATATTATTTATCAACATCTAAAAACTAAATTTTGAAAAAAAAATATTGAGTAGTTTTCGAAAAAATGATATTTCAAAAAAAAAATTTTAACTAGTTTTTAAAAATCCAAAAAAATAATTTTCGAATTTTTACTAAAAACTATTACGGTAACCTAATAGCTATCATGTTAAAAAAATGGTTGAAATTGATTGATTAATGAAGGAGATAATCAGAATTTAAAAAAAAACGGTTCTATGGCAGGTACCGTTAATAACGGTTTTTGAAAAAAGTGGTTTCCATTTAAAGATAGACCTTATCTCAGGAAATGACCATGATTTTTTTAGTCAAAATCGTAGGAACCGTTTTTGGGAAAAATGAGTTTATCTAAAACCGGTATGACAGGTACCGTTATTTTTGGGCCAAAAAAAATAACAAAAAAAAAACGTCTGGGGATAGTCTGCAAAAAACGCCACATACCAAGTTTGAAGTTAATCGACCCATCCGTTTAGGCTGTGGTCTCTGATAAATACAGACAGACAGAATTGTCATTCTCTATCATCGTTATGTCATGTTTGATTGTTTTCTCAACTTTTTTTTTTGTACGAATGCATAACTTAATCTATGTATAGTACCTACATATATCGCAAGTAAAAACGGCACAGGTCCACTTCTTTAAATTAAACAATGATTAAGTCATTCCTACCAACCAATTTTATCCATTCTATATATAACAATAGAATGATCAGCTTTAATTAGTAAGTTAAAAGAACAAAACATTTTTATTTGCGTTTTTTCTTGGAATTGGTTCGAGTGAACATGTGCATTTTTTCCCTGGACTTTTCACTTGTATTGTAGTTAATGTTATCACTTACCACCACTTTGATCCAAAGTTGAAGCATCTATTGGAATAACTTGGGTCTGTATGATATGATGGTGAGTTTGTTGTTGCTCCAGTGGTGGAAGCATAGGTTGCATTAAAGCACCTCCTTGCATTTGTATAGAACAATCGGACATGTCGTCTTCTATTTGTTGCATGTGTCCTGGATGAGGTTGCATTTGTTGTTGTTCATCGTAAATGTGCATAACACCCATCTGTTGTTGCAATTCTAGAGTTTGTTGCATTTGTGGATCGTAAATTTGATAATTTGGACTTAACATGCTGGGTGTTTCTGACGAAGCCAACGATGGAGCATTATGATTCAAATCATCGGGCACAATCATTTCATGATTGACAAACTCCTCAGGATATATTGGGTGGTGCCACATTTGTGGCATCATTCCATCGTTACTTCGTTGGTCATCGCTATTCTCATCGAATTGATACTCAGCCGGATGCATCATCGAAGGATATATTAGGCCTGGATGATAGTTATAGATTTGTGGCCCAGGATATACCGAAATTGGACTGGCAACATATAGCGGATGTCCTGTAGCTTGTTGAGCCTGTGGATGCACCATATGATTTTGTGGTGGTCCCCCGAAGTATGTTGGATACGTGTACTGATAAGCGTACTGCGGATAAGCTGCATTAGCCATTGTTTGGGGATCTACCGATTGAGCGTTAACAATCTCCTGAGGTGCTGGACTTTCCTGCTGTTGTCGTTGTACATAATCGTTGCGACGATTGTTGTTGTTGTTATTGTTATTTCTTCCGCGTCCGCGACGAGCACTGCGTCCTGGATTGGAAGTGGCCACAGGCAACTGTTGCATTGGTTGCATGACTTGATTAGACTTTGAAGAGAAAAATCTAATTAATTTCGTTAATTTTATCAATTTAATTTTGGAAACTTACCTGGTCAGCGATAGCTGGTTGCACTTCACCAGGCATATAGTGCTGTGGTCCTCCTGGAATATACGTAGGGACTGGATGTGCTGTCCAGCCATGTAGATTAACATTGGCAGTTACATTATTTACGTAAACATTGGGAGGAATGCCTCCTGGGATCATAGTAGGATATACAGGGCCTGCAACAGGTTGTACTCCATGAGCGGGCATATAATGCATTTGGTTGTACACAGGTTGAGCGGAAGCTCCATGGTGTGCATAATTATTATTCTGCTGAGAGACTGCAGAGTTGGGAGCATTAACAATCTGTTGTTGCTGCTGTTGTTGTTGTTGTGTTTGCTGCTGTTGCGAAGTCTGCTGCTGTGTTGTAGATTGTTGCGGCTGTGATGGGGGCTGCTGTTGTTGTTGTTGTGTTTGTTGCATTTGTGGCTGCTGCTGCGGCGGCTGTTGTTGCTGCTGCTGCGGTTGAGGCTGATGAGCTACAGGCTGTGTATGCTGTGCCATATTTAAGCTACTCAATTTTAGTTTCGATGGTCCGCAAATTTAAAGTAAGTTTGTACTGAAGCTTGTTGTTCAACATGAAAGTTTACTAAAAATGTTAAATTCGATTAATTTCAATATTAAAATAATTAAATAAAATGATACAAAACAAATTATGTTTCGCTATTTAGTTTAGCTTTGATGTTCTTTTCCCAATAAGAACTTTAAGTATTAGACTTAAATTATTTTTATAATTTAGTTATTAAGAAATAGAATCAAAATGATATTATTAATTTAACAATTAATAACAAACAAAATATAATACAAAAACATCGTCGATTTTAATTTTTAATTTTCAGACAGCAACGTATAACAAAAACCTGATCGCGAAAAATCTGAAAAGTGAATGTGCATCAGAGAAACAGAATTTGTTCATCGGTCGATAAAACAACACTGTTCGATAATAACAGTAATGCCCTGGTAAGTAAACATTATCTATACCATAAAGGTTTTTAATGCCTTTTTCAATTGGTATTACGATTACAATTGGTATGAGTGCAAAGCAGCCGCTTTCAATTGAAAAATATATCTGTGGTGTTCGGTTGAAACATGACAGCCGTCGAAATGGAATTTTTCAGTCAAGACATTGCTCTTTTTCCAGGCCTCCGTGCTGGTGGTTGAAAAATCATACCACCTATTTTAGTACATTTTTAAGCTTTATTTTCTTAAATTTTTAAAAATACGAAGTAAATAAATTTTTTCTTGCAAAAATATCGTCAAATTTCCTTTTTTTTTTTATTGTACAAAGTATTTCATACCAAGTATCTATATAAAGTAAGACCAATGTTTTCGAGAAAAAAGTTTATTTTAGTTTTTTGCTTGTATCTATAATAACACGACCTAAAAAAAGTTATTGTTGCAAAAATTTCGTTCAATTTTCTTTGTTTTTTTAGTAGTGCTCCGGAAAACATTGTAAAAAAAAAGCTTTTGGAAATATTTGACCAAATAATGAAATCAAATACAGCACTGGTGTTTATCACAACTCATATGATACTCTATCGTAAAGTGTAAGCAGTCAAATAACAAATAAATAAACTATAAACAAAAGATATTATAATAAAACTTTAAACAATCAATATAAGCAATCATTTTGCTATAACTGAATATTTTTAAAAACCATAAAACTGCGCTACAGTTTTCGAAAATGCTCTAATGATCTTTACTATGTACATAGTGTTGTCCTTATTTCGTTTCATTTTTTTTTTTTTTTTTTTCATTTCACACAGAACATATATTTCTCGCCGACCAATAATAATTGAAATACATCGATTTAAAAAATTAAAAGGGTGAAAAGGGGAATGCAAGCACGCTTTAAGCATTTTGTATACTTTAGACTTCCACGAACGAAATGCAAAAGTCATAGTCTAATATGTCTACTAAATATAAAATGAGGAAATGATTGAGTGGAGTTAATAAATATATGTACATAAAAATCAATTTAAAATTTAGCCCACGAACGAAAGTTGACTCATCAGTTAAATTCTGTCGTACTCTTCTGAAGTGGTATATACTAGGGAAACATTCGATATGCTTAAAACTAGTCTGAATTTGTTGGTTAAAAATTCGAAGTTAAAAATTCGATATCTCAAAAACTTTGCATTGTACAGTAATTCTGATACTAGATCTTGCTGTCCCTAACTGGATCGTTTGGAAGTTACAGTTCAATGAAATTGAAGTTTTCTTGAATAACTATGAAATAATTATGATACAGAAAAAAATAGTGCCCCTTAGATGTGTAGATCTTCCTTAAATGTTACCAAGTTTGTTTTTAAGAAGGTCGCCTTGTTTCCATCTGTCCCCAATAAGCACACAAATTATTAATTGTGAGTGCATCCTAAGGGGAGATCAAAGAATAAGATTGTAAGGAATGGGTTTATATCACATCTACAGTGTATATCACTGCGGCATAAATTTTTTTGTATATACTATGGGTATCTGTCAAAATTAGAAATTAAGATGCCTTTTGTCGAGCATGTTTTATTTACAAGATTAGGCTATGCAAAGTGATGTTATAAATATAAAGTTAACATTTTTTCTTATTTCTAATATTTAGTATATTCGAATAAGCATTTGACACCAAAAAAAATTATTAACGACTTTTCTTTGCATTTTTTTATTCCTTGAAGCCCTGAACATAAAAACCAAAAGTGGCGCAAGAAAAAGTCCCCTTCCCAGCGCTTCTGCCCAATTCCCCCCTTTAATTTTTCAAATCGATGTATTTCAAATCCTATTGGTCAAAGAGAAAAAGTTTGTGAGAAACAAATATTCAGCTTGACATTTTGAACATTTAATTCCATGGGTCTGACGCTCTGAATTAAGCGCTAACAAAGATAGAAGGCAGCAAACTTCCCAACAAATATTTGGTCACATTTCAACATAAAAAGCAACAAAACAAACAAAAATTAAATACAAAGTTGTTGGTAATGTGTTTGTCGGTGAAGAATTTTAGCATTTTTCCTACTACGATTAAGATCCGGAAGAGATTGTAATTTTAATTGTAATAGTAATCATTTTGAATTATTTTTTCAAATCGATGTATTTCAAATCCTATTGGTCAAAGAGAAAAAGTTTGTGAGAAACAAATATTCAGCTTGACATTTTGAACATTTAATTCCATGGGTCTGACGCTCTGAATTAAGCGCTAACAAAGATAGAAGGCAGCAAACTTCCCAACAAATATTTGGTCACATTTCAACATAAAAAGCAAAAAACAAACAAAAATTAAATACAAAGTTGTTGGTAATGTGTTTGTCGGTGAAGAATTTTAGCATTTTTCCTACTACGATTAAGATCCGGAAGAGATTGTAATTTTAATTGTAATAGTAATCATTTTGAAATGTGGTAGGCTTTCAAATAGGTAACGATTTTAAATAATTTCAACACTTCGGTTATTCAGATCTGACAAAGTTTTGAACTCTGGTAGCGCAATAAGGTCAAATTTTATTTTGAAAGGGAAGCAAATTTTTTGTACAATTGATAAAATAATCAAAAGAAAATCCCGCGATTTATTTTAATTTTATTTAGTGTTAAGAATAGGCAAAAAAAAAACAATTTTCTTTTGAGGTTAATACCATTAAGAAATGGTTTGAAAAATAATTCCTATTTAACCTAAGTGACACAGAAAAAGCATACAATTAAAAGATAAATTTAACTGGGATCAAATTTAACAAACATTTTAACGCAATTGACACAATTGAATGTTGATTTAGTTAAGGTGGATATAACAAAAAATATAAAACCTGAGATAAAGCCTATTAATACATAAATGTGGGCATTGACTAAAAAAGTTTGGGAAATTCTGGTGTATGGGCTTTAATTTTATTATTTTGAATGTATGCTTAGTGTTTATTTCATTGTTTATTTTCTAAATTTATGAGAAATAATACAAAGAACAGATCTCATTGTGCAAAATAAACATAGTGATTCTTTGTGTTAATTTGTAATAATTTCAATAATAGAACGAAATGTTATGTACTTTAATTTATGCTATTTAAATAAATCACAAATATATTAATGCAGCAATCTGTGAGCAATCGTTAGGACCACACGTTAGATGATAAAGGGTGGTCATGGTCAAGTGTTAAAAATATCTCAAGATACCCAGGTACCTACTTTCTTTTCAGTGGATATATATAATAATTTTCAAAACAAAAAAAAATTTACGTAACTACCTAGGGACACGAAGCAAATTTTGTGATTGAAAATAAATTCATAAGTTAAAGAACTCAAGTGGCATTAAATGTACTGATGGCAAGTAGTGACTCATCCCATAAAGTGTTGCAGTTAACAAAAGTAATTTTCTTCCCTTTTCATATATGTAGTTTAGATAAGATGAATAGGGGTTTCCACAGTAGATTCATATAATTTATGTTTACTGTGGATTATTCAATGTCCCGAATAACCTGTAAACAGTAGACTATAATAGTAGTGAACCAATTATTAGAATTCAGAATTTGGAAAACCAAAATTCAATTTGACTGAAATAATTCTGGCCGACTTATCAAAAAGAAAAAAAATTGGTTTAAAATTGAAAATTCGAGACTTATTTTTATTTTTGCTGTGCAAAACAAGTTTTAATTTTTTATTTGTTTTAGTTTGATTGCCTAATTGAAATGATTGTAAATAAAATCAAATAAATTTGTGTCGTCTTATCACAAAAATTGCCAACAAGTCAACGTCAAGCCGAAAAGCAAATTACTCGAGCGAACAGAGGAGTCATGGATGTGGGAAGAGGAGCACACTATTTATCATACACCCTCATAATCATGATCCAATCCAAACTAATCATATGGCTTAAATCATTGCACTATTGCATTTTTCTAATGAAAAAATACTTTGCAACAATTTATCAACCAACTAAATGTGGTACACTCCTATTCATTGGGAGCAACTCTAAAATCAAATTAAATGGCTGTCCACCATAATGATTTTGAAGTCGAAAAAAATATAAACCAGCCAATGCGAGAAAAAAAAACAACAGTGACCGGCACAACAACAACTTTACCAGTCTCTATAAAATTCCATTACACGTTTCTTTCTCGACGACGACGTTTTTGTCCCCCGTGTCCGTCTGTTCGTAGCAGCAAGCTCCTCGCATTATATTTAGACAAATAATATGAAGAAAAAAAAATAAAGTAGAATTCAACCCGCGACACTTATTTTTCTGAAATATAGCCACCAAGAACGGGAAGTAAGGAATTTTTCGAGAAGAAAAAAAATACATTAAATGCCGATTTGGCCATAAGCAGACAGCAAGCGACGTGTCCCAAGGTGAAGAAGAATTTGGGTCTCTGTGTGTCTCCGTACTAAATTTTAATCCAGATTTAAAAAAATAACTGAGAGGTTAATAATTTAATGGTTGCAAGGTGTTGTACAAGAGTGTAAAATAATAAAATATTGTGCAAAATAATATTTATTAAAGCACATTTCTCGAGAATTTCATCAGGAGAGTTTTATTTATAGAAATACTTCTTTTTGGAAGAACATAATAAATTATACAAAACGGAAAATAATTGTTAACAATTTTTCAATCTAAAATCTCAGCTTTCTCACTTACCGATTCGATGGGATCCATGACATTAGGCGTTCATCATTTTTTCAATTTCTATTTTATCTTTTTTTTTTTAATTACAAGAATTCCATGCTCTGGTTGCGAAACAGTGAAAAGATTATTTACTTTCAAAGTTTGGCTACGTTATTTTTACTTGTGGAAATAACTTGTAATTTTTTAACGCTAGAGCTTGTTTAATTATTTAATTTTATCTTGTGAAAATAACTAGAAAATAATTTATATTTTTATGTTTCACAAATTCACGTTGCGACCAACTTCGCACCCGGACATACTTTTCGGTTCGGCGAAGTTAATGTTAGAACGGGATGACCGTAGGTCTGTTCAAGCTCTATTACTTGCAGGGAAGAAGAGATGGCATGTCTTACAATTAAACATGGCTGCATGGTGTGGTCCGTGGTCAATTTGGTGAATTTACTGAAAATTTTCGTAAGTGATGCCAATTTCGTTATAATAGCCGGAAATGGCATTTAGCCTTCGTTTAAAAATACTTTTTTTTTGTTTAAATTTTTTAGTTGAGAAATGAAGTAAAAAAAAATCATTTCAACTATTTTTAATTAGTCACTAACTAACACTATGATTATTTATTTCTATATTCCATTTAGGAAAAAATAGTTTTATTCATTTTTTTTTACAATGGGTAGCGGTAGGTGTTGGATCTTTCAAAAGGCTCTATAATGAGGATCGTAAAACTCGTGATAATAGGTGTGTTTTTTTGTACGCCCAGGCTAAGTTGGACAAAAAAAACGCTGTCGGGGCTAAGCAATTTACGTGTCAAATACAACAACAACTTAGCCCGAGGGGCTTAGCTGCTAAGCCCCGAGAATTCTCGGGGCTAAACTCTTTGAAGGGGTTAAAATCTGTGCTACCAACTCATTTTCTGTTAAATCATCGATAATTTGTATGAAAACACCAAAATGATCGATTAATTGTATGGACATAAAAACAAAGATGGTATTTGGTGTAGAAAAAAAAAATTAAATTGTTTATTTTTCTTAACTCTTACAATTTTTTTCATTTAAATTTTAAAGTGTGTGCATTTAAGGATCTGAAATTGCTTTATAAATATGTTATTGAAAGTACTAAAACACAAAATGCAAACAATTCAACAAATCAGAAAAAGATTTTTGTTATTCATTTTTTGTTTACTTCATTTTGTATATTGGAAACTTTAGGTGTGTTTTTTTGTACGCCCGGGCTAAGTTGGACGAAAAAAACGCCTCGGGGCTTAACGAAAATACTTGGCAGCATTGCGAATAAAATGACAAAAAAAAAATGAAAACAAAGTTTCCAATATACATAATGAAGTAAACAAAAAACTAATAACAAAAATCTTTTTCTGATTTGTTGAATTGTTTGCATTTTGTGTTTTAATACTTTCAATAACATATTTATAAAGAAATTTCAGAGCTTGTAGTGCTTGTAGTGCTTAATGCCAACTCAGAGGTATGGGGCGGGCAGCAGTTTTTATCTTTATCCCCAGCTTTTAATGACGCCACCCATGGGATTTTATTAGATGATACCGATCTCAGTCCCAAGTCTACTGTACCAGCTAAATTTCTTTCCTATTTTTCTATTTCTTTTATCTAAAGATGCATTTAAAAGACCCAAGCGCTTACAGGCATATTGTTCAATTATAATGGAATGCTTTTTTCCGTAAAATATGGCCCCATGTTCCATCTTTTCTAGTTTGTTTATTTCTCTTTTTAATTCTTTTGTACGTTATAATTATATGTATTTAGCCGGATATTCTTCGGAGCTCATAAATTAAGAGTGCTCATAAATCACCAAAGCATAAAACCAAAGAATAAAACTCCGATATGAACGCTCATAACTTATGGAGCTTGATGAATACCAGGTCTACATGTCAAATACAACAACATAGCCCCTCGGGCTTAGGAGCTAAGCTCCGAGAATTCTCGGGGATAAGCTCTTTGAAGGGGTTAAAATCTGTGCTACCAACTCATTTTTCTATTAAATCATCATTTGTATGAATTGAGAACAAAAAAAAGATTTTTCAAAAACGCAATCAAAGTTTTTTAATATTTTATTTAGAACACTTACCTAGCACCACTGATCTCTTTAAAACACTGGATAGTGAATTCCCTTCTAAGTATAACAATTTCTCTATACAGATATGAAAGGGAGAGACAAACTGTTAAAAATGTTATACTGACAAGAGTACCTCAGCAGAGTGCTATCTCTCTCTCTTCTCAAAAAGAAAGATGGGATAGACTTATTATAATAGTTTATAACAGTCCTTCAATTGGAGTCAATTTTTTTATATGAATCCACTATCCAGTGTTTTATAGAGATCAGTAGTGTGCCTAGCACATGCACTGAAGACGAAAAAAAAACATTCAACTAAATGTTTGTTTGTTTACTATTTTGTGCTTCGGTCGGCATTGTCTTTCCTTAGGACATATGTCAGATATCTGTCCTTTTCCCACTTTTCCACCATAGATAAAAAAAAATTATTTTGATTCTCGTTCTTTTAGGTGTGTTTTTTTGTACGCCCGGGCTAAGTTGAACGAAAAAACGCCTCGGGGCTTAACGAAAACACTTGGCAGCATTGCGAATGAAATTACATAAAAAAAAAGAAAAAAAAATGTGTCCAATGTACAAAATGAAATAAATAACAAAAATCTTCTTCTGATTTGTTGAATTGTTTCAATTTTTTGTTTTAATATATTTAAAAACGTACTTATAAAGATATTTCAGAGCATTAAATACACACACTTTAAAATTTAAATGAAATAATTTGAAAGAGTTAAGAAAAATACACAAATTATTTTTTTTTCAACACCAAACGCCATCTTTGTTTTTATATTCATACAATTAATCGATAATTTTGGTGTTTTCATACAATTTATCGATGATGTAGCGTTCGCTCTATTTAGTAAAAGACGACCTTTCAAGATGAGTTCAGTTTATTGACTGTCATAATCTACATACTACTGTAATAGATAATAATCTATAGACAATATGGTTATATAATGAGTGAGGGAGTCAGATATACACTCCACATCTCCCTTTTTACTTTAAACAACATTATTATTATAAATACGTTATGTAAATCTACTTAGTTAAAGTTAAAGTTATAAATTCATATATTCATTAATTCATTAAATGATTATTTTCTAAATTTATAAGTGGTTAAGAATTCATTATTGCATTTACAAAATCATTTATAAATATGATAAATCTTATTTCGCAGGATAGGTCCATCGCTCGGGTTGTTTTATCATCCTTCCTGCTCTTGTCGTATAGTTACCTGTAGATGTTGTAGGTGGACATGGTTTTGTCGTGTAGTTACCTGTAGATGTTGTAGGTGGACATGGTTTTGGAGCCTGCGATATAATTTCAGAATGCACCTTTATCTCCCCCCGCGAAGATTTTGAATTGGAAGCTCGAAGCTCTCCTTCAACTACTTCTTCTGGTTTATAAGGAACATCATTTCGATGTGCATTATTTAGATGGAAAATGTTTCTTCTGTAGACTCCTGTGTTAGTTTGAACATAAAAAGACCGAGGAGTATCGGCCTTGGATTGAATACGACCCCATTGTTGGATATCGCGAACCCATACTACGTCACCAATTTCAAAGGTTCTGGTGTCACAAACTCCATGTCGTCTATTATAGTTGGTAGCTTGTTGTTGTCTTCGTTGTGTTTCGGCCTTTGTAATTTTGTCAATATCAACGGGTTTTGGCTCAAAACGATCGCTTGTCATCGGAACTATTGATCGAATCTTACGACCCATTAAAAGTTCCGCTGGACTTGATCCGTTTGCAAGTGGTGTAGCCCTGTACTCTAATAGAGCTAACTGAGGATCTTCTTGATTTTTCTTTAAAAGCGTCTTCATTATTTTTACAGCTGACTCAATGAACCCGTTGCTTTGAGGAAATCGAGGGCTTGATGTTATATGCTTGAATCCCCAAGATTGTGCAAATTGACGAAATTCTGATGTTTGCACCGTGGCAAACTGAGGGCCATTGTCCGTTCGTACTATTTCTGGTATACCAAAGCGAGCAAAAATCGATTTCAGGTGCTTAATGACGCATCGTGATGTTTGACTTTCCAATTGTACTATTTCTGGAAATCTGGAAAAATAATCGCTTATTACTAGAAACGTCTTACCATAACAAACGCAGAGATCCATCGCAATCGTATGCCAAGGGCGCTCTGGCATAGTGGAACTAATGAGCGTTTCGTGTCTAGGAACCAGATATTGGACACAAGTGGAACAACGCTGAACAAATTCTTCCATATCTTTTGATGATCCAGGCCACCACACTGACTGACGCATTCTGGTCTTACATTTAACTATGCCCAAGTGTCCCGTGTGCATCGTTGTTAGCATTTCTCTTCGCATAGTTGGTGGAATCACTATTCGATTACCATGCATCAGTAATTCGCCATTGATTGCTAGAGATTGGCGATCGTTGTAGTATACTCTTCCTTCAGGCGATATTTTAGAACGATGAGGCCACCCACTCTGGCAAAATTCCATGATTTCTTTGATGATCGGATCATCTTTTTGAGCCTTTCGAATAATATTTAATTTATCGGTTGACGCTGGCAGGTCTTCAATGATACAGTTGATGAATGTTTCTATTTCATCACCATCTTCCTGTTCTGTTTCTTGAATGGGATGACGGGATAGTGCATCAGCCGCAATAAGATCCTTTCCAGGTGTAAAAATAATATTGAAAGTAAGGCCCATCATTTTCATCCGAAATCGCTGAATTCTAAGTGTTAGGTCGTCGAGATTTTTCGTCGTAAAAATGGGAATCAACGGCTTGTGGTCCGTTTCTATTGTAAAATGGATTCCATAGATGTAGTCCCGAAATTTCTCGCATGCCCATTTAATGCCTAAAGCTTCTTTTTCAATTTGTGCATACTTCTTTTCGCTGTCAGACATGGTTCGAGACGCGTATGCTACGGGCTTAAGAACATCGTCCACGTCTGTCTGAAGAAGAACGGCACCCAGTCCGAAAGATGATGCATCGGAGGACACAATTGTCTTGTGTGTTGGATCGTATGCCTTTAATACAGGAGCTGACGTTAATGCTCGCTTTAATTGCATAAAAGCTTCTTCTTGTATCGGAGTCCAAAGAAAATCTATGTGGGATTTCAAAAGCTCATTTAAGGGATAGCTTACTGAAGATAGATATGGAACGAACTTACCCAGGTAATTGACTAATCCTAGGAACTGTCGCAGTTCCTTAACATTTCTTGGATGTGGGAACTCTTCAATTGCCTGGATTTTCGAGGGGCCTGGATGTATACCCTCTTCATTAATCTTATGTCCGAGAAAAGTGATTGAAGTCACTCCAATTTTACATTTGGATTTGTTTAAAGTCACTCCACTCTGCTCCAGTCTCTTCAATACAGCACGTAAATTTTGGTCATGTTCCTGCATGTTCTTCCCTTTAACCAAAATGTCGTCCATTTGGCAGATGACTCCATCAAGCCCTTCGAGAATTTGCTGCATTTGTTTTTGGTACAACTCCGGCGCCGTACAAATACCAAAGGGAAGCCGTTGAAAGCAAAACCTACCAAATGGGGTGAGGAAAGTTGTAAGGGTCTGTGATTTGGGAGACAACCTTATCTGCCAAAATCCATAATTAGCGTCTAACTTAGAGAAAAACTTGGAACCTTCTAGCTGTGCTAATGAATAATCAGCCACTGGCATTGGATGAATGCCCCGTTGAATTTCTAAGTTGAGCTTTGCGAGATCCACACAAGGACGTATGTCACCGTCGGATTTCGTGACAATCACCATGGGCGCACACCAATCTATTGGCTCATCAACACGCCTAATCACCCCTAACTCTAGCATTTCGTCCAGTTTTGCCCTGAGTTTTGCCTTCAGTGGTATGGGTACTCGTCTTGCTGTAGTTATTGCAAATGGCTTTGCGTTGGGTTTTAATTGAATTTCATACTCGGTGTCCAAACAACCGAGTTTGTTAAACAACTTTGGATTTTCTTTTTCAATTATCACAGAGGATTTTTTATTTTCAGGTGCAGTTGTATTAAAAGCATTAATCCGCTCTATGATTCTTAAATTTTGACAAGATTTTAAACTCAAAAGTGGTGATTTTAAATTATTCACAATATAAATATCGGATTTGCCATAGTGTTGGCCATATTTTAGATCAGATTTCATTATACCCGCGACTTCAAGACGTTCGCCAGATGGACCACATAACTTTTTGGTTGATTTGCTAATTTTCGCGCGAGGAAATTTGGTTTTAAAATCATGTAGTGGTAAAACGTCAACCGGTGCACCCGTATCTAACATGAAATTAATTTGCTCTCCATTAACCGTAACCTCAGCTGTCCATCTCTGAACATTCAAATCTTCGTCTGTCACCGTTCCAATAAACAGAGGTTCGTCTTCCTCTTCCACATTAAAAACGTTGTTGCTGCTTTTTGTTTTCATTTTGCATACACTGCTGAAATGGTTCCATTTCTTACAGGAACGACATTGTTTGCCTTTTGCGGGACAATTTTGCTTACCATGTTGTCTTTGTCCACCGCACCATGCACATTGCGCTTCCTTCATTTTCTTTTCGTCTCGTGTCTTCCGATAAATGTTTTGTGTGGGTGACGTTTTTTGTTTCTGTGAGCGAGAATTTCTAACATGTAGGGTGTTAACGTTAGTTGCAGTAGATAAATCTACTTGTTGCCTTCTCACTGCATCGTGTTGCCTTACCGTTTGTATGGCCTTTTCTAACGTTAGCTCTGCTTCTAACTGCAGTCGTTCTGACAAACGTTTGTCCCGCACACCTACCACTAGTCGATCCCGTAACATTTCATCGCGAAGAGTACCATAATTGCAATTTTCTAACAGCAGATAGAGAGCCGTTATGAAATCTTCAATGCTCTCTCCATCTAATTGACTTCGAGAATTGAACTTAGCTCGTTCATATATCACGTTGTGCTTCATGACAAAGAAATTTTCAAAGGCATTTAAAACGGGGTTAAATTTCCCTTGATCCGCGACAGACAGATTAAACGAAAGAAATATGTCGTCCGCTTGATCACCCATGAGGTACACTAGGGTGTTCACCTGTTCGACCTCGTCTCTATTATTTAGCCCCGAAGCTATTCTGAATCGATCAAATCGTCGTTTCCATCGCGGCCAATCAGTTGGGCAAAACGAAAAATGCTCCGGTGCTTGAACCGTAAAATTATTCGTGGATAAGGCTTGCCCGTCATTAGCCATTTTGTCTTTAATTTAAGCGAACGACCGAATGCTAAAATACTGACTTCGTATACCGACACCGCTGCCACCATGTAGCGTTCGCTCTATTTAGTAAAAGACGACCTTTCAAGATGAGTTCAGTTTATTGACTGTCATAATCTACATACTACTGTAATAGATAATAATCTATAGACAATATGGTTATATAATGAGTGAGGGAGTCAGATATACACTCCACAGATGATTTAACAGAAAATGAGTTGGTAGTACAGATTTTAACCCCTTCAAAGAGTTTAGCCCCGAGAATTCTCGGGGCTTAGCAGCTAAGCCTCTCCGGCTAAGTTGTTGTTGTATTTGACACGTAAATTGCTTAGCCCCGACAGCGTTTTTTTCGTCCAAATTAGCCCGGGCGTACAAAAAAACACACCTTTTGTGTTCATACACAAAAGTTTGTAAGTGTGTGAGTTTAACTCATAACCTCGGTACATTTTGGCACCGAGAAAACTGAGTCCGTTTTCTTGATTGAAGGGAATGGTGAATGTTCTGTCAAAATAGTGCCCCATGATAAACAGAAAACAAGGTATGCTTATTATGAACGCCATGTCGCCATTTTGGAAAACTGATGACGTAGTAGTCATCTCCGATGCTGACAATCAAGTTTTTTTTCAGTTTCATTGTTGTTGTTTTCAATTTAAAAAATATGTTTCCTCCAAATCCATAACTGACGTTCGGGCGAACTGCCTCTGAGAAAGATGACTATGACGTCACAGCAAACCTGACAAAAATCTAATGAGCATACCTTGTTTTCTGTTTATCATGTAGTGCCCCATGATAAACAGAAAACAAGGTATGCTTATTATGAGTGCATCTCCGATGCTGACAATCGAGTTTTTTTCAGTTTCATTGTTGTTGTTTTCAATTAAAAAGAATGTTTTCTCAAAATCCATAACTGACGTTCGCGCGAACTGCCCATGAGAAAGATGACTATGACGTCACAGAAAACCTGCCAAAAATCTAATGAGCATACCTTGTTTTCTGTTTATCATGGTAGTGCCCCATGATAAACAGAAATCTAATGAGCATACCTTGTTTTCTGTTTATCAGGGTAGTGCCCCATGATAAACAGAAAACAAGGTATGCTCATTAGATTTTTGGCAGGCTTTCTGTGACGTCATAGTCATCTTTCTCATCGGCAGTTCGCCCGAACGTCAGTTATGGGTTTGGACAAAACATTTTTTTGAATTAAAAACAACAACAATGAAACTGAAAAAAACTCGATTGTCAGCATCGGAGATGACTACTACGTCATCAGATTTCCAAAATGGCGACATGCCGTTCATAATAAGCATACCTTGTTTTCTGTTTATCATGGTAGTGCCCCATCTGTCATTTTCCGACCTAGTTTTAAGGGGCGCATTAATTTTGGTTCGTGACGAGAAGGCGCTGAATTTTTTGATCACTTTTGCTGCATTCGATTTTAATGTTATGTGTAAGATTCTTTCTAAGTTTATTTACAGTTTTATTCATTTATTTATCTGATAAAATATATAATAATTTTTGAAAAGACCCTCCTGTACTTCTTATTCAAAAGTATTGATGCGTTTATCAATGTACACAAAACATTAAAACGACTGCAGCAAAGCGATACATGCGCTTTCTCTGAAAAAAGGTTTTTGACCCACTTTTAAAATAATTTTAAGGAAGCATTTTTTTTATTTTATAAGATTTATTTATTTATTAAATTAGTAACTTAAAATAACTTATGATTATTTTCAATACAGTCCATTGTGAAAATTCTGAAAAGAAAAGAAACCCATTTAATTCAATTGCGGCGAAAAACATCCTTTTATTAAAATTGCAATTTCAGTTATAAAAGTGAAATCATTAAAATTCATAAGTCTAACATATTATTTAATCATCATGGTAATAGCGTTAAATTAGGTTAATTATCTTTGGCATGCTTACCTCTTGAATAAATAAAATGATTCCACACAAGCTTAAATTAATGAAGAACGTTTTCTGAAATTGACAACAAACATGAAAACAAAGTTAAAAAATTAAGGTCTTAACGTTTTTAAAGGACAAGTAAAAAATACATAAATTATCAGGTTTTTATTGTGCACTAATCATGACATAAATCATAGGTGTCCCATTGGCAAAAATATTAGTCATCACAAAGAAATTACAAAAAAAAGTCAATTTTGTCTCCATTTAAAGATTTTAAAATTTAAAAAAAAATGAATATATACAATATACTTACAGAAAAACTAATTATGAGACCAATCATAAATGCAACATCTACAGCAAATTTGATGTCCTGTAATCAAGAAATAAGAAACGTTAGAAAATATAACCTCACATTAAAATCCAATATCTATGAAGTCTTGAAATTCAGTAAATAAATTTACACTAATCATAGCAATCATAGGTGTCCCAAGGTAAATGCTATATCATCACAATAAAACAAATTTATCACCAGTTTCACAGTACATAGTAGTTTAAACAAATAAAGAAACTGAACTACACTGGGTAACTGGTGCTTAGAAAATAAAAAAAAACCACAGCTCACCTTTGTTCTGTTCCTGTTTTTTTTTTTTTCAATCAAACCAACGCCCAGCCTGCATGATTTACCTGCAAAGAGTATAAAAAAGGTTAAACTAATGCTTATCGACTTGAACTTAATTTTTATTCATAATATTTTCAGTAGTATTTTTGTAATCATTATGATGTCATAGTCTAACATATGAAAAAATTGAATCTTCACTAAAAATAATATTCAATCAAATTTTTAATTAAAGTACACTCACCTTAAAATGCATAACGCGTTCGTATGTCTTCTAGCTTTTTGCATATTTGATTTGGTGTGCGGTACATATCACCAGCTATGCTCTTTTGTTTCGCTGGGTCAATAGACAAATACTGTTCGCATAAATCTCCATCCAGCACATTCTTTACGGGATAATATGCACTTCTGTAGCTAAGGTGATCTCTGCCACACAGTGGAGGATTCTCGTTTCTCATATGCATTTCCAGATGCTGGAAAAAGTCAAAATCTTCTCGACTCGTAAACGGCACAAGCACTCCAACAGTTCCACTAAGTGTTGAATAAATAAGAGATTCAGAACCCCCAGGAATTAGAGTTGCTTTTTGAAGTGACATGATAATTTCGCCAATGTGGAATGTCGAAATGTTTTCCGCTTTCTGTGATGCTCCACTCAAAAGACCTCGATCCCATAGGGATTTGGTTCCGGTCGGATCTTCATCGACATCGTCAGTAACAGAATGCGGTAGCCGCAGAATGGACACATTGCCGAACTTATCAGCTGTAGCAATAGTATCATAGTCTAAAAGTGTAGTGGCAGTTACCCATCGAGGATGTGTATCGTCGGCAAAAATGATCAACTGATTTTCAGCCCGTTTGTAACGTACAAAAAACACAGACTCTTGTACATCGGACACATAAATACGATGACCCATGGCTTGAACATTGACAATTTGATAGGGAATGTGTTTGTTTTCGCACTTTCTCAACAGCTTCTTTTTTCCCAAATCATAGATACGCAAGATACGACCTATTCCAGCCAACAACCGTCCCTGGAATCCGCAAAGCGCTCCAGGAATTTCATCGCATTCAGTTCGGTGTAAGAATTCCAACAGTGAACAAGTTGGATCTATGCGATACACATCAATTGCTCCTCCATTAGACAGTCTTGGATTTAGTTGAAGATCTTTGGCAACTCCCACAACCAGGTAATACCGACCATCAGCTGCTGCAGCAAATTTCATAACAGCCATTGACATTATAGCATCATTTTGGGTCAGCGGTATCTTGAATGTTGTTTGTCCATGAATTGGATCCACAACACGTATTTGAGAGGCCCACAGACCTAAACCGGCTTTTGGTGAAGAGAAAACATCTTCAGGCAATACCTCATTAATAAACGCATCAGCCATTTCATTCGCCAATTCCTGTTCATCTTCCCCAGCTGCTGTTCGCATTTCTTCCGCCATCTGATTTTTTCGGGCATTTTTCATTTCTTCCGTATATGCATTGTGATCGGTTTCAGCGATTATCATTCGACCAGTGTCTTGATGGGTACAAAATATACGAGGCGTATAATCCAATGGATACGATACTTGATTAAACACTGTGCCAAGCTTTTCCAATGCCAGAATCCGCAGCGTGTTTGTTGAGATCGCCACAATACCCTCGTTACATTGTTCACTCGAAAATCCAGATGCATATTCGAGAGTTTCATATGATAGAGGTGTCAAATGGAAACGATTTTGATAGTAGTAGGATAGCCATGTTCGACTTGACATTGCCAATACTGCTTCTGCTCCTTGCATTTTAATTCGGAATAGCTTCACTGGCCGTGAGCCTAAATATCTTGTTCGGGTATCTGCTAAATCCCCAGACACTGGGTCGAGCACAGTTCGCAAAAGTACTCCGTTACTCAATCCAATATTCAGGTATATCGTGCCTTTGCCTTGGGCTTGTCCCTCTTCATTCAACTCACCATGGCCCATTTCTACCAAACACAAAGACTCTGCTGGCGATGGCAAGGCTTGCATTGAACACGGCGAAAGACAATCGTTTGGATCTAGTGATATAATTCGGACTGTGTTGTCGGCCAAACCAACAGCTAAGAACCACGATCGTTGTTCTCCTTCAGGCACTGTTCCTAGCGCCATGCACATAATTTCAGCGGGCATTTCTGATCGCTCTGTGTACTCATTAAGTTCACCAGACTAAAAATGTATACAATAAAAAACAAATATTTTAAAAAACTGGTTCGACACTAAAATTTCTATTTAAAAATATTTTATTTTTCTACTCAGCACTGCAGGACACATAGTGTCGCAACATGGTTATTCTTTGGGTGTTTTTGTCATCAGAGAAAATTCTTTTGCAGGTAAGGGAAAATCTGTAAATTTAACTCACCTCATCCATTTCAAAATAGACAAGCTCCCGTCCCGAAAGTGCTATCACAACCTGCCTCTGGTTGACAGCACACTTCGAAATTGACTTCTTTCCAGGTGCCTTCCATTCATTTACACGCTTGTCGGCACGTATATGACGGATACCATCGGGGTAAACTTGAACCAAAGCATCGTCCCCCAGTGAAGAGCAACTAAGAGTTGGTGTTGTACCCAAGAATCCACTATCCGTAACTTCTTCTACGGTTTCACCGATACTCAGCACGAGTGTGGCATTAACGAACGAGACAATGATGTAAGCATCAAAATCATCTGCAATAAAAAACAAAAATGAAAAAAATATGTTTGTTAGAAATCACTCTTTTGACCAGGCTGTTTTTTTTTTTGTAAATCAAATTTAGTTTGGCATGGGATCAGTTAACCAAGATGTAATCAAAAAAATTCAACTGAAACACGGTATTTGATCATCATTTCACATGCCACGTTCTTAAAATCTTAAAACTAAAAACAATTCTATTTCCAACTATGGGAAGAAGTCTGGAAATCGAAATTGCTTGAATCGACCGGTGGCTTGCTTCGATAGAGTAGTATCAGTTCTCAATCAAACACCAACCGAGACAGATTGATGTGTATTTTAAGAGTTGCCTTACCTATTACATAATTGTAATATATTCTAAAATATACGTGTTTATCCAGACAAATACCAAACACAATTGTCTTTTGGCCAGTTGTTTAACCGCCTGAAATAGAAAAGAACTGGTGTTTGATAGATGTTCTTTGATATCAGGTTCACCAGTTGATGATTAAAACTGTTTTTTTTGTCTGTTTAACTTAAATTTTTTTTTTTTTTTAAATGAATCGACGCATTTATCATGCAACATTGTGAATTCTGAATGAAAAACAAAATCTAGATAACTAACCGTCTATGCGTTTCTTTACTGTCCAAACAGCATTCGGGTTGCCAGGCAATTCAGATACAGCCATCTCGGAAACTTCCAGACCATGGCGAAGTACACGAATCGAAGAACGTGGCCCTCTGCCGCAAAGTAAATACATTTGAGGTGTGTCTTCATTTGCCAAATCAGCCACTTGTGAGGTGATGATAGGAGCAAACGACGGCATTTCATCGACCATAACCAGATTTTTCAATGGGCGTGGTGCAAAGAAAAAAGTTTCACCTTCTTCGAGGGGCATAGCTGAACTGAATTCAGGTTCGTCATCATCGTCACCCAAATGAGCAATTTGATACAAGTAGCTGTACGAAAGAAAAATCATAGTTTTGAATAAATTAATAAAAAACAAAGAAGATATAAAAACTGCAAATATTAACTTACTGGTTGCCAAATTCAGATGCCACAAACAAAAACCCAGTTTTCAGAACACACATTGATGTTGCGGGTGGGACCGTATCAAAATATTTCAACTTAATTTCTGATACAGCATCATCATCAGTTTCTAGGGTAACTTTGAAGATATCCCCTTGTTCGGTTTGTACGAGGAAAAAGTACATACTCTTTGTCCTGTGAGTTGCCGAGCAAATAAAAATCATTCCACGCTCGGGGTCGTCCAAATCGTTTCTCCGACGAGGAATGGGACAACGAATGTCGTGCATATCGCCGTAGATTTTATATGTCAAGTAGTTTTCAGAGCAAATCAATACTCCCGACGGCCCATCACTGCCACCAGGAACTGAGATCAAAAAGTTGGCGTGTTCTTCGAGAGGTTCAGAACGCTTTCGAACCACATGATTCAATCCCAAATCTAATTCGTAGAATGTTAGTGTCTGTTGAGTTTTCTGAGCAGCTTCACCTATAAATTAAGAAAGCACAAAACGCAAAATGTTAGCAAAAATATGTTATGTTTTTTCGTCTATTTTAAGTTCATCAAAAAAATAATATGGGTGCTAATTGTTGGCTTCGCATCAGTGAAGTGCTGACAAATATTTTATAGTCACACCAATGGTTCGGAAGTCGAATTATTCTAGCACTTTGCCAATCCAATGTGGAGAAGTAATCACCACACTAGACTATCTGCATAGTGCAATAAGTTGATAAAAAATCGTATTGACTAAATAAATATACTTACAGCACCATTCTGCTGTCAGATACAAGTGATACTTTCGATTGCTTACATTAGGTTTCGCATATTTAAAATTTTTCTATTGCAAAGCTTTACTTCTGGGGCCACAACATGTAACTTAGCTTAGTCAACACAATAGGCATTGGCAGCATCTAATTTGGTTCAACGTTTTCAATGGAGAATATATTCAATTGAACCAAGTTATACGCTGCCAATGCTCGACTTTATAAAGTTACGTGCTGAATTTAGTTTGTTTGTGTAATTGTTCTGAATGAAAACTATTTGCTTAAATTAAGTGTTGATTGTGATTTAAATCTATTTTGTTTGACTAGTTCACGTGGATCGGATAGCAGAATAAGGTTTTTAATAATAATTGTTGGCTTCGCATCAGTGAAGTGCTGACCAACATTTTTATAGTCACACCAATGGTTCGGAAGTCGAATTCATCTAGCACTTTGCCGAGCCGATGAGAGGAAATAAATACCCTTTCACAAGACTGTCTATAAAGTGCAATAAGTTAATATAAGATGTTTGAAGTTGATGAGCTTCTTTCACTTTACAACACCAATTTAGATTAGAATGGTGAAGGTATCGTAAACTTCTTCAACATCCAGCATCATGGTTTTATGTTCAAAAAATTTCCTCCGAACAGCAAAAATTCTCGGATTCGGATGAAATCGGAGAATTCTCCGCTCCGACTTTTTCAAAATCGCAGCTGAGCGGATAATAAGATTTCTGTGGTGGACTCCTAATTTTAGCTATCTTCTAACATAGCAAGCCCTGTTCGCAAAGTAAAGACCTGAACATTCTTCTCACACATAAGGCCAAATGAAACCGTTTCCGTATATAAGTATCTTTATTTTAAAAGATCAGGAATCGCCAGTAAGAGTCTGATATTTATAGGGGAACATTCACTGTGTGAAAGGATTTTTAGGAGAAAAATTATTAGAGTGTGGAGTACACCATTTGAGAAATTAGTTTTCTTTCACAATTTTAACGAAAATTATAAGACAATCACACACGAAGAGGGAAAATTGGATTGAGCGGATGCGGGCAGATATACGACACAATTCCATCATTCCCTTTAAAGAGTCTTTCGACCACGACGCCATTTTAAAACTACACTTCTTTATTCTATTGCTTTTGCTTCTCACAGCTAGTTTCTGATGATCGGATAGCGACTACATAGATTTGCCACACAATTCATTAGCCGATGTGATTAAATTGATAAAGATAATATATATCCGGGCGCTGTAGACCTGAATGCCATTTTACCAGGTCAGGCCGAAAATAGAGGTAAAACTTATCGGGTTTTTGGTAGCCATAAACTCTACCTCAACAAAATTATATCCTGCCTTGGGCCGGTTATAGCGATCATTCTATTCACAAAATCTTCTTTGAGTAATTTGTCATCGATTTATGTTGTAACTTGTGAAAACATAAGAATCCTTTCAAAATTTTTTCCTGATCTCTATAACCGGTCTCTTAACTAAATGAACCTACCTAAATATGAATTACCTAAATACATTCTAGTAGACGCATCAAGCACGTTTTTCAAACTAAGCACCAGATATTAGCCGCCATTTTATATTTAAGAAATGTATAGAAAAACCACGCTTCACGCTTCAAACATATATGTACAAAATTCTTTAAATTTGACTTACCACTAGGGTCATTGTCGGCTTCCTCGTAATCGATTTCCAAGCAAGCAAACATTGGATTTTCGAATCCAGTATCCACTCCTACCATATGATAAGTCAATGTGTTGGACTTATGGGCTTCGAGGGGCGAAGAAATCGTCAATCGTGCTTCGGCATCTCGATTGAGAATATAAGCAAGCTTTTGTTTCTCAACGGCGCCAATCATAATTGCGCGACCTCTGGGATCAATTGAGAAATATTGCCCCGGAACGATACGACGACATCCAGACTTGCCAAATGTCTCCTGATGAACTTTCTCAAGAAAATTCTTTGTAGGATTATATTCAAGAATTACGATACGCCCTGAATCGGATCCCACGACAATGTAATCTTAAAGACAGAAAAAAAGCTGATTAGAAAGTTATATACTTATCATTTGAACTTAGAGATAGGAAGATGCAAGTGCAAATATTTCTCCGAGTTTCAATTCGATGAGAAATGATTGATTCACATCAAATGCGACGCAGAGAACACATTGCTCTAGCACATAGACCGGAAGTCTTGCCAGATAATCTCATGAAAATGAAAATTCCAACATTTTTTAGTGCTTCCCACATCAAAACTAAATTTATGAACCTAATATCTACCTTTGGTTCCGCCTGTTAAACGGAAAGACATCAAAGCCCGAATACATCCGAAGACTTCAGTTGTCAAAAGTGTGTGAACTTTTCCGGTGGTTGAGTCTGGCCGTAGTAATTCCAAACTTTTCCCTCGCGAAACGATGATTTCTTGGACCTTTGTCCCGGAAAAACTTCCATGGATTGCATGGGTAATGCCTGTGGCACGTTGTAAGGTAAGATTATACAAATACATATTGATGGTTTGGGTACACTTACGTCATGTTCTGGAAATTCAGGGAAACAAATTATGAGACATCTTAATTAAATACCTTTTCTGAATTAATTTGTTCTGTATCGGAATCCATGGCCACAGTGAGAAGAATCAGTGTGGCCTAACGATGCTGTTCAACAGAATTTTAATATTGCACACGAAAATTGCGACCAAAGCACAGACATTTCTGTGACCCTGGAGATACGTTGTGCCAAAATATGGATAAAACTAAAGAATATCTATCTGAACCTTTAAAGATTTAAGCTTACCATTATATTAAATTAACACTCTGAACAGATGAATGCAGATTGCTTTTTTCTATTGAAATATGGGCTTGGTCAGACCATCACCATTTGAAACTTTTGAAAGAAAAGTTTGTAGAGACCGACGAACGTCTGCTCTCCAAGCCGGTTGAATTAGAAATGACAGATTGAATATCAAAAATGGATGAACAGGAAGCCATGAAAAACTGAGCACATCGAATGAAGATGGTTGTGGTTTCTGAAATTAAATGTTGCTCATATGAATGCATTCAGCAATTGACAAGTGATGTTTACACTCATCCGTAACCCCGAGACCGCAGATGCAAGTTCTGGCTTGCAAGGTGTTATACATTCAAACAGTTCTGCTTTGGCTTAACTACAATCAAAAAGTGAAAGAAGTGACGCTGCCTGCTAAAAAGCTGTCATTAAACTATTGTTTTGAAAACTATTTGCGACACGACAATGCGACACGATCTTTTATATGAAAAACACTTTGCACTTGGTGTGGGTACTTCCATATGACGCTGTGTAAATAAATTTTGCTGCACTGTCGTGTCGTACTGTCGCACTTTGGTTTTGGCAAGCCTATACCCAAGTTGATTTTAGGGGCGTTCATAAAACATGCGTGGCAAACTTTCCTATTTTACCAGATGGAAAAGTTTACCAGGTTTCATGAATTCCCCTAGTGCCACATGGATTTTAAAGCCTTGTTTACCAACCATAAATACATGAGGTGATCGAATCGAAAAATGCCGACCTGTGAACTATCCGGTCATGGTAAACATAAAACAAGGTATGCTTATTATAAACGCCATGTCACCATTTTAAAAGAATGATGACGTAGTCATCTTCTTTGCTGAAAATCGAGTTTGTTCTTGTAAATTTCTGTTGCATTGTTTTTGTTTAAAATAAAAATAAAAAAATTTTCCAAATCCATAACTGACATTTGGGCGAACTGCCCATTAGAAAGATGACTATGACGTCACAGAAAAAATGTCAAAAATCTAATGAGCATTCCTTGTTTTCTGTTTATCATGCATCCGGTATTCAATTAAAGGCTTGCCCAAACCAAAGTGCGACACGACAGAGTGCGGCAAAATATATTTACACAGCGTCATATGAGAGTACCCACACCAAATGCGATAAAACGCAAAGCGTTTTTTATATAAAAGCTCTTGTCGCACTGTCGCACTTTGGTTTGGGCAAGCCTTAAAACGTATACGGGAAAATATCGAATTGGATAGATGTCGTCTCAACCTAGCCTAAATGTGTTTCCTGCATTAGTTTCTAATATGACAATTAAATCCAGGACTTCCAAATTTGCAAACTTTGACAACTATCTTGACAAAATTTCTGTATAGAATAACTATATACCAAGTTTCTATATACAAAGAAAATTTTACGAAAACAAAAATACTTTTTCGTTATTGCAAACAAATTTTATTTCTGAAAATATAAAGAATGGAAAGCGCTCCCCTAAATTTAGTAAATATATATAATGATTTAAGAAACACTCTTTGAACTTTATGAGAACAACTTCTACAATTATAGGCCCACTTCCATGAAAGACGCGCAGACAAGTTCCTCAAACGCAATCGCTATGACGAAGCTGTTAAAGCTATGGAATCTGCACTGGCCTATATTGAAGATGCTTATAAAATAATATCAATTCCAAAAGCAATCGAAGTTCTTGATGCGGAGAAATGGAACTGTTCACGAAAACTAAAACAAATCAACATTCGTCAGTCGCAGTACGAGGTTCCTAAAAATCCATCCGCAGCTCCTCCTCAACTGACTGAACTACAGCATTCGGAGAATCGGCAGAATGACTTGTCACAAGCTAGCGATGTATCAATATATCAAGCTATTGAGAACTTCGACGCCAAATACACTTCCTCGACTTTGGAAGGTTTATATGAGATTAAGCAAGATGCGGAAATAGGTCAAACAAACGACACAACTAACGAAGATTCAAAAAATTGGATGGCAGAGTTAGAATGCAAGGACTTCCCTTGCCTTGCACCATTGGAGCTGCCGGGCTTTGACCTTGGATTTGATACGAGTTAAAAATTTTAGTCAAAATAAATGTTTTTTTTTATTATTTTATCTATTTGTTTATTTCTATTTAGCCAAAAGTCCCTGTAACATTTCTTCCATGTCCGTTTCGGTCTCAACGTCTTTAAGAATGAGAAGAACCTGGGCTTCCATTTCACAAAGTAGCTGCGGTTTCTTGTACGTGATTATCAAAGTGTTGTACTGATGGTGAATTGAAATGTTGTCCTGTTCGAGTAGCAGGCTGCACCTCTCAAGCTCAGGAACATCGATTGTTTTGTAGTATTTCTTGTTTGTTGTGCGAACAATTATTGCTCTTTTTGTTTGATCGGCAGTAACTTGGTATGTCTCAATTGGATATGGCAAATTTCGGATCCTCCATTCGATATTGTGTTTGGTAACCCGTTTTGATAGAATTGGTTCGCTTCCACTCTGGCGCAGTGTGAAACCTTCATCAGGGTTTTCTGTATTGAGTTTGAGGTTTGGCACTTCACCGAGTTCGAGCTCCCAATCAGCTTCACCCATCAAATTCTTGGATTTCTTCCATGCTCTTTTCACAATAACTCCTGTATCCAGGCTGTATTCTTCTGCCATTTGTCGACCGTCGACAAACTTGTAAAATACTTTGCGTACCCTACCACTGATCATTGAATTTTTTTCAGCATCACGAATATCTTTCAACCAGTTAGTGTAGGACATTTTGGTAAAATTAAGGTATTTTTTATAGAAATATTTGTCTAATGTTTTATATCGATCAAGCAACAATTTTCCTTGGTGCGGAATGCGAATTTTGTTTATTTTTATTTTTCTTTTTTTAAAACACGAGAGGTTTCCCGTTGTCATCTGTCACAGCATATGTGGATCCTGGAAGGAAGTTGTAAAATCAGAATTAGGGCGGAAGCACAAGTATTCGGAAATTAGACTTGCGTTTAGGGTATTCACATGGGCGAGCATGCTCGTGAGCTTGGCTCGACAACATACGATAGGTGAGTTTTTTGTTCGCCTGGGGCTGAGACAAAAAAAAAACAGTTTGGCATCGTTGTGAATGAAATAACATTCGTCACGTTCATGGTATTTGAAAAGTTTTGCTTGCGTCGCAACTTGCAAGCCTACTGGCTTCAAAGCCTGCATGCAAGTTGACTAGCAAATAGCAAAAGTTTGAATGTGTAACCCTACGGCCACATATGCAAGTACTGGCCTGCAAGTAGCCTTGATGTAGGTACAGTTAATCAAATTTCGCGACTTGCGAATCAACTTGCAAGTTCAAATTTAAGAACGATATTCATGCCTATTATGGAATTCCCAATATGCTACTCCCAGGGAATCAGCTTGATTCGTAGTACTCGAAACCAGCCACCAATATGAATGGAATGAATGAATGAGAGGAATGAACCATAATTTTCTCCAAATAATTTAAGGTATAAATACATAATTTACGAACATTTACCCAAGTTGATTTAAGGGGCGTTCATGAAACATGCGTGGTAAACTTTCCCATTTTACCAGACGGAAAAGTTTACCAGGTTTCATGAATACCCCTACTCTTTGTCACATTTGCTAAAAATGATCTCATTTGAGCTCTAGTCGAAGAAGGCTATAAAGCCAAGGCAGCAGACCACTCGATTTTGCATGTGGTTTTGAACTACCGTGTAAACAAATAACCAATTGGATTCCATTTTATGGATGATATTTGTTTCACTTTCGTATAAACCTCTTCCACATAACAGAATTTGAGTTGTCAAACCGCCATTAAAAAAATTTTTGTGACTCAGAAATATTTTGCTTTCAGTCTTTCAAATTGATTTTAACTTCTGTGAAAGCAGCTCAGATAGACCACGTAAGTGAAAAATATTTTCAAAATCTATTTATAACTATAAAAGGCCGTCATCCACAAAATTTACAAGTTAATAATAAGAAAAAGTCACTTTAAAGCACACATCTGTTTCCTTTGCAGAGTTCACACTAAAAATAAAAACCACCATTCAAATTGGAAATTTTATAAAATAATTGTTTCAAAATGAGTCTCGTATGGACTTTGATCGCCTCCTTTTTGTATGCAGAAATTGCGGTGGTCCTCCTGTTGGTCCTGCCAGTTGCATCTCCATACAGATGGCAACGATTCTTCAAATCACGATTCTTAGCAATGCTGGGAAAACAAGCACACACCTATTTCTTCCTTCTTTTGGGTGTGCTTGTTCTATTCCTTCTCGAAGCTATTCGTGAAATGCGTAAATATTCCAACACTGAGCCAGCTGGTGAAATGCACCTAAACGTAGAAATGCAGCATAGCATGCGGTTGTTCAGAGCCCAGCGCAACTTCTACATTTCCGGATTCGCCATCTTCTTGGTGTTGGTTATTCGTCGTCTGGTCACATTGATTTCGGCTCAGGCTAGTCTTCTCGCTCAAAGCGAAGCCTCATTGAAACAGGCTCAGAGTGCCACAGCTGCAGCTCGCAACTTAATGTCGGCCAAACCTGAAGAGAAGGCTAAGGAAGCTAAAGAAGCTGAACCTGATAATACAATTACAGAGGTAAGCGGTAAAATTTATGCAATCGCGTTTTTCAAAAAAAAAAATAACAAAAATCACATTTTTTTTCTTAAGATTACTGACCTGAGAAAACGCGTACAAGAACTAACTTCATCACTTAACAAAGAGAAAAAGGACAAAGAAGCAATTAAGTCTCAAGCCGAGTCTCTGAATAGGGAGTACGACCGACTGACAGAGGAGTACAGCAAACTGCAAAAGAAAGTCACAATTTCTGGTGGAGAAAAGAACGACTAACTGTAATATTCTTTTTCCATTTGCTTACTTGTCAAATGTTATTATTATTAACAATTCCCTTCGAAAAGACTTTCCTTATACACTTTGCATGCTTCTCTGTCATCTTAACATTGTGTGATCAGATGCTGCACTAACCCTTAAGTTTAGTTACGATATAAATGTATTTTTCTACAGTTTCAGGTTATAATGGTAGAATTGAAGAAATAATTTTGTCTATTTATTTATGTGTTATTTGTTTAAAACAGTCTAAACAACATGAATAAATTTAAAAAAAAGATGTAATAGTCAAGTTATTGAAATTTTATTTGTTTTGCCTATTATGCGTATAAGCGTATGAATTTCGTCATCCAACAAACAACAAGAAACAAAAAAATGATGAATCATCTACCTGCTGGAGATAGCTTTAAATTTGTGTAAATATGTATGTCTGTATATTGAGTTTTTAGTCCATACATAAACGAAATCTTAATTTGCTAGGTGATTGTGATTAAAAATAGAACACAAGTGAATTTAATCGGCAGCGGCGGCAGCGTTAAGTGGAAATACGCGTCTTGATGTTTGTATTAGCGGTGGCTGCCACCCCAGCGGCGTAACAAATTAATGGCAAAATGCCCAAAAAAAAAAAACTTGGGTGAGTGATTTTAATTTTTAGGTTTCCATGCAGTTTTAGGTTTTATAAGATTTATCAGTTCTAAGTCCAAAGTACAATGTTTTGAACACAAACATGAAGCTGTTAAAATTGTGTAAACTATTTATTGAGTTTAAAACACACAAGAAATAATCTTAGAAGCAGTCCAGTTGTGGCAGAGCCAGCCCTTTTCAGTAGTCATCCGTTTATTAAGGTGAATTGATGACGGTAGAAACCGTGCCGATGCCTACCATGTGGAAAAATTAAATGAACACGGTGTACGTCTTCGAACAGAATAGATGGCGATATTATCAACAGTGTCCCGAAGATATACGATATAATCGAGAAAACATAGAGGCGAAAATGCAAATACTATATAGATAAATAATTGATAGTATTTTGTCGACGTAGGATTTGCTATCCTCTCACAAATGTACCTTTTCATACATGTATACCACGGCGCTTAGACAGACATTGGATGCTTGGAAGAGGGAAGAGGAACTGAATTAAAAAAAACTTGAAATTTTAATAAGTATTCACTTGGCTTCAATACAATGTTTACATCTGTTAATTAAGAGCTGCAATCATTCGTGAATAGATGTCTAGGCAACACCTTACTGATTTTCTACACCTTTTAAGAAAAAGAACACCATATCGCAAAGAAGAACAAAAGAACCTGTGTCCCTTAAAAGGAAGTCAATAATGATAGTAGCTTTGAAAGTAAGTAGGTCGTAGTCTTGAGGGTCATTCTACAAGTTCAGAAAAGTTGAGAATGTTGAATCTTGAAACATTAGACCTGCAAACAATTGAAATCTGAATAAAAATTTAAAAAAATATAATCTATTCCAATCAATTTATTATTGCCACCAAAAACTAACTGAAAAACTTTTACTTTCCGCTCGTATATAGTGCCACCATTTCGGCGGCAGATATAAGCATTCACCTTCCTGCAATGTGAGATGATAGAATTTTGCATTTTTGGCCAACGGGAACTCATTAAAATCCAAGTATTCGGCATTGATTTGCGAAGTATTATGGAAGAATTCTGTTTCGTGTGGATAAAGAAATTCAGTGTCATTTGGTGATGCTAATATGATGCGTTTTGTACCAAATACTTGACAAAGAATGTTATGCTTTGGATCTTGATGCATTGGTGAGATGGTTCCTTTTGGCCCGAGCCATGCTTTTATATCGACTTTATCAGGTTCTTCTCCCAGACTGCAATAAGCTGGACAAATGATATCATCTTTAAGAACGGGCACATGATTGAATAGTTCATGTTGCGCCAAGTATTCAACTTCAATTTGGTCGTCGTTAGGTTTATCACTAAATTGTCGTTCCAAGAAGTCTCGAATTTTCATTAATTGCTGGGACCAGTCATCGTTTGTATAGTTATTACCAATTTCAATTGGAACTGTTCTGTTTCCTGCAACTTTGAGGATATAAGATAGATTTCGCCATTTTTTAAGAGCTGGCCAATCATTTATTGTTCCACAAAGTAAAGCTGGTTTCAATGGAATGAAATGATTATCTTTAAATTCTTTCACCGATGGACACTGTAGGATGGTTATATCACATGGAAGCTCTTTATGCTCTATAGGATCGATATAAGTGAGTTTTATTCGTTCTGATGCATCTTAAAACACGAACATAAATCAAGTTAAAAGATTTTGGGTTTTTTAATTAAACAAGTATACCCAGATATTCATCTAAGAAGTTCATCATTGCATTCTTAAATAGGTCACACTTATCGCATATGTTTTCAGATATTCCAATAAGAAGTGCTTCATCCAGAAATTTACTACAATCTTCCAGCTGTTGTTGGCCATGACTATAAATTAAGCTGTAGGCAATCTGTGTAATATTTTGCACTTAGTTTTTAGATATGTTTATTTTAATTATGTTAAATTACCTTGAAATAGCAAGCAATAGTATAGATTTTACGTGTTTTTAAAGGCACTTCGCTAAATATTCCTGTATGAATTCGTTCCCAGAACTTGTTGGTCAATGCTTCTACAAGAAATGAAATTTCTTCGATCTCATCCGTTGAGAGATCTGCGTGGGAGGAATTTGTATACTCTTCTTGAATATGTTGGATGTTTCCACTAGCCATCGATAAAATGTAATTTGCTTCATATTGATCTGTAAGCAAATGTTCAATTTCTACATAGTTTGGAAGAAAATTCAATAAATTTATAATTTTATTTTCCATTTATTTAAAATTGAATGCTTTCCCACTGCACTTTTGTTTACTATCAGATAGAAAACAGAATATCACAAAACTCAATCATGAAAGTCTTAACATGTCAACATAAATTCCTTGCGGTAGAGCTTATTGAAATGTTAACCAGAAAATAAAATGTCAAAATGAATTACTTGTAACTGAGCTAATTTAAATGTTACATATTCATCTCACAGGCGACCTTTACGAAGTGTAGTTGTAAGATAAATGACAGCCAGGTGTCGAGAGTAGCGCAAAGAAGTAGTTTGGGCATTAACCATTGTAAATGGTTTATTATTTGTCAAGCAGGTAGCGCGCAAGGAGAAATGTCTACAGGTTCTTGTATAGAATAAATAAAAGAACTAAATATGCGTTTGTTCTAACTAGGCATATATTTTAGACCATACAAATTAAAAAATCAGTAATTGTACTAAATCTCGTTACTTTAAATTTAAATTTTACGACAATCGAGTAGGAAATGAAAAAAAATTGCGATTGTTTCTCAGATTAGTTCCCAGTTTGCAAATCTAAAAGAAAATTCAATTCACCAAATGCATTGTATGTAATTTATTAAGTGTTCTCAGTTATTTTTAAATTGTTTTTCAATTCAATTATGCAAATGTATACCTACTCATGTATACCTAAAATCAACATGTACATATAAACATAAAAAGTCAAAACTTCAAATCCCTTATTTTCACATGATCTGAAAATCATGCGCTTAAAATAATCAAAAAATTGTTTTCAGTTTAGAAACAAAAATTTGAAAGTAGGATGAAATTGCATCCTGTTTTAATTTGGACTTTGTGGGTAAAGAGGCAACAATAACCATTTTTACTGATAAAAGTAGGTGATTCCACCATAAGCAAATAGACTCCACATATTGTTATATGTATTTGAAGTCAAGCATTATGTATATTCAATGAGACCCTAGAATGTTTGCAAAGTCTGAAGTCCAATTTTGTGAATGTAAATCAATGCGCCACCACTGCTAGCTACTTATACTTCATAACAAAAAATCGTCTTTATCACATAACAACCGAGGGCAAGACCACGTGTTCCTCAGCTGTTCAATAAAAAAAAATATCTTTCCATACAGTCAATTCCCGCCCCTTCACTTTATTCCATCATTAGTAGACAACAACGACGGCGATGATGATGATGATGATATGAAGCACATGGTCCTCAGGTGGTGGTTCCTAAACCAAGCTCATTTCCTCGACAAGCACGAATCCGCATTAATTTTGATGATTTACTTCATGCACCCAAGTTGACACTCGGCAGCGATATTACACCTAACACAAACTGATCTTCTTACAGCAGAACAACTTTTCGCCAACAGGCCGTATCGTGAGAAGGTTCAACGCTCACGAGGCCTCTATATAAAAATCATCCGAATGAATGGCATGGTTGTTGTGACTTTTGATTGTACCTACATTAAAAAAACAACAAACAAAATTCAAGGCAGAGAGGGCGAGGAACGCCACTTTATCGCAACGTTCTGCTGCAGTGATTCCAATCTCATGCATCATGCCAGCAAGCGAGGCCCCCACCTCAATTTGAAGGAACAACGATCGCACAACTGCTGCTGCTGATGCAGTATAGTGGCACAAAAATAGTCGACTTCTGTGTGAGTTATGTGTGGAAGCTTATGTTCAAAGCGGAAGTCGGCACTCCCTCGATACAATGTTAGTCTTTTTCTTTATTTTGCTGTTGTATTTTTTAAGTAGCAAAGGCAATTTGCAGTCAATGACTGCGCGAAATCACATGAACTGTTATTATGGCAGCTGACTAAATTGGATTTTAAAAAGGGAAAACAGTTATTGTCGTCGTTCGGTCATTCAATTGAAGATTTCCTGTCAACGCATTGTGGAGGCCTTGAATCTATAATGATGCTTGCGAAATGTGATCCCAGTGCGATTTATCGCAATTAACTCGAACTACCCCTCGAGTTTCACATATGACTGGGTAGCTGACTAGATGTTTGGGTTGTTGATGGTTGTTCTAAACTGATTTAATGGAGCATATTTCTAGCCGTCGGAGTGTGTGGTAGACCCGTCATCAACTAGATCGTTAATACTTCAACCATGTAAGATAATGTAATGACCTATACAATCAATTGGACGGAGTTTTGGCGCGTGTAAGTTGTGCGACAGCAAATTATATTGCTTCCGTGGGATGCATCTACCATCAACACTCTTTAACGTGCCATGGTGCTTCTTGTGCAAGCACGACTAGATTCTTAATCTTCAGTGGCCATTGAACTACATCCGACCTATTGCGTTGAAGAATGGATTTAGACTAAGTGGCGCCCAAGAGCGCCGTTTAAAATTTCCTATAGTGAATTTCGTTTTTTGGATATGTTTTTTTGTCTCGTTTGATTTTTTTCAGAAGATGGTTTTGCATCAAATCCTATATTTCCTGGGCCTAAATCACTTAATTTTCTTACGCTCTTTATATTTTTCTATAAATGTGAATATTTCTTAGGCTACTTTTGAACGATGAAGTTAAGGCTATAATAAATAAATTTATCATCCTTATTCTAAATATATGAAAACTCCAGGGGAAATGTTTTTGGAAGAAAGTCTCCCAATCGAAAAATCTCAGGAGTTTTGCCCGTACTCCGTATACATCGAGACTGAGATGGGTTTTGTTTGTTTGATTGAGAACGATACATTCTAAATTGTAAAGGAGAAAGGGCGGTTTTATCCCAGTGGTTATCGTTGAAAAAGTCTCAATTAGTGCACTAATTTCTCGTGGGAGAAAGAGTGATTGGGCTTTTTTGTAAAAATGAAAATGCAATTAATTAATCGGCCAAAAACTTTAAAAACCTTAATAAAATCAAGTGGAACATACTAGGCGGTCAATATGGCGAATTGCAATTGATGTTCCAACCCCCCTATGCCTGCGGAAAAGCAAACTTGTTTTTACTATTTAGTCCTTGGTGTTGTACCATAATGTGACCTTTAATCGTTGAAAAGGTCTTGGCTTGACTTATTTTCTATTCTATGGGTATAAGTTTACATATATGTCGTGGAGGAAAAGAGCTTTTATGCCTACTTTACTCAAAGAAATAACAAATAAGCTATAGAATTTATAGCTCAGCTCAGCTTGGCTTTGAACTGGATTAAATATTTTACAGCAATTTTGTTGAAGGGAATGGGTTGGTAGGAATGCATTATAAGGTTTGGCTATATCTATATCTTTTAAACTAATTTTAATATTTTTGAGAGGTGATTTAAATGTCAATAGAAGCTAATTTGTACATTTGCTGAATGTTGTGAAATCAATACGCAGGTAATACGACTATCAGTACTTATTTAAAATGATGCACTAGTTGAGACATTTTCAACGATATAGTTCACTATGGTGTTACACCAATGGGACGCAGCCAGTACAAAAGTGGCCATTCTCCTTTCAATTTAGAACACAATAGACGACTTTATAAATATTTCGCCTGCCTGATACTTAAAATCCCTCCCTGGTTTACACCAAACACGTGGTAGGTATGGTGATTTCAATACATTATAGGCAAGGGTAAATTATTCTAAGAATCTTAAAATCGTATGAACTCAAAAATAGGTTTTATACCTTTTATGTTTTTTCTCATCAATGAAAGCAGGCTATATATAATTTATCTCTGCCTCCCATCATATACCTTTAGTGTAAATATATCTATACAAGCTTTAACATGTACATTTGGAAATCTAGATCTAGATCATTTTAACAAGTAAAACAAAAACAACACATGATCCTGCTTTTTATCGGGATCTATTTTAATGATCCAAAAATTAGTTCTTACTCTGAAATGCAGATGGCATTTAAAGGTCGATAAGGAAAAAAATAAGAGATGCAAGATTATTTCAAAATAAACAAATAATAGGAAAAAAGAGATACATATTCAATAAAACCTCCATTTTGATCTGCATTGTTTTATTTTCATAATTTAATCCAGATGAGATCATGAGGATAATAAAACGCGGCTAATTATGTTTCACGACCATATAAGCTTTGTTTTTTGGGTTCTGCCTTTTGCAAACATCCAAAACTACCTTATAGTTGTCCCATTCTATCACTTCAGATATTATAAAATAGCTATCGTTGGTCGTTTTAATTTTCCTGGATGGATCTACGTTCTGTAGCTCTCACGTGAGAAAAGTTGTCGAGGTACACTGTGATGGGCACAAATGTGAGTTTTTTTCATTCCGTAGAACGAAGGCATAGCTTCCCCATAAGTATTCAGTGTAAACACCTTCAGTTTTTACATTCCAGCTTTGCTACTTTCTATCTCATCGATGCATTTGACATGTCATCGAAAATTTTTGTGAATTTGTAAAGGTTTTAACGGTCGTTTGGTTGGAAAATTGAAACTTTCGGGGTGCAACGAATTATCGATGACTGGGTATCTATGGGTATTATCTACATAATTGAAAATTGAGTTTGAAGATATCATGCGTCAGTATTTACGTCGTGAATACAATAATCATAATTGGCTTGCGTTCTACATATGAATATGTGTTTCAAGTCCTGTATTAAGCTAATTTTTCTTAATGACGCAAGTTAACTTTTACGAAGTAGAAGGCAAGAATTAACATTAAAACTTTTCCTATATTTTATTTATCATAATTCATAACTTTTTATTCAAATTAATACATAACTTAATCTTATAACACAAAACACAATAATACAGCTGTACTGTCAAACCTACACAAAAAGCATTTATTATAGAAACTATGTCTACCTACCACCCATCCACCGACGCGACGCGACGCCACCAATTAGGCACCGTTGTCAGGCGTTTGTCCACGACGCAAATTCACCGATAAATTATTAAATTAAATTGTTAGCAATGAGATATTACGCGTCCGCTAGTACCTCTAAACTAAGACAAAACAAGTCCCGGTATCATTGTCGATAGCCACAAGCCAGGATAACAACAAGGAGGTCGAGTCCCCAGGCCACACTGGGTTGTGCACTATTCCAGCCATAAATTACTCACAATTTGCAGTGGCTAACGCGCTGGAAAAACAACGCGATTTTAATCGCCTCACGAGAGCCAGACTGTCTGTGGGCTATGGAGAAAAAGACAAATGATCAGACTGTGAGACGAACAGAATGACAGTGTTTTGCAGCAGCCAGCGAACAGCAATGTTCCTCACAACAACTGTGTAGATTCGTATATGCGTGTTACTTATTAATTTCACAGTCTCCACATCTATCTTAATATCTTTTATACTTTTAACAAGAACGCGACACCCACACGCTAGGCACTGCACACACTTCGCCAATATGTAGCTATAAAGCTAAACGTCCAGCTTCCCGAGAGTGACATGAGGTAGGTTTTTTTTTATTTTAATCCAGAAGAGGGATGACGCCTATGCGCATAGAGGTGTCATACAAGTAAATTGGGAACACGATATTGGAATGTAATACTTTTTAATTAGCCTGAAATTGAAGATTTATTTTGCAACTCACTATAAACAGTATTTCATTTATAATGGCGGGATATGAGTAGGTTTGCTCTGTCTAAATGCTAAACCCATTATCTGTTTGCATTTGTTCTAATTATTATGAAAGCGTTGGCGCTCCTCGTTTAGTTTATCGGACGAAGGACGCGACGTTGAAATATCTTACATAGCGGAAATTAATCGTTTCAAATGTCTAGTAGAAGCGGTAGGTAATTAATTTTATTTTCATAAGCTGCAAGATCAAGATATTTATGGCAAACAAATATTTGGATGGTTCTACAAAAAAAGTTTAAGCCCGCCATTCCGGTGTTGATGACGTCATGTCAGTTTGCGTTTCACAGCCGTATAGAAGTCAAAGAGAAAAAGTTACAACCAGTACTTTGTATAAAGCGACGGATTCAGAGTTGCAAGGTAAATATAAAGCGTTTTTTTTTAATAAAATGGATTACAAATGTCGTTTTCTACAAAGTACAGTATAAGTAATGCTTCAGCTTAGATAAAATTGTTTGTTCTTAGCTTTAAGCTGCTGGTGTATAGTTTTATTTGGTCTTTTTGCAACATTCTATGTTTTTATGTCATTTTACAGGCCCAATTTAAGACGCAGTTGCAAAAACACGAACATACTATTAGTCTTATCTGTTAATTTTTCACAGAGGTCAACAATCAAATGTCAAGGATTGTTTTAAACACCACTATGGTCGAATGATAAAACGGAAAAAAATAATTACTATCCCAACATCACATCTTACGACGCACGATACAAAACGAAAATTTAAGACTGAAATAAAATACCACCCTGCCTTCCATTTACTGATATAGGTATTAGTGGTTTAAAGCTTATATACGCACATGCACACAAACTTCTTATGGCAGTGCAGGAGAGTTTACTAGGCATGCAGGCGATCTCAGAAAGCTACCTGAATCTGCACTTGTGGTTTGTGCATGTGCAATGCATGCATGCCATCATGCGATTGCATGTGCACTGATGATGAAACTAGTGCAGATTTTCAAATCACCGATCTACCCGTTGATACTTTCAACGAGACGCATAGATTCACTATCGTGCCGCTTTCGATAAGCTGAGTATAAAATCCGTCCGCCCATTGTCGGCGATAAATCTCTCCGCTGTTGGCATCAACGCCATGGATCGTGGACCGAGATTTCACTCTACAGAAGATCTACACCGCACTATGGTATTTACGTTGATATAATCGTAAATATACATACAAAGGTACTCTCTTAAGCGCATGCCAGGTGATGAATGTCTATGTTACTTGATCTAAAGATCCAGAAATAAAGTTAATAAATCGTCTAAGTAGAGAGCCTGTCTCTGAGGTCTTGCGCCTCTCCGATGATAGAGAGTTAATCGTAAAGTTGTAAGAGAGTATTATTAGCACAGACCACAGATTTTAAATATTAAACTGTGCTGGCGTTCCAGAGTAATCTCGCAAATTGTTGCTCTGTGATAGGTATAATTGCGAACGCAATTCTGACCGACATAGTAAAAAAAAAGTGCTTTTACAGCAACGTAAATATATTTGAAAAAAAACCTACCCATAGAATTTTGATTTAAAGTGAGTATACATGTACGGCAAGATATTAGAATTTAATGCACATAATTTAGGAGCGACAAATGACGTTTTATTAAATTTTAGATTTTGTTGTTTTCTTATCTTTTCACATTTTGTTCCCATTACAATGATAGTTTCTTGTCGTTTAAGTTAAAATGGCATTCGTAAAAGGTGTTCATATTTCGTTGATAATGTCGGTATTTTTTTTAACAAAACTGGAGTATTTCTTATTCATGGATTAACCAATCCTTAAGTCATAAACTCTCTAGTCATTAATTCTCTTTGAATAACAGTTGTGTTCAACTTGAGACTCCAGTTCAGTTGGAATTGGTTTAAAATATGAGTTTTATTTGGCTTATTATATTCTTTCTCACATTTTTGACATACGATGCAAATGCACACGCATATTTCGCAAACCAAATTAAATGTAAAGCATCGTGCCTTCACAACAATTTGTTTGCTTTTGGCATAAACTTGATTTCCAAAATTGGCAATCAGTGCTGTATTTTCTATTTTTGATGTAGTGCGTAGTTCATAAATGGATTTTAAAACTAAACCTGATCAACAGAAATTGACAAATAACTTTTTTAAATAGACTGCATTCATGTGTCATGCCAATGCTTGTGTAAAAGAACACTTGGTCGGCGATTGGTTCACATTTCAAATAGCATCTGTTGGTGTCTTGACATCTTTATAAAGCCGCTTTAAGTTGAACAAAAAAAGATAGGTAGAATTTTTAGGCAGCAATAAAAAGCAAGAATGTGGTGGAATGGTGGTAAAGTTTTGTCTATATAGAGCTTTGAGCTTGGGTCTATCTCGAATTGCCTCCAAATGGGGAAACAATTTCCTATCTATGGTATATGTATGTGGTAGATTCTACATTTAATCATCTGATCTTAGGTTATCGTTATTTGTATTGAATCTAGAAAATATTTGACATTCTTCCCAAATAAAACAAAATTCACCTTTTATGGACACTTCGCCTGAGTCGGAGTCCTAACAATGATGCTGGCAATAGGTACCCAACTTCATGCTGTACAAATATTTACAACTTACATCTTGTATGAGAGTCGTTTCGTTTTTATATTTAATTTATCTTAGCCCTGTATAGTTGAGAAAAACGATGGGGTTATGGCGCCACACACATTTTTATCTGTCATTGTACCTTCCAGGGTTAATATCCGTCAACTGCACAGCACAGGTATACAGCACCAGTCTTGATATCACATTCCTTGAAATGGTAGGCAGCCTTCGTACGTCTGTCTCCCCATGGTTTATGGCCTCGTTCTGTTCTCATTGCAGCTGAAGCAATTATTATTAAAATATTTCATTGCGAATTGTAAATGGGTTTGCATTTCATTACAACCATAGCAAAGTTGGACCACCTTGCAAGTGAAGAGATTGTTTTCTTTTATCATCTTTTGCTTTTTGCCAGTTTGCGTTCATACAACCTCTAGGCAATAAAAAAACTGAGAGAAGACTCCTTAAATGGAATTCGATGAATTGTTGTTTATGGAAGTGCTGCCCCGTTTGGGTTGGGTTCTTCATTTATGATGATTTGGATCGGAGAGATGTAAAGCACACCATAGGGAATGAGGAGAATGTATATTTTATGTGCATTCAAGCACAGCTCCATCCCAAGATGTGCCTGCTGTAACGCCTTTAAAAAAAGAAACAACAATAAAATTTGTTGTTTTTGTTATGATAATATATTCACAATGAAACCTTCAGATATTATAAACTTTAATATCAGTGCAGGTGTTATCCTCTTTGTCACATTATTAAATGGCCTCTATGGTAAGGAAAAGTAACTGGTTTCAAGAAACAGAAAACGATGGTATTTTAAGTTAAGGCGGGTTTAATTTGCTAGAATCAGCAATCACAAATAGGTTCATAACTAAAACACCAAGTTTACTTCAAAATATAAAGGATAAGGATATTCGTCCAACGTCGTAAACTTTGCATACCTAAGCGTGAAAGTGGCAAATGTTGTTAACAGCTGTCAAAATTTGTATTGGAAAACAAATTGTTGAGAATTCGCTGACCACATTTACAACTTTTACGCAGAGTTTACACATTTTTTCTGACATTTTTGTTTTTAAGCAATGACAAGTCAAAATATAGAGTGAACCGGAGATTTAAGCAAGGCTAAAACTCTTAAAAAAAGACCACACTCTAGAAGAAATAATTCAAGATTGTGTAAAATAAAACCTAAGCCTTATCTTCGTTTTGTACAATTCATCCCATTACAGCGTAAGCGTTTCGGTGTCATAAAATGAATTCAAACGTAATCAATACCAAAACCAAATAATTTTGAAGCGGTTTACCTACAAAATACTACAAACAAAGCTTGGAACACGTGACATTTTCTTTATAAAGCGTTTTCCAATAGAGACTGATTTTGACAGTTCTTGTCAATGACAATTACTCAATGACAAAACCTTTTTTTCTTCCGAATAATTGCCATAGCCCCAAGGCTTTCTTCTTTATTGTCATGAGAAAGTGCATCTCTTCTTAGGCGTTCAGACTCGGCAGACAATTGTTGTAGGTGCTACCAATTCTGCCAATTAAGTATTTACGCAAATAGAAATGATTGAGAACAACACGTACATGGTACTTCTCTTGTGAAAACGATGGGCGAGCTGCGCTGGTTAACAAATTCGTTCTTCTTTATCAACTATCCATATTCCAGTCAAGAATGTACATACATATGTACATATTCTATTTATCTATTTTTATACAAAAAAAAAACTAAACGAATTTAGTCTCTGTAATTGTTCACTTTGTTTCAATCAAAAAAGTATCTCAGTGCTCCAATGACTTAACTTCTTCATCCACATAACATGCCAAATCTTCATTTCTCGTGTTTCAGTTGTCATTCAACTCACAACATATACATACCAACCGAAAACTATTTGATTGCTGACAGCTTATTTGTCAAATATTTTATATCCCTACTCTGAGCATCTGACGCAATCATTTAAATCCCGGATCTGAATTTCTTCTTACTTAGACGAACTGATCGTGTCTCGGACAACCATCATTAAACCTTCCCCAAATCAACCTCATTAAAAAAATCCCATTTAAATAAGTTTCTCATTCAAATCAACCATCTCTCTGCGGCCAATTAAGCCTACCCAAAGTCGAAGAATTGATCTGAAGCTTTTAAACCCAGGTGCACAAGCCAAGAGCACACACATACATTATGAGTAAAACAAAAAGACAAAACTTGGTTCTCATTCATTCCAAATCGAAATCCAACCATCAGAACTACCATACAAACACAAAGAAGCTAATATCAGTGCCGTGGCCATCACCGGCGCGGCTCTTTTAATTGATTGTTTCGCATTATCGCCGCCTTGTTAAGGCTTTGGAGAACAAAAGATGGAAAAATGTCTCCAACAAATCACCGTCAATATTCCGACAATTATTATCGATTACGTTCACGTTGCTATGCCGCCTAGAGTGCGGTCACGCTCTCCGCGCACCAATAGCGCACCTTTTAAAATAGACCACAGTATACACTGAACCAAATCAGGTAGGTCATATTGACGGAAATATTTTGTTAACTTTTGAAGAATAATTTATTCAAATCGACAATATTTCATGAAATTTTTCGTAATAATGAATATTAAATATTCAAAATCACAAAAATTTCTTCAACTGCTAAAAGATTTAGTATTTTATTCAACCGAACAATTTTTTTTCATTTTGACAATCCGAAATCGTAGACTGACAAAATTTATCAACTTGAAGAATATTCTTCAATATGTTAACAATAACTTATATGCCTACAAATATAAATGCTTTTACAAACCAAATAATTCCTGCAAACTAACGGATTTTGCAGAGATATTTTTTCAAATTGAATAAATTTATTCAAATCCCGGAATGTGTTTTATTCAAATTGATGAAATTTTCTTCAAACCGAAGAATTTTCATAATTATTCCTATTCTTCGTTCCATTTTCTTCAAATTGAAGAAAGTTTTTCAAATAGAGGAAAACGTTTTCTTCAGTTTGAAGAAATTATTCAATTTGAAGAAGTTTGTTCAATATTTTGCCGGTAACTGTTAATTAAGTGATAAGTTTAATTTTTGTAAGTGAAGTGGTGCCGAAAAGTTTGATCGCGTCTTGGAAAATTTAAAATTAATATACATAAATAAATACGGATAAAAATACAAAACTTTTGGAAGTTAATACCTTAAATAAACATGTAAGTATTTGAATAAATCCAATTTAAATGATAATATGAATTCAACAGAAGAAAAACAAACAAATATAATCCTTGTATGCATGAAAAAAAAGCTATTTTTGATTTATGTAATTGAAAATTTTATAACATCTCAATGATTCTTAAAATTGTCAATACAAATACTTGAATAATATGTGCCTTTAAATAAATTGCAGTACCTTTAGAAAAGAAGTTTGTTTTTCTTTAACCTAACTATTTCAACATATAACAATTTGTACATGATTGTTGCGTGTCATTCACCATTTCTTGCGGATAATTTCTAGTGTTTTATAAGCAATAAACAATATACATAAATACAAATATTTCAATATTATATGAAGTACTTTTAGTTTATTTAACCTTTACGGTGTATGTAATTCTTTCAATTTATTTTAATTTTGATTATTTAATGTAAATAACAGCAAAACATGGTGGTACCAAAACATGTTAATAATAGTTAAAAAGTGTCAATTCTTTTAAAGTCAAGTAAAATATATGTATTATAAAGAAAAGTATTTTTAAAGTATTAAATTTAGCTTAAGAAATTTAACTATAATTTTGAGTAAATACAAACACGATATACCTACTAGGAAAAGAAATTAGCTTCTAAGGTTTTTAACATAATAAGAGTTTTGTGTCTTACAGATAACAAAAATGATTTGTTTTAAATGTAAAAAAAAAATTGACTCTCCAAATTCTTTAATAATACATTTGAAAATATATCATTCACTTTCCACATTTAGTACATATCAGTGTATTGAAGATTATTATACCAAACAAAGCGGTAAAAAGCCACAGGGGAAGATCTATGATAAATATTTTAACTCTACACCACTTCTCAAGAAAAGTGGTATTTTACAAAAGCTTGTTCTCCAGGACCTCCGGACAAACGAATTTTTAACCTTGGTAAGACATTTTATATTTAAAACAGAATTTTTTCTGAATTTTTCCAATTTAGATGAACCAGAAGCCGATGCTTCCGAGCACATTGAAGAAATTATAAGAGACAATTGTACTTGGGTAGAAATGGAAATGCATTGGGATGCTTCAAAAAACCTTAGACTAGTTGAGATCACAAAAGCTGAATCGACAGTGGATATCTTAGGCAAATGGAAGCAATATAAGAACCCGATGGGTTTTAAATTGGTAAGTTTATTTAATTTGTAATTTTAAGAGCTAAAACAAGAAACAATATAATATTTTTGCGTTTCGAGGCATTGTAACCTTAAGCATTGTAGTCTCCAAAATACGTTTATGAGTATGACTGTTAATAATGCATTTATATGTTTTTTCAGATCAATATGGATTTCAAACACCTATATCCGAAAGCTGAGAGTTTATTATTAAAATATGATAATTTTTCTGTAAAAATTATACCAATTTTTGAAGACGAAATAAAGGACCCAACTAGTCGCCAGACCTTAAGCGAAATGATGAATAACGGACAAAATTTATCCGAAAGTAAGTTTACTTGTAATTACTGAGTAGTTTAACATAAAAGCTTAAATTAACCAATTTTCGAATTTTTTCGACCCAACAAACATAGATAGTTATATATTTTTTCTTTTATTTTTTTTTTCCAGATGGACGTGCCTGTGGCATTTTTTATTTAATTCACAGCCTTCTTATACCAACAGCTAAACTCATCACTGGCAGTGGATCACAGAAGGCCATTTCTCGTTTTTCTATTCGGGACTCCCAAGCTAGCTTTCTTTTAGTTGGATCAAGTGTAGCGGCATGCGACGAAGAGATTCTCCGGAGACAAAAAGAAAAAAAGAACATTCAACCACTGATTATTGTTACTGGAACAATTTTGGATCCTAAGGACATTGTTGTATTTTTCAATGGTATAAAGTTCAAACAAAATTCAATTATTTTGGCAATCGATCTGTGTTTCAAAATTTTTAATTTATTTAATTTGGAATACCCTACTGGTTCAAGTTTGGTTTGGGCCTTTATTCAAAACTTTTTTTATAAAATTGAGACTAGTTATGATAAGAACCATCCAAAAGTAAACTCACTAATAAATAAGTTAAATAAATCTTAAGTTCAGTAATTAATACATACCTATAAGTACACACACAAGAGAATAAAATAAAAACATATTCCTGTATTTAAAAAAAGCTATTTGTTTGTTTGTTTTGGTTATTTACATTTTGGGGCTATACTAACTTACATTTTTAGGATACCTTTTAAATATTGATATAAATAATACAATTTTTTTATTTTCTTTCAGTAAAATTATTTACAAAAAATAAATTTATTTAAAGAAAAATATTTTCTGCTTGAAATCGAATTAGCGTTAAAAAAAAAAATCATTAATTTGAAGAATAGAATGCCCTTTATTGAAGATGAAAATGAAGAAACAAGCAGGTTAAAATAACAACTTTTCTTCAATTAAAAGAAATAAAAACGTTCAAATGAATAAATTTCATCAACTTAAAAAGTTTGATCCGTCAATTGGAAGAAAGTTTATTTATTATAAAGAAATGGGTAAGTTAAAATGAAGAATTATTTGTTTAATTGAAGAACTATTATTCACAAAATTTCATGAAACAATGATGAATATTAGTCAATTTGACAAAGTTTTGTAGATTTTACTCCGCTACGAAAAATTTTATTCATTTCTTCAAAATGACGGAACTTCTTGAATCTAAGAATATATTCGTCTAAGTGACGGATAGGAGGTGTTGACCGTATATTGATCACCCTTTCTTCAAATTTACTTGCTTTTTCATCAATATGACTACCGAATTTGGTTCAGTGTACCTACAGTACACTATACACTACACATTGTACACACAATTGTTTGTTTACCCCCTTTGCTCCTATTTGGGGCCCAAGTAATAGATCCCAAGTGTCGTCCGTGTCTCCAAGACGCGACGTCAGTCGATGTCGACATAAATTCCTATTATCGAGCGAATGAAAATTTATCGCCCCCAGACGATAGCACGTTTTGCCAAGAAGACAACAACTTCGGCCACGACTTGGACTTGGCTCATACACGGCACAGTGACAACAACGACATATCTACGACGACCAAGTATACGACGAAAACAACAATATTCCAGTGGTAAATGGCGGAGTCTTGGATTTGGACGATGGCGGAGACGTTTCCTGTGCGCACAAAGTACGTGATGAGGCTTCAAAGTCCAGCGTTGATTGGCGGTGATTAGCGCTGATTATTTACAACGAATGCGTCGCCTCTTGATAGCTGCGAACTGTTCGGTGCCCGAAGTCTGTTGGACACCTCTACAAAACACGTAGTTGACATGGCTACGATCTCGGCTCAAGACTTCCAGAGAACCATGGCTGGATGGAGTGCAGTGAACAAACACAAGTGCAGACCATGTTCCAGAGGTCTGGGCTTTGGTTTAAAAATAGATACGATTAGATATGGTAAACTAAACGCATACTCAATGCTCTAGCATTAGGATCGGTTAAATCCGTCGCGTACAAAAATGTGTGTTTGAGTTTGTAGGTATGTATTATGTGTAGTGCAGTCAATTGGGTGATAATTGCTGGAGTGGGTGTAGATTGAATTTTATTGGACATAGAGAGGGAAGATATACTCGTATACTACAACCATAAGTTTTTGTAAAACTGGTGGCCTCATAGCTTGTGTGTCTTTTAGTTTAATTTGCATTCAGTGCAGGAACCGGAAATGTTGAACTCATGTTCTGCTAAGCATGTGTGGTGGTGGTCTTCGAACTAAAATTAGAATTGAATTTGATTAGAAAAGAGAGAGAGAAAAACAATGCAATAATCTTCTAGAAGAACGGATGAAGTTTTTTTTTAATGTCTTTTTTTAAATTGTGACACGAGACAAACGGTGTGCTGATGGTGAAGGTAGAGCGGAAAGGGGAATACACACATTTCCTTTTGAAGAGTTATTATATTTGTTGCATTTTAAATGAGTGAAGACGGATGGTGGCATCATAAAAGGGTGAAAATAGCTTGAGTTCATAATTTATAAATAGTTTTCCACAGAAAAGACGTGTTTCCATATGGCTAGGCTATTAGTATTTCGGTAAGGATAGACTTAAAACAAAAAGGTACAAAACGAGATCCTTGAACGATCAACAAGTTGGTGAGACAGTACGGTGGAGTAGTTGCGTTTAAAGTGCAGCCAAATGTTGGTCTGTCATTTTTTTTTGTGAAGTAAGCGTTTTATGTTAGAAAAAGGTATACATATATATTCAATTTGAGCATTAGATAGTGTTGTATTGCTTTATAGCTATAGTAGATTTTTACATATGTTGAATTCATGTTGAGTTTATTGTAAGAGTTTTATTTCTAATATGCTAATGTGCAGCTAATATTTGGTGTAAGTACATAGCTGCCTACCACTTATTTTCAAAGAGTTTTGGTAATATATTGACTTAAGTCGTATTTCAGTAACAGAGAAAACTTCAGTAACTAAATAAAACTTTTTTTTGGGACGATCGAATCGTTATATTTTGAATTTATTAGATATAGAATAAATCATATGACATACTCCGTTTGCAGGTCAAAACCATTTGAGAAATGGTTTTAGTCATTTTAAGAATGAACTTAATTGATTTCTTTTTTAAAATTTTAATAGATAGCTAGATAGATAGATTGATTCTTTATTTTTTCATCATAAAGTTTAACAATTTGTATACTTAAGAATAAGGACATGGCAATACTGCCGTATGCCTGAGATGACATTTCATTATATGATTTAAAAATAAAAGAAATAGTAAAAAGCAAAAATTTTAAAATTTAAAAAAATAAATTTAAACAAAATATATGTAAAATATTTTTATATAAAACAATATCAATTTTAACGTGATTTGAAACACAAAATATTAAACAATTTTAATATATTAAATTTTTAATAAAACTTTACTTTGAGTCTTAGATGTCAAAACTCTCAAAAATAATGCAAATTTGTGAAAAACGTTTTCCCTTTACAAAACTACGAGTAGTTTCAATATTTTTCTAATCCAAACGGAGGAAAATAATCTCCTACAGCTGCAAGATTTTGTTCTTAAGTTGATCTAGTTATCATTTAATTTAGAAATAAAATTAATTATTTAGAAAGTTTTAACAATAAATAATTTTGTTTACAAACTCGTGTCAGATTGATGAGGACTTTTTAATGGTTTGTAGCAAACTACAGCCGGTTGTGAAATTGTCAGAAGTTCAATGCCAATTTTGAATAGATTAGAAGAAAACATTATGTTTGATTTGAACATATGTAGGTTCACAAAGCTTTAGAAATAGTTTGAGACTAGCGAAACGCTTCATTTTTGTATTTCTGTTGGTTCGTATAGAAAAACTTAAGTTTTCCTGATCAAACAATATGATTTTATATAATATAAAATTGGGTACTTCAATGGTATTTTCTGCGGCTGCTGTGTAAATTGAGCCAACTGAACAAACTGCCACGTAACTCTTCGCATCTGGTGGACTCTGTGATTCATGTCCGCAAACATTTGTATGTTTTGGCCCACAATGGAATCAGATAGTTTATCGTCCGATCAGGAAGGTTTTAAATCATTTCGTTCTGTTTTGTCTTGTTTAACGCAGAGTTATACCAGTTGGCAGCCACAAAAAAATGAAACCTTTTCCCTGCGCCAGTTGCCGCTATGTGGAGCCATAACAAACACTTCGTGCCCAGCAGGGGGGATACCTTACCTATACCTCTACCTAACTCCGACTTGAAGGAGAAACTCCACTTTAACAAGGATTACGCTACGAAGTATGCTTTCTACAGCGTGCGACACACTTTGAATAATACTGGACGCAGATAAGCCAGCAGAAACCATGCACTTTTTTGTTCCCAGTCATGCAGAAGGAGCCCCTCGAACCTCAGAGGCAGCTGGGGTCTTTTCAGCGTAACAATATTGTTACTCTGGATTATTTCATATTGTTGATAAAAATCGCAAATCACGAAAAAGTCACCTTGTCCAACGATGGAGTCGCAGCAAATCCACGTACAGTGGACAAAGTCTTGTCTCGATGTTGCCATGTCACTACATTTGCATGCAGCAACACAACACAGGACGACCAAGAGATTCAACCACACTCTCGGATGATTTGCATTTTCTCTCATGTCGCTCAGATGCTGGGCTGGAAAGTCTCCCGATTTGAATCTCCCCCGACCAGTTGTTTGTTGTATGTACTCGTTTCGAATATACGAGTATGTATAGGGAGTAGGGAGTTGTGGAAAGTTTTTGGGCTCCTTATCGATGCACGTGCTGTTGTTCTCCTACTACTACTACGTCTGCTGCATAACTTCTGCATGCTATCCTATCTTAGATGGTGCTGCATGCAACCCTGGCATGATCCCTGCAACCTTCGGTGTCCAGTTCAACTGTCGGTTTGTAGATTTATGGGCGCCGTTGAATTCTTTAGTTGTGTCGTGTGCTGATTTCTATCTGTATTAGGGCTTCTGCAGTGGAGTCCGTTTGTTAAATTAAGCTCAAATTGTTTAGCTCTCTGTGAGAAAGATAGATTTGAATGGAGATGCGAAGTACATATATACGGAAGACAAGCGCATGCAGAGGATAACGAATAACTTATCCAGGATTACCTGACATTTTGTGTTGTTAAGATGGGTGTTGGTTAGTGGGGTGGCTGGCGAATAATTGCGTGAATCAAAGATTCATATCAAAATTGAATGGACACGTGCAGCGAAAATTTTATTCGAGACTGAAAGACAGCAAACAGTATATAGAGTAATGAAAGAGAAGTAAGAGGGTGAAATTAAACATTAATCTTGAAGTTAAGATGTTAAGCGTGTAGGAAACGGGTATTATGTTGTGCGAGATAATGGGTAATGGCAATTGTGTATTTTTATTTGTAGATATGGAAACATTAAGCATCAGTACATGTACAATATTGAATGGTTATAATATTTTTGTTTTTTTTTTTTTAAATAAAGCTTTGGATTTCGAAATGTGTCATTTTTGTTACTTCAAAATTCACAATAACGCTGTGACAAATGAACCCAATACTTTTTAGCTGTGACAATAGCTTCTTTTTGCAGTCACAAATTAAAAAGATTTATACTTTTAGTCTTACAACATTTATTTTTATTTTTTTGACAGAATAAAAAAAATAAAAGGCATAAAATAATCCTAAACGAAGCAAATTGTAATTATGTACTTTCAAATTACAATTCCACGAGTAGATATTTACATACTCTTTGATTTAATAAGACTGTTAAACCAATCAACAATAGATAATTATGATTGATACAGAAGTTAAACATTTAACCATGATTATATATTATTAAAATTCCATAAGTTTTTTTTAAGGGACTTCAATTTATAAATATTTTCAAAAATAGTATAAATTTTTTTTTCGTCAAATATTTTATAAAAAAATATAAATTAAGTGGCATTAAAAGTTTTCATGGATAGACAAGGAGAGACAAAATTTTCTTTAAACTTGATTAAAATAAAAAAAAAATATGTCAGAGCAACGCAACACTTACATCTTACAATATGTTTATATTATGTAGCTTTTTCGATGGATAATTATTATTTTTAGTTTTTTCGACTTTTAATTTTGAAAACAGATTTCACTCTCGAATTTTACGATAGATCCGAGTTTTCTTACACATGTTTGGTCCTTTAGAATTCAGGGTCCTGTATAATTTATTCGGCTGATGACGAGTTAGTTAAAATTGCAACAACAATTTAATCCATCCCGATATCCCAAACCAAGCTTAAATCCCGAAATCCCAACATAATTAACAACATATCAAAAAGTTGCACCTAAATTAACGTGTATGCCGTATGAATGCTATTTATGTAAAAGAAAATCATTCTCAAAACAGCTAGCAATTCATCATACATCTATTAGTACGTGCGACCTAGGCATCTTCTTTAAGGAAGGAGATGGTATCAAATTGTGGGCGCTTTTAACAAAAAATGCAGCAACTTGACTGATATTTCATTCGAAAAGAGGTTTTTTATCCATTTCTTTTTCTTAAAAATTATTCATATTTCATCGCTTAATTTTACTTTAAGGTATCAAACTATATAAAAAATGTCACCCAACACCTAGCTCTCAATTTTTGATTGTTTATTTTCAACATTCATTTTTAAAGAACTCAAGCAACTTTAAATTAAATAAGAATTCCTAAGATGTAGAAAAAGTCATTCTAAACAAAAAAAAGTAGTTATTTTGGTGTAAAGAATAATTAATGTTTTCAGACAGCAGCCATTATATATTTACTTATCGGTAAGGCGCAGGCTTTCGATCAATATCCAAAATGGGCAGCCATTTGTATTCCTCTCTCATATCAGTTGAAAGTACAATGCAACCCCAAGTATCCTTATTTGGATACCATTAACGTAGCTCCAATCTGAAGTTGCGTACTAAAAACATCGAGCATGAAGTGAAGAGACAAGAAAACGGAGAAAACGAAACGACACGCCTTTTCTCATGCCAAAAGAAACAAGTTGTGATGTTGTCATAGAAACATTTAGATTTTGTATGAATTGAGCTTTTAGTGTGGCCAACTCATCCCCCATATTGATTCATTTATGTACCCAACGTTACCCCTACTATTATTCTCCATTTACCTAAAAAATCCATTATACCTGCCCAGTGGCAGCCATTTTGGAATTCCACTTGACTTTCGAATGTACACTTGTATGTTCAAACTTTTGTTTAGGTTTTGGGGGCTCTCTGAATGGGGTATATAACAATGATGTCTTATTTAGTTGCATGTCGCTGATGGGTTTTTTATGTAAATAATATTTGAAATCCACTTATTATTATGCGGATGAGGTTTTTATTGATTTTTCATATAATGTGTATGCTTTGTAAGCGTAAATGCTATTTTCAATCAAACTTTTTAAGGGTAGTGGCATAAAGGGGTTAATTTGTGTATTTTTTTTCCCACTATAAAAAATTAAATATTCTCTCTGGTTCAATATAATAAATAAAATAAACAAGATTTTCATTTAAGTGTTTGTCTGAGGTAATTACGAATTGAAATTTTCACTCGTAGTCTTAATCATCAACATCATCTTCACGTAACGCATTTGTTCATCAAAATCTCGTTAGGCCTTTCGGACGTTTTGAATTTTTCAACACCTTCTTTGTTGGCCACTAAAACAAATTAGTTTTGTTGAAGATAATTACCAGGCAGAAGCTATGTAGCTAAGGACTACGTATAGAAGCATACCTATGTATATAAGTAAGGTATTCTCTTTTAAGAGTTACCCTTTAACTGGTGCTAATAAATCAACACTTAAGACAATTAATCATTTTCCAAATTACTTACATAGTTGTAGGATCTAGAAACAAAAAAAAAGCTTTATGCGATTAGATGTTTTTGAAAATAATACCTTATAACATAGTTTGTAAGAGTTTTCAGGTAGGTATATGTACGAGTGCATCATATATGCTTAGTATGGTCAACATGAATTTATAAACGAAAATTGAATTAAAAAAGAACTTTGGATCTGTTTGTTAAATTTAATGAAAATAATAATAAGTGTGTCTATCGGTATCTTTCAATATTAGTAGCTCCAAAATCATGCAGTAATTTCTTTGCCATTTGGCTTATGCGGATATAACTTACCATACATAGAGAAGAAAATGCAATGCGGAACTGATCATGTTTATAGAGACATGCTCACAATAATTCGTATACCAGAAGGTCCAGGCAGGAACATAAATTGGTATATGTTTGGTACCAATTCCAACCGAACAATCGACACAAAAAAAAGTGAAAAATTTTCGAGCTAGGTTACGTCCTTTAAATATTCTCTCCCCGTTCGAGATATAAAGCTTTAAGGAATTCTTTCTAGAAAAGTGTCTTCAATTGTGCAATCTTTCTAGAATGTTTACGCCTCTGCGTTGCTTGTCTTTGTGCTGCATACTTTTAAAAATCTACGGTCACAGCTAACGCTACCCGATGCTTGCATTCGTTGGGTTGTCGCTAATCACAATGAAGGTTTGAATTGTATCAGTATTTTTCTTTCGCCCAAGAACTTGATGAGTTTTGAATTTGTTTTATTTCTTGAAAATTGCTTCAAACACAAACGGTAATGGGATGTAATGCGTAAATTGCTTATTGCCTCCCATACCGATACGATATAAATCTCAATTTGCAAGAATCTTTTATAGCAAATTTGCACTGAATCCAGCTTCAGAAATCACATCATTAGACTAAAACTTACGTATGCCCCTAAATCGCAATCAAAAAACGAAGGACAATCTTCACTCTAGGCTACATGTACCTACACGTACATCATATTGGCAGCTAAAAAGCTAGCACACACCATTTCATCCAATGCAAATGGTTTGTTTCCTTGACTATCCATTCGCACCAGAGCACAAAATTGTTGTTCGTCCGCGCGCACCGTACCGTCCGTACGTCTGCAATTAGTTAGAGTGTAATAAAAATCGTATTTGAGAACGAAATGCACTAGCACTAGGCACGGCGCACACAGAGGCTTATTGGCAACAGGAGAACGCAATATTTCGTATCGTACAAACGCCCCCCAGGGACTCCATTAAAAATATTAAAACGACCATGTCGCGCATAAGTTCGCAAATCAGTTTTATGTTCGTCCCCTGTAGGTGCGCACGTGTGCATTCTGCTGCGTCCTTTAAGCCATACACGATTCTCTCATCATAACCCCAGAGCCAAAGTGAAACAATGTAAATAAGGACGTTGCGCACGTGTTTACGTGCTCAAGAAGCAATTTCATATACATACGACCCATCGAAATCGAATGAAGATGAAGCCAAAGTAATGTTAAAGTTCTCATTCCTATTTTTGTAAAGATACCTACGGTATACGTACGTTCGAACGTTGATACAATGCAAACGTTAATGAGAAGAAATCCAATAAATGTCCTTTTGCACGTGTTCCAATAAGAAGTGAATACCCCTCGGTCTTTGGCATTTGGGTATCTAATTCCGGTCACGTGAACGATGAGTAATGTAAAGAAAATTTTAATGAAATTCCTTGAATTGTTTGATAGACAGAATAAAGTGGGGGTGGTGTCGTGTATCTCTATAAAAGGACGACCGGAACTTCATCCATTAAAGTTGCTATTGGTTGCTGTTTTTTTTTGTACTTGCTCCTTTTTTTTAATGGTTTTTAGTCTTGACATCTTTCGGAAACATGGTACATACATAATCCGAGAAATCGATACAGGGAACTATACATGGCTCTGGGATTCTCACAACAGGATGTCCTCAGTACAGCATTTGTTTGCTTAGTGGCGGCGTCGGCGGCCATTGTGGAAAATGTGGAGTTTCATTGGGGTGTTAAATTAGACGACATAAAGCAACCCCCCGGAGTGAATGACAGAAGAAAAGGAATGTTTACTAAAAACTCGGTAAAATTTTTTTTTTTTAGATTGAAATGTTCCGAACAATGATTCGTTTGCAAAAAGATGAGTGAGTTGAGATTGGGGCTAAACTATGTAATTCGATTCTAAAAAAAAAGTGTTCGAATTCGCAAAATCGCATCTCTGTAACTCCGCAACAAACGAAAATTTAAAAGCTCTGGTCATGCCAATTTCTTCGTTGGGTTATATTAAAAGGATTTAAAGTACTTAAATCGGTATTAGATTTGTCTAGTGAGTGGAATCTGCAATAAAAATTAAGTTTCAAATAGATCCGATAGTAGCATCGAATTACATAATAAGGCTCCAGGCTGTTACTCACTTTTCAGAGTGATCTCAATCTCAAGAAAACAATCTGACAACGAACTTTTTTTCGCATACCACCTAATGATCCTACTATTTTCTACTAATTCTATAAAGTGTGACGTAGATAGCTCTTTGCTATATTTGTGAATATGCCAAATTACAAATTCTGATTGTTCGGTTTTAATCAAATAGAGCTATATAAAATTTTTTTTTTGTAATAGCACCTGTCATTAAAACCTGTTCACAATATAGATTCATGTTCTGTAACACTCAGGTAGGTATCATATGTTGCAATGAATATAGGCCTTTTAAACCCGGAAATTCTATTCACTAATATCGAGCCATTAATGACCAAACTCATATGACTTTCAACATAGCAAGATTGTGCGTTTAGCTCCAATCATCGTGCCACATTAACTTGACCATCAGTCGTGATCCATCAAAATCATTACACATGACATGGTACAAAACGCGATACACCACTCCCAAGCACTTGAGTCATTCGTCAAAGAGGCGTCGCTTCAGTTAGCTCTAGCTCCTGTTCCTGCCCCTGATGCCCTTCCTCCTCCAACCATCAGCGCCCATCACTATAAAATGTATCCATAATACGAGTACTTGTAAATTACCAAACGCGAACGAAGCACTTGTTTACGAAATGAGACGTTTTAGCGATTGCTGCAATCTGAAAACGCTTCTCAGTTGTTTTGTTAGCATCATCAGCAGATCATAGTGCAAAAAAGTACAGAGCAGCTGTTATAGTACATATATAGTTGGAGCCTGATGGTGGTGCCTTGCGCACATATGCATTCGGCTCGTATCCTTCGCCGGTGTCGAGATATGAGCTGTCAATTGCAGAAACTTCAACTATACGAGATATTTTGATCGTTGCACTTAATCAGGGCCAACCAACACTGCTTCTATGGTACTGCATCCTGCATGGCATGGGTTGTCTATGTCTATTGCGTGTAATTAATTACGATACGCGTGCCACATGCTGCGGCTTTTGTATGTAGTTATTTTGCGTCTTTTCGGCTGCTGTGCTAGCCGCCTAGTGTTGGTGTGGCAGATCACTATTCGCAACAGGATCACTCTTATAATGTTGCTGCTGTTAGTCATGGATTGAGGAGACAATAGCATGTGTTAATTTGCAAGTTGCAATTCATTTTCCATGAAATGAGCGATGAGGCGAGTATAGAATGCGCGATATGAGAATAAATGTGCATTCGCATTTGTCTGCGCTAAGAAATGAAATGTCAATCAACTTTTAATGCGTGGCTCCCAGACTTGTTAAGTGGAGTGCCAGTTGGAACAAGAAATGTTGCATGAAATTGGACACCGTCTATCTATACACAAAAATAAATGTAAGTAGGTGCTTATTCATTAGAAAGACAAACAACATGTGTTGGTATTTTTAAGTTCACTTAGAATCTTAGAATTATTTGTTTTTTCAAGAATTCCTACTCACTCACTGGGAGACATTATTTTTCTAAACTTTAAGCAAAAAAAAAAAAAAAATTGCAAAAATTAAATTCCAAAACCAGAACTCCGTTTGATTGTAGAACATGAAGTTGTATACAATTACCTTGCAAGAAGTCAATTCTAAATTCGAATTGATTTCCAAGAAGTTTCTTAGTAGTTAAATTGAGTTTAAAGAGAAGGTATCTCTAAGGCTGATTTTCTATTCTGAGATAAGCAAAGAAATTAATAATAAGAGCACTTTTCTTGCTTCACCTAACAGTTGAAGCCTACTCATAAGTAAATAAACTTTTGGAATTGTAATCGAAGATTCAGCCAAATATTCCCGACCATATCGGTGACTATTTTACGTTTACTGTTTACTGAAATAATGAGTAATTCTTTAGCTGACTTTGTCCTGTCGCATTGGTACCCATGTGATGGCCGGGCTCTTTCAAGTGGTGAACCATTTGCTTCCATTTTCATCAGAAATTTCATTAACGGTACAATATGAGACGCATAGAAGGGTGATACAGTTTGTTGGACTGAAAAATATAAGCTGTGTGCCATTATGATCAACCTGCTATGGCTTTAATTAACACCTAACTGCCTATGATGAAACATATCAATATTTCTGTTGACCAGTTTAAATGTGAAAAGACGTTTCACAACCTCAAATTTGGCAAGCACTTTCTCTTGAAAAAAAGCAAAAAGGCGCATGACTAGTAAGACACTTCCCTGACGAGTACACCACACGTTATAACTTTTAGAAGATGATTTTATCCATGTAAATTCTGAGAAATATTTTCATTACTAGTGCTCAAATAATATTAACAAAAGCTCCACAAAAATCATAAGTTCTACGAGCGAGCAGCAATATCAGAACCCACCATGATGCGATACAAATATCTTCGGAGAATAAGTTTTGCATGTGATGCGTTTTCAAATGGTAGTTTAAAATTCTTTCGAAGAAGAATTCCAATCAAATTAATTTTAATTTAAACTGAGAGATAACAATGCTTGTATGTTTCCCTTAAAAATTCAATATTACAGATGTCAAAGTCATTTCTAAGGTTACCTTCATATTAAATTTCTTTACAGGTGTATTTCCAGTCACCCTATCACTCTTCGAAGCTTTTTTTCCTTGTTCCCTAACCGCCTCCTCCCCCTCTGTCCTGATTTATAATCATTTTCTATGTAATCCACCCGGCTAAAGCAAACCAACCCGAGGCTAAAACGTAATACCAGGACATTTTTATTCCCATTCGTATACAACCCCTCTCTATCTCTGTCTGTCTACAAACAACGGGTGGTTTATTATAAATGAATACCACCAATTCACCCGAACCCATCCTATTTACCACCCACTTTCATTGACTTTTTGGGTCATGAATATATTTCTATATGTATGTTTTGTGTATGGATGGTAGCTCGTTAGCTTTGACACACCCCAACATTTGTGGGGTTGTTTTGTATGCTGCACCAGGGATGTTATACTAAAAACGAACTCATATGAAAGATGGTGGATTTTGAATGTAACATATCTGCGCTAAAAGTGCACGTGTTCAAATTAGAGACTTCAAAAGAATTTCTACTTAGAGTTGGGGAGACGTTTTATTGGAATTCTTCTCTTGGTGATTTCAAGAGCTTAGATAGAGGGTGAACAAACAAAAAGATGGATACTGTGCTGACGAGGGGATTAACTTTAGATTTCTGCATACACATAGAAATATTTCCTTTTTGGATGCTTTTATATGGGATGTTTTGGGGTTGTTATTTCACATATATATGCAAGAATAAGCCCCACAAGAAAAAAAAACTAAAATCGACCGTATTGCCAGTTCGGTGCAAAAATTTAAGACTCAACGTTTTATTCTAACCCCTTTGAAGGGAGCCTTTAATATATATAGCCTAATAGCCCATTAACAATTTTGAATAACGTGAATACCTAGGTACATCAACCTGAACTAACTTTTTTTTTATAACCTTTATTCTTATTAATATATCTCGAATATGTGACGTGGTAGCGCTTACATCAGATTATGACTAAGCATATCTTGAAATAAGATTCAGATTTTGTGATACATTTTGGATTTTTAACCGTTAGTTACGACTTGACGTTCGACCCCGACTTATCTTATTAATTTGCCTTTTCAATTTTGGTGTCCTCATTTGTTGTTCAACCCAGGCTTACCAATATCTAAACTTGTTGCATTACTTACCGCTCTCATTTTTTACCGCTATCGTGTTCCATTATTTCCTGCTAATTAAAAAAATCGACGCTTCATTTCGGGTTGCGTGCATTTTGCCTTGTGTGTTCAGAGTTTACCCATTTCTTTAAAGTATCAATGGCATACCTACAATACGAGTATGCAACATTTCTGAATTGTCAAAAGCCTGAAAACATAATGCACATGTAAGACCTACCCCTATCGGGAAAGTATAGTTAAACATGTTCACACTCTCACATTCAACTTTTCCACTACATAAACAATGTACCAATAAAAAATCCTTCTTAATAATTAAACATACAAATATTTTGCTATCAATTTGCACGTGTTTTTCCTAGCAAAAAATAATAAATTTTCTCAATTTTGCAGGGACGTTAATACTCCATTCAATTTTGTGTATATTCCATACACATATTTGTCCTGACCACGCCATAGTGTTCACTGAGTTATGACAATTTTCACTTAGAGCAGTCACCTTTATGTTTAAAAACCTAAGTTGGTCGCAGTCAACTTGCACCATCCGAGAAAATTCTCCTCTACCGCTGCACTATAGAGTTGGTGCATTGAATGGTTCATAAATTTAACGTCATGGAGCTGTTGCCGATTACAGTGTAAGTATTCTTTATGACCACGGTAACTCTGGTCATACGCATTAATGACTTTAACCATGCCATTCGATATATGTAGGCACTTAGGTAAGTACGAACGTGGTCTTTTGAGGCGCCCCGCAGCTAATGAAACACAGAAATTACGATGGAACCCAGAGTTGGAGAAATCTCCAATCAGGATACAGACATACAGCGACAGTATTTCTGTACCATTGAAGCGGAACCTTACGATATCCAATAATTATGTTGAGAAGCAAAGCTGAATATGGAAAATGAAGTTTTCTATTAATTAGCTACCACTCTTGAGTCTATAATCAATATTGCAGTTTTAATTAAGACTCAAAGATGTGGCGCAAGTGGGTATGATTGGTAATGTTGTTCTTAAAACAAGATTATTGTTCGTGTCTGAATCCATTGAGTTTATGATAATTATCAATTTTTTAAATGTTGATTGACGATTATGAGATAAACTACTGGGTGCCAGTGCAGCCGATCAGTATAAGAAAATTAAATTTATTTTATTCAGGCAATGTAATGCAAGTGTAAGATCTAATAAGAGATTGAGATCAGCTTGAATAGACTCGGTATAACAATGTTAAATGTTGGGAACTCAATCCTCAAAAATAGCGGACTGCATGGCCTACAAAACTATTTTGTACTTTATCGATACGGCTAGTTTTGTTTTTGAGCAATCAATGGTAAACCACACTGAAAACCATTTTTCGGAAGGTTTTTTTCCGCAATTGAAGGTGATTATCTTAAACTATCTGCACCAAAGCCAAAATTTTCAATGGTGGTATTGTTTGTATGAGTGGTATATGTACGCTGTCTTGCCCAAGTCTGTGTTTTGATAAAGTCTGTTATCGAAATCCTTTTTCCTGAATGAAAGGATAAGAACAAGGCCTTCTCTGGTTAATTCTCTCTCCATAATTGAAATACCATCAGTTACAGAGCTCCCTTGCTTCTTCGCATCACGCATCATTGACAAATCCAACATATTGTGTGGATTTTTGAAAGATTGTAGTTGGCACTATTGTCTCAAGAGTCAAGAACAATACCGAAGTAGCCACACAAGTGACGTGACAAGACAATATCACAGACCTCTGATCGATTCGAATGTTTCGGTAGATTCTCTTTTAATTTTGATATACCAGTGAGCCTTCTTCAGATTTCATCGCCATCTTGATAACACTCCTATAAGTCGCTATAGAATCTATACTTTCTTCGACGCCATTTTACAGATCATTTTCTTTTTTTTTACAATTGCTATGCTTGAATTTAAGATCAATAATTAACACCTTCAAAACACTTATTTTGACTGCAAATCACCAAGAAATTATTGTGTGATATTAACGCCGCTTTTCCTTCAGTTACATGCTGATCGCAAATCTACATCCAAATATCATATTCCTCCCCTCGAAATATTATTTCCAATACCTGTGTGTTGATGTTGAATTCCTTCATTTCTCTCAATCTAATAGTTAAGGACATTATGATTACATTCCTGAAATATTTTCCCAGGAAATGATTATGAATAAATGTAATTCATTTCTATTTACACTTTGCAGCAGATGTCCATCTAAAATTTCAATAATCTTCAATCAATCAACGTTGTCCAATATTTACCCATTTCATGCGTATTTAACTTTAATCAAAATTAAGTCAACACAAGTTTTTCTTCCAAGGCTTTTTTCTAATCTCCACACACATTTCCGTCGCTTAGCTTTATATGAATTTTAAAAGGAATCATCAGCATGTACCTAGTGTTATGTTTCCGTGTGTAAACGCATGAGAATTCCATTTAAAAATATAAAATGAAATGTTGTGAAATCGTATTTGCCAGAAACAGAAAGTATAGTTTTATTTTTTCCGAACACGTGTCCAAATATTTCGCTGAAAAGTCTATTTTTCAATCCTTGAGCACGAAGAATGTTTTCAATATATTACGAACATATCTGGCGTTGCATCCGAAAAGGGGGAGAACCCGAAACCGTATATTGTACACATGCAACCCTGCGCGCCTAAAATTGTCTTCTTTTGCGTGTTCCCCCGTTTTGTGTGTCTGAACACTTGAACATTTTTATAGAGATTCAAAACGAACGAAATTGAGATTCTGAAGATTTTTTCTTACCATGTGTGCGATTGTGTTCTTTTGATTTTATATTTCCGAGGGTTAGAAATTTTTATTGCAACTTGTACCTACTTGTATTTATCAAATCACAGGATATTCGATTTGTATCCTGTTCATTCGTCAAATTGATGTGAATAAGTTTTACACATACGAAAAAGTAGCAATTCATTGTAATTGTTTTAAGGCTTTCACTGATTTCTAACAGCTTTTTAAGTGTTTTTTGAATCGGTAGTTGCTGTATATTGGTGACAACTTGAGTTTTGAATGTCACAAAATCGATTTCATGGCTGAAATTCCTGAATTCCTTCCTGTTCTCACTCACTCTTTTTGTTTCAAATTTTAATTCAAAAGAAAAAACGTTCTCTTTGGTACAATTATATTGAAACAATCTTATTCCATTGTATTAAATTTTCACATTTGCATTGCATGACGATTGGGTGAATAACAATTTGCTACGCTAACGGGATCATTCGGCGTCGTCGTCGTCGCCATTAGCATGGAACTGATTCAATCACAATAACACAAAACAAAAAAGGAAAAGTGTCTCCAACTCCTTCTCCATGGCTGAAGCCACGTGCAACTTAAAAACTTTCATACCACTACGAACAGCTGGAGCTTAAAGAAACATAAATGTATAGAATGTATTATTAAGTAGATCGTAGTTCGCTTTTTTTTTGATGATTATTGACGAATGGAGACATGACCTCAGCTTTAAGAGGGGGTGGCCCTGATGCATTATTCACCGCACTGGCACGTGGCTTCCGATCACGAACAACACACCGCGACGGCGGCAGCGGCGTCATGCAGCGGCGGCGGCTGTTGTTTTGTTAGTGGCCCAACCGAAAACCAAAATACATGAACTGGCGACTGCCAGTTTGTTTGACAATGGCGGCAGCAGCGGTAGCTTGCATTCATTTGATTGAAGAACAAGGCATAAGGGTGTTTCGGTGGGTGGTTCGTTGTTGTTAGTTTCCATATACTTATTCAACGTTTATAATACATTGAAAAAGAATATTGACGAAAAAGAGGCACAAAGAGGGGTATTGTAAGTAAAGCTATTATCCTTTATTACGGAGGACACGTGACTTATATTTTATTTGAACTAATGACTAAAATTCCCAGATCGACAATATTGTTCACTCACTAATTGGAAGATCTTATAAACTTTTAAAGAACAGATTTAAGTATGAGGGTACATACAAAAATGTTTGATACCTTTAGATTATCATATTACTCGCTTATCATTCACGCTTCCAACTTTTGCTTGGTTTCACTTTATCCAAAAATTTGACAAAAGATATTAGTTATTGAGAGAAAGAAAGGATACATTTTTCTCAGTTGTATTATGACAAAGAGAGTGGATCGCTGAATAAATGTAGATCTGTCAAATTTATTACCAACCTAAACTTTGCAGACAATTTAATTTATTATCTTTGGACTCCTGCCATATCACCGCCCTAATTAAACGGTTTTCTAAAAAAAAGTATAGCAATATAGCATTTTCGTAATGAATACCCGATACAGCATTTTTATCAGTTTTCAAAGCATTGCTAAACCTTTTTGGACAAAAATGCTTTATAACGGTAAATAAAAAAAAACTAAAAATGGTATATTGAGCGGCGCGGCGCGGAGGCAATGGCAAAATTCCAAATATTATGTTAAATAAATTGTCTGTAAAGTTCTATGAGATCTAAAGTGTAAGATCGTATGAGAAAATTTTGATTTGTGTTCCTATGTTAAATTTCTATCACACTTTGGTGGTAAGTGATTCGAAGTCCACAATAGATGACTCCATGAGTTCTATCAGAGTTGGGGCTTCAAAATCAACACGCTTAATCCGAAGTGATACGTTTTGTTTTCTGGCTATGTGAATGCTAGAGAACGCCCAGGAAAAAACTGCAGGAATATCAAGGTTAACCTAACCCGATCGAATACAAATAATATCGTCCAATAACCAGTTAAACGGCATTCGTCCAGGACCGTCATGCATGCAATACAGCAGGATAAGAACGATATACGCTAGTTAGCAGCAAAAGACCCTGTGATACCTTTTATTCTTAGAAGTCTGGTACATTGAAATGAGTTTGGCATAAGTAAATGATGATAATACTTGCTTCTCTCGATAAATAGGAATCAAATAGGAATTCAAATGACCCACCATCTCTTCTGAAACACCGATTAGATTCTTTCGCCCACTTGATAGAAAATTTATATTTTAACAGTTGCGAACATACATTATTCTTATATTTGTATTTCTGATTGAAATTTATTGGCAGCCCCATGATGCGCTCAAGCTTTGAACTTATAAGAAGCAAAATAAAAAAAAAATATTATTTTCGAAAAAAAAAAAACTTTAAGCAGCTGAAAACATTTGTCGTCTGATAAATTTCCCGCTACTCATGGTGACAACCAATTGGTCTTTTTAGCTTTAGCTGATCGTCGCTGGCAATTGCTTGTCATTTCAATCTCTCTATATGAGACCAGAGCATCGTCTTCGTCGTCGCCACATCACGTCCTCTGTATACGGCTTCCTTCGCTTGAAAAACGATCTTTCTCACCAAAGTGAAAGAAAAGAAAAGGCAAAACCACTCTCGCATCTAAAGATAACCTAGACGGGTAGGAATTCTTCAGATTCCGTGAATGAAGCGCGCCAAACATTTGTCCCGATAAATCATTTACACAAAAGAAAAAATAGTAAAAAAAGAAAAAGCAGAAAAAACACGTCGAGGACGACATTCACTCGGAAAACGCAACCTAGCCGTGAAACTTAAGCTTCTTCTAGAAATGGACAAATGATTGCTCCGAGGAATGCTGCTCACCTGTCGCTCACTCTGAGAGAGGAAGTTGTTCTTTGCTATAAGTTATTTACCGCGCACACCACATATGCCTCCCGCCTATTCCACATTGCCATCCTTTAACCGTTCATCCGTCTTTGATCCCTTCAAGCGAGAGCTATAAACAATTGAAGGATGCCATGGCATGTTCTGCACGAACAAATGAGCTTGTAGCATCTGATGTGCGGTTAATTTGTTCTGCATTTGCTAAACGCGTCACGCTCACATAATACTGCATCGCCAGCGAGATACATATTTATGCTCTGAGATCTGAGATGCTGAGATACTGAGAAGCTGAGATGATTTTAATCGCTCCCAAAGTAGATGGATGCGACATGATGGTGGTGATATATTAATAGATGGCCGCGACAGTCACCGATGTGATGCATAGTTGTCTGCTGCAGCAGAACCAGCTGCATTCAATTATTTATTAACAGACTGCATCCGCGGCAGATATACAGCAAAAGAATCAACAGCCAACAGCATATAAACTCGGAGGATGAAGAAGATGCTGCAGGAATGCGCGCAGATTTGACTTATGCGCGAGGCTCAAGCGATGGCCTTGTTAAACATGGCTGGATGGATCAGGTGCATCTTGTGTCTGCAAATAACTTTGTTACCACGTCGTTGTTGTCGTCGGTCGTCGGCCACGTTGGCGCTCAACGTTGTCAATGTGGCAATATTTTGTTGTTGTTGTGTTTTTCAAATTGATTGCATTTTTGCACTATTTTATGTTAAATGCAAAATAGTTTCGCAAGTTATACTGATCGTTGTCATCGAAGCCGAAGGAAAACAGCAGGTGAGAGAATTTGTCTGAAGAAAGAATCTACAATGTTCTAGTAAATGTTGTTAAAAATTTCGTATGCAATATGTATAGGAACTGATTGCTGGATTTCTGTTGCAATAAGCGATTTGGTAGTGGATATGTACCCTATGCTATGTTTGTCATCCTGTTTTGTAGCAAAAATGGGATTGAACGAAATTCCCGAGGCAACTTAACTTTGTTTAGAGGAACTATGTTGTGCTTCATGGGTTTCATGGGTCTTTATGTCCTCTTGTCTTCGGCGCTGTTTTGAGGCGCCAGGTTATATCAGTAGCTTTTAACCGGCTTAGGTATCACTAGTCTTTTTAGTCTTCGCTGGGTTCAAGAATCAACGGATTTGAGCCAGATTATCAAAAGATATGCACCAGATAATCAAAAGTGCTTGCGCCCTCTCGATTATACCTCTTCGAATAGTGAGTAGAAACCCACAATTTAAATATTTGGACAAGTCAGGGAAAGTTTCCGTCTATGGATATCAATTTTGAGGTTTTAATGATAGTCTTGTCCGCCTTATAGAAATTCAAGAGAAGGGGTCCCAACTTCGAATTCTGTCCTGGATGGTTTTCTTACTCCTGTAACAATTTGTATGGCTTTCCATGAAGCTGCCGAGAATAAGTTATTAATCAGGCAGTCATTAAAGAAGATAGTGAGCAAAAGGACAAAATTTGGTAACTCATTTCTTAATGACATCTTGTTCTTAATGGTCCACCATGAATGGTGTCCGTTACTTCCTCAATAGAAGTGAAACTAACCATGTTACCGGCTTCTTGTAGTGTTGTGTGAGCTGGTTGACCATTTGTTGTAGGTGCTGAGACTGACTACAGTATAGAATTGATCGATTTCTATATGTGAAATCTAATGACAGAGTCTTCGAAACACTTAATGTCGAAGATAATTACTTCGTTCCAACTTCCTGGCTTTCTTGAAAATAAGTCAACCTTTCTCGAAGTGTTTTTTTTTTTGCAAAAAAATTAGGACATATTTACACAAATGTTTGTGTCATTCATAGTTACGAAATATTAATCGATGCGGAATATGAAAAACATTGTCATTTAATAAATCTTGGCCAACAAAAATTTCAAACACCTGTCCATTTTTTCAAAAAAAAAAAAAAAAATACACACACACCCAAAAACATCCCAATGACAGAGTCTTCACTTAATATTCGAGCCCCTCAGGCTTCAGGGACTCCATCTTCACCCGAAATCTTCTCAATTGAGCATAGCATAATAATTTCACCATACACATTTCATTTCATTTTCATCCCACCTAAATGTATAGACTTTCCTTCGCATCCAAATATCTTACACCCATCTCGTTTGTCTGTGAACTAAATACATAGAATACACACCTGTTCTGTGTTAAAAATTATGTGTCAATGATTTAAGCCAAAAACATTTGGTCAAGATTGATATATACGCCAATGAATGGTCTAGCTAGGCTGTTGAAAACATATATTTGTGTAGAAGCGCGCGGAATCATGACTCTCCGAAGGCGACGTCGACAACGCAAAGGCTAAATTGCTACCACGCCACCGCTATAGCATCGTGCTCCGATAGGTTTTAAATGCCATGCTAGATTATGACGATGAAATGCGAGCGAAAGCGAAAAATTGCTTTTTGGCAATTGAGCTGATATCGGCCACACAGGTGGTCTACCAATGTATCTTACACACAAGATAGATAGGCTCAATAAAACAACAAGTAAAAATACAGTGAAATATTTTTAACAACTGCTACACGTACTTTTGAATAATATGAGAGCGATATGAATCTGCAGGGTTTATTTTACTGCGCTGCTATTAAGCAAAAAAAAAAAAAATTAGAAGTGTTTGAGGTATAGTTGTTTTCGAAACATTACCCCACACATTCCTTGGAAACTTGCACATGGGTGTAATATGTTTTTATTTTTTCGTTTAATCATCGAAAAACATTGAAGTGATGAGTTTTGCTGTTAATTAGATTTATTGATCAGTGTTTTGAATTTTTCGAAAACGCATGGCAGGAGGTCGAAAATGATAGACAGTAGACAGGATGTTATGAAACAACTGAAAGAAATGAGTTCTTTTTTAAGATCTGAGGAAGCATATTGCAGATGGAATGTGTAAATAAACAGCAATTATTATTAATAAACAAGAAAACAACCCAGCACAGGATATAATAACTCGCTCTTAGATGTTAGTTTGTATAACAGAAATGAGTGTTTTTTTTTTTTTTTGCAAAATTTCACATAAATCAGTTGAGTTTTTGTTTTTGTATCAACTATAACATTTAAAGGGTCCAGGAGAAAAACGCAACACATTCAAGGAAAAAGGCATTTATAAATTTTGCACACCTTTTTTTATTTTTTATGAAAGAACTTTATTAGTTTTCTGAAAGTTAGAATGCCCTCAGACAGTAGGTATACTACGAAACCTCATTATTAGTTTAATTTTGACAAAAACAAAAATTAATAGAAAAGTGCCAAAGTAAAATTACCAAACAGTACTGTAATGAACTCTTTCAGTATTCCCACATTGGGCGCCAGTTTCATATGATTTTGTTTGGAGTCGATTGACTACATGTTCAAAATTTGAAAAAAAAACTTCTTTTTAAGTTAAATGAAATCTTTTATGAAAATGTAAAATTAAATAAATATGTACACATACATATAAAACATCAAGAAAACGATAATGTCTTAATCAATCAAATAAAAAAGAAATTTATTTTATACGAAACTTGATATGTTATGGTTTTTTTTTTTAAGTTTTTATGTTGGGCACCATAAATCTATTAAATCTAAAAGAAAAGAATGTTTGGAATGATTTAAATTGCCAAAACAATAACTCAATTCTAATCCTAAAATAATTTAGCTGGCAGACTAACCAAACACCCACAAGAATCATCTGGTATTTTCAATGGCTAGTGCTTAGCAAAATCCAATAACTACCAAAACTGCAAATTAATATTTTTAAATGATACTTATAAATTAAACCAACCGCCCATAAAAATATTTATTTTTCATTTTATTTACCTTACAAATAGTATACAGATTTTAGTTTAATTTATAGCACCCTGATGCAGCTAAATGTTCCTTCCGATTTAAGCAAAATAAACTTTCAATGACAGTCCTAAATCTTATATGTCAAAGAAACTATGCACATAAATTTGTTAAGCCAAAAAGCTGTTAAATGTCACCATATCACCACCTTCAAAACTAGCATCAGCAGCTGGACAAGGCTCTCCTCACACAAGAAAGACTGCTGTTTCTTTTGGCAACAGAATCAATTTGTTTTACGGAACTCGCCTATAGATACAAAAATTAAAAAAAAAATCTTCTTTTCTATGAAGCAAATCATAAATTACCACCTGTCTAGCTGGTGTGGGATTCTTCTTATTTATTGTATCAAAAGTTGGGAATCTAGGTGTGCTCTCAAAGACCACGGGTGAAGGATTTTTGTATGGTGATTCCTTAGATAATATTGCATCATCAGTCTTTGTGTCATTGTGAAGACAGCAGCTGCTTTGGACATTACTAGTGATAGTGACATCCGAAAGACACAAAATCGAAAAAAGCTAAAATAAAAAAGAAACTGATCGCAACGCGACGCGACACGGACGGAATGGAATTGCCTTCCCGCACTCTCGGTCCCGGTTGTAATTTGTCGTTGCAAGGCTTTTTACAGAAACAATGGCATCATAAATTCCCAATTCGTCGTCATTTGGATGTACCACAGGAGTACCTATAGAGCTCTACATTACATTATAGATAGCTGTTGACTAAACGTTAAGGTGCAGCAGCCACCGCAGCGGTCTAAGGCCACACCATGTGGCGCAATACACTTCTCCTTTAGGCATGTCCGGGCAATAAACCGAGAATTATGAGACAATAATCTCCTTTGCCTCAAAGCCCCATAAAGTCAGGGAATTTTCCTCTCTTTTGAATATCTGGGTGGCAATGCTGATCATGAAATGAAAATTGATTTTTCTTTTGTTTAAAAATAGAAAAACATTATTTTTATTAACTTTTTTGTTGATCTTTTGAGCTGAACACACAGTGAACAATTGCAGCATGGCACCGCAGCGGTACGGGCGCGGCCGGCGCGGAGCGGAAAACGATTTCAGTGGTGGTTATTCTTCGTCAGTGCACATATGTGAGATTATTATTTTTTGCAGGCGTGGGAATCTCTGTCTTGTGGCTTCAGATGGCTTCCACCGACTGACTGGCGGGCGGCAAGAAAACAATAAAAGTTGGTAGGTGTTTTTGGCGCAAAAGTGCATTTTTGTGATGTAGCACGAGCAAATTATTGTTTTTTTCGAAGAAACAAAAAAACAAAAAATTCAAAGTTAGGAGGGAAAGTTTATGAATATGAAAATATTAATGCAAGTGCGGAGAGAAATATTTAATTTCATTTTCAACAAACGCATTACTTTTGTATCCAAAGAATCTATTTATTTTCTCATGGCAAAGTGCAGTCTTAAAATAAATCAATGGAAATTAGAATTTCTGTCTGGAAATTGCTGAATGATTGGAAAACAAGCAGAATGATTGAATTATATTTATGGGATATGGGTTTTTTTTTTTAAATAGATTCCAATTTTAAATGTAACGTCTCAAGTTATAAAAGTAGACTATTTTTTACAGTGACGTGGAAGCAAGTTCAAAGTTCTAGATGCTTCCAATTATCACAAAGGTTCTTTTTCACGAGTAAACGATAGTTGGATGAAACCTTGTCAATGTATGTAACTTTTCAATGTTTCTGAAACTCAAGGAATAACAGCTATTTCCACGATGTGTGCCTAGTGAGTTGTAAGCAGCGTTGTTCCTTGAATTGAAAATGTTAGGGCCATTTCGTCATTTCATGGGCGAGTTTTTTTTATTGTAATCATTTACGTATTTGAACCTTATACCACTGGTATATTTTTAATCGATAAAAGACGTGTTCGGCAGTTCATAGTTTTCAAAACGAAGGACATTCTATTCTTTTCACCTCTTATTTTTGGCATCACACACACCTATTTGCATAAAATGGGTATTTTAACAGTTAGAAATTGACAAGTGGAAACCAAACATATTGCGACAATCTGAATTATTAAAAGACGGCAAAACTAGGTTTGCGCACATGCATAGTGGCAACTGTATCGTAGCTTAAATTAAAGTGTAAATCGCGAAGGATAACATAATTTGAAATATATTTCATTGATAAATTTATATTTTCTGTTTAATCCTTATTCGAGTATTTACGCATTTTTACGTGCGTTGTTACGCGTGTCTTTATGCGTGTCCCTACGCTGAATCTAAGTGCTAGTCTTAAATATTTTTAAGTTGCTAAGCATTAAAAAAACAGTTTTTACTGAAAGCTCCACAATAGAAATTCGTTCAGGAAAAAATATTGTTCTTTTCTTCAAATGCTTTGAATATTCTTTATGAATTGAACTTTGTTATCCGAATTCGATAACCCGCAATCATTTATATATTTATTCGTCTTTGAACACATAATTTTCCTGAAATGAATTTTTCATTGCATCATCACTATCGTAATTCAGTATATTCCAAGCAATTAACCTTTCCGAATCATGATATTTGAAAACTCCGAAACAGATGTAAGTAAGTAGTTAACCCCAGGGGCTTATAAATTTGGGAACGTACGTCGTTTAAATATAATCTTAGAAGAAACCATAACATAACCAATCTACCATTTCTTGTATCTTCAAAAAACAAAATTCCCCTGAGGCATAATTCAAGCATACAATATACCTAATTGATCTAATTGATGATTGTTCGAGTCAAATTTTAATCACGATTTGTATGAAGAAATTACGTGCACCTCCAACCGACAACGTCGACGATAGATCAATTTCTGAATTTCCGCCTCACGGCAGGAGATTTCCATTCAAATTATTAACCTATAACTTTCACTTGTAAGCAACAGATTCAATCGCGGAAAAGCTCCTAATATACTCACTTGGTACCCCTCAGTACTTCTTTTGTATTTTTTTTTTTTTTGTGATAAATGCCAGTGATCCATTCAATCCACAACCATCATCGGAACTTTCATCGCGCTCTTTCATCACGATCTTCAGCATCATCATCATTGTGATTGTTTGACATTGTGAATCCGAGAGCAAATCAAAAGAAAATAAACCCGCGCACACGAAACACAAAGCAGCAGCAGCAGCAGCGATCTAGAGAGTCGATTATCTCTGTACATGCATCGATAGTCACCTCCCGCACCGAATCAGCTGGATTACATTCATTGCAATGTTTTATAAAACACACATCTCTGAGTGCAGGAACACGATACTGGCTGATCGCTCAATGCTTCTGTGAATGTGCCAAACAGATGCAAACAATTGCTTTCAATCGAAATTGCCTGCCAACACATCACGCAGCGCTATCCAAAGTTATCGGCAATAATCGATTTATGAATGATTTGTTGAGATATTTTATTTTCCTTCTTCAAGATACTTTGTATTGATCAGTTCTGCTTTGCAAAGGCGTCGTCGTCATCGTCATCATCGAGCAGAAAGAGCTCACGATCATCTGGCCAACTCCGGGGCATGGTTCTTATCAAAGAACAGATACACATAAACAAGATAATTAATGTTGTAGAGTTAAGTTTTCACGCAGCATGATCATGTGGTAATCTTGGCTACACCCGCTGAGCAGATACGCCAAACCGGGTGGCCCCGCCACTGGATCCATTCCAGAATATGAGTAGATTGTATGCAAATTGCGTATGAGAAATGTATGCTTAATGGTGCGACTGTTCTTTTATTCAATAACAGATGGACTGGTACTGGACGGTTTTTATAGTACTCGGAACTAGGTAATGATGAAAGTTTTTAAGGTGTGTTGTTTGCTTTAACTTATTCTCACATAGGTGTGTTAAAGGCGTAATTCAACACAAATCCAATATTGAACAGATGTTGTGAGCATTAAAATTTCGAACAGAGAAAAACATTTTAGATAGTGTTTCTGCACATAAATCCGGAAACTCCCCCACAATTCCATAAAATCAAAGTTCTTCATTGAGACATAAAATTTTGGTTTGTATTAACGCTGTACACACTTTTGCAATTCATTGCCGTCACGGAGAATAAATCGCCACAAAATCTCGGTATCATCATTTGTATAAATGTAAGTTTTCCTCCTCCACATCTATGTACAATATAACTTTTTGCATGAAAGTGCGTTTGAGCTCATAAAATCACATCTAATCAAGATTGATTGTGCGAAACCTATTTAACCACCCCACACTACGCCCAGTTTATTCATGATTATTTTCACCAGCGATGTTATATCAGAGGAATTTTGAGACCTTTTCGCACGAGCCTACGGAGTTTGAACGACGAATAACGAATTCTTATTAATTAAATCTTTAGCAGCTCGTAGATCGATTACAGATCTCTTTAAAGGTTCCCCGATTAAGGATCCAGGAGTTGTCCAAACACTGGAACCACCAATCAAATTGAACATGTGTTAATCAGTGCATGACATGTATCAAACACAATGAACGTGTAAAAGTTTCAAGTATCTACCAAACGTGGGCACTGATAACTTACGTGTTGGGGGTAGGTTTAGAACTCGACTATTCAGCGATCAAAACCTATCGAGCGATCAAATACGCTTAGTGTGAATTGTGGAGATAGATATAGATAAGGCAAGAAAAGTCACTGATGATCCAATTTCACCGCTCAGCATTAAAAATGGTGCATGTCGAAATGGTGCATACATAATCTTGCCCAATGTACTGAGTATAAACGTCTTAGACCACTCTGGAGTAATTATATCGACATTTACCAGTGTGACTTACGTCGAGATTAACCAACTTCCAAACCTTTATAGCGTCCGACCTACTTCAGATATGCAAAGGCAATGATTTAGATCGGTTCAATATCGGGAATGTGGATAACATTGATATCATTAGTCTTTCTTAATGAGGTGTATAAGACTACGTTACAAAGAATGAATAAGAGGTGATAAGTGTTGGCCTTGGAGGAAATGAGGATAAAACTTTATATCTAACTACATTCTATTAACAAAATTGACTTTAAAAATTGTAATTTTATTTTTGAGTTAATAACAACCCTGGATAAAATATAAAAGCCTTTTACCAAACCATTCGATTGTCATCTGATAGTGCTCGAGCGAGTTATCCTCATTCCAGAGCTCGTTGTTCGACCCCATTTAAAACATCCCTTCTCTGTTGCGAATATCCCATAAAAAGCTTCATAGCTTAGACTAAGGGTGGAAACAAATGAATGCATAAGCATGTTTGCCAACACAAGGGGTGGTGTTGGGTTGGACACAAAACCTTTATTCTAGTGAAGATGAGTCGTGTCGACGTCGCGCCGGCCGCCAGGAGATATTTATATGTACATCAGTTGTCTTCCCTCTTGTCTCTCTCATGTCATTTCATTAAAAAGGTTCTATGATGTTTTCCTTTTTCGTGGTCTTGTGGTGTTAGTATTTAGTTTTATCTTGAACAGGGAGACACGATGATCATCGTCGTCATGTTGTGTTGGTGACTTTTTAGCGGGTACATAAGTCTGTTATTATTGAAGTTGTTCGTTTCCCGTTCCTTCTATTGTTTGTGGGTGGATTATAGATGTGAGAATGGGGTGACTTTTCAAGAGGGTGTCGAGTTGTTTTTTGTATCTCTTCACAAAATAAAAATTGGGAGAAGTGGAATGATAAGGTTTCGGTGATGGCTTTTAGGAAAATTAAACGACACATGGATGCATTTGTATGGATTGAGATATTGTTTCGTTGCTACCATGATACTGAGCGTATTGTTGTTCAGTCCTTATGGTAGTATTTAGTAAGAACATTAATATGAAATGGGATAACATACGGTTAGAGAGCATACTAACTGAAGGTATATGTGTACACGCGTAAAGAAGGACAATTGGATTAATATGCGAACGAATTGCATACGCCGCCGCCGTATGGTAGGTCCTGCGGGACAAAACCTTTTTCGAGCATTTTAATGAGTTTTAATTTCGATTTAAGATTTAAATCGGTATGCCATCTGCATGGTCATCACATACATATAATGGCTCACTCAATTTTAACCATTTTTTTTTTAAATGAAGGGATTTAAAAAAATAATTTTTTTTTTGAAAAATCGTTCTTTTGAAAGCCGAGTGTTGTTTTGTTTTTTAAGTTTAGTTTTTAGATGTTGATAAATAGTATTTTAAAAAATGATATTCCAATATATTTTGAAAAGTCTTTTAAAAATGTTATTTATACAAAACAGTTTTTTTAAATGACACTAAAAATTTTCAAATCTTAGGTGAAATCAAACTGCATACATTATTTTGAGGTTCAATTTAATTAAGAAACTGTTTTAGTCACTTGAAAATAGAATTCTTAAACAGCATTTACAAAACTTTAATAAAAAATATTTTAGAAACCTGTATTGTATTTTATTTATTTTGGAAATCTTGTTTGAAAATTAAATTAAGTTGTGAACCTTTAAATATGGGGTTTTCAGTTTTTTTTTAAGGATGTTGCTTATTTTGATGCGCTACATGTACAAAGTTTTTAAGAAATGCAATTAAATAATCTTATTGAAGCTAAAACCGATTTAAGAATTGATACTAGTCTTCAAATTATTGGACTATGTTTTTCTTTACTAAGATCAAGATTCAAAAAAGAAACTCATTTTTTAGCACCTACTACACATGTATGTTTTTTTCAAAAACGACTTGGCTAATTTTATTTAAATTTTGCCAACAAAAACATACTTTCCATATTGTTTAATAAATCAAGAAAAAAGTTGGATTTTTGCCCTTAGTCTATGAACACTGATCACTTCAATTATTAATTTCATCATCACAAAAGATCTAAAAATATACCTACACATAATATCAAAATGAAATATAACGCACTTCAAATTGAATCAACAAAGCAAACAAATCACCACCACCTGCGGCCATCAACAAGTCGTCGGCCGTGCCGAGCGCCGCCGACCGTAGTGCCGCATTTATGTTCCAATAAATTTGATTAAATTACCCCTTTCCTCTTCTCTCTATCACCAAAGAAATAGCTGATAAACTTAGTACAATGAAGTAAACAACAAAATATATCAATAACTCTAGGTGCAAATGAGAAGGGCCTTGTCTTTATCTAAGTCTTGACTCTACGAAACGAATGGTTCTTGGGTACATTTTCAGTTCAACTGTACTCAGTCTTTAGGCACTATCAGAACTTGTCAAGAAAAATTCGTAAGATAACTTTAACCAAACAGGTGGATGCACCTTTCATGGTGAACAAAAAAAAAAAAAATAATATCTTCAATGCGAATCGAATTGCGCGAAGGCAATAAAGTCAAATATGAACTGATTAGGAAATAGATACGGTTCTCGACTTGTGCTAGCTGATACGGCCTGCACACCTGGGAAGCACCTCTAGCCTCTAATTTTATAATGTTTTCAATGTTTTCATACTTATAAGCGAGAATGTACTCAACAGGATGGGGCTTTATCTGGGAAAATTGTCATAATGTTGGTTTGTACTCGTTTTGTATTTGATACTTTGCCCGCTTTTAGTTATGATTACGACAATAACGTAGCTTTGAAAGAGTGTCAGGTGTTTGCACCCGGGATATCTGAGTCAATATTGTTATCTTGTATTTGTAGCAAATGATTGTGGTGTTGCAAAGTAAATAATTTTTCTTCTCGAAACTTTGTTATCTTAAATTGTACCTACCTATGGAAGTTATAGGATACGAAATTTATTTATAATTGACGTTAATCATCTTTGTATTTTTCCTTTTGTGTAAATTTAGCAAGAATTTTAACTTTCATAATTACTTATTTTAAATGCGCACTTTTTTTTCGTTTGAAAAAGTACCGCAAAAATATGTATCTGGGCTGTATTATCTTGAGCAGCCGTAGTTAAGTATGGTGTATAAATTTGTTTCTTTGCGTTCAAAGCTAAAATTATGTTTATAAATATTTTATTAACAAAATTATCATCTAAATTGCATTTTCTTTAGAACTTAAAATTACTTAAACAAGAGGTTTTGACATTCAGTAACTTTTGAATAAAATTTCCGATGAAGGCTGATTTTGATTTTCAATAAAATTAAGGTCTTCATGAAGAACTGAATAGTTTAAGCTAGTATTTTTATTTTTTTTTTAACATAAAAACCCGCAAAACATGAAACTTGTGGGCAAATTTCTGTTAATAATTTGGAAAAGTATGGATTAACTGATTTATTTTTTGTTTTAAATTTGTAATTTGTAATTTGGAATTTTCTTTGTTCTCCGTGTTTGGTTTTTTTAATAATAATAATATCCGTAGTTGGAAAAAGTGCATTTCAGTGATAAAAAGAGAGAGCTCGGGTAAGTAAAACCAAGAAAAAATTGACATTCAAGGAAATACTTAAGGTTACCTTGTGACCCGACTTCACTTGAGAAAATCTTCAAGTGAACTTAAGCATTTCCACACAATCCCGATTTTGAATAGCTCAAGTGTCCTTGACTTGAGGGACATTAATTTATCGCTATTTAATGACGTATTGTTTTAAATTATTGGTCACTGTGGCGTATGCGTAACATTTTACTCTATTGAACATGTCAACGCCAACGGTTATTTCAGTATTTTCTATCCCTGACTATTTTTCAGAAGAGTTGTCCGTTATTCTTAACCATTCTCTGATCTTTCAAATGAAAAAATGTGCCGTGCTAAATTTTACACAGGGCTTACATGGCTGAAATCTCGGAGCCGTACTGAATATAGTCGAGTCAATAAGGTCTTATAAAATATAAATTAATTCTAATATACATAATTAACTTCTTATTTTTAGCACGTTCGCTGCCACCATAAAAAAAAGTATAGAACCATGTTGTTTGTTATTTAAAGGACCATGGGAGAAATGGGTGTAGATCTAACAGAATTGAAATGTATCTCAAATGAAAGCTTTTAACTAGTTCCGGATTTTTTAATATGGGGACAAATTCCAAAAATACCGTAGACGAGAGATAGAGCCCATTGAAAAATAAAACGATTTTGTTCAAACAACAAAATAGAATTCAAATAAATTCTGTCATTTGAAAAAAAAAATGTTTGATTTTGTTTGTTTTTTCTCACGTCTTTATGAGTCCAAATGGGAAGTTTAATACCTTTTTGGAAACTGCAAACATGGTGTCGAGCCACACAAGGTTTTTTGATGCATTCAATGGGCTCTGTCTCTGGTCTCCAGCAGAGAGAGGTAGAGGGGGGGGGGGGGAGGTCTTGGGGACTTGATATACATTTCAATTCTGTTGGACCTGCACCCATTTTTCATAAAAATTTGCCCTCATCCTTTGTTGACTATTTAAAATATTTTGTTTGGAAAACTGCCCTCTTCTGCATATTTTGCTAAACATATTCATATCTTTATAACTATTCCATAAGAAATAAAATCACTTATTTTTTTAATTTGTTCCAAGTCTTAAACTTTGCAAACATTAATTGCGAATCTCGATTTTATTGAATAAGAAATGTCTAGCTAAACACGATATCAGTCATATTTTATCAAAGCGTTTTAATATAGTTTTTAATCAGAACAAGTACAACGGGAAATACAGCCATATGCTCCTTTTATCTGCTAGCACAATACTGCCCTTATGCCATTACCATACAACGAACTCTAATCTTATTATCATAATCTATGAATATCTGGCAGATCTATTAGGTAAAAATACAACAACAAAAAATAAAACTATTCTCTTCTTTCTTAATAATTCACACAATCTAGCTGAACTTCACTATCAACCCTCGAAACATTCCAATTTTCATTAAAAACCTCTTAGTAGTCTCTTGAGCAACAATAATTTTCTTTTCATAATGCATTCCACCCGTGAAACATTTTGTCCAACTGTCAAACAATGTGGCATCATTGCTAGTCTAACTCATTTTCATCGGTTTGTATATTAAAAGCCTACACAATGATGACATAAAACCTAATAAACGGCAAAACATAACATTTGTAAATTTATTTAAAACTCTTGACTGCATATTGGAACCATTTCACCCTCAACCCCTTTTCCATATAAAAAAAACACAGCCAATAGTACTCGTATTTCGTATCAGTCTATCCCCTAATATAGAGAATGCTGCTGAATTCATGACATCAGGACTATTATTCATAGAGGGTTGCTTAAGCGTCTATTCGACCGACGACGACGACGACGACGACGACGACGAGACGAGCAGTATGACTTAGAAGTGGTGGTGTTATATTGTGTATGGCCTTTTGTTGCTTTTGTTTGAACATTTGTCACTCTCGTTCTTGAGATACAAATAAATCAGAAATAGAGCCCCTGTTTACTTACCTGATTGGATTGCACAACACAAGAAAAAAAAACTAGCCACTCTTTCTCTGGTTGGTAAAATTGTCAATAAAAGGTTTCACCTTATGTCAGATAGTATGGCAGTGCAATTATGACAGAAAATGTGCACAGATTTATCATATACAGTGGGATGAATCCGTGAGCACATCGCGCACATGACATATTAATTTTATGGGAATATAATATGCATGTAGAATCTCTAGGTTGGGTTGTTACATTTATGGACATTTTATGAAGAAACGCGAGGTCTAATCCGATACAAAGTCTCAGATAACACATTCATTAAATTATATGTGTTGCGACTTGAGTGCGTGTGTCATATTAGGTATGGCAAGTTCCAACCCCCCGTTTGAACAGTAAAATGATATTACAAATGAGATACTATTTGCTCTATGTCAGTTGTTATTCCAGTTTAATTAAGTTAATTAAAGGAAGCTCCCTTTTATCCCCTTCTATATTTTTTTTTTCGATTGCCTTAATACCTCCTGTCAGTGTGAATGATATTATGGTGGTGGTTGTTGTAAAGTGGGACACGCTCGTTGTTGTCGAATGGCAATCCCAATCATTTGTCATCATATGGCATACTCAATCAACCAAATGTCGATAAAACATTCCTTTTTGTTTTATCCCTGAAAGTGTTTCGGGGGTTTAGAGGAGAAATACCAACAAGAATAGAAGAAAACAAAATTGGAACAGACTTGCGTCTAATTTAGTGCAAATATCAAGCAAATGGTCCGAAAAGACTAATTTACATGTTTTCGAGAAAGTGCGGTGCGGTATATGGTGTTGAATGTTGAAAAGTGTTTTGTTTTGAGTATGTAACACAATTCGCACATTTGTTCAATGACAGCATGGAATGGAAGGTCTTTAGTGAGGGGTTGGATAAATGGTGGCATTGTTTATAGTTGTTTAATGATAAATATTGAAAACGGACAGTTGTTACGGGCATATTCATATTTGAAAAACAAAAAACATTCAAGTGATAAGATTTTCCAAACATGAACACTCATTATAAAAAAAACTGAATGTTTGCTAGAACAAAGATTGAATTTACGTTTTATTAAAAAAAAAAAATTTGCGATTAGAAGTATATAATAAAAACAAACGATGCTATTGAAACATTCATGAGTTTTTGATAGAGAATGCTCACACTTGTTATTTTTGAATATTATAATTATAAGTAAAATTCGAAAACTAAGCCGTATTTATGAGTTTGAGCAAGTAAAATTAATAAAAACTAACCAACAAATTAAAAACAAGAACTTTACTAAAATGCCGATAATTCAATATTTATGAATAATGACAGGCATTAGACACATTTTAATTAAAAAAACAAGGGGCTCACATTTTTAATATGTCATATAGAAAAGTTTTTTGATACAAAACGACAGAACTACACTTATTCAAGCAATACCATTTTTCTTAAAAAAAATTGTAGTTCTTGCTCTTAAAACGAAGGATTTTACTTGCAATTTATTAACACTTTATTGCAAGCTTTCTGTTCTTTACAAATAATTCAAATTCAAGATTTTGATAAAATATGACAAATGAGGAGAACCCTATTAACATCCTTTATTTTTGTCTCTCCGCCAGTCTATTTATATCCACTAGTCACACAGATTGGTCAGATCGATTAATATTAAATATCGTTTTACATGGTTTTTGATTGTAGCATGGCATGGATACGATAATTTGGGCGAAAAAAAATGATAAACAGACTTATTTTTAGAAGAGTTCAACACATGCATTTCTTATGTGTTATTTACTATGAAAGTGGGGTTCTTCTCCCGGGACGGGGTAAGTTTAAAAAAAAGAAAGGCATAACTTAAATATTTAAAAACTGCCATTGTTTTTAAATATTTAAGTTATGCCTGTTACACTTAAAATTAAAAAAATAACTAATTTCCAAATTTTATGTAGTCACTATTCAACCTATAAGCTCGTTTAGCTTATAAAAGTTATAATGTGTCTATTCAACATTGCCTACGTTTTATGAATAAGGTTTCCGCCTTCAGAGATATTATAAGGGCTACATAGCGTTATATGCACTCACTACAATGCGTTTATAAATAAGGCAGATAGTGTTTATCTGTATAAAGTATATCGAAAGTCATAAACATTATTTTTTTTCTCAGAATAAGGATATTTCAATATTAAACATTTTTATGTTTGTGCGCTGTTGTCGTTGTCGTATACCCCAAAAGTTTAGAATTATCAAAACTTAAATTAAGTTGGAAATTCGGACATTTCCAATAAATTTTTTTTCCAAAAAAGACTCGGTACACATGCATCCTTGATATCCGAAACCATGACGCCAGCACGTCAAAAATAAAAGTGAAGAACCTACATATGCTCTTCGCCTTTCCATCTAGTCTACCATAATGAAACAATTAAAAGTTGTTTCCCACTAATTTATTGAATATTCCCTGAAACTCATCACATCTTAAAAAGGTATATTTTTCGTATTTCGTGTGACACATAACCCCACCCCATTTTTATAGGAACATCAAAAGTTTAGAGAGCTCCGAGCCATATGTGTCACTTCATTATGTGCATGCGGGGTAAGCTCTATTCCACCAGGCAACCATCATATCTGTGGAACACATGAGCCACACGTGCTCGCCCAACTCATGACTCAACTATATGCAAGTATATGATGCACAAACGAGTTTAAAAATGACAACACAACGGAACACAACAAAAAAAAAAAGTCAAAACCATCCGGAAGCTGCTACAACTTCAAAAGCGATTGCATGCTTCAAATCAAACGATCCTCAAACTCATTCCTAATCGCTGCCATACACTTTTGTACACCAAACGGGTCGTGTATATAATATCACGTGTGCGTGCAGCCGCGCCTAACAAATTCGTGTCCAAAAATAAAACATATCTGATTCAAAAATGTGAGATGACAAACTCTGATTTCAAAGAGAATGAATGATAGCTAGCCACGTGTGTCAGAAGATCTCTGATCGCAAGTAAATTCTTGAGAAAAAAAAACATATACCCCATATAGCTGCGAGATATAGCGGCAATATCTAAGATTCTTTTGATCTGCGCGGGGAAATACCATGTGGGTCAGTCCAGTACTTAAATTAGCAAACACACAATTAAGGTTTACCAATTAGCTTTATTTTCAAGTTGCAAACTACTCGTTTCTTTGAGATTAAAACCAAACTAATCAAAAACCACTTCACGTACAACACGACAACGTTGCGATGATCGCGTCAAAGGGCTATGTTTACAAATCAAAGCTCATCACTTGTCTTTCTTATAAGTCAATCGATCAAAAACCAATCATAAATGCCGCAATCGTCAATCCCCTGGGCTTTAATTAATTGGACAACTTTACTATATATTACGGCTGAGTGCCCTTCTTGCACCTTATATCCCCCCTCTATTCCCAAGGCAATACATTCTCGGAAATAGCCCCTTGTGCGGCTAAAACACAAAACGAACAAAAACCGCGATAGACGCGACTACGAGTATTTATGTAGCAATACCTACCTTTACTAGTCTGTTAAGATCTGTTACTCAAACGATATTGACCGGTTCTATGCACTCACAAGTCTCAGGTGTAAAACTACTCACCTGCTGCACATATACAACAGCCAGCCGGTAGCTAGTTAAGTAACTTGTTACAAAACTCAGTACCGCATTAATGTTTTCTTAAGCGCCCTGCATTTTTTTTTGTGGTTGTGACTGTTTGTTTGTCAGGAAATTCCGCGCTAAATTCTATCCAAAGAGTCACACAGCCAAGCAAGTGATATAAATAAGAAAATAAGCTATAGAATGAATACGTTCCACAATCTATTTTCAAGATAGTATTCTTCAAATTTCATGATGTCTGCTAGGAAAAATCTTAAGCCGTATTAAATTCTTTGCTACACTCTCAAAAATTGAATATTATTTCTGCAAAAACTTGTGGAATACATTCATTTTTCAATTCACCAGTTGTTAAAATCAGGCTTTAGCGTCCACTTCACCTTTCCTAATGGGTTATCGCCACGAATCATGAAATTTGAATTACATACATACTTACATAAATAAAATAAAAACAAATAAATTGTGGAACATCTTGTTTTTGTTTAATTCTCCTGCTCTCCCAATCCTGTGTTTTAAAAGTATTAACTATTGTGGCCTAGTAAATAAATCTCGGAAAATAAAAAAGTTAACGCGCTTACCGTTCCTGGGTATGTGAAATGTGATGAGAGGGGAAATAAGCTTAAGTATCTTTTTTCAATATGAACAAAATGAATACGTTCCACAATCTTTTCTTGTTGTATTTTCAATTTCATAATTAGCACTTCCGGAAAACATAAAACATATGATAAAGCTTTCTTATTTTCTCAACATGACTTTTTAGAAAAAGGAATAATTTATTTCTTTAGCTATGTTCCCCAAAAACTCCAGTCCAGAACACAGTTAAAGTTGTTTTTTTTTATAAGTGGTTGTTAAACTTAACCCCGGCGCATGTTTACAAAATTATACAACTGCCCATTACATGGTGCGGAACGCGTTGAATTTTCATTTCGATCCAGAATTCATATTTTCAAAAGTCACAACCTAAATGACAATTTCCTTTATAAAAGTGCGGCCCTGTAACAACTTGTTCATTGATCTATCATAAAATCGATTTCCCATGCCCACATTTGTTTTTGATTATTTTATTTTTTTCAGCGTGCATTAAAGTCTATTAAGTGCCAGTGCTCCCCTAGCACTAATTAAAGTTTCTGGTATCTTGTATGTTTGAACTTTTACGCCTAAGCTATAACGTAGATGCCGACGACGACGACGAAGAAAACGACAGCAACAACGACGACGACGTTGTTGCTGCTGCTGAAATCAGGTGCATAACACCTGTGTCAACTTAAAAATCAGGCTCACGTCTTATCAGAGAGGCAAGTGTGTGATAGATAGTCTATAAGAGCCATTGGACGTTGAATCTTTTTCCACATGGTGGAAGCTATGGTTGAGGTGTAAGCGGTGTAAGTTTGCAGTTAAGGCACTATGCACATGGACTGTCTGTTATACACTCTGCGTGTCGGAATTTGGAGCAATAAGTTTTGTGTGTGTGAGAGACGCCATTATCAGTAGGAATGTAAATATTTGCCATCAGAGAGCAGCACCAGCTCTATATATGACGATATGGTAACGATAAAATAAAAAACCAACAACCATGCGGTATCTGGTTAATATGATATTGAGGATAAGCATTCAGGAGTTGGTATAGGCTGACAGTTAAGTGGGTATCTACGAAATACAAGTGGTCTGGGGGCAACTTAACTCAACATTACCTACTATTAAAATTGTTTTAAACAATTTTAATTGCAATTATATTTTGTACCGGCTGGCGGTACGGCGGCGGCGGTGGTGGTGGTGTATTGCAAGCTGCAGCAGCAGGTGCTTTAACCACGCGGATCGGTAAAGATAACGCGGAGAATTTTTTAAATTAGAAAATCTACAACGAATGCTGTATTTAGTCTGGGGCCATAAAATGTGAAATCAGATAAGACAGAAAAAACTAATGTTTTCTTACGAAATTTTCTGAAGGTATAAATAAAACTGACAAATTGTTCAGTATTTTTTACATAATAATTCTTAGGCTTCACTTTTCAACGGTCTTGAATAGATTTTATCAAATTGAGTTTGATTTGATAGTTTTTTGTCTTTTTGTCCTCAATACCTTAGTAACTTTATCGACAGTATTTTTGAGATTCCGATAAGCAACAATGCACTATCCCTATATCGAGTACAGTGTAGGTCATCTGACACTTCCTTGTGGAAAAGCATGCCCGAAGAAGGGGCCTCAAGATTGTTTGTCCTTTCGTCTTAGACTCCAGACTGCACCAACTTAAATCGATAAGGCCTGATACTTAAAAATGTAATAACTCTATCATCCACCACATTCCAGATGTTGACATTAAGGTCAAAATCTGTCCAATCCTTACCAATTTCAAGAACGCCCATAGGAGTGGATTTATAGTGACAAGCGAATAGAGATTTCTAATTTTAAATTCAAGTTTAAACACCGAAAATGCAAGAACTTAGCGAGATACAGAACATTTATCTATAACTCTTTGTCTCCTATCGTCGATTCTTCAATGATCCATCATCAGTTAGTTGTCCCGCGTGAATCGTAGAACCGTACGGAACATAGTAGGTATTGTTTCAGTCAAATAGCAAACTTCTAACTTTTTCTATCTCAATCTGAAATACGGGATACCAGTCTAAAAACTCTTTCAAAACTTCTTCTCCCATCTTACCTACTTACCTCTGCAAAATTATTACTTTTGAATTTCATATAACTGTTTAGCTTGCGGTTAAGCATTTTTCGTAAGGCGAACAAAACCATCTTTTCTCTTCATATAATTATCACCTTCACACTATGTCTTCACTTTATGGCATGCAAACTATCTCTTAAAACTCTACCACGTTTATCTTCGACATCTGAAGAAAGTTTTTAAGTTACCGTTTCGCATGGAGCCCAAGCCAACGAAACTATATAGTAGAGGTAAACCATTATCATCATCATCTTTAAAGACCCAAGCAAAGCAGAGGCCTTAATGGGAGGCAGCCAGCGTTGTGTTATACACCTGAAGGGTATGGAAATTAAAAAGTTGTAGGTACTTTTTTGACTCTCCCCATATTCGCCGCTCCACCTTAATATACATAATATCTACCGCTGATATTGCTACTTTCATTTCAAACCGCAACGACAGCTACGATCACCGTGTCCACTTTCCATTACCATCATGGCAGCATGGCACACTGTATCTCAAGATGATTCATTACCCAACCGACTAAATAGAAACTCAAATGAGCACGAATGAGTGTCCAAGTTGATTAATCTTTCAACAGAAGCTCCATTAAAAATTACAACCCATCCGGCCGCCAGACTAAGTCAACCAGTCATTCTCATTCAGCCAACCAGCAATATAGGTACTGCTACAAGTCAGCCTCAGCAGCAGCTAACTTACCTTCCAAGCTTTCAACCTTCTCCGACCGATGCGATTGTGCGAATCTGATTCCACATCAATCTGAGAGATCGCACAGAGCCGTATCTGCGTCTTGAAGACTTGCAGCAGCAGAAGCAAGCAACAACGGCAGCAGTAGGTACTTGCCGCAGAAAATTCGCCATGACAAATGGATTGCGTTGTCTATAACCGGCAAAACGATGATGGAGATGAAACAGAAAGCTAATATTAACTTGGAGAGAGAGAAGGAAAATGTGTGTGTGTGTGTGTGTGCAACCGTACAAATCATCAAACCGCAATCAGGTGTTAACTGACGACCTAATTTTCAACCGTAGTTCGTCGTCGTTTGGTTACTGTATAGTTATAGCAAAGCCTCATGTGCCACAGACTATACCACGAAGCGATTGTACTACAATCCGTGCGTGCTGCTGCGTACACCACTCCGCACCGATCGTGTTTGATGTGGCGATGGCGGAGCGGGAATGTCGATCAAATGTTGTACTTTTTAGATACTCCACATGGGGCTTGAATGGTTTGAATCACTTGCGCACCAGCACTAGCGCACCATCGCATCTTTGTTAATTTTTTGTTGTTGTTGTATATTGGTGCTTATAGGAGAGAAGGAGGCTTCATCAAACACTATACACTACTCCCCTGGGCTATAGAGAGAGGCTTACGCAAAAATGTAGCAAACAGGTGCAGCTGGCTGACTGTTTATATTCTAGCCTTTGGTGTGGCGGTTTTAAAACGAAATCAAATCCGTTAGAGAGTTGGCTGTCCAGCAGCTGATCACAGTTCATTTGTGGCTGGGCATAATCTATAGATAAATATTGCATCGATCGGTTTGTATAACTTTTCATTGCTGTTTCTGTTTCTGTGTTTTATTTTTTTTTTTTACTAATTATGGGTGTGTGTACGAAAGGTGGCTCTAACATAAGTTGTTGACGGCGCATAGGAACGATTTTTACCCAAGATATATAGCAATCGCATGTAACTCATGTTCTTCTAACCCTTAATTAAGATATGAGTTTCGTATGATATTTATTCATTGCATGTATGACATTAAGCTGACTTATTTAATTGAAATCTATGTTTTTCAGATAAACACTAGTCTGAAATGACATTCCAGTCAAAATTATAAAAAAATTGAAAGGTTCCGGGAACCTCCAGACAGTTCTGCTACATAAATGATAGTTTTTCATATGAAGTTATAAGGCCTCTAAAAAGCTTTGTTATAGAACCCCTTAAAGAAATAGAATTTGCGTAAAGCGTAAGTTACTAGGTTATGGCTTTCCACAAAGTAGGTACATATTTTCCAAAAAATAGTTTTTAAACTACTAATATCTACATTTTTCTTTGTTCGTATAAATTCAAGGTGTTGTTTGAATCACCTTCCTGTTGAAAGTTGTAATTGAACTGAGTTTTTGAAGTTGCATAAATAAATAATTTTGTTTGATGAAATCGAAGACGAAACAAAAACCCAAAAAATGTAAGAAATAAAATCCTTAATCTTAACTCCGAGATCTTAGCACCCTTTGTGTAACATTTACCATGACAAATTATATTATTTGAAAAAATAATGCTTAACAAATGTCAACTCGTTGGATTAATCAGTCATGGACAAAAAATATTACGCATACGCCACAGTGAACAGTTAAGTTTAAATTCAAAATAATAACACAAAAATTTTCTATTGCTGACAAAATTATGAAGGCAGTTGAACTTTGTTGCCCCATAACTTACCTTCAAAATTAAATATATACCTATTATATTATACATTGGGTGCTAAGGATCTTGAAGCCCTTAAGTACTACCTATGTATATTTTGAAATCAAATTAACCTATCTACAAAATAAATCATCAAAAATTAAAACACCACTGAGAAATGAGACGTTTAAAGTGTCTTGTTCAGTTTAGAATACCGAATGGTTAATACCGAATGACCAAAAAAAATGTTGCCAATCTTATTTTTTGCTAAAACAATAACATGATTTTAAAAAGACCAAAATAAAAAGATAAAATTGAAGTAAGTCCACCGACATTGCACTATTCTGTGACGACTTCCTTAAATAACCAGATACTCAAATATAACTAAACATCACACAAGTAGGCATGTCTATATCTATATCTGTACTACCATTGAAAAGGTCAGTAAAAGTTTAAGCTGTAAACATCAATAATATTCATAGTTTTTAACATTTCACTCATCTTGAAAATCTACATAATAAATTATTTTATTACATACTCAGAAGTCACAATCTTGAGAAGATGGAAAGTCTATACTAAAACGAGAAACATCATTAACCTGTAACAAGTAAAAAAAAAAAACAACAAGGGGAGGTGCCTCTGTCTAAATCACCATTATGTCTCCACACCTCTATCAACTTTGCCAGCCAACTGAATAACATCATTATAATTGACAGTTCTGACGAAGAAGCATATGTACATATACGCCTGATGACGAGACAACTGCAACGTCCGAAAACAAAGTTTTAAAAAAAATCTCGCATTAAGTTGTAGAAATTATGCCCCACCAATGTCACAATTTTTGTACACCGTGCCGTAACGTATTCATTAGCGTGTGACACATCCCTGTATTAAAAAAAAAAAGAAAACCTAACCCACTTGCATAATGACTTGGTTTGTCAATTATTATTGTTTACAGTTTAGTTTCTGATGTTAGTTGGTATACGCTACTACAATCCCGCGCCGCCACCACTCCATTATTACTGGATGCAGCTGATCTATACCCCCTCTGTACAGCTCAAAGCATCATTATATTAGATAATACAACATTTATACACGACTTCCTGACTTCACGGCACGCTACGGTGACATCGATCGACAGCCAAGGTACATTGACATGTCATATGAGCCAATGCCAGTAATTTATTCACATAATACCGACGACGACGACGACGACATCGTCGCTCCTCGTCGTTGTTGTAAAGCCAATTTATTTCATTATCGCAACCACCAACAATCGCGACTGTATTCATAGATGGCAGTAGTTGTCTAAATTGTACCTACTCCAACGACAAGTGTTCCCGTGTTGTAGAGAGGTACCTCTACATATTCTCTTTTTTTATCCTATCACCACAAATGGAAGTCGAAATTCAACATCCGTCGTTAAGACTGTTGTTGTCACTGAAGCTGTAAATCAGGCGACTTGTCATCGACAAAGCGGCAGATCTAAGCGCAAAAATGAAAATTGAGAAAAAAAAATACTAGCATTTAATCCCCAGACAGTCGCCAATATCTACCTACAACAATCTTTTGGAGTGCAATGTATATTGAAAATTGGTGCAAGCTCAAGCCGTGGGCAGTAATAATAATGATTCAAGATTAACAGCTGTGTGAAATCAATGAAGCTCAATTGACATGAGCCGATGAACATTTTGTGAAAGTGAACATGTGTTCGCATGATTTAGGAGATCAACTCTCTATCTCAAGTCTCAACTCTCAACCACACACTCCACACCATCAAGTCAAGTCACCAAGTGGGATGTACAAATTATTCGCATTCGCAGGTGGTAATTGCGAATGAAAACTTATGGTGTGAATTTTTTTTTTTTGTCAGAAGAAACAAAAAATCGAATTAATTAAAAAATAGGTAGAAAGAAATTGCTACTTTAAATTCTGATATTGACTCATAGATCGGTTTGTTTTTAAACCGTCCCACGATCTTTGGGAAAACCTGTATTTTCAAAGTCGAAAACGTGTAGTTATTACGATTACGAAAAATTTAACGTATACATTTATTTTAACTTAGTTGTGGAAGAGGAACTAAGCTTTGTTCAATTTTTTTGAAAGTCTATCACGGATAGCTTATAAATGTCACGCCTCAGCTTAGGTTTTTGAGATCTTAGAGATCGTGTATGATCAATTGGAATAGAGTTTTTCTAAATAGTGGAAGCGTTCTTTTCTTTCAAATGAAAAATTTTAAATTAAAATGAGCTCAACGCAAAAATATTTCTACACTGATGTGATTGACAAGTACTGTTTAAAATTCAACACTGCACTCGACTAAACACGTATTTGCACTTTTCATCCTAACAATAGTTAGAATCACGACAAAATGACGAACTTAGTCATACAGTGATGTACTATCTGCAATTTTGTTAAATGTACGTATTCCAAAATGTTTTTCACGGTGTTAGTACTCGCATCTCCTTTGAAATGACAAATAACATTCCAAATTACTTTCGACTTTCGACATTTATCAATATGAATTTTTGATACTCTTCTGAAATGTTCTCTCTTTGAACAAAAAAATAAAATTAGAATCGCACGTATGTACCAAATTGCTCTTAAACCTGAAGTTGCTTAGAATATTATTAAAACTTTATAATAAAGGTTTTGTAAATACATTTTTAGAAAAAAAAACAAAGGATTTTAAAAAAAGATTTTTAAGATGTCTATTGTTTATCATTTCTCAACAATTTTCAAAAAACTAATGAAAACATGATTTTTCAAAAAACAAAGTATTTTAATTTTAAATCTAAAATTTTAATTTTTTTAAATTTCTTTACTGATATTTATTACGGCAACTTAAAAGCTTTCATTAAAAAAGTAACATTGAAATCGTGTGAGTCATGTAATCAGAATTTAAGAAAACGGTTCTATAATAGGTACGTACCGTTAATAGCGGTTTCTCGAAAAAAATGGTTTTCATGTACGATTTTTGTTGAAATTTAAATCATAGGAGCCATTTTTGAGAAAAATAAGTTTTTTTTAAGACCGGTATTCATATTGCAGGTACCGTTATTTTTGTTCCAAAAAAATAAATTTCAAAAACGTAGTTTCCAAAAAAGGCCACATTCCAAGATTGAAGTAAGTTTTGGCTGTGGCTTCTCATACATACACGCAATTTTTTTACCAATTAAGGTTACATTGTTTTGAATAGGTACCGATACCTACGAACAAAATCATCAAATTCGGAGTTGTTCGGAGCGATTGCTGTTCTGCGATAATGTCTTTTTTGAGCTATAGGTACTCCACTAGTAGTTAAGTTTATATTGTGTTTTTTTTTGCTTAGATAATTTGGATAAAATAATTACTTCAAATACTTCTTTACTTAGTATAGTGTTGTATATAATGAGCCTATTCTGGATTGCTAGAAGCAAAAAAAAAACTTCTTTTTGGTGTTTAATGAGAACATTTTTGTTCCGAACAAGAGAATGAAAGAATTTAGAAAAATGTGTCTCCTTTATACAAATAAAAGAAAAACACACAGATGCAAATTAGTTTTTAGTTCAAACCCATGTTGCCTTCAAGCTTCCATTTCCAAATAAATCTTAACGGTTCGAAACAGAAAAAAGCCACTAAAGCACTAATGAAACCCAAAGTAAGATTTCTTCAGGGAATTCCCGTGTAAAAACCCGAGCATAAAACATTACTTCTTTTCTCAATTTCCCATCTAAAACTGCAACACTTTACCACTCCATGGGGAATTTACATCTACGCACTGAATCTCTTATCCATATAGCAAAATTCTTCCAATTACGACAACCTGGAAACCCTTCCCGCAGTGTTAGTTATATACGATTGCCGAATGAGGTGTCATATTTTATTCATAACTCTCACCCCATATCACTGATGATGTGATGGTGCAACCTAATCCAATTCCATGTTTTGCTATAAAGGAGCACTTTTACGGGGTTTCCATCAGCCAGAGTTTCATCGTTGATATTGAAGTCGAGTGTCTATCAACCATCAGGGGTATGAGACGTGCACTAATAGAGTTGAGCAATTTTCTATGGGGAATTGAGAGGTTCATAGTATAGAGTTTGTTGTCGTGTAGTGCGTGTCTGGCATTTTTAAGGTTTTGTGAGCTTAATCGAATTCGATGTTCTTTACGTTTGCCACAAATGCCACGATGACTCTATGACAGATGGCGAAATGGGAACAGTAGATGAACCCATAGCTGACTTCTTCTTTTTATTTTATTTTGTTTTTTTTTTTTTCACTCAATATTGCTTTCCGGATTGGCTTTAGACTTTAGAAGCACATGGCAGAATTTTGTATGCCACAACTTATTTGTATTTTTTCCTCATCTCGGGATATTGGAATATGAATTATGAAATGCATGTAGATTCAGGAGAGGGATAAATGGTACCGGGTCGGACGGTATATTTTTGGATTTAGATATTTAAGGGTGTGTACAAAACACTTGTCCGCTAAACAAGGTTATTACCATTTGATTGACTTTAATTGAATTACAAATGTGCTTTTAAGTGCGCGCTATGAGTTATACGCATGTGGTTTTTTTAAGTAGGAATTTTTTCAATAATATAGCACAAATTTTAAATGGTTATTTGATGGCCATGAAGTTATATTCTGTTAAGGCAATCGAAAGCTGTAAAATTTTAATATTTAGGAAATTAAGAAGTTAGTTGAAGGAATTCATCATCATATTTTAAACTTGGTTAAATGTCATTGTATTCATATGACGATATACATAGAAAGGATATTGCAACGAGAAAATAATACTAATATAAGAGCAGCTGTGTGAAAAGAAGTTGGTGAAAAATGGTTAATAAAATGAGAACACAAATAAGACAAATTCGTTAGATTTTTGTTCTTTCTAATAACAATATTATTCTTAAAATAAATTATTAAAAGAAAAATAAAAAAAAACAACTTATGCCGAAACCCGGGATTGAACCGGGGACATTTAGATCTTCAGTCTAACGCTCTCCCAACTGAGCTATTTCGGCAGATACAAGTTAATGTTTAAGGTAATATAACAGCGTTTCCCGGTGGAGGAAAATATAACATTTTGATGAGGCATTATCTTTCGGTGATTTTTTTTTTCTTCTGAGTTCTGAGGGATTGTTTTTGGGGGTTTTACCTATGTTTGTTTAAAACCAAAACCTAAGGGGGAGCTGTAATTTTTTTATTGAAACTCTATTCTACAGTTCATAAGAGTCGATTCCAAGCTAAATTTTTGGAAATAATTTGTTAAATTGAAGTAAGACAACAAGAACAAAGTTCTTAACCACTCAGAATTTAGTAATTTTTTTTTCATCTCGAATTATAATGGTTTTAGAAAACGGCAGTTTTCATTCCTTAGAACCTGTTTTTTGCTCCACCTGTTCATAATTGACTTTTTTTACAACTTTTGCACTTACACCTACATACATTAATTAATAGCTAAAAAAATTATCCAAGGTAATATTTTCGATTGCTATTACCATTTTCATAAAAATTAATGTCAATATTGAAGTTTTCGTAAAGATAAATTATTTATACTATGCAATATTAAATAGTCGCATATCAAGATTTCTGCAGTTTTTGAAAACGTATAAGTAATATGTAAAACTTTTCAAAGTTAAATTAACAGATCAAAAGATATCGCAATTTTAGTTTAAACAGACATGGTTTTGTAAACATTACATGTGTGTCAAAATTTTGCACCGTCATCTCTGCCTCAAAGAAGGCACAAAATGCCTCTGATATATAATATTTTTTTAATTTAAATTACGTAATTTATCCAATCAAATTCTACGAAAATCAATTGCAATCGAGAACTCGTCAAAATAAGTGCAATTCAAAAAATAATAAAAAACTAAATAAAAAAATAAAGCCTATTCAAGCAAATCATTTGCAAGTTCATTCCAAAGATCACAGATCGTCTCACATTATTGATTGCAACGGCTGCATTGCCACATGCATTGCCACTGTGTGCGATGCTGTGTCTATGCGGTGGTGGCAACAACAGCACCATATTTCGATTTCACTCTGATGCCAAGCCAACCCCGACACCGACACTTGGGTGCAATGCAATAAATCTCATAGCATCTGTAAGAGTGATGATGTAAGTCTGACAAGGGAATATGGAGGAATCAAAACAAAAGGCCAGGCCACCTGCATCCTCATCCCACGCATTGAATTGTGAAATCCATGCACTAATACACTATACACTCTCTTACTCGTACAACATACGATGCATATTCTTGCACACATGGTGTGGTCTAAGATCGTTTTGTTGTGCATACAAAAAAAAAAAGTTCGAATTCGAATGGAATTTGCACCGCACATGTTTTTCCACTTAGTTGAGTATGAGAGAGAGCTTGCGGCGGCAACTCAACCTCTAAACTCTAAAGCCCTCTTTGCTTCAAATTAGTTTTTAAAATGCGTTCGCGCGTCAGTTATTCATAAAACGAATAAGTCACTTTAACCCCCAAAGCAGAGGTCAACCTCTGAGCGCATTAATTAACTTTACACAAAGTGTTTGTGTTGCTGTTGTTGTTTGTGTGCCAACCATAAACTTGGATATTATTCGTTGGCTGGCACTTAGTTGCAAATGAGTTTGGAGCGCAGCTTTGACAAGCAGACACACAGGTGGTTTTTTTTTTCTTAGTCCGCCGCTTCCAGCTCTAAATATGTGAATATAATATAGAAGGTGAATGTTTTGTGCCCACGTTTTCGAGACTCATAAGTCTGTGTTTGCCTGGCTGCTGACTGGTTTATGGTTGAACAATTTGTTGACTGCACCTAGTTGCTGCATAAATCTGCCAAAATGACGTTCAATTTGACATATGCTTGACATTCGAGAGGTTTTTTTTGTTATTTCTTTCTTTTAAATGAATAGTGTCGAAAAATAATGACGGATATGGACTTGGTGCAGTTTGCCTTTAAAGTACATATAAACCGTTTTGTTATGAACTAATTTTGTTACTATTCGAAGTCAATCGTGGTTAATTGATTTTTTTGGTACACGTCCTGTCCACCAATATTCAATAATAGACGTGTTCATTTTCGTAATGTACCAACAAATAAGTTTCTTACTACCGATTTTCAATGGATCACACATTAAGGGCCAATTTGTTCCAATTTGGTCATACTAAAACCATGATTATATTACTTTAAATCGGTGGATGTCCACTTTAACTAGTTTTTTCTGAGAATCTATTGTCTGAGTTGTTAATCATGGATTAAGCTAATCAATTTAACTTGCACCGCTCAAAATTATGCCATAAATTTAACCCACTGTGAACAAACTAGCCCTAAGGACGGAATTGACATCTACTTGGCAGAATAGCAAGTTAGAGTACATGGTATTACTAAACACAAAACACAGCTAGTGAAAACCGAAAACACAAATACAAGAAGATCAAAATATCGAGCTTGAATTGAAGGGGGAAAGTGAGATTTTGATCCAACCCTACTAAATTAGTCCGATGGAGTCGAACCAAGTTTATTTCAACTCGATCCAGCATAACAGGTTCGCTTCAACACTCCGTGTAAACGTAGGATTAAATTAAAAGTTATACTGACTGATACCAACATTTGATTGAATTACTTACTTACTCAGTTAAGTAACACCTAAATAGCCGATATTGGAAACTAAGACACTTTGTGTAAAAACATGTGAACTACCTTACCGTCCCATGATTTAAGTACCCATTGGACATTTTCTGCAGTATATTATGGTCGCCACTCATAGAAAAAAATCCTCAGATGGAAAACGAAAGCATTTTCGAAACATCATCGAATTTTGACAGATGGCAGCTTACCACATTTACCACATCTATACGGAGTCCTTACGCTTTCGGATGAATACAGTAATAAATTGTTTGACAGCCAGAATGGCGGCCTGCCAAAAAAACAATTGTTTTGTTTTGTAGCTCAGGCACATATGAATTGTCACCTTGTGTTTTCTTAACCTTTATAAACAAAAAAAAAATTATTGAAAAGTTAAAATTAGTACCTAATCACAACCTTAAAATTAAAAAATTGTTAAACGGCGAACTTCCTTACCTGCAATGACCAACCTTTTAGCAACAGGTCTGTTTATGATGCATTTAGGAACAACAAAAAAAAAAACGCTTCCCACAAAAACAACTTAACAACAATATTTCATCCACAAGACCTTCTAAAAACTCAGACCACATACAACAAAACAGTTACAAGGTAACAATTTATATTATTATGCATCCACGTCATATGGTTTACTATAATTGACAGACGCGGAAAATTATAAACACAAAATTATCGGGCAGTTTTATAATTCAGTTCCAAGCATAACAGTCGACATCTGTGCAAACATTGCCATCATGATGGACGTATAGATGTGCATCGCGTATTCATGTAAAATGTTCAGTGATCGAATGAGTAGTATATTCTGTTAGTGTACAGAACAGAGCTTATAATGCTGGCGCGGTGATGATTTGCAGTTGGCCTGGATTTCAATATCTACCTAAATCTAGTCCGACTGGTGTCTGGCACCCGAATATCTAAACAGAAAACATCATCTCGATCACAAAAACAAACTCCCATGGTGGTGCTAATGACGATAGGACAGCTTATAAGAGGTGAGTCTGCCTAGACTCCAAGTGGCCCACATTTTTCTTTGGCGGTAAGGCTTCAGTAAGATGGATGGCATCAACAGCGTCTTGGATACTGGTGTCGGTGTCTTGTGGAGTGATTGCAGGTCATGTGTGGAAAGCATTGATAATGCGCCTCCCTGCCAAGGAAGACTCCAGTCTTCTTTCTTTCGTTGCATTTTTGTTTGTGAATGCTGTGAATCTTCAAACTAGAATAGCTCGTGGTGGTCTTCTTTTCGAAGAACGTGGTACAGTGTATTGCCGCTAAAACTAGAATGGTGGCGCAATAGTCTCTTGTCTGCATTTCCTTTACAATTTTCAATCTGCCTGTGTGTGTCTGTGTATGTGTGTTTCTAATTTTGTTGTTAAGCATTAAATATTTGTTCAAGCGCATTTTTTGGTTCCGTGAAACTGATTGAGGAGCTGTGTAGCTAGGTAAAATGTTCATATACCCTCCTCGATACGAAATGAGTTTAGACGCACAGAAGAAAGGAAATATCAATGGACTTGCTTGCACATCTGTTGGATGTTTTATGTGTGTTGTTGTTATTGGATCGGGCGTATCTGGGTGATGCTGGAGGCAAACAATGTGTAAACAGCAATGGAGGTCCGTTGATTGCTGGGTGACGAGTGAGAATTGAAAGTTCATTAGAATATTTGCTTTGAGTTGAGTTGATTTCAGTCGTGTTTGTAGGCAAGGTAGGTATATATTCGTTTCATTGTTTTTATTTGAATTTCCGTTGATGGTTGCGATGATTAACAGAGCTCACTGTTATAGTGAGGATGTCTGATTGACAGCATCGTCAATGTTTTAGGACCTTCAGTTTGTTTGTATGTTTGATTTGTTGCTGACTTTAAGTTTGTTTACAAATAAACTTATGATACTTAAGGCTTAAAAGACGATTTCTTGATTAAGTCTAATTCTAGTTCCGCTTATAGCCGTAAAGTTATTAGATACTTAAATTGGTAAAGCTCGTACTTATGGTATGTGAACGAACGTCAAAACGTTAAGTCACGGTTATATAACAATCAAAGTGGATCATTTGGACAGAAGCAGGGAACACGACTCCTGAATGTTAATTTAATATGCGCCAGGTTGCTCTTTGATTTTAATTTTTTTACTTTTCAAACAAAGCTAAAGAGGGACATTTGATCAGTTCCCCCTTTTATAACCCCTGTAATTGAATTATTTGTAATAAGCAACAATGACTTAGAGCATGATATCAAAATATCAATCACCTTCTTTGTATCTGTAGTAAAGATTTCGAAACCAACTTCAAATTGTTATGATATCGGTGGCTATGTTCGTACACAATCCAATAATATGGTATAATATCTACATTCTTACCAAACTCTCTATCTTATTATTCTTTTCAACGTAACCGCCATCCAGCTAGTCAGGTTCTTTCAAAACAAAAATAAATAAAACCTCCCAGTTTTTCGTAGGTTACATATAATATCCTCTTTACAGTGCCTGCCTATCCTTACTTCGAATATATTAATCATGGCCTGAACTATTCACGTCAAGCTGTCGACATTTTGCAAATCACTGCTCCAAATAAAGAACAAACAAATCCCATATCTACACACAAATATGTCACATGCGGCAAAACAATTCAATTGACATCGTGTTGCCGAACAATATGTTCTTTGCATTGCCATATAATACACAAAACAAATTCAAGGCGAATTAATGTGGTCCCTCAAGCAAGTTAGAATTCGAGGCATAGCACATTCGCGAATTGGTGACAGGCAATCAATCTGCGTGCCGACTTGTTGCCGACATCGTCGTGGACGAACGAAGTCATTCAGTCAAAGCGTCAAAGTCAATGCACCCAGATGCAACAGAGTGCGACTGATCACATTGTTGGTGCTGTTTGTGTTTGTGTGTAATAATTGGTGTATCACCTCGACTCGATCTGACAAGCGCTAAATTCGTGCGCAATTCCGCTCGATTGCGCGTTGGTCGCACCCTTTATGTGTCAGGCGTCCAGTGTCCAACCCTTTTTTTTCTGTGGCCCCAAACCACCCACTTATATGACATAAATCTCTGGGGAATTTTAAGTCGCCTTTCGCCCCGTTGAACCACGATCTGGGCAAGCAGTTGACTAACTAATGACTGACTGGTGACTAGTGGGCTATCACCGTGCCCTACAATACTCTGTGCTGCAACACCCAACTGCCGTTGACCCCATCAGCTCCGGCTCCCACTGTGTAATGTTGCCACAATTCGTGGTGACACACTTTTGTTTGTTGTTTTTGCTGTTTGTTGTGATTTTTTACCCAATCCCTGCCAGTACTGCATTGACGAGAATACATTTTTAACGATTTGTCATGCAGCGAGCGATTGAGTTCAAACACCTGCACGTCGTCAATGCATATAAGCAGCGCAGTAAAACGATCGTTGGTGGCGACCAACACGACAACGACGAGCACAGCGGTGTTGCTCCAAATAAACGAAACAAAAGCCGCACCACAAATTGACAAAAAGTCAATGTGAAAGGTTGTCAGAGATTTAGCGGGACGATGGGGATTGCGATGGCGGCCAATGGCGTTTCTCTTTCAACTGCACTACCGACTGCATAGCCAGAATCATACCAGAGTTTGCATTTGCAGTAGCTGATGTTTATTTTTTTTTTTTTTGGTGAGTGATCAACTTGGCTGAATGACTACACCTGATATCTATAGAAATAGATATCTCTGGTAAAGCGGTGGCGGCAATGATTTTGTATATTCATGAGCTGCTCCGCAAAAGCGACACTGATTCTGATTGATATTAAGTACCAACATTCGCTTTTTGAAATTGAACATATTTGTTCAATTGGTTGCCGCTGCGGGAGAATTAAGGTTGACAATCACTTGATAATAATTTTACAAAGCCGTTGGGATTTGAAGAGCTCTCTTATTGAAACTTTTAGTACTCGCTTGTAATTGATAACAAACGAGTATAATTTATTATTCTATAGGCTTTTAAGAATTGAAAACTTTTAAAAAACAAAACTATCCCGATCCCTCAGTTTTTGCATGGATGTTCTCAAAAGATACCAAACCTACATTGTGTCCAGTAATTTTTTTTGGTAATTCAACATAATTCTTCCAGTGCAGCGATGCTTTTCATAGCTATTTGATGAAAAATTTGTTTTAAAAAATATAAGGTAATAAAAAAAAGTAGTTTGGTGGTTATTAAAGGAGTGATCAAGCATTTCAAATTGAAATTCATAATGGATTTTAGCCATGGAAACAATTGAGGTGTGAGGTGGAGCATTTTCTTGTCAAGTTAAAACAAAACAATAAATAACAAATTAAGATGTAAAATAGGTTCATTAGGTAAAACATATTACTACCACCTTGCTGTATTTATAGACATATGGACACGTACATAAATAAAATATCATAATTATTTATTATTGTATTTAAAATTCCTAAATTCTATAAAGCAAAATTTTCTATTTTGTCTAAACTTTTTTGCAAACAACACTAATCTATTTTTATAAGATTTGCTTCAATCTATTGTGGCATGCTTTGTCACTATCACTACTAGAGCTAACAATATAATTTGACCAAACAATTGCAACAGTTTCCGTAGTGTAGTGGTTATCACGTGTGCTTCACACGCACAAGGTCCCCGGTTCGAACCCGGGCGGAAACATCAAAAGGAAAAATGTTTTTTTTTTATTTTGAATAAATTTTATTGATTAAACGGATTTACTTATAAACACAGTGTTGAAGTTCTTCTCACATAAATTCCAATTAAATCTCATGAAGTTGACGCAATAACCAACTGGACGTGAACATACCACACATGGTTTGAGTTTGATTTGTATATTTTGTATGTATACGCCTTTCAGTTAGATTATTGCAAAGATATTTATGTTTGTGCAGCTGTTTGGCGCGAGTAGAAATGTCAACCTTCAATGAGAACAGCCGGCGAGCTGTCACTAAAAAACAAAAAAATGGTATATTTCTCTCTTCTCAGGGCACACAGTAATACAGTACATAGCACACTAAAAACCAACGAGAAGTAATTACTACAAAAAAGAAGTAATTGCTAAAACAATGACAAGCACAATCAGTTAACAATCGTATTCAATCACAGTGCATATCTATTACACTGCATATAAGACGGCCGGCGCAACAAACTATTAATCGTCGCCACCACGAAATTGTGAGCAAACTATGAGAGTAAGTGAGTGTTAGTGGCGCTTACAAGTCAACGACTCTGCTGGAGTGGCACTGCCATATAGCCATGGCATGCACAATTGCTGCACACAATCAACTCCAGCTATACGATCAGCGAGTATTGCAGAATAAGCTCGGCAAAATGACAATCGTAGTTGTTGTTGTTATTGTCTTCGGACTGTACACTGCGCCCCACCATCGCAACCGCTATTCTAGCAACGTTAGCATTATAATACCAAAGCATTTCAGCCCAAGTCAATCTGGACGAAACCATGAGAGGGCATAGAGATGGAGAGGAAGTTCCACCACCACCACTACTATGACCAGTCGCGGTCGGCCGTCGCAGTAATACCCAACTCTGCCGCATTAATATCAAAGCCGCGCACATAATAGGAGACAAGTCCGAGTCGCAAATGCGATTATTTATTGGCGGAACTAAGCAAAAGGGGCAAATGCATTGCCAGTTGTTGTTTCCAGTAAGGCATGGTCTTTGTCGCCAGCGCAGAGCAGCGAAGTCTTCACCGTCATGGTTGAGTTTGGACTTTGGGCGCACAATGAACACATGTTTTGCTGGCTCTCGGTTCAAAACTCCGATTCGGCTCCATACAGTGCATAGTGCATTTTTCAATGTCACCACTGGCCACCGGCAGCGGCTGCAACTGCACGAATGATGGTCATTCTAATGGTCCATGCACACTGATCCAATCCGCGTTCGGCAGTTACTATTGAAGCGCAGAAGGCAGATCTTCACCGCCAGATAGGTAAAATAGCGTTTTCTATGTTCGATCTCAACGTGAAATGCAGCCGAACAGCGAGAGGAGCATAGAATTGCCAACGCTGCCGACGACGACGCCACTTCGTATTGTCGGCGCACTTAGTTAATTTTGTTTGGCGAACCGCCTCTTTTCGAAAGCCTGTCTCCGCGTCCGCGTGCTGATCTGATGCTAGATCAATGAATCAATTAAGTCTGTGCGAGTGCGATTTTCGAGTTTGTGCATGCAGCGTCGCGTCGCCGTCACATCGTCATCGTTGTTGGTGCTGAGATGCAAAGAAAAGCCATTAATGAAAAGGTGTGGGATGATATTTATCAATGTCTGTCCGCAAATGGCAGTTAATCAAGGCGGCAAAGCCATTGTATTCGTCTAGGAATTCGAAAGGAGCTGCATTGGTAAATATTCGTGCATATTCATTAATGGCAACATAGGCAGAGCAAAATATTTTATACAGCTAACGGTATGAATGGATACAGTGCGCTAGTTAAGGATTTGCTCTGCGTTAGCAATATCTAGCGGTGGCGATCGCAATTATTTGAAAGCCAACTACTGTCATGTTTGCAAGTCCATTGAATGCACTTATAGATTGCATTTGTCATGATAAGTTTTTGGCATGAAATGCAGAGTTGATTTAAGTTTCAGCGAAGATTTTATTTGTGCGTTTTAGATTTGTGTTACTATACGACTGTTAAAATACCAACACGAGTCGTCGTCTTTTTTGGAAAAGAGATGTAGCTGGATGGGGAAAAAGAGAGCAGCTGGTACTAGTGGAACTGAGGACACTCAAGAAAATATTTCTTATCCTTGATGGGGAATTCTGTAACATGAAATTCCTAGACGAGAACTAAAAAAACTCCCACATACTGCAGTGATCTTCATCGGAATCATCTCAAGCAATAACTGCATCAACAGTAGCTAACTCACCCAAAAGTGGAAAGAAGTAAGTAAAGATTGTGGTATCCCAAAAAAGTAACAACGGGCGTGTGTCCTATTCAAAAAACAAACAGGAAAATGTTGTAAGAAGTGGTGCTAAGGATGCTCACGAGTCTTTTGCTGAGTGATGTGATCATCACAAGTATGTATATGTATTTCAGATTTCAGGAAGAACACGACATCACCACAGCGAGCTCCTCACGCTAAAGGTTTCATTATTCCGAAAAATCATTCTGCTTAGGTACATTAGAGAAAGTGCAAGTCGGTCTCACCTGTTTTGATTTCAACTTTGAAAGCAACTAAATACAAAAACATATACTCAAGGAACGTGTACTCATAAGAACCAACAAAGGCGTACATAATTCGCACCTCTCAACGAAAAAATAACCATCGGACTAAGCCAACAAACTTAGGTTTGAATGTAAAAGCAACTCTAGACACAAGTCATCAGCTATATAGCCTTTTACTTTCCCAGTTTGCTTTTCAATATCTCTGTCGAGTGTTCTCTCAGATGAAAATCGTATAAAATAGTTATAAAAAAGCATATCGGTGTATCTAGCGTTTCATTTTTACATCGATTTTCTAATCAAATTTGCATATATTCATAGAATGGTTATCGGAATACTCATGACTTGAAAGAAAGGTATTAAAGATATAATAGAAATTAGTTATGGAACTCGCGCGCCACAAACGGTCCTATTAGTCATTAATCGGTAGGAAAACCACTATAGCATTCCATTACAAGAGCTCCCTTTTAAGTTTTTGAAGAGTAAAGGCCAAGGGCTTTTTTAATATAACATATTTTTAAGCCTTGTGAAAAACAATATGGTATGATACTTGTTTTGTTTACCTTTTGATTTTGAGGACAAACAAGTTTTCATATAAAATCATAAATCATCTTTTTTTTTATTTATGTTGTAACTAAAGCAGATGTGACATATTTGTTTTCTGACTAATTTTAAGTCGTATCCGCACCTGAGATGGTATAATATGCACATCACATGTATTTACAGAGTAATAATAAGTCAACCAACAAAGAAAAGGCAGTTTAGGCATACAATTTCCATCACAATAACTCGAATTATCTTGCCTACCTTCACGTACGCCATTTTTGTTTTCCTTATTTCACTGTAAATACAAAAAAAAAATATTACCAAAAAGTCTCATCCATGTCAACATTTTTATATAACATTCACACGGTTTGTTTTTTTCTTCATATCTCCATCAACAACAACAAGACGGCGACGATGGCAACAACGAAATCTCATTAAGTTCACAAACTTTTGAGAGAAAACCCTGTCGAAAGCCCCACCATGCCATTCCACAATGAGAAATTCTCAAGAGATCATTAAAAATACAAAACAAACAGCAGAAAAATTAAAGAAAACAAAAATAAGCGCTTCATAAATAATACCGCACACCTGACATTTAGTGGCGATGACGTCAGTCAGTCAGCGGTTAATGAATGTGCCTTCAGCGTCCCCCTTTAACTCTTTTTCGTTGCGCACAAACTATACTATCGGCTCCAGAAAGTAGCGGCGGCGCCATTCGGAAGAAATACCTTTTCCAATCCAATATACACAGTTTGTACAATTGATCTTTACCATAGATATCACCGCAACACAGAGACGACATACAGTCAATGCTATTATTCAATACAGCACCCCACCTCTCTAAAAAAATGTAAAACCCTGATTGCTTTGCTTAAGTGTGAGTTTGTGTGTGTCTGCTTTGATGGAACGAATTGCTGAAGTATTGGTGGTAATTATGGTGATTTCATTCGTTTATTAACCAAGAGATAAGCAAACATCCCAGGCGTAAAAAGTTTGATCAGGTGTTCGCGTGAAATCTCAGCTCAATTCAACTCAATTCCAAGTCAGTCAATATTAACACTGCTACGTCAAGACTGGCAAGACTCAAGACCAAACAACATCAACAGTTGTTCGAACCGGGAAAGCGTTAAATACCTAGTTCAGCTGCGGAGAAATGATCATGGCTGCCATTGCCACCAAGCCATACTCGTATTAGCAAGCACAGCTGGGCGCTGCGCTGCGCTGGGGACTTGCTTGATGGGAATGCGATCAATTGAATTAAAAAAAATCGCATGCAATAAATAATAATTAAAACAATTAATGACCGGAAAATCAATGAATGAATCGAAAGAGAGGACAATGAGTGAGAATTGCAATTTGCAATATTGCATTTGCATTGCATTGGTCTATTATGTCTGTCTGTCTGTCTGTCCGGTTAACACTCTAACACAGAGTGCGAGTTTTGAGTAAGCATGCCCATTGGGTGCCACAGCCAGAGTACAACGATCAAGAGGTGAGGGACATCTGATTGCCGCTTCTTAGGAGGCAATTAAATTCATCGGGTGGAACGTTTTAATGTCATTATATTGAAGCTGGGAATTAATAATAAAATTTAATATGTAACGGGGTAAAAAAAAAAACTTAGATTATGGTGACAAGATTAATATAAATTGCTGTTTAATTTTAGTTTAATGCTTAGAAAAAAAAATTGTTTTGGTATGCACATTTGCACATACATTATATCGTACGTCATTTAATATATATTCATTGATTTCCTTTGATGTGCTAGCTAGAGCACTAATTAGCATTAATTTTCAATACAAATTTATTAATAGCTACCCTTGCAATAGGTATATTGGAAGACATCTATCGTTTGAATTTCACGTCGATCTCGCTACGACCTACAAGGAAAATTAGTCTAATACCTATAAGTAAAGTATTAAGTTGTCATTTGATCCAGTTAAGGGAGCATTGAGACATTTTTTTGGAGCATTTCCTCCGAAAGAAGTTTTGAAGTTTTTATGTTGCAACTAATGTCACGACCTAACCGACGGCCTTAAAAATTACCACGACCACTGATACTAATCTGATCATACTTACCAGATAGAATACACCCATCAGCAAACCAGCATTGATAGTTTTACCATGTGCATTTAAATTAACTTGCACAATAATGTCCGTTGCTTTTCTTTTTTTGACACGGAATATACTGAAGATACTATAAAATATCCAGCATAGACCAGAAACCCGGGTGCCATTCTGAATTCACTAAAATCTGCAAAAAAATGCAGCTGAAGTATTTGGCAACCAATTTTAGCAAAACTTTAAGCTTGTTGCAGCGATCAAAACACAATCCCCCGCATTGGTGATGAATAGACAATAACAAAAGCATAATTCCGTGAAAATAGTTCCCGATAATTTTATTGCATATAAAATGTTCAAAAATTGTCTTTCATGAGCTCTAAAAATAGTCGAAATCGGACGAAATTTGACATAATATTATATAAGTGCCACGCTAATACTCCGAGACTTAAATTGTAAGGATTACCCCACAAAAGTTCAATGATCAGTGATGACCCCTTAAAGTTTTAAAAATCTTATAACATTTTTCACAAAATTTTATTTTAATATTTAGTATGCAATTAGGGGTTGGAAAATTGTATTTTTTAAATTTTCGATTTAAATGTGTACGTAACGTTCCCAAAATGTACAATTCTTAACTCAAAACTAGCTTAGCTAACTATGCTAGATGGCCACGAATATGCGTTTAAGTAATCTGGCATCAACAACAAGTTTTACTGATTTATTTGACTTTGGGAAATTGAAATAGCTGCTGCATTTCAAGCGAATGCAAATGCTTGCAAATTTTCACAAATGATGGCCTTAGTGTTCAGAAAATTTTGTCGAGCACGAAATAGATTTGTGAGCAAACTTTTTCGGAGAACAAAATGTGTTCGGTTATTATCGAGCAAAGGCCCGCAAATTTTTGCGTAAAATCACATACCTTTTGCCCATAGCTTAAGTGAATAACAAATCTTAACGATTTTTTTTTTATAATATAACCATTGAGGCGGAATATACCTAAAAATAACTAAGGTTATATTTTCACCTAAGACATTCCATGTATGTATTTATTAAAAGTGCCTAGTCCGTCAAACTATTTTACGGTTCAAGATTTAACTAAAATATACCTTACATAATATAACCCCAAAGGCTAGCGAGAGTAGTAAAAATTCGCAAAGAATATTTATGAGGATATTAAAAAGTCGGCTTTTCAAAAATTATTATTATTGTGAATTTTTATTATCCATCTAATTATATTTTCATAGCCACATTTTCGTCATAGCCTGGGAGCTATGTCTTGTGGTGCACATCATAGTCCAGCTTTATATGAATGTAAAAATTCCATTGATCGTTTGGGCGGCTGCTGTGCAATATGCTTGCAAATGGTTACATGTATGTATATAATATAAGTGCAGTATAGGAATAGATACATATCTTCTAAAAGAAAATTTACATTTCAAAGATATTTTCACTCAGTTAGTAATTTTTTTTTTTGGCATATAGAAAAAAACTTTACGTGATCTTTTGAAAATATAGTCTAAAATTCTTAGCTGTTATTATGTACGTATGGATAATTGATGATGCTATGATTTTTATTATATAGTGTGTCAGAAGGTGTTTATTGTATCTGAATTGTGATTTAGTGCTTTTTGGGTATTTGGATAGGTATTTGGCGGTTGTGGTGTATAGTTTATTGCTTTTGCATTTGCAAAGTGCATTATGTGGATGTTATGGATATTTTTAGAGACAAATCAGAAGAATGTAATGAGTAGAAGACTTCCAAGATAACTGTCCTAATTATGGGCCCTTGATGTTTACTCTAATTTTGTTTGATTTAATTTTAATGAATGCAGATTGTCTCAAATAAATATTGAATTGATTTGCAAACCTGTCAAACTACTACCTATCAGGAAATCTACCCACTTTTATTAGTTTTTGGTTTCTTGAAAATGGCTGTACGGATTTATGAAATTTTCAGAGTTTATTTTTATGAATGAGAGATTTTTTTTTTCAAATAAATTTAGGAAAATCAGCACACAGCCACGCCTCCACTTATAAGTTTTTGGTTTCTCAAAAACGGCTCCAATGATTTGGATTCAATTTTCAGGATTTATTTTCATTAACAAACAAAATAAAATTAATAAAATAAATTCAGTAATATCTACCTATACTGCCACATCCATTTTTATTAGTTCTTGGTTTCTCGAAAACGGATGTAAGGATTGAGATGAAATTTTTAGGGTTTATTTTTATGAAATAAATTTTTATTAAATAAATTTAGGAAAGGACATGCGTTCATGTTTTGTTGATCATTTGATGACATCCTTAAATTATTTGGAAACTTACTCATACACAATAACTGTGTTTTTTTGGGAAAGGTATCCACAGTAGGATCTTGAAAGTAGGTATACCAAATACAACATATAGTTGCTGATAAAGCAGACATTAAATCCAACTGCTTATAGATGTTTGTTAATTGTATAATAGGTAAACGACTACTGAACTACCAATAAAACCTTTTCATAATTTGAAGCAAATAATATTGAAAATATTAATAATACAATGCGTCATGACCTCACCCATTTTTCACATTTTGAGTAAGAACGAATTGAAACTATTATATGTAGGTACTTTAAAGAAACTGTTTAGACAAAAAATAAAAACCAAACATCTGCAAGATGGTTGTTGAGAAATGAAGCAATTAGACATACCAGATTATCATTGGGACGATCTTAATCCTTGCCTTTTATGCAGACATGTCCTGCCCAAAAAAAGACATCCATCCTTAATACAAGAAATGATTTACCTTAAACATGGTGTGTTAATGATCACCTCAGATCACAGACGATAATGACAGCCACAGCAATGATGGCGACTCTGCCATTTGATCGTTAACAATGTGCAACAAAAGCAAAACCAACAACCACCGTACAGATTTGACTTACAATCCGCATCTAATTGCGTTCCGAAGAAAATATATGCAACCACCGCACCGCAGCAGCCGCCATACCTGACACTGCGAATACACACCTCAATTGACACTTGAATGCATCGAATGTCCAGCCGTAGTAGACGACGTCAGCTTAATCATCGTATCCCGACGGGCAGTAGGCATCAGGCAGGCATACAACAAACTGGAATCCCAGCCCCGTTGAATATCAATTATTTGCTCGTTCGTTTGTTTGACAGTTGCGAATGCGCGCATCGGAACTGTTTGCCTAGATCTCTGTCTCAGTCTCAGTCTCAGTTTGCCTCTATCGTGTTTCGTTATATTATAGATAGTCTCTGTGTCTCTATGCACAGGTGCGTCTAATTATCATTTCCTTAATCGCCATAAGCTACCCACCAAGTGGTTTGGCTAGTAGCGTTGCAACGGAGCAGCATTAGCAGCTCACACACGTGCAAATAATCTGGAAAACCTGAATCCATCACAAGTATTAGCGCAATCTCCATAGAGTCTTTAGAAGTCCGGTCTGGCAGCTACCTGCAAGAGCTGTGTACTCTATGACCGTGGACCCGATGCAAGGCCTCTCTCTATCTTTATGCCCGTAAATGGAAAAATTTTCCAGAGACAATCGTCCGTCGTCGTCGTCACACCAATCCGACCGATACCAAGGTGTGTATTTTTGGGAAAATATTATTGTTCAACGGCAAATTGATTCATTATCATGGAGATTGCTTTGGAGAGTTCATTGTTCTGCTGCATTATTTGTGTTGTAGACTAAACACTACTACCTGTTACTGTTATTTGTTGTTCTGTCCTAAACTAATTTACGGCGGCGACCTAGTATGTTGGTTGGGTTTAGAAGCTATCTCAGATTGTCAGTGTTGTGTGTGAATGCATTTTTCTATTGCTTTCCATAGAAATTAGACGAACGAACGAACGAGTATACGAAACAGACACAATGTGCAAACGGTTTCGATTGTCTGGTTCACTGAAGCGGTTCGCACTGCTCTGTTCTGCTGTACTGTGCTGTGCTGTGCTGTGGTGGTGGTTGGTGATGGTATAGATGTACCGGTGTGCATTACAGGTGCGTCGCAGGTGTTTCCCACACAATTCGTGTGAAAATCGCAATTAAATGAGTTTTTCATGGGGTTTTCTTAACTCGCGGCTAGCGATGGCGATGGCGACTGGATTTTCATTTCAACAACATGCACACATATACAATCTACATTTGGATATTTATATGAGGAGCGCGAGTGTTAGAGCTTTGCGCGGCTCAGCGGGCAGCGCTGCCGCTGCGCTTCTGATATCATGAACTGTGCGCTACCTTTTGTGGCCACAGCTAGCAAGCAGCTGGCTATGTTTGACATTTGTACGATGACTGGACGTGACGTTATGTGAACGCAAATGGCTAGTTGAAGTTTCAAATTCGTATTCATGTGAGTAAGTTGTTGTTGTTTTTGAGTTGATAGATACGACTTGGGGTTTCATTGGAGATTCGATTGAAATTTGAATCGCGAGCTTGAGTGCTCACCCGCCGAAGGTGAATCCACACAACATTATACGAGTACATTACAACTATAATAATACAACATGCAAATATGTAATAAATGTACATTTTGTGGTGGAGATGAACGAGGTTGTTTTAATTTGATCCCGGTCACTGTTAACGGGCTATTTTGACAGATTATCTATGACATTTACTGTCAAATATATAAATTGTTTGAATTTTAAATTATTGGTATGGTAAACATAATTCTACCTTTAGAGGAGATTTTAGTAGTCACGAGTAAACATTTAATTTTAAGCTTGCTCATTTAGAAGGTAGGTACATATTTATACCTAGAAGATTGTTTGTTTATTTGCTGTTGATTATATATTTCAATCGATTTTGTATTCGTATCGATATCGACTTAATTGAAAGTATACACGCCATGAATGGTAATTGACGATTGAATAACACCAAATTGTAGCTTATAGTAACTTGTTATTAATGAGTTAAACGAATTTTAAAACAAGTTCTAAGCACAGTAAATATAATACCTATATACTCTATAGGGGCAGATGGGTATGTTTGATATACAAAAAAAAAACTTGTGCGAAAAATTGATTTAAAAAGCGTGTTTGTATAAATACTGTAGGTATATTGGGAATGACATGATTGACATTGATGGAAATAAAATTTTATTACGTTTTAGAAATGTAAATGTACTCGTAACGTACCTACTTGTAAATTTTACTTGATTTAATAATAATGTTTGTTCGTTTAGATATGCATAAAGTGTACAGTACTTAACGCATACCGTGGAATAAAAATGTAAAGATTTTGATAAAATCTCTCACACCGCACTGTGAAATCCCCTAAGAATGACCTTAAGATACTACTTGAAGATTCCAATTCTAAGATTGGAAAGGAAGACTTCTTTGAAAACTTCCAGAAACTATCCAGTCTTATTAACTTCGCAACAGGGAAGAACATTGTACTTAGTAGAATACTAGATATTACCTTCTCGACATTCAAAAAGGCACTTGGGGAAGATGATCAAACCTGAAATAAATAGATCATATCGACGTCATATTAAGTTCGTTTGTTCTAATCGAGTTTTACCTTTAGACTATTTTTCAGGCCTGCTAAATGTGTATACCATTAGATTAGCTAATATCTAGTATATCCAACGAAATATTTAGGTGAAGAGTCAAGAAGGTCAGCAATTTCAAAGATGAATACCTGCAGTAAGAAAAGACCGTTAAAGCTTTCAACCATCGCGCAACTATTTTTAGAACTTGTGAAAAATTCTGTAACAGAAGAAAGGGAACCAGAAAACCAATTGGGAGGTTGCTATCAAGAATGCTGATAAGGATATACTAGGATTTATAGAACCCCCACTGGCAAATTATAATTATTGGTTTGAATCCGCATGTGCTCATGTGAACCAATCTAAAACGAAGGCATATAGGTTTTGGGTATAAAAAAAAGCAATGAAATATGAAGAAGAAAAAGAAATGAACATCTAATTAGTCCAGGAGATCTAGAGATGCTTTAGTAGAAAGCAAGTGCAGACTTCTATTTACCGAAGAGTAAAAAAATCACCAACAGGTTCCACTTTTAAGCCAAAAATACTACCAACCTCTTTAGGGTGATGGAAAAGCATTCTACCAGCGAGGTGTCCTAGAAATCCAATATGGAGGATGACCCAGAGCTACAATCATCCAAAATCAATTAAGAATTAAAACCTTACCTTATCATAAATTAACAACATTGGTCTATACCAATCCATTTTGCTTGTGCATTTTACGCTAACGCATTCCTACTGATATATCATTATCAATCATATAAAGAATTGATACCAAACAAGCTTACATTTTGAACTTAGCCGCACACCTAATTGAACTTGTTTGCAACTCTGATGATTGACTGCTATTAATTCAAACTTCCGACGGAACTCCAAAGAAAAGCAAAATCTCGGTTCCAATTAAGCCTGCGGCGGCTCAACTTTTACAGATTAACTTATTCACATTACACTGGGAACCACCTAAAACTTCCTGCTCTCTCTCTTCTTGCCATAACAATCAACGTCTATACACGTAACGATCTTATATTTCAGTGTTGTAAAAATTCTCAGGTGTGCACCTTACCACCACCATTAACATCATCAACAACAAAAACAAGAACGAAGACGATTCAGTCGAAAACGACGATGACGACGATCGATTGTCATTCAAAAGGGGCCAGAAAAGCATCTCCGAAAATCCAAAAAGCGGATCAGTCATCTGACTGGAATTCCTTTGCCATGGCGGTTTGATCTTAAAAAAAATTATAAGAAAAATTAATAACAAAAAAAAAAAAAAAAACAACAAGAGAAAAAAATCACCACACAGAATTCATCTTTGCTGCTTTGGTTGTTCTTTCTTCTTGTACTCACATTGTAACCAATGCCTCTATAACAACCAACATCAAAGAAGACTCACGGATCGGATGCGATGCAGCAAGCAATGCAACCATCTCACACACTCAGGGAGCACAAAAGCCTCAGGTGTTATTCAAAAGAGGAATTTAATGCCCATCACCAATTGCATTGCCACACAGTCACTGGATGCTGATGCTGATGCTGATGCCATTGCCATCCTCCGATCGTTGTATTCATCTTCTTCGTCCCACAGTGTGGTTCGGTTCTCATTCTCATTCTTGGTGATGTAAAAGAACAAACCATTAACAACAACAAGAAGTAGACGACGACGACGATGAAGATGATGATGACGATGACGACGACGACGACGACGACGACGACGACTACGAAGAATACAACAAAAGACCGGGTTAAGAATTCCAAGAATCGTTTGATCCAAATCCAAGTGTTGGGATCTTTTCATGAGATGCACGTGCACGTCCAAGCGGTGTTCATCCAATATCTCCTCCAACTTCTTTGTTTTTTTTTTCCAGTTTTCGTTGTGTTGTTGATGAAGAAGAAAAAAAAATTTCTTTTCGTTTGTTTGTCCATCCGCTTGAGTCTCTGTTTGTGGCTAAGTGAGTGGGCCTGGGAAGAAGACGAAAACTTCGTCCGATTCAATGAGCGAATCCATTCGGTGCGACACTTGACTGGTACCCAAAAGGAATTTTAAAGGCAGCAAATAAAAAAGAAAAAAATTTAAGAAAAAATAAAGAAGGAGACTCCACTGATGGTTGTTTGTTGGTTGCATTTACCTGGCTAGCCGTGGAGACAGGATGTTTTGGGCACATTATGTGGGAATGTCTGTGTCCATTAGGTGCTGTCGGGCCACACCTGAGTAAGGGTTTTTTTTTGTTCTTTCTTGTTTTTTTTTTTTGTTGTTTTTGGGATTTTGCTCTCCAATTCTCCGATCTGGCCCTGGTGTATATCCTGTGATCGTGTTTTTTATGTGATTCGGATTCCATTGAATTGCAATTTAGTGATCAATGCATTCGGATTGTTAATCGATTGGGGGAATTGATCGTGATGTTATCTTGCGATTAAGGGCTTTTTGGCTGTGGGCGATCTTTGGCCGCGTCATGTTATTATGTTGAAGAGTGTTTTATTTTTTTATGTTCCAAGGGATTCTATTTTATTTTTAGAAGACCGATAATATTCAAAAAAAAAAAGGATATCGAATATAATTCTATACATTCTAGTGTGCGTTTTGAAGTGAGAATATAAGGAAATTTTAAGGAACTTAAGTAATGTTTTTGAATTTTTTCGACTTTACGGTTTTTCATGAAATCTGTAAATGAAAGTCTTAGCTTTGAGCTGGTAGAGTAAGAAGAAGTTAGTAAGAATTAAAAGGCCATGGGAAATAACATCAAAAGACCTTTTTTTCAATAAATGAGATGTTGTACTTGCACACACACTTATCCATGTGTTTATTTGATATTTATGTAAACGCTTGTTTTGTTTATTTTTTAAAGTTTTTTGAAAAAAAAATTGCTCTTAAAATAATTCCAGAAATCCAAGGAACATAAACAGTGACAAAAGGAAATAGACTTATAGAAAACTGAAGTAGAGTTCGGCTTTACTAAACACATCTGCCGAATTCACTTTAAGTATAATTTGCCGTAGACTACAGTTCAGCTAGACTCGATGATTTCTAAATACAACTTTAAATACGGACCAGCATTATTATTACACAAAGAAAAACCAACCACATGCAACAGAAGAAAGATTTCTCTATGGTTTCTCTTTTATTAAGTAAAACAATATTAATTTTTTGTCATGGATGCCGTTATTAAAACAGAACCAAATTAAAAAATGAGGCCCAATGGATACCACCAGCTTTCATATGCAGAAAAGAATCATCAAAATCGATTCACCCAGTCAAAATTTCTGAGGTACTAAACATAAAACGAACAAAAAAAAAAACATACAGACGAATCAGATTATCAATTCGTCTGTAAAAAAAAGAAGGAAAACGAAAAGAAAAAATCGTTCATACCCGTGATTAATGTCGAGTGTACAAAAAATATCCGTGCAGAAATATGTTTAGATTAATAAATGTTTTATTTTTCTATAGATCTTACACAATTTATATGAATATATATTATAAACTAACATTATTTGAGCATGGCCTAAGCCGTCTGCCAAATATGTTACAACCTTATTCAAATTTTAGTCAAATTTTTTCATGTTATCAATATCAGATTTCCCTATGGAAATAGAAATATAATTACTAGAACGAAAGCCCCCAGCAGATTCAGGATGAGAGTGATAGCATGAAATGTGTAGTATTTTTGAAATGTATACCTACAGTATGTATGTATGAGTTGCCGAGTGCTTAAAGTTTCTATGTGGTGCGTTTACAAGTTAAATTTCAACAACATTTCTTTTTTGTTAAACAAATAATACCACCAAAAATAAAAATGTTTCCCACTAAGGTAGACCTTCCAACCTTAATGGTAATAAAAGCAAAACGTGTTTTTTATTAGGATCTTTGAAACAATATAATTATTGAGACTGCATTTTCATACACATACTCCAATTTTCAATAAATATTGAAACAAAACATTTAAAATTGTTTCGTACAAAACAAAATATTTGCTCCCAATTGAAAAAAAAAAAAAAAAAAAAAAAAAATAAACGTGGTGATAGTACCTTCAAGTTTTTGTTGTTGTTCAAAGATTAATACAAATATTTACATATATTTTTAAGGCACTATCAGTCATTTTTCAAATTTGAGTTATAGTACGTTTATTAAGAATTATATTCAAAAGTGTATTAGGGTTTTCATTGCAAAACTTTAAACTCAATTATATTTCCGTAAAATTAAGAAAAACTTCAAGATTTTTTTCAAAAAATCAAAAAAAAAATCTAATCTTAAAATTTAATTTAATATATTAAATCATCAATCCTTGAGAACCATGATGTAAGAAAACTTTAATTTAATTCATTTTTAACTGTTAGAAATTATAATTAATTACCCATAATAAACACTCCAAACAAATATTATTCTCTTTTTGGTACACTACGGCGTATACGTACTTTTTTTCATAGAAATATATTATATAGAAAATGGACTAATTTCTGTTTAAAATGAAGAAATAAAGGAAGGACACAACTAATAAAGATTTTATTTTTACTCTAATTATCTCTAAAGCTGTTAAATAAGTAAATTTGACATTCTATCATAAAAATAATAAAAATAAGTTAAATTTTAAATAATGGGTCACTGTGGAGAATACTTACTTTCTTGTAATAAATATATTTTTGATTCGGTATTTTTTGCAAGATTTCATAATTGTGCTGATGACACAACTATTTTCAAAACTTAATCATCATTCATAGATGAAAACTGGTATCGTACAAATGTTTTGCTCATGACATGGAATAAAGTTTTGGGGAGAAAGAACTAAATATTCCGAGTAAAATATAAACAGTGGTGGAATTTTTTTGTTAACTTATCTAACCTTATTCAAATTTCACTAAGACGATATTAAATGACGCAGCTTAAGGAGCCCTCCACAAATGCAGAATTTTTTTCTTAGATTCATCAAAGAATTCGTTTATAGCAGTAAGCATCTTCCAACCGTATAATTAATAACCACTCACCTATTTCAACAGCTTGCTAAGCAATAGAGCTAAGCACAGTTGGCATACCTTCATATCAATGACTGACAATTAGTTTGACGTATATAGACAAACGTCAAATCAGATCTGTATACTCAATATTGTATACTGCAACTTGCATGCATGTTATGTAAGTTCCAATTCCAAGCAAATTCAGATAATTCCAAATTTATTTTCTTTTAGAATATCTTAAATAAAAACACAATTTTGATTATAATTTTTTAACTTAATTTTATTTTTTTGTTTTATTTTTTCTTTATCAATGATTATTTTTTAAACATTAAGAATTTAAAAAAAATTAAATCATAATAATTCTATACACTTTGTACAAAGTATTCTACAGATCACAGAACATATTTTTTTACACATCAAGATGTAGTTACAGTTAATATTTTTTTTGTTTTTATTTAAAATTAAAAAATAGTAGAAATTATATATAAAAAAAAAAAAAAACATAACAAAGCTAATTTTTTTTTCTTTTTAAAATAAAGAAAAAAAAAACCTCTAGGATACACAAGAAAGGAGAATTTATTTTATTGATTTTCTTATTTTTTATATGTAAGTTTATTTTTATTATTTTTTTTTTGTAGTCTACAGTTAATAACTTTTAAAATTACAGGTAATATAATTTATATTACCAACGACGAAATAAAAATTAAATGTAATAGGATGATTATAATCGGTATCATTTACTTATTTCTTTTTTTTTTTAATATTTAGTAGGAAAAATTAATTATAAAATTATTACAAAAAAGAAATTAAATTATTAATTAATGATCTGTATAAGAACTTGTTCTTTTTTTTAAATAATTACTAAGGTAAAGCTTTGCCAAGTTGTGAGGTTGTTTTGACTTAACAATTTTTATTTAAACAATTTTAAATCTAAAAGTTATAATTAAATTAAACATCATTAAAAATTTGTTTTTTTGTTTTGTTTTTAACCATAACCAAGTAGAGTGTTTTTGAAGTTTTTTTTTTTTTTTTAATAAAAGGATACAATATGCAACTACAAAAAAATATCCTTCTGTTTTGTGTTTATTTTTTTATTTTATTATTTTATTGTGAAATGCTAATGCAAACATTAAAATTACTTCTTGAGGGACGATTGCATCTGTGCCTTACGAAGTTATTTTTCATATTTTAAACTAAATTTGCATTTTTTATATTTGTGTTTTTACAGTGAGTTATTTTTTTTTTTTTTTTTTTATAAACTAGAATATGGTATCTATATATGCATATTATATAATTTTTATTTTACTTGAAAGAAACGAAACAGAGATCCGTTCAGATGATGGTGCTCAAAAGGCAGCCACGTCGCATCGTATCTAACAATGCTGCCGACTGTTTTTGTTATCTGCAGTTTGTTTTTCTGTCGACGCTGGTGTGATTAATGTCGTCTGTAAATGATAAAGAAGAAGAAAGAAAATCATGAGTAAATTTTGTTTTTGATAAAAAAAAAAACTAAACATTAAAATTCAAGACTTTGACTGTTTCACACAGGGTCAAGAGAAACCGTCTGTTAATTCTACCGAAAATGTCATAATCATCAACAACAATAATAAAAAAAAACTTGTATCTAGATACTTTGACCTTAACTTTCATTGTTGCTTTGTTTGTTGTTTTACTTTTTGAGGCCAAGTCAAATATATACCTGAAAAAGCAACTACAAACATGCCGGTTCGAGGGTGGTGATGGTTACGATGTCATCATTTTAAAGGTGACTAGCCATTGTCAAAAACAACAACAATTATAATGACAAAAAAATATCTATCACACTGCTTGTTAATCATGTTGTTTTTCAACACCAAGGTCTAAAGTTCGTGTGCGCTAGATAGATCACTTCACACAGATACAGAGAGAGATGCACATACATTCTCTTGGGAAGGGAAACGAGAGACAATTAATTACTGTTAAATTAACATCACAACTGATAAGCTATTTTGTTTTTGTCATTGATTTTAGAACACATTTCCCTTGCTTGTATAAACAAAAAAAAAAAAAAACAAGATTATTTTCTCTCTTTCTACAGTTACGTTATCTATCTATCTGAGGGATGCGGCAATTAAGCGCCAACTCACAAAACAACAAGCTGCGTTGTCGTGATTTCGAAATTTATATCTGTACCTTTTTCTTTTTTTGTATTTTTTTTTTTGTTTTGTTGATAGTTTAGCGGATGAATCTTTGTGCTGTTTAAATAATAAGCCCCCGCAAAGCAGCAGCAAAATGAGCATTTATATGGGAAAAAGGTATAGAGAAAGAAGAAGCCGAAGGGGAGTTGGATTGGAACAAAAACGGCAGAAAACAACTTAAGTATCTGCAGGTGTTCATAAAATCCGCACACACGAAATTAAATTTAATTTACTAATGGTTGAGGTTTTTTTTTAGATTTTTTGTTATTTTTTTTCTTTTTTGTTTTTATTTATGTGTCGTTTAGGTAATTTTTTTTATTTAAGTATTTGTGTGGCGTTGAAGTGTGTGACACGAAGAAAATGTCACACTGTACCAGTTTTTTTTTTTTTGTTCTCATCTGTTCCTCTTTCAAATGAAGCTCACCGAAACAGCCAAATTCTTTGAATCAATTGAGCCACTTTTGTTTCCATTGATTTGACATGTTTCTTTTTTTTTTTTTTGATTTTTTGAGTTGAAAATATTTGGAGATTCATACCTACTTATGACAGCAATTTATGTTGACATGTGTTTTCGCAAAAATTCGTGAAATAGAGATATCAAATTGATCAAGTTTAAATTCTTAGAATGCAGAATGATTTATCGTGCATAAACATTTTCTATTTTTAATCTTTTTTTTTTCTCGCAGAATAAAAATATAAAGAAAATTCTTTCATCTGGCATTAAAATAATTTTATATAGCTTCGAGCAGTTTCTTTTTTTTTCTATAATGATTTAAACACATCACAGGTGTTAGTCAAGTCATTAATTGTGATACTTAATGAATATTATTGAGGTTGTATATAAGAATTTAATGATCTTCTTGTCATTTGTTCAAAATGTTATGTGATTTTATGCAAATGCTTTATTTTAAACACAACACATCTGATTTTTAATTTTTTTACAAGAAAAAAATAACAAAAAAGAAAGAAACAAATAAATAAAGCACACGTGAGAATTTTTTTCTATAAAATAAATTTAAGCTGTTTTTTGGACTGACTTAGCAATTTAGAAATATTTAATATAATTTTTACATGATTTTTACTAAGCGATACTGAGCATTTTAAGGCTTTTAATTGTTCTTTAAAGCCTTAATTTGAGACTGGTATACATTTTTCAAGATTTTACTGAACTTTTCGAGATATTTTATTTTTAACTGGCGCCCAACTGAACAATTAATGGGAGAGAGTAACGCATCACCACTATCTTTAGACTCTTACTGAACTGGCGACCAACTGAAGAATTGCGGATATATACATAGGTACATTTTAGCGAGTTTCGTGGTAGGCCCTGAAATCGAAGTTTAGTCTTTCGAGGACTAGAACTGCTGTCAAGAGACGAACATTGGAAATAATATTTACTTCTTAAAGAAATTTGATGAAATTTTTTTTTTATTTTTAACTGGCGCCCAGTTGAAAAATTCATCAAAAAAGAAAAGTTTATATTATTCAAATTCTGAAATTGGATTTATAAATGCAAAAAACTAAGTACAAAACAAGTTAACTGATGGAAAAATGTGTCTTCTACAGTTCCCTTAAGATTTAAGAGACGTTTCTCAATATTTCTTTCTAGCTTTTTTGATTGAAAATGTATTTTTTCTACCTTCAAAAGCTATCTTAATGGTTAAAAGGCTATCTTAACATGGGGTACAACATCGATTTTTAAAACACCATTGATTTCAAGCTTTTTTAAAATATTTTTGCATGACTATTGCACGTTTTTCTCAATACTAGTAAAAAAAAAAGGATTTGATTAAAGTGTAAGTGAATGAAGAAAACATGCGACTTAGCACAGAAATCAATATTATGGAAAATTATCATTTCCAGCTTGAATCTTAGTCAAATAATTACTTCTTAGACCAAAAGATTAAAAGAAATTCATAAAAGTGGCGCCCAACAAATGAATTTATCTAAATTTTTGATTTTAGAGTATTTTTAAAAGACGATTTTGTATGAGGTTTTGCTATTTCAAACTTATAAAAATGATTAAAAGTATAAAATGTAGTTAAAATTGGAGAAGAGCCAAAGTTAAGCATAAGCTGAAGATTTTGGAACAATTTGAAGGTTTTAAAAATCCCAAACTACCAAGTGAGAGATTTTTCCATTATCTTTCAGTAAAAAACATGCACGTTTCTGAAATATTAGCTGAGGATTAACTCAGTTTTTGATTAATCTCAAAGAATTACTCTACCAAACCTAACCTCTTCCGCCTGATTATGACATTCTCACTATAAATTCCCTTACATCTTGTAAAATTGAAAATTTGAACTTACCGCATGCGAGTACTGATGTTGTTGCTGTTGTGGTTGTTGTTGTTGCACTGCAGGACTATTATTCAGGATAACAGAATTATTCTGCGAACTATTTAAAATCATATTCGGACTTTGTCGGGTAGCCAAAGGCTGTCGAATATGTACCGAAGAAGCTGTACTTTGCAGATGAGCAGCTAGACGATCCTCCATTGACATGTCATCATCATCCAGCATATGATGATGGGATCCATTGGTTAAACTTAAAGCTGTTGCAGCATCAAAAGTATTGATATCAGGATGTGTTTCGAGTTCACTTTGTAAATCGCAGATATAATCAATGACATGCTGAATGATTTCCAATTTGGAGAGCTTTCGATTTTTCGGCATAAATGGCACGAGATCTTTAAGCTTTGATAGATACATTTTCATTTCGGCATTTTCACCATCTCGATGATGATGCTGATGATGTTGATTTTGACGCGAAATGCGACCCGTTGAATTGATGGCTGGCATTGCAGATGCACCCGATTGACAAACAGCAGTTAGAGATTTCATTTTTTGAATAATTCTTTTTCTATCTTGGGGAAGAATTTTGGCGGTTTTTTAGTTACAACTTTTGTGTGTGAAATAGATTTTTTTAAGCACAAAAAAATTATGAATTTTTTTCAAACACACAATTTTTTTTTTTTTTTTTTTTTTTCAAAAAAACACTGTAATCCTTTTTGATAATAGTTGTTTCACTTTTGATGACACTTTATAAACTGCGAGGGGTTAATGTTCTTTAAAGAATCTTTTTCTTTTTTTTGTAAATTTTTTTTTATATTTAATTCATCAAGTGAGAGGCGATGGATAGAGAGATACACGGTAATCAAAAATATTTTATTTTTCTCAACAAAACACCGTCCGTAGCTATCGACTTCTAGACACGAAATAACATTCCTCATCCCCGTTTGCTGCCCTTTATATACTCTTGGTTCGGCTCCGCCTGTTGGCCAATGAAATGCCATCTGTTTGGCATTAGTCTTCGGTTCGGATTTCCCCTTCGAGCCGAAGTCATCCCTACTCTGAGGTTATTTGAGAGAAATATTATGCTCTTTGTAGAGTTTTGTTCAGTTAATTTTTGTAAACATTGTAGACTTGGAGAATAGAGAGCGGTAAAATGCCATGAATGAAAATTCCTCTCGCATATTTGTATCTCTTTTCAATGCAGAGTATCTGTATGTTGTTATCTCAAAACGTGGCGCCTTATCTTTTTCACTTGCTGTGGTTTTGCTGCCGACGATTAAGTTTGACGACGACGACGAGTCGACGACGTTAAAGAATATGAGATAATGTCTCTGTTTTTTTTTTAATTTTCTTATTTTGTTATTGGAGAGAGACTTTATACTTTTTTTGAGAGATATAGAGAGTCTATTAGATGATGGAAAATACCTTATGGAAATTTGACCTTTTTTGTAATTAAATGCGTTTATGTGTTTAGGGTACATTGTTGCACCCTGTCGTGATGCATTTTCCTACAGTGGAGAGTTTTTAATTTGATATTTAGTAGTTTGTATCAGAGAGGTGGGTGAAATGAAGGTGTGACGCGAGTGTGTGAGATACTTTTCGTTTTTATAAATTTCTGATTCATTTGACGAAATCTCAGCAAGTTGGCGGTTCGTTAAGTGAAGAAATGATCATTATAAGGCCCAGGGCGGGCTTAGGGGCATCGCATATAGACAACTTCTTGATTAATTGCGGTCTCGCAAAGAGAGAAGCAAGGGAAGGATTCATACCGAACAAGAATCTTCTTTTTTTTTGTGTGATATTCTGTTTTTTTTGTTTATTCGTAATTTTTTTTTGTTTTGTTTTTTTTTTCTGGTTTCAAGTGTTGTCTTGAGAATTTGTCCGATCAGCAGCAAGAGCAACCTGTTGATTAATTTGTGTGTTGTTTTCAGGTTTCGTTTCCTTTTTGGAATTCTTGAAGAAGAAAATATAAAAAATTGCAGTTTTTTTTCTGTTATTCTGTCTCATTTCAGGGATACCTATCCGATCCGTAACAATTGCTCGTGGTTTTGTTCTCCTCTCGGATGTGTTGTAGAATATCTACTTCATCAAATTTCAGTTTCAGATTTCTGATAATATGTATAGTTAGCTTGTGTTTTGTTTGTGTGGCAAGTGACTGACTGACCAATATGTGGGTAATAAATTCTTTACTGTATCACATTCGACACATCAATATGTAGCTACATATTTTTTTCATTCTTTCTTCTGATGTTTGTTGTATCCAATCCACTTGAAAGAGTAAAATAACTCAAGTCGTTCCAGTCCTAACATATACAAAATGTGTATGAGTTTAAAAATGCAGACGAAATGAAGTTTGTTTTATCGTTATTTTCAGGCTTGACATTGAGCGTGGGAATGATCTTTTTTTTTTTTTTTGTGTTGAGATTATTATTTCAGATTTAAAAAAAAATGTACGTGCACAGTGTGGTCATGAAGTATAACCGACGGATGTTTTGTAAAACGATATGATATGGTTATGTTATTTTTGTTTTGTAATACATACCTCTAGGATATTTGTATTTAAACTTAAATTAAGAAAGTATGTTTGCAAAAAAAGTGTAAGTTAAAAAAAAGAGGTAAGAGAATGGTTTAGCTAAAAGTTGATTGATTTATAGACTAAAGTAAAAGTAGTATATTTAGTATAAGCCTTCTAAGCCCAAAATTTTACATTAATTATACCTACCTATTAAGATACTTAGACGAAGAGGTTTTGAGCATTATTAGAGAACCATAAAAGAGCGAAAAGAGAGACCTATTTTTAGTTTTTGCATACATGTCTGGAAGGAATAGAATCAAATTTCGTCCAATGATTATTAGACTTTTGAAAGTGAAAACTATCGCTGACTTTATAATATAAGGCTTTATGTTTATATTAAGCCAACAAAATGTGTCTTTCTAACTTTGACAGTAAAGAAAAATAAATTTTGGAATAAATCAAATTCAATTTTAGGTTTTTGTGTTCACAGAAAAAATCTCTGACTTTTTATCAAGAGACTTTTAATCTATTAAGATCGACATGAACAACAAAAGAAATGTAAATAATTGATAAATGCTATGCATTTATGCGTATAAAAGTCAGTAAACAGCGACCATATTTAGCGAACTACAAGAAAGAATAAAAAAATATCTAACTGATAAGGCTACGGTCAGTCCCTGGGCAAAACCGATTTTGCAGAAGCGGTCACTTGATCTTTTAATTGAAACTAACGCACATACAAAAATATGTACAGTAGCGAACAAACATAATGCAAAGGAAATGGTATGTTTCTGTCTTAAGCACGAACTAAGCTTGAAATTTCGCACATAAACCGAGTCGATTTTTACTAAAAACTTTTCCAAAAACTAATTTTTAAAATTAACAGAACTTTTCATTTATTCGAACAAAATATTGCATTTAAAAATGTTAATGTCCTGTAAGGACCCTTTATTGGCCATAACGGCACTTAACCTATTAACTTTAGAGCCAATCAAAAACACTAATTAGTTTGGTCCCCATTCTGGTCCATATTTGTTCCATCATTCAGCTTAATGATTTGAAAGTCTTAGCTTACTAATCTCTCTGACTGCAAGCTCTTATTCATTCGCTACACGATTCAGGTCAGGAAATTCGATTTCATCAAAACATAAAGATTTCCTCTTCTAAGAAGTTATCAAGGAATTTGGGACCTCAAATTTTTCTAGGTAGGTACTCTTTCAATTAGGCAAATTGCAAAATAACATTCACATTCAGAATCATAAATTTTTGAAATATTTTGACAAAATGAAAACTTAATCAAATGAAAACGTTCGAAATGGAATGTTGCGATACATTTGTTTACAAAATGATTAAATTGCGAAAAAAAGAGAAATATTTTTTCCAAAATAATTGAATTGTTAACAAAATGAAAAATTGGCTACAGAATTATGCGAATATGAACTTCGTTTATTATTCAAATTTATGTTAAGTTATTCCATAATTTGCAGGAAAAAAATTTCAGCTTTATGATAAAAAATTTTGTTGGGTGTTGTACACATTAGTTATTTTTTTTTAAGCAGCATGATTAAATGGGTTCTATAAGTATCTACTGTATTGAAAATTTCTCGTTTGGAACTTGTTACTGTAATTTATTGTTTATTTTAAGAAAAAATTCATGCTAAGCAACAACTTTGTTAGAATTTTGTCCTTACAATTTGGTTCCAAGTATTTTTTTAAAACACTCTAACCACACTTCATTTTTTTTCCGCATAATCGTAATGTTATAAAAAGCATTAAAAAAACACTTAAAATTTAATTTTATATTTAAGTAGAGTTAGAAATATCTAATCATCATCATTACATTAATACGTAAACACGATTCCTGTTTCTCCCTCATTAATAAACTTACCGGCAACCAATTTGGTCTTATTTGAAAGGTACAGACAGCCTTCCTCCTACAATTTAGTTTTTATGTCATGATTCTGCGGTAAAACTTTTACCGCTCGGTGTTACTAGTTTAAATAAATCTCTAAAATAATGTAAATATTTGTTTTATTCAAGGGAATCTACAGAACTTGTTAAATTACTCTAATTTCTGTAATACCAACTTGTAAGTTTTTAAACTTACGCATAACAAAATTGACATTCAAGTGCTATCACATGCTCGTGACAAAAATACGTGTGATCAAATAGGTTAGCTTATATTCTAAAAGTTCCTAACTGAAAGTAACTAAATTATAATTAATTTTTGTTTGCTAAACCTGATAGAAACAAGCTTGTTTGACAAATTAAATTCAACTAATGCACCTGCCGAATTTCATTGATACAAACAGACCTCTTCAAATACCTTAAACTTGTTGTGCCAATAGATTTATTTTTATCGACGACAAAAAAGAATTCACGTTCGTTCAATGATCTTTTTTTATTTATTTTGTTTTTTTTTTGTTGAAAATTTGCATTTTGTGAAAACTGTCAAGCTTTATTTCAGTTCAGGTATTATAAGTAGATATTTTAGTCAGCTGCACCGCTGCGGCACATAGATTGGATTATTTTGTGTTATGTTGTGGGCAAACTGGCTAAATAATATGCCATTCAAAACATATCTATCCATATGCCTAAGCTATCTCTCGCTCTTTAACTGAACCTCCCGGATGAGTAACTGGTTCAAATCTCGTGCCACATAGACGCCATAATGCTGTTTGTTGTTGATCAACACGATCAACGACCAGCGGAATGCCAATTTCTCGCGAAGAAATTCTGCTGCAGCTGCACTTTGTGCAAGTTGTGTGTGTGTGTTGTTGTATCTAGAGCGCGGCGCGGCGGCATTATAGCCTGCCAATATAATAGTTGTCATCGACTAGATTAAATTGTATATCCGCCAAATGTGGCATGCTGCAGCAGTGTAGCAGATAGCAGCAGCCGCAACAGCAACAGCAACACAAACAACACACAAATTCAACCAACGAACGTTAATTCATTTGAATCGATCCCAAACGACAGCCGCGTTGCGCTGCTGATGTGACCGTGTGACGGTTTTTTTCTTCTCTCCCAGGAAGAAGGACGCGTATTTATTTCAATGAGAGAAGCACCACGTGTGCACCACACACAATTATTGAGGACTTTTTTTCCACTTTTTTTCGAAAATAAGCGCACACATGCTTGTTTCAATAAAACGACACATATGCCGAAGCCGATGGCAAATGATCGCATGTGTGAAGTGAATGTCCTTGCAAATGCTCAAATGCATAATACATATCAACAAGGAAGAGTATAGAAGAACGCACTCTCTGGCTGTCTGGCTAGGCGCCCGTTTCAGCCCCTGTTTAGCTGTAAATGTGACGAACAAATGTTCGAATTATTACGCGAACACATTTTTGTCTTCTGGGAGTTTTGTTTCTGGTTTGGGTTTCGACAGCGGCAAAAGCAGCGGCGCATTATTATTATCTGGAGGACATGTGAGAACGTCAAAGGTCGATCGACATTCAGCCGCATCAGGGCGCGCAGATGCTTTATAGAGAGGTTCTGGGTTTTGGGTTCTATTGGGAGGGTTGTTTTTTTTTTTTTGGTTTTCCACTGTAAGATTCTCTAGGGGAGAGGTAACAATTTTTAAGGGCAATGTGCGAGTGCGGCCAGAAAAAAGGACATACTGCTGCGTAGCGTATTATGAGAGAGAGTAAATTTTAATCCCTAATCTATACCAATATGGTAAATCCAGCGTTCACCTGGATTTTCTACACCTTTTCTTGTTGTACGAAAGTACCGAGTATCTACAAATATTTGATAGCATTGTTTAGCAATCATGTCAGCAATATGAACGGCAGATTGTTTTGTCAGTTTGGTTTTATTTGATTTCGTTTATGCGATAATGGTTATGTGTGTTTTTGCTACGGAAAATACCAACATATACCCATTGACTTTTATTTGGAAAAGAATGGATTATTTGCTATTATAGGTTACTTAAATATTTTTGTTGGTTTTTTTTTTTTTAAGTCAAGATGCTTGTCTATATTTATCTAAACAGGATCAACTTTTAAGGACAAACGATGAAACTATAGGCTAGACAAATTGATTTTGACAAGGTTATTTGAAGAGATCTTCAATAATTGTAAATGCAGAATTTTAATGTTTTTTCGTGTTTTGTGGTCGTAATGCAACGTCAAAAAGTTACGATAGGTCTGTGATTGATTAAGTTGCTATTATAATACTTTGAGGTGCCACACTTGTGAACAGAGGCTCAAGTTAAATTGCATGAAATTCAGCAAATAAATTTAAATAATTCGCAGAAACTTAGTGCCGCAACATTATGCTTTTGAACTATTAGTTTGTTTGATTTTGTTTAAGACATAAGAAAACTTCGTTACAGGGTAAATTATTTTTCTTAAAATTATTGTTCTGGAGTGAAAATTTGGTAAGAGCAGTTAAAGTATCAAGATCACTCGTCATTCTTAGATATTGGTGTTATTGGTAACTCACTTGACCATGGTATTCCTTTCTAAGAATTTGAACCAAGGCTTTACAAAATGAAAAACCGTTAGGTTTCTGACACACATGGCTTTCCAGAAAAAAATTTAAAAGCAATTGTATAAATCATGAAATTTTCAAGAGTGGAAGCAGGATAGTGAAAAATAAGTTTGGAAGCACACTGTACTGACATGAGGAAACCTTATTTAATTGCTATTTTTCTAAGCATACGAGTGCTTGTTCGAAAACAATAATATCGGTAGAAATTTCTCTAATGACAAGTTCTTCCCAATAACCTTATCGACACATTCTAATTTATCTTCAGATGATCTGGTAATGTTTTGTAAATCATATACCGATCTCTTCAGTTTAATTGTTTGCGTTATAGGATATCCATCAATTCCGTCTGCTTTTTTTTCGTAATGCATATTTTATGACTATGATTTTTAGAAAATAGCTTGGCACAGATATCAAAAATTAATTATATTATTCTTCAACTTTGAATCGAATACTGATTGCATTAGTTGCGGATGTGATCTTTTAGAAATTTTCTTTTTGCTATGACTCAGCTTTATATCCGAATTTTGATTGTATAAAAGTTAGTTTGTTTGATATAGTGAAGTTGCACACAATTAATTGTTTATTTTTTGTATTAAACATTTTTTAGATCCAACTTTGTATTTTTCTTGCCTTTTTTCATTTTATAAATATTTGCTATGTACCTAGATATGTACTTATAAAAACAATGTTTATCTGGCACAAGTCTTTTAAACTGTGTTATTATTAGTTTGAAAAGGTAATTTTTTTCTTAAAAATTAGCAAACACAATATGTGTAGTTAAAATTATTTCCTTTAAATTAGGTAGAAAAATAAGCAAGCAAAAAATACAAAAATCTAACCTTTCTGTATCACCAAGTTCCCAAAGGAATTTGTGTTTTTGAAATTACCTTATTGCACGTCTAGACAGTTAATGCAAATTAAATGACTTTTTCATTTTTTCCAGACAGAAATAGTCACGATCATAAATGTGTGCATTTTACAATTTTATACAGTGCGTCTGTTTATAGTTTTGTTCTTTTTTTGTTTGTCGTTTTGAAATTATACCTACCTTTTTCAAGGAAACACACACCTGATGGATGAATTATATTCGTTTTCAAGATGATAATAATAAATTGCAGGGTGAGTAAGTAAGTAAACAAGTCATAACGAAAAAATGCACCCTCAACTTTACCCTTGCAGGTGGTCGATCGTTTGGTCAGTCACTCAACCACTTTCTTACCACGAGAAAGAAAAAAAAATACATTTCCATTTCTTATCAGGATCTTTTATCTGTTGAATACAAATACTTTGTATATTTAGATACCTACCTGTTGTTTTGGGTAATAGTTTAAGGAAATACGAATTTCCATTAACAAAATGCAATGAAGGTTATCAGTATAAATTGAAGTGCTATAGAATTTTAAAATTCCTTTTATTGATTGTATAGGTAATAGTTTTTGGCTACTTTACTTCCTTTTTTTATGATAAGGACTATGAGTAAGGTATATGATAGATTATATTTTAGCTAAGTAGGTACCTAAAAATTTAGCAAGACAATAACTTGGCTTTTGAATACTTTAGGTTTTTTTTTAGGAAGACCTTTGTTTTTTTGTTTGGCTCCAATATTCCTAAAGCAACGTCACTCAAGGATATTGCAAATTTATTCTGTTTGTGTAGGCCAAATTTGTTTGTGTAGGTACAGATTTCATTACAATAATCGTGAAGTCGATCGAGACCCTGGAACGGTTCGCGACGGAAAAACAGTGAGGTAGGTTTTGTACATCAAAATTTTTCTAAGTCCCAAAAATACATCAAGATTTTCTTACTTGGAAAATCTAAAAGCTTTTTCATTAATATCCATTACGGTTTTTGTTACAATTTATATTAGTTTCGAAAGAAAGTTTAACCCCAAAGGTTGTTAAAGATATTTTCTTTAGTAATATTTGTGGTAATAAGAAAAACTGCTCCAATACTAGTACATCCAAAAACCGTAACTGTGTCGCTTTCCGCCGCAGTTCCCGCACTCTTATTACTTTCAGCAAGAAAAAGTCAAGCTACAAACCAATCAGTCTTTGTTCTTTATCAGTGTTTTTCCACACTTAATTTCGCCTTCCTCTTTTCCATCTTATTCACTTGCTCCATAGACACTAAGCCTTTATTCTTTGATCATTTTCAAAGCTATCCGCAATACAGAAGTACTTCCGATAAAAAAGTCAAATCCAGTCGCTAATAGACTTTTTACATTAATTCGAAAAATTGTTATAAATCTATTGGCAGTTGGATTCAACTTTTCCTTTTATCTGCAGTTCGATGTTGTTTGTATAACATACGTGTTGGATCCTACTGTACTGCGCATAGCTTTGCCTAAAAAACACACCTAATGATGATAGTCGTTACGTAGTTTCACATTTTTGGGATCTCAAGACTACAACGTTGGTTTTACATATTTGGCATACTAGTCTCGAGCTTTCGGTAGCAAAAGTCAGCCTTGGTTGGGACTTTATTGTCTTGAAAATTCTGCATTTAATATAATGAATGTTTCAATTTGATGCCTTTTAAAGATTCAGATGACAATGACATTTCAGTAAGCTATAAGAATTTCGAATAGCCCACAATAGGTCACTTACAAAGTTACAAGTTCTCACATTTAAATACAGCTGGCGATTTGTGCTCAAGTCAAACTCAAGACATTAAATTCCTTTAATTCCAATAAAAGGTTTTTATATATGTAATAATTTTGTTTTTATTGAAACTCAGTGTGACTTGACACATTTTAAATATGATGCTGATTCCAAACTTCATTTTCTTCTAAGTATCGAAGATATCCAAACGATCTAAGCAAATCGTTTCTGCAGAATTAACTTTTTCTACAAACTGCATATAACATGCAAAATATTCTTAGCACGTTCCAGTACCTACATACATTCATACATACATTAGCTTGGCCGCTTATGGTATTGGCGTAATTTAAGAATCTCATAAAATCGTGTTTTATGGTTCAGTGATTTATTGCAAAGAAAAAAGATCGGGTGTCTGTCTACAGGAAATTGCCGGCACTGGCTCTCACACCTTTAAGAATCGAGTTGTGTTAAGTCAGGTACTTCTTACAACAGCGGCGGTGACAAGGTGCTAATTGCACCGCATTTCTTTCTCAAGTTCTCAAGAATCGAAACAGAATCGTTGTTTGGCTGTTTTGTTATTTTTTTTTTTTTGTTATTTGTTCTGTTTCGATATTCGTGCAATATACAGCTATGTACGTGTTGCGGAATGTTTTACGGTGAATTGCTGAAACAGCAATGGAATGTGACAAATGTCGCATGAACGTGTCAATGACTGAGTTGCATTGGAAATTCCACATCAGAACTCACTTGCAATTGTCATGTTCTCTCATGTAAAACCTGGATGCATTTCCGATTAGTAAATTTGGTAAGAAACTATACCTGTACCTACTTTAAAGGCGCGAGAAAGTTTTTGAAATTATCTACAGAAAAAAATGTTTATCAAGAAAAATAAAATTCTCAAAAAGGGTAATAAAACACGATCCGGATGACGCACACACATGTCCAATGGTGTAATTGCATGCAAAGTTTCAACACAATCGTGACAGCTGTTTGCGTTCTTTAGACTGATTTAGGTTTTTGTGTTTTTTTTTTGCTTTGATTTTCAATTTAAAAATTTTTATTTTTTCCATTTTCGTTTGAACGTTGTTTTATTGAACACGCCAATTTTCACGTTTTGTTGATGCATTCCAACATGTGGCCGCCAGTCGTCGACATCGTCATCGCCATCCTCATCATCATGGCCGCCAATAAAACACATCAATGTGTTTCTATTTGTTTTTGTTTCTTATTTTTTTTTTCGGGGAAAATATTCAAAAATATCTTTCAAGTCTCAAACTCGCAACAGAGAGAGAGAGAGAACAAGCAAGGCCCAAAAATATGCGCCAAGACTTAACACGCATTCAGTCGAACAGTCAAACAGTCAAACAGTCGACATCGACACGAATGGTAATTTTAGATTGCCATTGCATTATTCAGCGCAATCGGCGATGTTGACATCGTCGTTTATGATAATTCTTGGTGATCTCTGTGTGATCTGTCTACCAGCGACGGAATGAGGTGAATTTGCATTTTATGTGACGGAATAAATTTTGTGGTGAAGAACCCAGCATGCAACGCTCGCTCGCTACGAGCAAGATGAGTCAAGGGTTGTTTGTTGTAGATTGGTGATTTGATTTGATGTTTGATGACAGAGAGTGTTAATGTTATGTTATAACATATTTTGTTGTGGCGTGGGTGGGTTAACCTAGTGTTTTTTGTTTTGTTTTATGCATTTTTTTATTGTTACAAAGTGTCAATGGCAATCCCATCTAATTTCATTCATTTCGAACATGAGGTTGAGAGTGAGTCAGAAACGATGATGATGATCATGGCAATGTGTCATTGAATCGTGTGCATCGGATAGAGTTTCAATGAATGAGTGCACTTTTGGACCAGGTCAAATCTGACGTATTGCGGTTACTAGCCAGTTATGATGATAATTGCAGGTGGATGTTGTGGTTTTTCAATTGAAAAGGTTTTACATTGATTTATCAGATTTCAAGGGGAATACCTGAATCAACTTGATAATCTAACCAAACTGCAATTTCTTGCAGTTTTCCATGTGAGAGCGAAATTATCAAGTGGAAGTTAGATAATTCCCAGGTGGCAAGTGCAAACTCATGGGTCAAGGAGTCTATGTCAAACATTAATGTCAAAAAACTATCTTTGCCTAAGCTTATAACGACAATTAGGCAGTCTCTTACTCTTTAAAAATTTGTATTGTAAATAGTTAGGTTATGTTTAGGATAAATGTGTTTCAAACTGACAACAGTTCTACTGACATCTAGTGGGTTTTTCCATAGACCGTTCTCGTCTGTTTCCGGTATTAACGTAGAGCTCTGCACTATTTGCTCAAGAATAATGTTAAGGAAGCCGCATTAAAGAATGTCGCATCGTCTTTTCTGGTAAAATATTGAAGACATCGGACTAACCCTAATAAAGCAGCATATGTTTTCCATAATCGTTCACAAATCGAAAAGCGATCTTTGATGTTCGTTAGTTTTTTTCCTAGATCTGCCACAGTCTGAATATCTAGTTGATGGTTTAAGCTCTAGCCTTTGGCCACATAAGGATGATATAAAACATTTTTTAGTGTTGAATTCTATGTCAAACGGCTCTTTATATAAGCTCTGAATATTTCGGATTAATGTCTGTAAAAGGTGTTTATCGAAAAATTTCTGTGAGTCAGAATTAATTTGGTAACTCAAGTGGTCCAAAAGTCCATTTTGTCATATGAGCTTATGAAATTAATTTAAGCCAAACACACTTCAGTGTTATAAGTTTATATTTCTTATTTTTGTAGTAACAATCAAGTCATCACTGATACTTATGGTGGCCAACTTTTATAAAAGAACAGTTTCAACATATCAATTGTTTCATACATCAAAAATTTACATTTGTATTTCATATCTTTGGAATAAATCAGCAAATCAGGTATTTAATCATCATATAACTCCACAAGCGATCTTACTCCGCTCCCACACTCGTTATAATCGAAAATCGATTATTCCAATGTGAATCCAAATAAAAAGATAAATCCATCCATGCTGTGTCATATGGGTTTACTACAAACTCGTAGTATGTACCTACATGGAAACTCAAGCAATTCCTTTTTCCATACGAGTAAATTATGCAAACATTCCCATACCCAGCGTGCAACGGACTGGACCAGGATTATGCTGTGATGATGATGTTGTGGCTATCTGTAATCGGTTATATTCCATAGCAGTGTGTAACACACATTGCCCCTAACCCTCTCTAACCTACAATATATTGCTGTTCTTAACTCTAATCAATCTCAACGCGCATGTTGTCAAGCGACTGCAAAACGGCCACTCAAATGAAGATGAGCAATTCGCAATTCCTGCTTAGAAACATGGAAGACCATGATGATGATGGCTTGCCTTCAGATGGCATACACGGATAAATTGTACAGTGTGTAGCCCAACAAGTACCAAACTACACAGCTACAAGTCTTCGGCCTCTTCGCAACAGAACCACAAAACGAAAACAGCCTAACGTACAAGCCGCAGAAATCCCAGCAGATTGTCATTATGAAATGAAGATGTCAACAAGTTACCAACGTCGCTTCTGTGTCCGTCCGTCTATGAGATATACCTTGAATGTCGCGTTAGCGTCATCGTCGTCTTCTTAGTCGTAGTCGTGTTGCCGTCGGACCGTGGCTAGCTGTGCGCAACCATGTTTGCCATTAGTTCGCCTTGGGCTCTGACTTCAAGTCATATGCGAACACGCAGACAGAATCTATGCTGACGGTGCAGTCCGCAATCCGCACCATGAAGGATGTTATGATAGTTTTCTCAACAATTCAAATCGGGGAGAGAGAAAGAATGAGCTGCGAGTAAACATGCCAACTGATTTGGCATTTTGATTACACATAAATACACAAAATGTTTAGGTATATCTGTCTGTCTGCTATATTCCGCAGCTCTATCGATCGAGCGTCGCATTTCGCGTTTATGCAAAACTCTTGAATTTGTTTAAAAGACTACTTCCGTTGCTTTGTAAGCACTAAGCGCTGTGTAGATTGTTGATTTCGAAATTCGAAATCAATATGTCACTTTCAGTCGAATTTCATGACAGCCAAATGTAAATAACTATTTGGTGCATGTGGCATTTGCGGGAATAAATTATTTGACTTGGCTTAATTAGAACATCATGATGGCGGCTAAATTTGTTGCATAGCACTCTCGATAACCCATTCGAGTAATATTCCATGTAAACTGATATGCAAGAGCAGCTGAAACCCACATATATCTACCTTTATAGCCAAGTTGTTGCCATATAGCTAGAGCCACCCAATGCAGCAATTACACAAATATTAGATAAAAACTGACTGCAACTGTCAATTGCAACAGAATTGATTAACAAAAAGACAAAAACAAAACATGAAACCAGTTACGCATGCTTACGCATGTTTAGAGCGCGCTAGCTGAGGGCAATTACCGTTGAATTCCAATGCGGTTGCGACTGGCACGACTCGGGTTCGATGACAGACCAAATGTCAAGTAAGTAATTTTCATAATCGCACAGTCTGCGAAAATGTGTAAGCTTAGCACTGCTGGCTGCCTGTTGATGCAGTGGACGGTGCGCTGCGCTGGCATTCGTATCGGTAAGTAAGTAGAGTAACTCTTATAGCTCATACAAACGAAGCACTGACACTTGAGCCGACTTCAGTCGCTGCACTAATTTACTTGACAAAGCGAAGTGTCCTACCGCAAGTTGGCCGATTAGACAAACAACGACGTCAACGACGACGACGGGGGAGAGACCGACAAAAGTGTAGGAGGGGTGTTAGATTTATGCACTTGCTTGGCGCTCAACTTGCTTGCCAAAACGTTGACAGTGGCCAAAACATTTGCAGGTGCAATGTTCCCGTTTTTGGCAGTGGGTCAAAATGCAATGCAAAAGAGTGAAACTTAAAGAAAAGAAAAAAAAATATAAACAAAAAAATACAAAATAAACAAACTAAAGATAAATATAGAGATAGAAGGAAAATTGTTAATGCCAGGAGACACAAGTTGTTGCAACTATGATGGGGGTAATCGTATCGAATTCAATAGCTGTAATTTGAGGAGCTTGCTTCTTTGAAGTGAAGGTTATTGACTTTAAGTTGTGTAGATGATTATTGTTTGATTTCTTAACTTAATTAGCTATTGACGGAAGAGATACTGATGGGTTACAAAATGAATTCAAGTGAAAAGTTAGATAATACGATACGGTGCATTCATCAGTATCATTTGGCGCTGAGTTGGTTACTGCTTGAACGATATAAAAATGTCCCAACAGTGATTGATAATTGTAAGCAGAATGCTAAAATAGTTGGTAGTTAGGGTACATTAATGAAGGGCAAAACACTAGAAAATGGTTGTGATATGATTAAACGAGTTTTCAAGCACTAAAGCATTTCTCCGTGGATCATGTCAGCAGCGGAAGTCAGCAGACGAAGTCAACGTTGGTAGCATCTACAGTTCCACTAATGCTGAACTATTCCACAACTCGTGGTTTAACTGGCCATTCGACGTTGAAGTTATGTTTTGACTTAGCACTCGATGTTTATGGCTCGATTGTTTGATTTGCTAATGCCAAGTTTAGATATACTACCTTGGAATATTTTCTCCTGCTGCCACAGTCTAACAAGGTGGACAAATGGCCCATATCATGATGTGGAACATATTCAATTTATTATTATTTTGGCCGAAAATAAAATATTAACTAAAGAAATACCGTATAACTTTGTTACATAAAATCACATCCAAAAACTGTTAATTTCCTTACACAATTCCAATCAATGACTACAATAATTAACTCTACACTAATAATCCTGAACATTCATTTAGTTAGTTAAACAGAAAAAAAATACGTTTAAACTTAATTTATTCGCAGTTGAAACCAATCAAAACACAAAGTGCAATTTAACAGCAACTTGTTGCCTGTCTCTTAGTATTAATTCTTTCTTTTTTGAACAAACTCCACATTCTTTTCTATTCAAACACGTGCAATGTCACGTCCAAGAACTCTTACAAAAAATGTATTTATAAAAAAATAAAATACCAACTTCAAAGTCACTATAGCTGTGTGCAGCTGACAACAATATTTACAGCCAATCGGTTCTATATGGTCTTGAGGAGACACACCTATAGAATGTTGGTATATACCATTTAAATAGCGGTGTCATCTTAAGAACCCACCACCACCGACTGGTGTGGTCTCAATTCTCAATCTCTATCCACTTGGCCCCATATTGCTATTAAACGTACGTTGGGAGTCCATTCTAGAGAGATGAAAATAAAATGAAGTTGCCGTACAACTCTTTTGTTAGCAGAAAGCCAGAAAACCAACCGATTGGACCACCATCAGACAAGAAATTATACTTTATGTCCATTCTGGGGCTAATTACTAAACAAGCAATTGATGGCTGGAGTGAAGCGGGTCCAACTTGTGATGGTGGTTTTGTGCCGAACAATCCAATCATCACCATCATCCGGAGAAAAAGCGAATACTCACCTAGAGGGCAGAACGAGGAAAACTTGAAAACGTCCAAGTAGCGAGTATATGAGCTGAGCATTACCGCAGTATGTTTGTGCTGAAGCATTCCTGCCCAAAGCCGTAGAATGATGGGAATCTTCGGGGTTTCTGCACCAAAAAGAAGACTTGATACGTATTGAAAATAGGGGTCTGTTAAATCCCAATCTATGAGTTATAATGCTTGCAGGCCTAGAACTAAATTATTGACCTTTAAAAGGTACATAAATCCAATTCTTCTTTATACGAGTACCTTATTTCGGAGCATTCAAATGTTCTGAAAAAGTTTTGCTAGGAAAAGAATTTTTGTACCCAAGTCTAGACCCCCACCCCCTTTCATACAAATATTAATTTCCTGACTACGGTCTTGACTGTTTCCATACCTGTTAACCTCTTCGAAATCGTCATCGTTGACCATACACATTCATGCATGGTGAGCAAAAGCCTCTATGGACTGACGGAATCGAGTAGGCAAACATTGGTTATGTGTTTATTTTAGCCTTCGGGTGATCATGAGATCAGATTAAAACACCTGAGAACGCACCTGAGTAAATCAATTCATTCCACGAATTTGGGTGTGCGCGGTTGCCTATACACAAAGGCAAACAACTGGGAAAGGGAAAAACATTGAAAGAATCAGAATCAGACCTGCTAGAAGAGGTATGTGTTGTGTATATGTAGAATACTGCCTGTTCTTGAGATCACCACAAACAGAGAGATCGGGATTTTTTCTTCTTCTGGTATTTTTATTTTTTTTTTTATGATGTGAACGATGTGAACGAAGACGAAGTCGACGACGACGACGACGACGGACTGCTTCAATGACGATGACTACGAGTTGAATCATTTATCAAGAGACCAAAAGAGTCAACATGATAGTAGTTGATGTTAGGTATCGGTAGTGCTGCAGCAGCAGTTGACGCATAATCAAAACCGGCCGAGAAAAGTAGGAGTGGATTAGATATAGCTTTTAGGAATTCTTCTTTGCGTGATCTTCCCATTGACACCTGCACATTAGAATGAGATTATATTTTAGGATCTTAAAAGAATGCAATGTTTTATTTTTCTTGAAAGGCTCTCTATATAGTCTAGAATCTAGATACAATGCTGTTGAAAACGGATTAGAAAATGTGTGAGCAAATAAAAGATTGAAACTTCCTGACTCTCTAACTCTCCGACTGCGACGAGTGAGTGAGTGAGTGAGTGAGGGAATTATGTTATTAAGATAAGACTGAATGCGTGTTGTATTTGTATGTTTATGGAAGAAATGTGTGTGCACGTGTTTAAAATGACTCATTAGCATGTGAAGTTAATGAAGGATTTGTATTCCATTCGTCTTGGGAATCTGTGAATCCGTTTAATTTCGATTGTTTTCTATTTTAAGATCTTGTCTATTATTGCCGTCGTCGATCGTTTGAATTGTATCTAATACGCAAATGAACTCTGATAATGTATTCAAGATAGGTATAAACCTTAATAGCTCTTTTGTTGGGTATTTTTGTATTTTAAAACTTCGAATTTAGTTCTTTGATTAGTATGTGAACCAATTAGGAATTTCTTTCATTCTTATAGTCCAGTCAACACAGATAACAAAGAACTGAAAAATCCAATAAGAGCAAACTGAATTATTTAAGGTCAAGTCTCGAAAATAATAGTTCTTCACTGATAACAGAATTAAAAATTACATTTTTTTCCTTTTGGAATTCCTTGCATGGTATTGGCCTTTAAGGATCTAATGATGAATCTGGCACTGGTATTAGTTTTTTCTAGCTCTACCGAATTTGTCACAATTAACATAAGATAAATAATAAAGAAGATTGGAATCGATAGGTACCTACGTCAGTACTCACGTTTTCCTCAATTCTATCATACAATTTACGTCAATATTTATTATTAACATTAAAGAACCCTACCAGGGCCGCCTTAAGAAGGGACATGGGCCCTAGGGCACACAATATAATTTAGGACCTTACCTATAAAAAAATATAAAGACGAAATGCTTTTGAACACCGGTTGGCAATATTTTCATTATTTCAAGCTAAAATATACTTTGTCAAAGTTTGAGCTTTCAATGAATCAGAAAGTTTCCGACATTTTGATACTTTTAAAAGCTTAATATTGCGTTTGTTAAAAGCGGTCAAATCGTTTGACAACCCAGAAAAAAATTAAAAACATTGCATTGAATCAACATCGATCCTCAACAAGCAGGAAGAATCTGTCCAGCAAATTTATCTCAAAGTAAAATTTTAAAATATTTACCAACACTCTCAACCATCTTTATTTTTTAAGTGTCCCATTCATAAAACGTGCTTCGCGCAATACAAAAAAATTATCTAACTCGAAAATTTATTGTTTGTTTCTGGGTAATTTCAAATATTACACTTTGTATGCACTTAGTAAACAGCACGACACACAACGAAAAAAGTCTCCTATCACATTTATCAACATCAAATTTACCTTAAACGACTGTGACACGACGTGTTACGTTAACATTCCTGTCCCAGTGTCGCAGTGAATTTATACCAACAAACAACAACAAAAAAATAAAAAAATAAAAAAACCTTCAGTGGCATTTAAAAGCAATTCGTCGCTTAACCAATTTCTGAGATAACCCAACAGGTAGGTTACTTTTGTTGTACTTGTAACGAAAGTAACGATAATTTTTCTTCCTCGTGATTCATACACCTTCAAAATCAAATCGGGGAAAGCAATAAATTCACATCGGAGGGATAAAACGTAGAGAGAAAAGGTTGCATCAAAGATCCGAATTCAAAAAGGATCTGCAAACAACTAAAGACCACCGTAGAGGGCCTCTTATCGCCTCTACCTTTTTTCCTTATCAAAACAAACAACAGAGTCATCATTTTTGTTTAAGGCAGTTCAGGGTCTAGAGAACAAGTTTGTTGATTTGTTATTCTTTTTTCGAATCATTCAACCAACAAACATCATCCAACCAATGCCAAGCCAATGCAATGATGCGTTCCCATCGTAAACTCAAGCAAAGAAAGATTTTTGGAGGAACCCATTATGAGGATGGACGAAGGATTTCATTCGAAAATTAATATGCCAGATCCAAGGGTAAGCACGTTTAATTTTTGGGTTTTGAACTCATACCAGCACCAAGTGCATTGCACGTGTTCATCACTTGACATGGTAATTCTCGGATGACATTCTTGGAAGAAAACAAAATAAAAAATTTAAAAAAACTGGAAATTTTCTTTTGAGGATTCCGATGGTGCGTCCAGTTAAAAATTAAAAAATAAAAAAAAAACACTTGCGCAGTCGGGACTCAATGGACCCATGCAGACTTGAGACTTCTTTATAACAAGCTCCCAACCCGCCCTCTTGTCGCGGACAAAACACAACTTATTAGGTGTTTCATAATTTTTTATTGGGGAACATTAAAATCCGTTACGGTTTTATGTATTTTAAATTATTATTGTTTTGTTTTCTCCTTTTTTTTATTATATTATCCCGGGAAAGAAATGGAGTTAACTAATGGAATGATAAATGAGGTAAAGATTTGTCCAGAAGGAATAAAAAAAACTTGGTCCATTTGTGTTAACAGAGAATTTTTTTAATGAATCACTGAACGTGTTTTTTTCGTCGTGATTGTTGTTGTTGTTGTTGTTGTTGTTGGTGTCGCTATGTCCGTCATCATATCGTTTATATGGAATAATTTCGTGTCCATATGAGACGGGCGGGTACTGCCTTTTGTTCGATTTAATTGTTTTGGAACTGGTATTCAAGAGCAACAGGCAACAATTTCTCGGAATTTTAACGCATTGATGCAGTCAATGAACTAATGAAATTAAAATTATTCTCGGGTTAGAAAATCAAAAAACATTGGATTAGGTGTGGGTATTCGTTATTGCGACGTGAGAGCAAACCTACTTGAATTGAAATTGGACCTGAAAATTTAATAAAAAAGGATTCAGAAAAATAATTGAGTTTAGGTATTTGTTTTGTCTTCTAATTTATGGTGATTTTTTTTTATCAAAAATCGCGTTCCATACAAACAACAGATTCTTAGAAAAATTTATTTATTTAATTTACTAAAAAAAAATAAAACTTGTAAATGATGTTTTGTTGATAAAGAATAAACAGAATTTTCGGCGTGAGACATTTATTTTTTGACAAACAGGGGAACCAAAGGTTTCTTATTAATACCAATTTACATAATAATTGAAATCATATGACATGTCATTAAATTTGCCGTATAATTTGTCAATCGAATGGGAGGCCACTCATTGCTAAGTCACACCTATTTGCAGTCAATTTTTCTCAATTGTAAATTTGTCTTTGAATTTGTTTTTTCGTCTAAGACCATGAAGCCCTAGTTTTAAAAAAAGTCATTATGCTTTTCTGAAAAGTAATATGAGTTATTGTATTCTATACATCAGTGTTCATGCGGACATAATTTTGTAGGTTTATAAACTTTAGATATTATTCCTTCTATTCTGTAGTATAAAATGTATTTAAAATTTAAAAGAAGAAACCAAGAAAAAAATTTTAATAGCTCCTTATATTTGGTAAATTGTTTACAAGAGCGTCTGTGTGTCACTCAAAAATACTGTAGATATATCACGTTTTGTTGGCTTGTCACACTGATTGTAAAACGGTGTGTTAAAATTTAATTTAACTTCCAAAATCTGGAATTAGAACCATTTCCTCGATTTTAACATATATTTTAACTAAGCATATTAATTTTGAACTACAAAATATATTATTTAAGAGTAATATTCTTAAAGTTTTTCCAAATCGTTTAAAAAAATCGTTTAAAAATTTGCTGGGAAAAAAATTTTAAATGATGAAAAATGATGTTAAACCTGACATTCAAAATACATGTCACGAACAGCTTCAATTTGTGACGACCAATTTTCTTGGTTTAACAATTGAAAAGATAATTGTAGTGTTTTAAAATAAATCCAAGTTAGTTTCTTACCATTTGGTTCAGTTTTTGTTAAAAATGTAGCTCAAGAAATGTATCAAATCTCATTTGCTCTTTGCTTCAGTTAAATACTGTTTCAACTTTGTTCACCTAAAAAACGAAAAAAACAAATTGAATTCTTATAAGTTTTTAGATAATTTTTAATTTTGTCTCCTTTTTAATAACTCGTTGAAATCATTAATAAATAGACTTGAACATGTTGTAGTCCAAATTGTTCGTTAGTTGGAAACTTGTGGAAACAAAAAAATCAAAAAGTATTTTCTTATAATAAAAATTATAAAAAAAAAAAAATAAATGATACACCGTCAGAAAAAAGTCAAGTTCTTTAACCACCTAACCTACCGCAAACCTCAAAAAATAATATTGGGGTGTGGAATAACCGTCTTTCAAAAACTGCTATCTTCTATTAGTCCTAAGCGGTGAGATCTTAAAAACCTTTTAACAGGCAGTTAGAAAAACTAAAAAAATATAGCTTATGCATGCAAAATTGAGAGTTTTTAAACCCGGATTTTGACACGGGCCCTGATAATAAGCTATAAAAGCAGCTTAATCTTTTACTGTCGTAAATTAACCACTATCAAACAGCGAAAAAGGCTGTATAAAAACTCATACTCATGAAATTCACTATATCCTAACAATTTTATTGAGAAAAGTCAATAAAAAACTCCATCTGCACTCCATCTTTAAGATTGTGATGAAACCTTATCAAACTATATATTTCTTCCAAACTACCGGATTACTGTCAATTTATTTCAAATCAAAAGATGGCACCCAACAACATTGTTCTTTAATTTTTCGATGCTATGGATCCCAACTTTTACACCAAAAACACCGTTCAAGCAAATTATTTCCCATGGTCTCATCTCCCATAAATATATACCCATGGCATCATGGCAAAGAAGACAATAAGCTCAAAGTCTAAGAGTTAGAGTGGCAAATAAAGAAATCTGTTATATTTAATTTTTATGCAAAAAAATTTACTATTGAATCAGAATCATTAAAAACTTTTTAGGAACAATTCTCAACTTTTTGTTTCTTCATCTTTATTTCCTAAAGATCACACACATTTGATCCAATAAAGCAAAAACAACAACTTGCCAATAAGCCGACTTTTTTTTAATTTTACATCTCATAAGGTTTTTCGTGCGAAGTCATCTTTATTCCAGATTGAACCCAAGTTTGTCTTCAAACACGATTTTTCTCACTTCCAAGATACTATTTGGTAATCAACATTACAAGTCTGAAAATTATTAAAATTGATAGCAATGTATAGAGCTATTGTTAGGGTGCTGATGCTGTGGTGGATAGGCACTTGTTTTCGATACTGATTTTTTAAAAACTTGTTCAGAACTCTGTATTTTAGCAACTCTACCTGCAGGACTATTAAACATCTTGTTTCCACCAGAAAACTAAAAAACTACGTCAGTCGCGCAACTGCAGAATAAAGAAAAAAAAAGTTTTAGCCATTGGACGGACGAACTGACGTTTTTACATTTTTCTGTTAGCACGTCGTCGTCGTCAGTTGGCTCTCATGGAATTTCTGGGTTTTTGAGGTTTTGAACACCTGCAGACTATACCAACTATTATGAAGATAATGAAGCCTCGTTTCACCTATGGACAAGTATCTCTCTCCCACTTCTGACGATGACGAAGAATCAACGAAGCGTCGACGGCGGTGGTGGTGGTGGTGGCAACGATGGCGAAGAACTTCATTTTATCTTTTGTACCATTTTACGACGATCCGTGATTTTTCACCTACCGCCCCCTCCATGGGTCGCGTTGTTTAACATCTTTCGCGCTTTTTTGTTGTTCTTTTTTCTGTTATTTCGTTAATTTCTTTTTTATATTGTTACTCTCTCACAAGACCTCGATTTCACGGGTCTTGTCTTGCAACAGTCAAGTCACCACAAAAGACTCTCCAAGCTTGAACAAGCCGACATGACACACAGACAGACAGACAGACAGACAGACAGACGAGATGATGAGGCAAAGGCCAAATTAAAAAAAAATACAAGAAAACAAAGACGAGGCAAGTCAGCAACAAAAAATCACAAAAAAAAGAAAGAAAATAATAAAAATCCCAGCTTAATGTTATTGTTCACGGTAAGACGGACAGACGTTATCGGGGAGAATCGTGTCAAAGCTTGACGAAGGGAAAACACGATGACGACAGCAACACCGCAACAGCGCCAGCGCAGCGCACCGTTTAAAATGCTGGGCCTGAGATTCTCTTGTTCGCGTACAAGTGGCCGTTTTCGGTGATACCACTATTATTTTGGACTCATTGGAGTCTCTCATGTGAGCGAGTGTTTTGTTACATGCTTCTTTGATGGCGAGAAGAATGAAAGAGGTCGTGGCCGCAATTACATTGAAGTACCTAGTTATATAGTGATATGATGGTTGCTTTTGCTTCAGCCATGCCAGGGCTGGGCGCAAAGTCACTTTGATTAGACCTGAGAATATGTCAGGCGGTATAACCAATCTTCAGGTTGACCGCGTTAAGTAGCTTTAAGAAGGTCTCTGAAGCTGTGCGAACTGCGAAACTAAATGGCAATTAATGGGTAATTTGGTACTCGCTGTGTTTTGCCACTTTAAAAACAACATCAACATTGGAACGTCAGCATTTAATGTGCGAGGCTGCGGCTACTGCTTTGTGCCGTCCGTCGTCGTTACGAGGAAACTTATTATCTTATAAAGATCACTGATTTTTTTTTCAAGTAGGTATGAAGAGATACAAACAACAACTCTTTATCTTCTGATTTCGTAAAAACAAAAATAATTATCAATCAATTCAACAGGAAGTGAGCAACACTCTAAGCAACGCCAAGCAATTAATGTCAAGTTAAGTTTAAATACAAATTAAATAAACATTTAACTTTTAAAAGCTTAATTTTTTTTTTTGTTTCGAGGAAAACGAAACAATAACAACAATAATAATCTTTGTACTTTGTTTACATTTTTAGTAGTCATTAAATGTAATGTTATTATTAAGTTCTTTTTTATTTTCTGCAAATTTTAGACGTCTAATTAGTAGTAGGAAAATTTTTAACTTAAGACCATGTTAAATTTTGCAAGAAAACTAAACAAAAATTACAAGGACCCTGGACGTTATTTAAAGTCAAGCTTACACGACGACGAGGCAACGCAATGCCTATACGATTCCCGTAAGTACTCACATACACCGTTCAATAGCCAAAAGGCACAGCAGCTTTCGAGTTAATGAAAGATCAGATGCGTTGTTCCCATACGCCCGCAGGAGTATGAGCGGTTAAAGGTAGCCCTAAACGACGAACATGCTCGCCGAACATGCTCGTTTGCGTTGTTCCCTAGACGGCGAACACATTTGGCGAACATTCATTTTGTGTTGGTTCTTTCCAAAGTAAACATGTGCGATAAAGAAGAAGATTCAATAAACTCTTCAATAAAATCCTGGCTGACCGTTGCCATTTTAATTAATCCGCGATATGCACACTGCGACGAAATGAGATTTGCTCGCGAACATCGCCCTACATGACGAACATCAAACCCAACGAACATGATAAAATCGAAATGTTTCGCCAACAGCGAGCCGCTCGCAAGCTGCTCGCGAACCAACCCCTACACGACGAATATAAGGCGAACACGAGCATGTTCGGCGAGCATGTTCGTCGTTTAGGGCTACCTTAAAGCACCACTGTGACTTGAAAAACAACAATTGGCAGCACTCTGTATGCAATCACATTGTGCTTGTTCAGATTTTGTCCCACAATATCGTGAAAACTTTTTGTTTTTTAATTTCTTCTTCTACAATCAACTCAGCTTTTAAAGTTTTAACTGACACAAACAAAAATATTAAGTCAGTTTCGACGTTTCGAATTTTGAAGCACAGTTTGTATTCTCCCCAAAATTAAAGTCGTAAAAATCTCCAGGGGTACTTATGCCAATAGAAAATAATTTTTTGTCGCATTTGACAAAAACTGTGCAGCCCCAGCATAGTTTTTTTTTCGAAATACTAACACAAAGTACTCATGAGTACTTTACTAGACAATTTCAATGGACGCACATAAAAGGAATTTAATGGCAACTTTATCTCCTGGCACAAAATAGCATGTATTGATGGCATGTTATGTGCATATGTATGTTATGATGTTTTCACCTACTCATGAGTACTTTGTCACCTTCAATAGAACACGGCAGCTATATCAAATACTCTCTTGTGCTAACTAGAATACAGCTACGATTTGTAAAAACACCAAAATTTGTGTATAAATTTGTATATTTTGGTCATTAAAATGCACTAAACAATCTGAAGGACAAGTTGAATGAAAGCAAATGCCATACAAACACGATTTGTGTATCATTTCGTGTCCTTCGAAATGTGATTAAGATGGTAGTTGTGTATATTTTTTAAGGAAAATATACACAAATTTTTGTGTATACACAAGTCGTGTGATCTAAGCTTAAGGAAAAGGAATTCTTTTCTAACCTGCCCATTCAACTAACTATTCTTTAAAATGTTTTAACTTTCAAAAAAAAAAAAAAATTATGAATGTAACCTTTCATTTTCAGCCTTAATAGAACACTTTCTGAAATTGAATCAGCAACAAGCCATATGGCGTTACATTCACTCTAATGAACGCTCTAAATTGACGCCATAATTGACCGTCCTAATTGGCAACCGCTGTAACTAATTAATTAATTTCATATTTTTTGAAATTTGATACACATTCACCCTGTTGCTGGTGCTACTGCTGAGTTGCTGTTGCAAGAAAACAAAACAAAAAAAAGTAAAGAGGCAGTTTACGTGGCACACTTGTATAGCAGCAGCCACTGAAAGTTTGAGCCTCTTTTAAAATAAAATCACAGTCAGGCCTTATACTCTGGGAACAGCTGCTGTATACACGATAATATGCTTAACTTAGGTCCATACTTGGTGCCCCTTTGATTTGAAATTGGGAGCTACTTTTCTGGCTGGATGGATGCTGGGTGCCTCTAAGGTGTGACGACAACGAAGAGGCGACAAACGTTACTGCTCGTATGTTTGCCTTTTTTGCGCTTCTAGGTAGAGAAAATGATAACTCATCTGTGCGCGCAGCTGTGCCCCTGGCCTGAAGTATAGCTTGGATCTTGGTTACAGCTTATACCAGACTCTAGCACAAAGATGAAATTCCGATCTCTCTTCAGCTCAGTCAGGCTGCATCACCCAGTACGTAAGAGTACAGTAGTAGTTGCAGCTTGTTTAACTGCTAAATGGGGTAACCCATGACCTGGAGCCCACCATCACAACCACCACCACCGGTTCTATTTCACGAGGAATGGGAATGCTAATTAGTTTGACGTTGTCGTTGTCTGTTACTGCGGTGGTGGTAGTGGAGAATGGGGAGCATTCAAGACCTAAGTCTAAAAGATTTTCAAGCCCACTGGTGTATGAATGTATGCAGAAACGAAAGAAGTAGCGGGTGGGTGAGGGTGGTAAGTGAATCAATTGCTGCAAATTTAAATGAGTTTTTGCTCGTTGGTGCTTGTTTGGGTAATCGTGACTTATGGGTCAGTACCATTGTTGTCGCCATGATCATAATATTTTGTCAAAGAGAAGGCAGAGAATTTGTGAAGTAGCTAATGGTAAGGAGCAAAAGGCTTTGAAGTTTATGTATTTTGTGGATTTACCTACCTCCTATACACATTCGTGGTAAATTTTCAAAAGCTAACGCAAAAGTTTCCGGGAATAAATTGATGTGTTTTGAAATCGCTTGCAGCTGTTAAAAGATTAATGGTTTTGGTTGAAATAAATCTAAACTTTTCATTAAGGTTAATTAGCCTATGAAAACTGATATAAATTAAAATATCAAACAGAGTACATAAATTTGCATTATTGGTTTTAGAAAAAAAAAACGCTTAGGAATTCCAATTACATTAACTTCATGGTGGTCCAGAACGTTTCAGCTTGTCAGAAGAGCTATCAGTTTTGCAAATCGCGACAACTATTAGTTTTGTTTTAACATTTTTGATCTTGAACTTGAGGAGTATGGCTTGTTGACTTGTATTCTATGTCTGTTAAGGTACATAGTTTACAAAAATATCAAAAAAAAACAACGGTTGTCAGTTGTCACCATTTGCAAATGATATACTGTCAAGAAAGTAAGTATGGTTCTACTTTCGATATGTTATATCGATAAGTCATCAACCGATAAATCGCCTTCAATATGTAGGTACAAGTAATGAAACGGAAGTAACTTTAAGGGTATAGAACTGCACCAGATTGAATATAAGTTATCATCTACTCTTGATTTCAAAGATGTGCTCAATCAAATAAATTTGACAGCTACAACGTTTTGGGAAGCTACTATTTTTTTGTATTTTAACAATTGCTTCTAACAGCTTATGGTAATTATTATAGGTCTAGTTAGGTAGCTAGGAAGGAATGCTAGTTGCAAGCAAATATTCTCCCCGACCATCTTGCACCATGTAATGGCTCGCGTTGTCTATGGGTGATTGAAAAAGTATTGATAAGATATTAAATAAGAGACCGGAAATATTCCTCAAATAAGTTACGGAGATATTGTGCGAGGTGTAAGTACGGTTTGTTGTTGGTTTAGAATCACTGGAAGGTAGAACCGTGATCGTATGATTTGTTTAATCGTTATTAGTCATATTAACAGCTAAATTTTGCCAAGTAGCTTTTATACTGGAACACAAAGCCAAACTACTAATAATGATCATCTGGCTACTTGTTGCACGGGCTTTAGTGTTGTTTTTTAGAAGATAATAAAGATCCACTCCAGACAATTGATCGCGTTTTGTAAAAAGATAATTTCTTTGATCTTTCGATTACGAAAGCTCGTTAAGTTCGTTTATATTGTCGGAGAATACCATTAAATAATACCTTCAGGTATGAAACTTTTCTCAATTTTAATTTTAAACTTTCACACTTAAAATCTTGGGTGGATCGGGGCCACAACCAGTTACGCGCACCAAGTTGGTTAAGTTAATTCACACTACATATGATAAGGGTTTTTACGTCACGTTGTCGATGGGGGTTGGATTTACAAACGTCGATGTCCATAGGTTGCACTTGTCCTACTTGAAGAAACTGGAAAATATTGTATAAAAAATTATAATAATCGCTATTAAGGATGATATTATCCTTTGTAAGAGATCTGCTAAAAATCAAACAAAATTGCATTGACTTGACACCGATTTGCCATAGCGACCGATTTGCAACCAAATTAATTTGCTATGTAAAGAGAAACATCAGCTTCGGTTAAATGTTTTTTAAATATTTTTTTTGTGCCATATTAAACATTACGACTTTTTGCCCCTTTTTAATTCCATCTAATTGATCAATATTGATTTTTTTAATTAACACTCGAAATTTCAAGATGAGTTTTTATTAAATGTTTATTTAGCAAGACTTGAGTAATGTAAACAAAAAAACAAAATCTTAGCACATCAATCCACACACATTCAAATACAAAAAAAAAATAAAAAATATTGGGTCCCAAATCGTTATGATATTTTGACGATTATTTATGGCCATTAATTCACATACTGTTCCATTCGAAAACCATCACACATACCCATTTGACATAATTTATGTTTTTTGATCCCGGGTTAAGTCATTGGTCTGGTTTCGATTACACCAAAGATACGATGCCGGACCTGAGAATGTTTATTTTTGACACAACTCATTGCTTTGGTTTTGATAAAATTCTTATCAAGTGATGGTGGCGGTTCTTTAATGATTATTGCTTCGGCGGTGTTGGATTTCATAATCTTTGTTTGAGAATTTATCGCTGGACAGTTTGTATTATGATTTTTTTTTTGTAGTTAACTCAGTCGAGAATCTTACTTCTCGTCATTTGGAAGGATCAATGACATAATAAGTGCAATGGGACAGATATTAAACGACTGATAATAACTTTTCGTGTGAAAGAAATTAAGAATATTTTGTAAGCGCCAGAAATGATAGATGGGACATATTTCTTGATTGTTCTAATTGTCATATAGTTTTATTTTTATGGTGACCATCTATGGAGAGTTACAAATCAGCGATTTTTCTTGCTTCGATTTGATAAAAAAAAGTTCTTCAAATATCAATTATTAAAAAATTCTTAACATATTTTTTTTTTCTCAATTTTTTTGTTTTTAGAAAAAAAACATGTTCAGCCTTTTTGGACAAATAATATCTGAAAAACTTGCCTTTTTTTTGTGATAAAATCGAATCGAAAAAAGTGGCATATTTAGGAGGCATTTGCAACTATTTACATTTTTTTTTTTTGAAAATATTGAGCATAATTAATGAATAAAACTGTGAAACATACCAAAAATCCTATTTTCCATAAGAAACTTTAAGCGCCTAAAAGGTGTCAAAATAAAAATCTGAAAAAATAAAGGGATTTCATTTAAATTATTCAGCAAAGCAATAACGGGCGAGAACAGTTACTATTCTAGGCTCTCATGTGAGGTTTGCTTAAGCAATCATTAGATTTTACCAGTGCAACCTGTTGATGTAACTGGATAAGCTAGTCAATATTACCAGCTGAGTTGGTTGAGTGCGCTGGGCCAACACATCATCAGTTAAACTGAGGTAACTCGTTACTTTCCAAAGAAATCCGAAGATATTTTGGTTGATTTTAATGAGGCAACTCATTGATTTATGTAAGGCAACTATTTGGTTTAACTAGGACAACCCTTTGATTTAACCTGACAGATCATTGGTTTAAACACAGCAACCTGTTGATCTTACCGATGCAATTCTTCCAGTTTACTGCGTTGCCGTTACAACTTTTGCAAAAATAAGTGGGTTTTCCAATGGGTTGGACTACCCATTTTATAAAAAGAAGTGGTTGTTATTTTCAAATTTGGATTTTTTTTTGATAATGATAATGCGGTTAGTCGCAAATGTCCTTATGCAAAGTTAAGATAATCTTAGCTGACGGGCATTTGACCTATATTTCTTCTAGTTTTCCAATATGTCATTTTTGTAGATACTGGTATTCTTATCTTTGTTTCCTAGACTTTGGCCACCATAAACTATAGATGACATTGTGACGCACTACCATCATAATCTGGTCGCAATTGATCAAAGAATACAACAACAAAAATCCTATAATAATACCAAATGTGGGTTACACGTCAAGATCATGAAGAAGGTCACCACCGTCACTTTTCGCTTTAAGCTATGTGTATGTCTCGAATCTTGTTTGATCCGCATCTCATGCATTGCATAATTTCTCTCACTCATACACAGTCTCATCATTTGAATGAATTAAAATTAATGAATTCGAATGTTTGAAAATTGGATGCTAAAAAAATGTGTGCCTTGTTGCACAATCGGGTTGTTCGGGTACAAGAACGAGAACAACGCGAAGTGACGATACACATACCTATACCTACATATAGGGGCCTTAAGGTTTGCGTGTCCAAAAACGCATTTAATATGAGATGAATTTTTAGCCTTAGGGCGGATGGATCGATTGTAGAAGGAGGAGGATGCTATGCATTATTTATTCGCTTTCTTGGCTCGAAAATTGATTGCACGTGTGCGAAGATGAGGGCTCTCTGGCGATACATTTATTATAATCGAAGCATTGGCAGAGTAATTTAAAGTGGTTGGGACAGTTAAATTTGATTTTTTCGATGGGAGTTTAATTAAGAAAAGTAACGCATATTACTCTGCATTATGTTTTGAGGAGTCACAATTTTTGGTATTTTTTTCTTAACTTAAATTAATGAAACCCATATATGAGGGAAGTTGTTCAATTAGAATGGTGTGGATCTATAGAAAAAGAAATGTCAATTTAACGTAAAATAGTTTTTGACTACTTTGAACTATAATTATATGTATTTAGTATGAGGGTGCTTCGGTGCTTCGGAAAATCTAATGGGGTACCCCCTAATTGCGTTCTATGTACCTAAATACATTTTATGTAAAATTTCATACGATTTTGACAATTTTTAGGGGTCGCTACCGACCCTTGAGCTTTAGCTTATTGTATGTGGACCCTAGAATAAAAATTTCGAAAAATTGTCATAGCACCTTCGACCTTGGTATTAAATTAAGATAATGAGTAAAATTGCGATAATGTGATTAATTGGAAGGAATAGTTGTGATTGTAGACATACCATTGGGGCAACTAGGGTAGTTCCCTGGGGGCCCCCGCCCAAGGGCCCCTCTGGATATTATGCAGAAGAAAAGTCTTTTGCAATCGAAAACCCCATGGCCAAATAGAATAGATATACATTTCTTATGCCACGCTAGGGGCCCACATAAATACTTAATTGTCTGTGTTCTGTAAAGACCAAAAATAGACATGGCTTTTAAGCGAATTTTTGAGGCCAAACAAATATAAAAATTCCACCGCTGACAAACAAAAGTAATTGAACCTTTTCTTAGGGGACCCCAAAGAGTGTGTAGATGGCAAACAAATATTACTATGGGCCCCAAACCAAAATTCCGGAAGTAGAATATTGCGAATTCCATAATAGGCATGAATTTTTTTTTTAAATCAGCACTTTTTTTATATTTAACATTCAATGCATTTACAATTCTTGAATTTTTAAATAAAGTCATTCCGTTCTTTTTATTTCCGTTTTTTGCGCGTAAAAACGAGCGTTAATAAATGCACTTAAATACGCGCGTAAAAATGCGCTTAAATACGCGCGTAAAACGCGCGTAAATACATATTCATGCGCGTTTTTACGCGCTTACTTTCGAGCGGATTGATTAAAAGACGATGTTTTGACTGAAAGTAAAAGAAACAATACGACCGCCACGAACTGTCAAAATCAACCCGTCCCGTTCGTTTGTTCGGTCATGACACTTTTTTACATTCACCATATTTACTGTTTTGTATAAAAATTCAATTTTTCTATCGAAGCACATTTTAAAACTCAATTTAAATTAAAAAAGTGTAATCACGCAAGAAGTTATTAATAAATTGAAGTCTTCATAATAAATGTGATTGTTACATTACGTTTCTATACACTTGGTAAACATTTGCATAAGACAACAAGTTGCAAATAAAACATTAACTTCTATCTTTATGTTCATCATAAAAACAAGCTAACATTATTTTTTTGTAATAAACTTTCACCTTTCTCTGAGTTCCATAACATGACATTTTTCTACATCATCGGTGGAGGCAGTAAGGAACGGTGGTGTTAATTCAATAACCAGGAATTTCCCAGTTTACACAATAATTAGAGTGATTAGTCTTTCGTTGGCATGAGACATGACAATGGCACCCCTTTTTCAAACAAACAAACACAACAATAACAACAACCGTTAGTTAGTGAGTTCCAAATTCAATTCATTAGCTAAAGTAACCTCACCTCAATTAGCCACAGCACGAAGACAACACATCGTGAGTCTCATTTGCGGCATAATCACCATTGAAAATACTTCAACATGCACCGGACACATGTTGTTACCACAGCCAAATCCTCCTTCTGCTTTAGCTTAGAGCTCACACAGCGACAACCAACGGAACAACAGTATGGTATCTAATTAATTGAAAAAGTCAAGGCAATAAGACTGCTGAATCCATTAGGGGCTATCATCATCATCCACTTCGCCATCATGATCATGATGATGCTCAAATGGCGAGGATCGAATAGAGGAATGACCTTTTGAACTGAAGTGTTTCGCTGGGGGAACTGTTGGAATCTCTCAGAGACTAAGGCGCCATAAAGTAGCTGAAGTTGTATTGGTTTAGTGTAGTTATTCATGCATATCGTTAAATTTAGAATTCGCTGGAAGAAATATCAAGAAAGCAGAAAAAAAGCAGAAGTCACATAACCGAATAAAGGCTTTCAGAGGATATCATTGGACTTTGATTCTTTTGTCCCAAGGATCACTTGCTGCCATACTGTGATTATTATTAATAAATAAATGGCCAGACTGTGGTTGTCGTTTTATTCTCTGTTACAAAGTTCAGAATTCAGATACCGCAGATACAAACAAAGAAAAGTCTCTCAAAAGGTATATGACTTTCAATGGAGCCTGGCGACAAGCAGTTAAGACTATCAACTATATTGTACAACGGGAATACGGCTTCATATCAAATTAGGGGCAATTGAATGATTGACAACATGAACTTAAGCAGACGTCATTACGACAGACCGATACACAGTGTACACGAGAGAAGTCAGTAAAGTATATGAGTATACCTTAAGTATGGAGCCAGAATGTTATTTGTTGTTTTTTTTTTTTAAGGAATCAATATAGAATCAATAAATTTCAAATGAACACAAACACTTGGCCCTCCAGCTATAGGTCTAATCAATCAACCCCATTCGGCCTAAGGGTTTGCGTGCATTTAAATTGTAATTGATTTCTTTCTTTTACATTTATAGTAGTTAAAATAAATGTACTTTTGAGGTTTCATATAGCCTTCAATTGGGTGGGTTTGGCTTGCATGTTCATAACACCTTTTGATATTCTATTACTCTAATGGATTTTCGAAATGTTTTTATTTTATTCGGTAAACCACATTAATGTGGAAGTATATTAGATTTGTATCAATATTTTATCCGTTCGAATAAGTAAATTAAATTTCAACAGGAATGGGTAAAGAACAAAAGGGGAGTTATAGATGGTAAAAAGTACTCGAACATACTTTGCCTGAGGTGGCACCTCGGAGCGGGTTCAACTTGGGGCCTTAACACTCAACCAACTAGTGTTTTAAGTCAGCATTGTCTTTAGCTAAATGATTTCTCTAGTTTTGGATGAAAAGTTGATTGAGCCTAAATTAGCCTTTATGAGTTAATGCTTTCATGATGTGTCAGCCCGGACTTTTGAGGTTTTGGAGTTGATATCTGTTCAGATAACCATTCCCGACCAAAGGTCATTCCTTTCAAGAGTTTTGCAAAAGTTTCTTTTTATATAAACTCCGCGTCTAGAGACTTCCTCAAAATTGCTGAGACTTTTACTACGACTTTTATTTACCCCATTTTTCGAATGTGCATATTTTTTTTATGTTTGTTACCTCAGAACTTTTGGCTGAGTGAATCGATTTTGCTGGTGGTCTCCATTGGGTCCTATTTTAATTAGGTTTGGGTCTGCCAGAGGCATCCATTGAAAACTTTCTATATACCTCATCTTTTTTTTTTAAGCACTTAATTCGTGTGTGGAAAAACTTGCGTTCTGACCTTAAGACCAGTAATCAGTTGTTTTTCACCTCGCACTTATTTCATCTATATTTTCTATTGTGGAACTCGCAGGTGAGGTAGTGTCTCAGGGGAAGTGGTAAGGTAGTTCCTCGTAGTGATAATGCAGTTCACCCGTTAAATTCATAATTGCTTTAAATGCACATGCGAACCCTTTGAATCACGTTGACTCCCGAGGAGTAAAGCATTGCGGATTCCATAATAGACATGTTCATTTTGTTCATTAATCTTTACACTATGATAGGCATGCTAAGATATAATATGCCTTATCAATTACTTTCTTCGATGAAATTCGTGACCAAACTCAGCTGCCAAGAGAACTTGGAACTGCCAGCGTTGTATTTATATCACTCCAAAGCCGTGTCTTCCGCTCTACTAAAGTCAGATAAAACAAAGTTGTGGTTTGCTTAATGTTCGCGATACTAGGAAATCTTAGCGCACTTTTTTCAATCATGGGGTACTATTAAAAATACAACTCTTTAAAGCGACATGCATTACACAATTCTTTGTTTTAGATTGACAATATTTCCATTTACTTAATTAAACTCATTAATATCACGCGTTCACTATCCCTATACTCACTTTGAAAAATAAGCAGACTTGATCACAATGTGTTAACATTTTTCTAGTGTAAACTTGCTCATATCATCGTTGGCCACCGCAGCCTTTTATTTATCACGCTCATATAGTCCAGCACTACCCCCAGTAATAGTGTCTATTGGAATCAATATAATATTCACCCCGCACGATATCGACTCATTTCCAATATGCAACACATACTATCGCGTGTGTGCGATCAAATGTTGCCAGTTGCCACTCTGACCAACAACTGCTGCCGCCTGCGTAATTTCAATAATGTCAATGTGTGTCCGACACGAAGAAACGTCATTGTGCCACCGAAAAATACCAAACACGAGGATAACCATTTAATTATACGATATTGGTCGATACACCGCACATGACGCATGCAATCGGTCAATTGGTCAATAGAAGTGTAAGTTACCCGAATTCAGCAGGCTCACATCATGTGGATGCCACGGGTCAATATTTGGCCGCAACCACCACGCCAACGCTGTTGAAAGAGGAACAACTATTTTGGCCTGATGTTCAATGCAGGCTTCGTTTTGCATTTGAAAGGCACTTGGTCACATGCGATATCGATGTTTGACTTGGCAGTTGTGGTGGCAGCACTGTCGGCAATATGGCTGCTATGTGTGCTAAAAGATCGCCACCATATCTCAAGCTTATATGTAGCTGCACGCTTGTGCATTGCCAGCGCGCCAAAGCGAATACAAGCGCACATCCTTCCCACAAAATGGCTGAGAGCGGCGAAATTAATTCCACCACCTGACATAATAAATTTGCGCAATTAAGCCTTGTTAACTCAATGTAATATCCTAAGTGGATACTCTCATAAATTTTTCTATCGGATTACACCTGTGTTACAAGGGGTTCGGTGGCGGCAGTGGTGGTAGCGGCAGTTGCGATCGGCGCGACGCGGCGGACGGCCGGCCGGCGTGCAAGTACAAGTATGGGTGCCCCCAGGAGGGAGTTAGCAAAATTCCAGCCAACTCTAAGATGAATACAAGCTTTAACTGAAGCCAAGTCAAGCCAAGCCAGGACAGGCCATTCACTCCATTAACGGCCAACTAGATAAATTCCATTTCAGGTGGTTGGTAGGTTTCTATATGTATGGTGGTCGTGGTAGTTGGATCGCAAGTTGCAGGATCTCACAAGATCACGCAAAAGATCGATGCGATGCGCACGGTTGGTTGGCTTTGCGAGCACCTATAGGTGGCTGGCGGACTCTGTATCGTGTACGTTATCGAATCCGATGGAAATGTACACACAAATAATCGACCACCTGCGGTTTCTCTTTGATTTTGAACATGTTTTCGATAATACCAAAAAAAAAAAAAAAAACAACAACACAAAACACAAACTTGGTGCAATCATACAAAGCGAGTTCATTGTGTCAAAAAGAGGAGTCATGAACAAATAGATTTTTCAGATCGTCGAACAAAACAAAAACAAATTAACAGAGACTGATGATGGTCTTGTACGTAGTTTGTTCAAGTTGAAGGCTTTTGAAATAGTCAGATGAAGATTCATGGTTATGATCACTAAAGAAGCTCATGATATTCTGATAGATGTGAGAAATAACAACAAATCAAACGAAATATTCGAAATCTAGAAAGGTTTTACGAATTCATTTCTTGGTATCACTTTGGCGACTGAAATTTAAGTAGCGCATCGCCACCAAGTTGGGTTAGATGGCGTGAGAGGAGCGTGAGACGGTCAAACAAACACTTTTTTTGTAGTCACTACTCTGATCGCTAAATTAAGACCAGAAAGACGTAATACGCAAGGAAGACGCAAAGAACAAAAAAGGAAGACATATGGAAGACTTGCGTTGACGCAAAGAAGACTCTAGGAATGACGTACGGAAGACGCAAGGAAGGAGAGAGGTAAGGAAGATGAAAGGAAGACGCAAAGAAGAAGCAAGGAAGTTGCAAGGAAGACCCAAGGTATAGGCAAGGAAGACGCAAGGAAGACGCAAAGAAGACTCCAGAAAAAAATTAAGGAAGAAACAAGAAAAATTCAAAGAAGACGCAATGTAGAAATTTCACAATTATAACCTCAAACAATCTCACTGAACCTTTGCACTTCTAATTCTAATTCTTCCTGAGTTAAGATAAGTTTTTTTCGGTGGTGGGAGAGAGGCGGCATAAAAATGTTCTTCCGAGTTTAAAGTGGAAGAACGAGAAGAAATACTCTTGATTTGATTTCTATATTTTTACTCTAGTATAAATGAGAGCAATTGAAGGTTGGGGGACGTGGTTGTTAAATTATATAACACCTCTTAGCCTCTGCTCTACGACCATTTCACAAAAAAATCCAAAAGTGACTGGACTGCCCCACCTTTTCTTGGTTCAAACGTGATTAAAAGTTCCAAACAAACAAATAAAATAATAAGAATACCTTAGTGCAATTGTTTCTTCCTAAAAGTTATAAATGGCATTAAATTTATAAAAAATAGAAAGTTTCTTTATGAGAAAAAAATTTTTTCTTACATTTTTTATTTTAATTTGAGTCTATTTCAAGTTGTTGTCTTTTATTGTGAAATATTCATCAAATTATTATTTAAGTTTCATCATTCAGTAATAATTTTTCACCACAAATGACCATTGACCATATAAATAACGTTTGAAAGCCATTTATTTAAGTCTAGCAATCTATTAAACAGTTATGACATCAAACGTTTAGCTTCTGTCAAACTACCAACGCTCATTCATTTGTCATAAGCAAAACAGGCAGAATTATATAGCTGCGCTATCCAATTTTCTTTCCAAAATAAGCCACCAACCAACCAACGATCGAACTAACGGTCGGTCGGTCATCATTTGACTTGTTTCAACTTTTCCGCTAGGCTATAGGAATATACTCAAGGCTCATATATGTTATTTGATATTTAATTAAACTTTCAATCAAACTATCAAAATCTTCACCCAGCTGTGTGTTAGAGAGGTGAAAGGATGATGTTCACCTGACAACGGCAGTCAGATACTTTTCTAATTTATGATAGTAGCTTCTTGGCGGAGAGGCGAGTGGCGGCCAAGCGGGCTCTAAGCTATACGCATAGTTCCCGCATAAATATACAAAAACTAACCAAATGACAACTTTACCATAAAAACAATATTGAAATGGCTTGGACCGCGATGTGCGATGTGGTGTTTATTGCGGCGCGCGGTGTCGTGGCTGACAAGAAACAACTTTGTGTTGTCCGGGTGGATATCATTCGATTAATCAAACACTTGGCCATCTGAAAAAAAAAAATTATTTTGTCCGGTACCGGTGTTGCATAGCGTTTGATACCTCATACTTTGTTCCGCAAAACCAACATAATGTGCATATAGTTTAGCATTTTAAACAGCACAGCGTATATGGTTGCATAATCTATATGCGCCTGTAGCATTCAGCACTGGCAGTGGCGCCCAACTATAAGGCTTGTAATCATTTAATCAGTTTAATGGTAGGCTTATAAGCTTATAACATACAAAAAGCTATTAGGCCACCACCGATCCACGAAAAAAAATAAAAATCTACTTAAAACGTGAGATTTATGGGAAAACAGTTTCAAATTTAAATTATTTTGCCACACCACACCTTGGAGCATATTATATTCAATGCATACCATACACACTATACTGCAGCATGTGGTGTGTGATCGCCCATGTTAACTGCTCATATCGAGCCACGTTCGAAACGGCTTGTAAGTTATAAAATTGTTAAATTTGTTGTCATTTTTCAAAATGTCATCGTCGGTATATTGAATGTTGGGTGGCAACTTCCCAGAAGGAAGTAGTTTCGGTGCGAGTAAATAAAATAAATAAATTTGACAAATAGTGCAAAAAGTGTAATTTTTAACTTTTTTTAAAGGTTTTGTCAAACAGAAAAAGCTACAGTTTGCGTTATCAAGCAAATTGAACAAAAACTTAAGCTAAAACTAAAAAAAAAACAAACATTTCAAGAGCAAACTTTGTAATAAGAATACCAAATTGATTATCTATCCATCCGACTTTATTAAATAAATTTTTGTCAGTCTAATTCCCACAAGTCTCACCCATGCCTTTTCCATTGTTTTCTTTTCTGTCAAGTACATTAATGGTATTGAGCGGAAAAAAAAAATTCAAACAAGATGTAATATTTAGTTCCTGCATGGAATACTCTTTTGTGTAGGTATTAGAAAAGTTTTTGCAGGGGAAGCATGTTAAAGCTTTTTGAGAGTTCACTCTACTGCGCAGGTAATAAATGCAAAGTTTTTAATACACTGAGAAAAAAAAAGAAAACTATACCGAAACATATTTAAACATAAATCTGTCCATATTATTGAAAATTATCTTATCTTGAACACTCTTAAATACTTGTCACACCACGATTATTCGCAACAAGTTTAGAAAATCTCTTCGAACCGTTTACACCGCACATAAACTAGATTTTGTTTGACATTTTACTTTGTGTTGCTGCTAAAAGATGCTCTAACTGTTATACAAAAGAGATAATGTGTTATACAAAATCAAGCAGATTTTGTAGAAGATTTCGTCGTAATCTAGATTACAAATGAGATTTTGAAAACTGAAAATGCATGAAAAATCTAGTAGATTTCGATGAGATTTCATACTTTTGCACGAAATCTTGATTATAATTCTCGGTGTTCGATGATTTAGTTCTCTCGACTAGGTAAAATTTTATTAAACTTTTATTTCTATGACGTTGCAGGAAAATATAATAAAAAAAGACACCCTTTATTAAAAAGCTTAAAGCTAAGAAGAGCTTTAAAATTTGATTTTGCGCCAAATGAAATTGTTTACATATATTTGCTGAAAAAAGAAATAATTTCAATGTATTTGTGCAGTAAAATTTAACTCATACCCAAAGTTTTCTTTTGTTGTGTTATTAGTAAAAACAAAAGAAAAATAAATGCTTTGTTAAAAAATTCTACAGGTTTTTGAAAATATTTGTTACATTGTTACAAAATGCCAAAATGGAACGTTTTTTTTTTTTGGAATCCATTCCATACGGCATATGGTAGGTACTAAATCGCATTATTCAATGGATAAAAAAAACCTTATTAAAGTTCCAAACAAAGTATGTATAGTATGTCATTTGATTTTTGATTTATTCTTAAATTATTATGTATTTTATGCATACATATACTTACATACTTTTAAACATTATTTAAAAATAAAAAAATGTACATAAATGTCACTATCAAGAAATTGTAAATAAGAATCTTAGAACTTAACTTAAAAATAGAACGCACCCGCTTTCGGAAAATCGATTTAAAAAAAAAAGTTTGAAACATTTTTTTAAAAATTAAATTTATTTTTGAAAAATTTGCTATAAACCGAAAGTAACTTACGAAAAAGTTAGAAAAAATAGAGTTCTATGAGAGGTTAATAATGAATAAAAAAATATAATTTTTTATTTAAAAAGTAAGGGCTTTATGTAAATCAAAATTGTTAATGGTTTTTGAAAAAATTAAGTTTTTTTCCATAATAGTTATAATAAGTACGTATTTATAGAAAATTTAAAGGACATCGTAAAGCCATACTAAAACATTACTGAATGCAATGCAATCGATATTCAATGGGCTCTATCTTTGCACTCTGATGATTTTGGGGACTTGTCTCTAAAATATGAAACTAATTACTAAATGTACTGTTAATAAAAATAAGCTTTCAATTTATTTATTATTTATTTCAATTCTGTTGGTATTATGTCCATTTTGCTTATCATTCTTTTTATAACAATTATTTTCGTTCTTGATAGAAAAAAAGTTGCGTATACGCCATAGTGACCTTATAAGTTTAAGCTTTAAAAGTTGATAACAAATATTAATATGGATGACCAAATAATGAAAAATTGTGAACACTTTTTGGTCATTCATTTTAAATTACAATACGCGAAAAAAAATTAAATATATGTACATGCTTTTCTGCAGAATTTCTACCACACCTTTCAACAACACTCACTCTCAATGATAGGCTTAAAAAATGCGTTAAACGCCAGTTTAAATGTCAATTTTTCATTTCTCTCTTGTGGATCGCATTTGCATTGCATTTCCATATGCGTTTTAAGTCAGTGAAAACACCGAAATTTGACTTTTGCAAATCAGTAAATAAATTTGATATATCAAATGTTAGCTTTGTTTTGGTGCATCGTATTGTAGAATAAGCGAGAGAGAGAGAGAAATGCTGGCGTCTTTGTTACGGAATACTATACCAATGCTAAAACGATACGACCCCAAAAACGACAATTGGCAAGTTGTAAAAAAAAATGTACGAATTTATTTTTTTTGTAAATTTTGTCGTGTAAACGAAGCTAAAACAGGAATATACTTCAACTTATGTTTTTGCCTGATATTTATCATTATTTGAAAAAAATATTAAAAACTTTCTCATGCACCGCCTAATGAGTGTTCAATAAACTACTCAACGTCAATGCAAGAGAAATCAACGCCTTGATAATAACCACCTTCAATCATGCAAATTAAATTGTTGTTGTTTTATTTTTTTCTTATTTTCTATGTCTTACAGCAAATAAAAAATTTCCAATGACCTGTAATTTTATCCTGTGTCATAGCGGTCGCATAGCCTTCTCAAGTCGTCAAATCATAAAGATTCATCTTTCTTTCTTTCTTTAAAGTTCCTCATTTATTCAACTTAAGACTCATCATGAAGATCATAAGCGGCTATAAGAACACAGCATTACACGCTTGCCATAATAATAAACTAAGAAACTACGATGACGATGACGATGGTGATGGCGATGGCGATGGCGATGAAGATGACGATGACGATGATGCCAAAAAGCCTTAACATGCTTGTCGTTCTTGAATATAAAGGCTCAAACGAAGCCACCTGCATCAGTCATTTGCATAGTACTCAACTATTTCTGAGTGGCAATTTATTGGCCCCTTCTCTCTGGATCTGCTGGCTATGATGCTTTGACTTAAGACATCACAAAAAAACAGCAAAACAACACAGAATTTCAAACACTTGGGGATCGCAATGAAGAAGAATATCTTTCTTCATCACTGTAGAAGCAAAAAGAAGAATGGATACCTTCTCTCCAATTTCGACTGCCTAGAGGGTCATAAGACTTAAGCGAAATTCGTTCTTAACAAAAACAACAACAAAAATACTCTGGGAGGGAGTACCTACCTTTTGAGATGATGAGAAGAATCCCCACACGTTTTCGTGGGTCACGACTTTTCTTGTTGTTTGGCATATATTGTTGTCGTTCCAAAACATACTGTCGAAACTTCAATCGCGTCTTGAATCTTAAGAACTCAAACATAATGCTTCACGACAATAATCAAAAAATACAAAAAAAAAAAAGGTCGAAAAAAGGTAGAAGGAGAATCTCTAAGTCTCATCGATTGATTAAACAATGAATGCTTAATTCGATGGCAAATAACCGACCATCAATCGCAATGCAAATTCAACCCCCTGGCTAAATTGAGCTGAACCAAAAATTACCATCGCTCCATCATCAAGATTTTTCAATTGCTATACAAAGAATATTTTGAATGGAGAAAGAGAGTTTCATAATCGAGAACAAATGCAGCGCCACATCGACCACCGCCAAAGTAGATTATTATTAGATGCAAGTAGCCCTGAAGTTTAGTCTTTTCTAAAGTCACAGTGGGGTCGGTAGGTTGCAAAAAGTTAATTGTTTTTTTCTTACATTACTCTTCGTTTCTTAAGAAAAGTTTAAATGTCCAACGGACACACACGCACGGCTGGGATGCCTGGGTTCTTAAGAGCGAATCTCTCTGGGCAGTACAGAATGAATCCTATTCAGAGCAACTTTTACCAACTAACCTTGTGAACTTTGGAGTTGCAGTAAATGACTGCCCAAGTAACAATTGTAGTTCCAATTTAGCTCTATCAGCTATTATAAAGCTAAATTAGCTCTATAAAGGCTGCTAGAGCTAAATACGAACAAGAATTGTTACTTGGGTGGGTTATCTGGATAAAATGATTTAAAGCTCTACAATTCGAAGATGAAGCTATCGCTGAAGCTGAAGCACAAGTTGAGTCAACTTCAACTTTGTACCACACGACGGGCTTGATTTTGATATTTTGTATGGGATAATTCAAAGCAACTATCTTCGTTCTTCTTTTTATGAATGGTCGTCATTGGGATCACATTTCTTACATTTCATCATGCATTAAGTGGATACTGAAGACTGTAGCTCTCTTATACCTGATCTGCAACCTAACCACCTTGTTGGTTTCCTATATGTATTATCTTTTATCAACTTAAAAAGTAAAGCCCCAAAACTTTTTTCACTTTGATTTTAGCCCCACTGTGCATCAATTACAGCATCGCCATTCACGAACACGTGCAGCAACAGGCAGGAAATCTTGCTCATCATTTTTTCCCATCCCACCGCATAATACAAAGGACGGAAATGAGTTGGCTTGGCTTTGGCTGATGTGTGTGGCTCACAATATATTTTATTTTTGTTCGTTTATATAGTTTCAGCTTTCAGTTTCCAGGCCGCGTCCGTCGTCGTCGCCGTCGTAGTCGTTGTCGGTTGTTGGTTACCGGTCGTCGGCATTGCCGCTGCTTTTATTGTTTGCACCTCTGTGTGAAGAATGTTGGTCTTAATTACCGAGGGAAGATCCAAATGGGTCAAATCAGAGAAACGCATATATGCGGTATGGATAGCTATCGTATATGGCCGAGAAAATGTCTTGCTCCATTGTCCCCAGGTGTGAGCTCCATATATGGAGGAATACAAACTCATACGAAAAAAAAAAAGTAAAGAACTGAATGGGGGAGCTGCTATAATGTTGGCCACTAAATCAATTCACTTGATCGATTTGATATTTCATCAGTCAGCCACCAGCGCAGCAGCGCAGCGGCGACGTGGTGGAGGTGACGGGAATAAGCGGCAGCAGCAGCCATGCGGCAACCATAAGCCATGAACCATTATGGACTTTGTCAGACTCTCGGTCTCTCTATTGTTGTATGTGCGCGGGACGGGATCGTGCACATGGTAAGATCTGGTGCAGGTGTGCATTGGAATTCGACCACCACCACGACGACGACCGACCGACGACGACGGAGAGGGCTTCAACTATGGCCTGCGTGCCATATCCACATGGTCGAGGACTTCTCATTCTCGTGTCGAAAGCGTATTTGGCATATGATCGTGCAGTTGGAAGTTTGTTGGTTTAATTACAATGGACAGACGGACAGAGTCATAGAATGCGACCGTGTGTATATGTCTGTCAGTCCGAGGCTTTCAAAGTTTTCCAATTCAGTATCTTTAGATGTTTTTTTTCTTCTTAGGTACCTCTACGAGTGCTGCTGCGTTTGTCGTTACCGTTACTGTTGCTGCTTCGGCTGCTGCTATAATGATTGATTAATGATCGTTAGGGGCTGCGCGAGCGCACAGAACAAGACCGATTCGAAATGCTTTCGATTTAGACAGATCGATTGATCCGAGCTGTTGGCTAGTTGGCATATGTGCGCGGTGTCTTATGAGTTATGAGTTTCGCAGTATATCGGTGGGGAGGCTGGAGCTTGACCGCCGCCTGCCATGGCTAATAATGGAGAAATATCAATAATTACTTTGTTATAAATGACCTGTCATATGAGTGATCAACTGAAGTTTGAGGGGGTGTTCCATGGGCACAAGCGAGTTTTTTTTCTATGTTTTCGAATCATAGATAGGTACGGTATAGGGTTTGGCGCTGGCTATATTGTGATCAAATCACAACAACGATGACGACGACAACGCTTGAATTGTATAGTGTTGGCTTGCTCAAAAAGCGTGTTCTAAATTAACTGTTGAAAACATGCGCCAAACTGATTGCAACATAGAGTTGGTTGTTTATTCATTATATTGCCCTTAAGGCGTCCAAAAGCTGCGTTCATACATGTAAGAAACATGAGTTATGGCACAGTATTTTTTCTTTCTTTTTTTCGGTACTGGAATACGTACTTTTTTTCAATATATTGCGTTATGATTGTGAATGGTTCAATAATAGATTGCTGGGTGCAGTTTTACATCAAAAGTATAATAGGTACTTTACACCACATGAGGTTTAAGGTGTCAAGGGTACACATACCTATGGAGGTTAATGTACTTATACAAAAGCTGAAAGTGTTATATTAATCAAACGTTTTTATTGTAATAGTGGTATTCAGATCAGAGAGAGAGGGTAGATGTCAGGTATTTTGTAGGGTGATTTTTAGAAGCCTGGTCCCTGCGGCAGAATTTGGATTAGTTGCTTACATTTCTACCAGTAATTTCTAATAATATTTGGTAGTTTTTTTTTTTTATTGCAATCTCTTTATTGAATTTCTTCCACGTGTCATAAGCACATCCGACTTAAATGTAGGGTATCATCCTTAAATTCATAGTTAATTTAAAATGCTTCAGGGAGGCACCCCGCACCTAATTTTTACTTAGACCCCTTCTGTTTTCAAAACCTGCCTTCCTTTCCGTTTGGACTCACTAAAAATTTGTAGGTCCCCACCATTTCTACCTACCAAGAACATGCAGCCAGAAATGGTTGAGAGTGCAAGTCACTAGGTCTTGAGGAAAGCCGTTAGGAGAAGGTGAATAGTCTACGATCTACATTTCGACGATTACTCTCTTATCTTTTTCGATGATTTAAAATGATATCGACCGATCGTTTTCAAGTAACGGGCTGATGTAGGCTTTGTGTCGGCGTCCAGAGAACTAGCAACAGTCAAAACAATAGCTTTTTGTCAGTGAATTCTGCTCTGAAGAAGACAAGGATGGTTCCATTACCTAGCAAAAATGTGATCTGGCAGCAAATATTTTGGAATTTAAAGGCAATATTCGTCTGGGACAGCGAATTGCATAAGTTTTTGAAAAATCTGTACCGATAATCAACACCAATTCTACAGAATCCTTTGTATCTAATAAATGTAGACATAGATTGTCCCAACAATTTTGTCCCAAATGCAGGTTGAGCTTGAGCACTTTGTTACTTTCGCCAACTCTATTTCCTCTCTCTCGAGACTTTTTACTGAGTAAACTTTTCAACCTGACTGATAATACAAATATAATGGAAGTAAATGTTTCACCACTCAACATACGCCAGTTTGCAATTTCGAGAGCAACATCTTTCGCATTCGTAAAATGAATGTGTACCTTTCAATCACTCTGCCTGCCACCGCATAACCCGCATGTTAAATTGCAATTGAAGAGAAAGGCATTGCAGTTTGCAGAAGACATGTTCGTTAATTTGCATCTCAAGCGAAACGAAGCATAGCAACTTTATATCTACAACAACGCGATTTGCAACAACATCGCGATCGACATGACCCAGTTGAAGATGTTTTTTGTTGTTGCTTGTTGTTTTTTTTTTCTTTTCTCAATGTTGAGCTTTCGCTGCTAAAGATAAATCTCTTTCTCCAGCTGCTGCTCCCTTATATTCGTTTGCTTCTTTTGAAAAAAAAAAAAAAACAGAAAAGGTATAAAGCATTTGGAGCTAACCCACTTGCGTCGGTGCCTCTTGGTGGATAAGTAACGCACCATATCTGACATTGTCCGAGAAAGAACAGAATACACAACGAGCAAGATGAATGCCGTTCACCGAAGACAACAACGACTACGACGAATACACGTTGACTACCTTTGCCCATTACGCCGTAAATGGTAATGGTAATCTGCAGCAACAGGAGCAGCAGCGAGAGCAACAACAGCAGATATCAAAGTAACCAGAGGCCAATAAATCTCCGTTGTAGCAGTAATTCACAAATTCTATGCGAAACGAGCCCGCGGGCAGCAGCAACAGCAAATCGGATATTTATCCGCGTGTTCCCAGGTGATGCTGAATGTGGAAAACACTGCTCGTCATTCGCGTTGCAATATCGCAATATCTCACGACTCCACGAACGTCCGATCTTCCTGATCCAATTAAAAATAATAAAGCGGCGTTGTTCCCGCCACCGCTGGCCGTTTTTGTTGTCAGTCAACGAAGTCACTCAGTCAGCAAACAAAAACAACAAGTATAAAATCCACAATGCCATTGCCAAAGCGGCACAAGATGCAGATAAAGAAAGCAGTTGACTTCCACTGGTCGCAAGTTGACTGTAGTTGTCATGGCAGAGATTAATCTGAAAGGAATCAGTAGCGACTCTCAGCTCTGGGTTCAAGGGTTTTACAATGACTTATAAGTGAAGGACTTCTGTGCCGCTTTATTCTGCAGCCAAAACAATGGACCATGGAACACGTGTGCTTCGACTTATAAGCACATAGAGTATTGGCATTATTTTGCATTCATCCGAAATAGAATGATGCTTATTCCTCGTCCGGCTTCGGATTGGATTTGTGCTTTGAATTTCAAAAAAAACCTCACATTTGTATGGGTTGTTAGTTTCAGTTGCTGAGAGTTGAGGTTGATTGTAGTGACTTTGTTTGGTTATTTTGTCCTTATATGACCTCAGTAAAATAAAACAAAACTAATTCAAATAGAATTTATTTCTCGCATATACGGAAGGTAATAATAATGCTTCGCGGTTGGTTGTTTCGTATTAAAGTTCCCACGGAGTTACATTTCAGCTGTTAATAAGGCGAAATGTGCGAACTGCTAACAAACATTTCGCACATTGCATCCTCTTGCAAGAGGGGTCGCTGCTGCGTCATCGTCACTTTAGTCTCAATTAGGGGTTGATCGATCATCGGTATAATAATTCAGGGATGAAGTAAATATTTTGTGATTTTTAATTCAATGTGAGTGGCATTATTGTGACCAGCATTTGTCGCGCGGAAGTATGTACAGAAACAGGAACAGGAACATATGAAAGAGGAAGATCATTCCTCTAGCCGCAGCTGAATTGCGAGTCGTGTGTAAGTACTTCCGATTTCCGAATAGACCGAATGAGGGATTATTTATTTTGTGTTGTTCCAAATGTTGTTTAATTGTTTTAAGGACAGATGTCAAAAATAATGATTTTTTTTTAAGGGTAGTAGTTACTGGGTCTTTATAGGAACGGGTATATTGTATTTGTTTGTGAACTATGATTTTTTTTTATAAAATGATAAGATTCAGATGGGAATTTTATATTTGATGGAAAATATAATTCGCACAGGAACTGTACTTTGCGCTTTGAATTTTCTTTTCAAAACTCAGAAGCTTTATTTGGTGAGTTTATGAGCAGATCCCCTATTTACCGCATTATTTTTAAAAAGTTATTTCGTTTTAATTGAGGAATATGATCCAAAATTTATTTTATTTCACTAAAAGACAGAACTATCGTAGCTTGGTCGAATTTGACTCCATGCACCACACTGTTCAGGAAAAACTATCCGATTAATTCTAAATCTTTGTATGTTCATCCAAGGCTGTTCTTTTTCCACATTTCTTCTATAAAGTGTAGCGTCAACCAGCCAATTTAGTCGTGGAAACTAAACTGCTACTAGATTATGGAAGCGTTGATTAATAACATCAGCTCAAAATATCTCAGGGAAAGATACTTTGTATTGTTATATTGGCTCGAGAGGTTTATTGACTAAGGTCGTTATCCAACCTGAATTGCAACTTGCAAGCACAATGTCAAGCTATTGACTAAGAGTTGGTGTATACTTCTAACCAGGTTATCACTTGCCGTTTTGAACACAAAGACTCCAGCTTCTTTAATGGACTTCGGTTTAGAAATGATTTCCTTCACTTCGTGCAGGTCAAAGAAGGGTACGAAATTGTTGATATCCTACAACCTACATCATGAAATTTAATTGGTATAGCTTTCCTAGAGCGGGATTCGGTACGTTATTTCATTACCGTTATACAGTTTGCAAAAATGATTTTCTTAGTCTTCAACATCGACTTCATTTGTCTACTACATTTGTCACCTTTGTCAGCTTTGCAGGCTTCAGTTTAGAACCTAAACTTTTTACCTTTTGATGGTAAAGCTTCCGAATTTCGTATCTTCAATACCTGCTTGTGGTGGCGATTGGCTAAATACAGCATCCATGCCTTAGTAACAATGAAATAGTGATCCAAGTCAATATTGTTCTCTCAAGACATTAAGACTTCCGTAAAACTGAAGGACTGTCTGGCATCTATCACAATATGGACAAGTTGGTTGACGGCTTAGATATTCAAATTGCAGCAAAGTCAATTTGCCGTTTTCGGAGATTGTGCCAAGCGGGATATACTTTCTAACTGTTTTGCCAAAGAAGGATACTTTCTTTTCCCAGTTTGGCATTCTTTCCACCTTTTTTATTTAATGAAGTACAAGTTTTTGTTTGTAGCCATAACAAATGAGCCTTCGTTTCAATTTGGTTCATCTGAGTTTCTGAACGCTTTCGGAGCGAAATCTACATTTTTTTTTCGGAGACAATTCTGTGGATTCTAGTTACTCTTTAAGCGGTCTACTGAGTCTATTAATTAAGGTTTATCGCAAGTTTTAAATATAAAAAAATATAAAAACCTTATAATAGAGACTCGAGTCTATCGTAACTTGTCTAGAGATACCCAAATTGAATATGCAGAAGGAGGGTTCTCCGTCGGTCGATTGAATTTAAATCCCGAACCACACTATGTTGATCAACACGTTCCACATGCGTTTCAAATCAATGTCCTGAATAGTTTAACTTATCCACAGCACATTATTCAACGTGTAGGCATTAATATAACATACACGGGACACAGCAAGACACTGTAGAGCTGTTTTACTGATCAATTTCTTAGTTTGGAGCGTTTGTTGACCATGTCGATCAACATTTTGTGGATAGGGCTTAGGATCAAGCAATCGACTGCTGAGTTCCTGTGTAGATATCTTGTTCTGCTAAAAAGGCCATGAGAACCATAGCTTCACGAAATTCGGTTTCTTTTTAAACAGTTATTTATATGACATATCAATGAGTACAATTTTTTTAAAAGGAACTGAATACTGTTAAAGTAAATACAATTTTTTTTAACTTTACAAAAAAAAGTTGAAAAATCAGTTAGGCTACTATGGCTCTCAAAAAGACTTTGACAAGTTGCTTTCATTTTCGCCGTGTATACATTGTTCATACGTTAAAATCGTTATCAGTTCTTTGTTTATCATGAGTGGGAATTGTTCGTCAACAATACCTTTCGCTAATTCAAAGCCATTCTCGTGAGTCTTAACTCACTTTTTGCCTATCAAGCACCACCACCAGCAAACATAGACAATGCAAGGTTGGTTAACCCGTGTAAGATTTTTTGTATCATTGAAAAAAAAAAAACGTAAAAACTCTCCCAAATAATGAATCATTACGAGTATCTTAAAGTTAACACAAACATCTTTTCACCATGCTACTTGAACTGTAGATTATAGGTCGGTATCTGTGACTTCTTTCTTCCATGTCGACAAAACAATAAAACAAAAAAAAGGAAACCAGTGTTTCTGTTCTGTTTATTTCTCAGCTGCAACATAGGTTAGGTCTATTGAATCCAAATATCACTTCGCGGAAACAAAAGACCACGTGCACAATTCGAATAATAAGAATAAGTGGCATTGGTAATAATAGGTACCCAGTAGTACCTCATACCTAAAAGGTGTACAGATTTCCGCTGCAGTAAGCATAAACCTCAGAAGAAACCCAAGAACAAGAAGACGACGAAGAAAACCCTTAAAACGCAACAAACACCTTTTGCTTCAGTTTATAGCTTCAATGTACCTTACCCATAACCGCGACCAAACTTAAAGGGGAAAATCCATGGGAAAATTCAAATAAAAATTCAAAAACTTCTCAGGGAAACTAGGGAAAGAAAATAAAAACAATACCTACAAAAAAAAAAACAAAAATAATTCCTATTAAAGGAAACCCTCTCTCTCTATCGTTTCGATTCGCTGATTTGGAACACCACACCACCTTACGCGAAACTAAAAAGTCGACGTTTATATTGTCTGATATGATGACGACGAACGACACAACGATGCGTTGCAATCAATTCAAATGCGAGGCTAACAACTCTACATACGACTTTAAGGTCAGCTGCTTTGTATTGTTGCCAATGCGTAACGTAGCGTCAAAGCGGTGCTGCAGCCGCGACCGTGTCACTTTTTGAACGAAGGGAAACAAAAACAAGAACTTCAACAATTTCTAAGTTTTTCCCGTTTATTATTTATTGGTATGCAGATGTCCAGGGAATCACGCAACAGCGGGCATTTGGCAAAATTCCACCCTATGACATGGAAACACGATGTCTTTATCGACAGTCCAGTCGCAGAGAGAGAAATCGTGAAAATCACAGCTGCACGATTTTGTTGCAAGCAATTTATTGGCAAAGTTGTTGTAAGGAAGCCCATAAGGCACACATATACTCTTATAGCATATCTTAAAGGAGGGAATTTCAAAAGGAAAACGAAAGGAATTCCTTCGTTTACGAGCAGTTGTTTGTTTTTTTTTTGATTTCATCGATCGACCTCGATCAATTTACGCAATCCATGGCAAGGGATCAATCAGTTAAAGTGAATAAATCATATGCGGGGCATATGGTTGCCAACTTGTGGTGTTCGTTCATGACTCAGAAATATTTTTAGTGATCTAATCAGTGTGGAGTCTTTTGTAAAATAAATATCAAATTTCTTAGCTGCAAAGAATTTAAGTGAAGATAAACTTTGAACCTAACGGTTTTATAGGAAAACTTAGAATTTATCTTAGATTTGTGTTTTTGTTGTGTTTTAATTATATTTTCTCTTACAATTCTTGCTCAGTATGTACATAGCTTCACGCCCTCTTTATTGTCATCAGTTTTTCGATTAATAATGAGGGCAGATACCACACCCCTTTATTGGTATTTTTTTTAGAAAGTTTTTTCAGAAATAAATCTGTCTCGATAGACAGAAAATTTTACCATTGTACCCTTCCAGTTTTACCCATTTTAAACCCTTTTACCTATGTACGTTCACTATCATATGCTTATATTCAGAAGATCATCGTCATGTCTTTTAAGTAGATACATTTTTCATAAAACAACTTACTGTTTATTGTTCTAAATTCCCTTCCTCTTTGCTACTCATTTAATACCCTTTTATAACCTTTTATACCATTTAGTTTTCAATGAGAGCTCATAAAATATTTTAAGCATCTTAAAGGACTTTAAAAATTACATAAACAATGTTCTTCTATGAAAGTTATGATGGTAAAAAGAAGCACAGTAGGTAATAGGTTGTAAATGGGGAAGGGGTTAAATTCAATGTAAATTTTTCCTGCTAATGGTCAGTGTTACTTACTTTAAAATCAAACTAAAATTAGCTTCAATACGATTGGATATTGATGTACGTTTGTACAATACAATACAATAAATATATTGCCAGTTGATTAACACAGTTTGATCATATCTACAAAAATTATCACTTTTCCTGATTGAAATTGAAATTTTAGGGATTTCCGAAACTTAAACATATCCAGAAATGTTCAATTCGACAGATCGAACCCATTACAACGATTTCCAATAAATTTAAAAAATGTAACACAATATAGAATTTTGTATTTCATAATTTTACAAGACTGGCAACCATGATAGTCGTCACTGCAAAGGTTAGTCAATTTAATATGACTTTGGTGTGACAATGGACTTTCACAAAGAAATGTGCAGCTTTTTTTGTAACAGCTGTGATTATCTCAAATATACATATGCATAGGTACATAGCTCCATTATTTTATTTGTAAAGAAAGTGACATTAAAGGAAGATATATGTACACGAGTTTTTAATCAGAACTAGGTTCAACACACCACTTTTGCTTAAGAGGGATAAACACGGAAGTTAAAGCCAGGATATGTTTTAGGTGTGTCCTTTTTTTTTTGTTGTTGTTGAAATTCAAATTATTCGCAGCAGTAGACATTGTCATGCATGCTTGGTCTTCATATGAAATGAATCCCGTGAGACCGGTAATATGCCATTGCTTACGAGTAAAAATTATACAAGAACGGATGAGTGAATGTCCGGTTTGACTAACAGGTGTGCAATTGATGCAATTGGGTTTTGGAATAGGTCATGGTGAATATTATAGCGATCAATTAATTGTTGTTTTTTTATGTTTTTTTGTTTTAATGATTTATGAATGAAAAATGAGAGGAAGGTCAGATTTGGGTTTGTTTTTGTGAGAGACCTTGATCGCACGAAATGAGTACACACATTATATATATTTTTTAGCTTGATTGAACATTTAGTAGGTTCGTTAACAATTTAAATGATTGCGTTAATTTCTTGAGAAATTTTTGGTGTAAAAACAAACGAATGTTAAGAAAACGGGTGTTCATACTTTGACATGACACAACAGTCAGTACATGGCAAGCTGTTAAATTTTGTTCAATAAATTAGGATTTTCTAGGCAAGGCAAAAAACTTATATGATTTATGTCATAACATGTATGCACTCATCTTCTGTTTTGTTGCATGTTGTTTTCTAAAGCATACAAGAATTTAACTTGGCATACAATCTGTCAATTTAATTGGTTATAAACAAAATTGACAAATTTGCTGCCAAAGTTTGTGCTGACCAACTGTTGAAGGGTGCATTGTTGACAAGAATGTCTGATATAAAGAAGAAAGGCTAGGAAATAATGGTTCCTCTTTAATTTCATCTTCTCCTGTTTTGCCAAACACGTCAATGAAGAAATCGAATTTGCACAAAATGTCAATGTCAATACTTAACTAATGATACATTTGACAGAACAGAATAATAGAAAGAAAATAAACAAAAAGTAACGTATCTTTCGTATCAGTCCAGTCATCTTGCTTTGGCAAACACGCCTAGAAAACACGCCTAAAAACTAGCACAAGAGCGGTTACACGATATCAATAAAAATGGTTGCCAAACATTTATGAAATGGCAAAGTTGGACAAGAACTTAAATGTTTGCAAGCTCTGTCAAAAAAAACTCTTTTAAAGTCAGCTCGGAACGTATCTATACTTATAGTAATTCTCTATGATGGATACTCGCTGCCCAAGATTTACGCACCACTGCTTCCACAACAATTTTTTTGAGATTAATTTGCTCACCAAGTAATAATACCACACCACGTCAAACTTCACATTACATTAATTATTATTTTTGTTTTTTTTTTCTATTATATCCAATTGCAGGCAGTTTGAATGATTTTTTAACTAACTGATTCATTGTTCTATATCCAGCTGCGTGAACCGCTCCTATACTTTAAGCAGGTCATAAACCCAAGTCGCGTTCCGAACTTGGGTGCGCGCGTGCACACTTAATAATAGCCAGCAATAACATCAGACAACAATAATAACAATAATGGAACGCCCACGAAAGCCTCAAAAACAGTCGCGCTCATTCCACCCACCTCCTGCCAGTTTTACTAGACGCTTAGCTTTGCAATCGACTTGGGGAGTAATATTTTTTTATGGGCTTAGCTCCAAAAAGACAGCGCCACTCCGCTATGCAGTCCACCGGACCTATAGTCACCAAATAGAGTTCCAAGAGCATATTGTTTCTAATAATTGAATTCCATTGGCGGGCGTGGAAATTCGCACGGCAATCACTTATACTAGTGTCGGATCGGGACTTCCACATCACATTTGACCACATGCGCTTAAAATCCACCACCGGAACATTCCAAAGCCATGATGTGTTTTACATACGAAGCTCAGCTTAGCACAGCACGTGGTATTGCGTTAAGGTAATTTCACAATTTTTGGAATTGCCAGACACATCGACGGACATTTGCCTGCTGGCAAGACGAAGTCGCGCACAGACTTGCAAGCCTGCAGCATCCGATTGGAGTATACTAATGCGTGGGCTGTACTGTAAACACGGAGTGCGTGATTTTATTTTATTTATTTAAGTTTTGCTTCAATACACAACACACCTCTTGCGAGTGTTTTCACTCAATAGGTATTATTTTTATGAGATCATAAAATGTATATCCAAATTGTTACACGTCGAGCAAGGACTTTGTACTTTTTGTTTCATTCGATTACAGGCATTGTTGTGGTGTCTCTAGAAATAAATTATTACTGGATATTAACTCAAGGACAGAAGCAAGCTGAGTTTTGATTGAACAACACAAGGTCGGAATTATTGAACCTTGTTTGATTAATTAAACAAGTCACAATTCAATTTAAATAAAAAAAAAAAAAAACTCAACGAAAAGTAAAATTGACGTGATGAAAAAGATAAACCGACGCAAACGCCCTACTTTTAATTTATTTAATTTTACTCGTTATAGGGTCTTACCAGTGGCTTAGTGAGGGGCTTACGCAAGTTGAGATTTTTTAAAGTACAAAAAAAATGTTGGATTCAATTATTTTATTAACTTAAAAGTTCAAAAGATTAAAATTATCCCCAATTTTTTTCTGGATACGCTGCTGGGTTTTACTGTTATGCGGGGATAACAAATTACCTAAATTGTACAGAAGTTACTTACAGGAATGTTTACAGAGCTTACACCATTAGAAGGCGAACTTGCAAAATTCACTGCCACAAATACGTAAGAGTTCACAAAACATAAAACTTACCGTAAGATGTAAAATTATGGGTAGGTGATTTTCTAAAGCTAAATTGACCATTGTTTTTTAATCACGCAAAATTAAGGGCTAAGATTAAATGTTTTGTATGTATTTCAGCATTCAAGAGACTACTTTTGAAATAAAAAATGTTTTTGTATAACGGTACCTCCCACAGAGCTGTTTTTTTAGTTTTTTCTAACCCATCAGATTTTGACGATTTTTTTACAAAAAGTTTTTTAGTAATGTTCATATTAGCTGTGTTTAATTTTCCCCCAGATCGAATCAAGATTGGATTTTAATGACCCCATAACCCCATGAAATAAAGTCCAATGTAATGATAATAACAATGGTGCCATGAAATAAAGTTCAATGTAATAAAGTCCAAAACGAAATTTTGGACTTAAATGTACTCTGAAATTGGAATAAAGTCCAAAACAGTTTTGGACTTTATTTCACTCTGGAAAGTGCAATAAACCCATAGGACTTTATTGCATTTCTCTATTTTGTCACACATTAGTTGATGCAGATCCGCAGGATAATCGCCCTCCACCATCTACTTGAGAAAAAACCTGAGAACGCGCGAAGCCCACCCACTATACTGTTAGTCACAAACAAGTTGTTGATGTAGCACCTCAGACATGCGAAAGAAGCTATACATACACCCAACCTCGTATCCACCCCAAATCCAATAGTGGCCACAAGCAGGGCGGTTGCAGGGGGCAGCATGCCCCCCAAAATATATCTTACTTTTGCATATTCGAGATCTAAGACGTGCTACCTTTCAATCGATAAAGCCTTTCAAAATTAAAAAAATATTTAAGCTATTAGCGACTAAACTGAGCGTCGTAGACCCCTAAAGTTGACAGCTCCAAACGGTTTTTTTTTTGGTAACGAGGCATTTAGGACAATTAAAAATTGCATTGGATGGATACAGGGGGCCCTCCATACATACTAAACAATGATTTTAAATATGTAAACAATTTGCTTAAAATTTAAGATCAATTTAAAATGGTTAAACTATTGTAGTTATATTCTCTAAATTCAAAAGTGAAATAAAGTCCGAAATCGTTTTGGACTTTTTTGCACTCTCAAGAATGCAATAAAGTCCAAAATTTCGTTTTGGACTTTATTACATTGGACTTTATTTCATGGCACCGAAATGAAAACTATTTAAGATTTTTTTAATGTTATTTTAGTAAAACATATACATAGGTACCTACCCCTTTTATGTTTTCAACATTTTATTTAGTGATGACATGCGAATTTTATTTTTTCGTTCACTTCTTGTTTCATTTTTAATGCATGGAAAATGATAACAGAACGGACATTAAATGCTGGTTAAGCCAGATTGCTTTTATCTCGGGTTAGACCTAGACTCGTTACTCACTTTGAATTAACCTGCACGTGGTTCATTTTCGGATTTAGAAGATTGCGGTGGCATTGTGGTAGTCATTTTTAAATTAACCTTTACCTGCTTTTAGGTTAACGAGACGACGCGACGATGTGACGTCGACGGAAAACAAAATTGTTCTAACTCTAAAGGATTCACAAAGAACTTAGAACAATAATTTTGCTTTCCGCCGTCGATGTGTACATACAAGTAATTAGACTTAATTGTGCCTGGTTCCGTCCATTAATTATTTTGTAATTACGGTCAAGGGACCCGAAAATACATTTTGCAGAGCAAACCGATATTGCGAACATTATGTTCGAATAAAAATTACCTATACAAAATAATGAAAGAATTATGAAAAATATGTAGTACCTAGTTTTAAGATTTTTATTATCATCCAAAAAAATAAATATGAAGGTACATCCTAACCTATATCTAAAACGAAAGGTCGAGAATTCCAGATCCCCCGTGCTAGTTCAACCTTCTTCTGTTTAGGCAAGAATCTCATGAAATTGACTTCATCATTATTTTTAGTATTCCTAAGTCGCACACACCACACAATAACCCACGAACATATCTACATACACATATCTTTCTATGCACATTATTTGTGCCTAACTTTCTTACCAACCTAAATGCCAAAAAGGCTTCCCATGCGGAATTCAATCCTTTTTGGTTTATACCCTGGGATTTTGGTAGTCGATTCGAGTCGAGTCGAGCCAAACAGCACGAACATCCACACTCAACCGACCGACCAACCCTCGTCTAACGAAACGAACCAGGCATTAGAGATTATAATGTTCATGCCCACGGAGAATTAAGAATGATAGCGACTTTCGAAAGCTCCCCATAGCAGCACAGACTAGGTAACTTACGAACGTAGAAGCAAGAATTGAATTCACCTAACAGCTCATCTTTCCAATGACAAAATGATGAGGTGTGATATTATGGTCATCTCATCAACATATTGTAGTAGAGTGGCTTAACGATTTTTTTTGTTGTATACCTTAATAGGTATAGAAAAGTTGGCGAGCAGTTTATTTGCCTTGACTCTCGTTGTGTGTTTTAGTGATCCCACTTTTTTATTAAATAACAAATAAACACATAAATCCCAAAACCTTGTACCGATTTGTTTAATTTTTTTTATATTTAACTGCCCCTTAGATCCTGCAACACATCGACGTTCCATAATCGAATTCGATGTATTGACAAAATAAACAAGAAGTTTCAGGGTTTCCTCCACATTACATTAGTTTTTTTTTCAAAATATTTAGTTTGAACTTGATTTCAAAACAAATGAAGAAATAAACACATGGCTTTAAAAGCTTAAGCATTAGTGTAAAGTTGCCATTGTTTTGTTTAAAGTAGGTAACTACATTTTTTACAAAATTTTCTCTGCCGGCTGATCTATTTTTTAGTCTCGATCCGACTTTAAACTTTTTGTAGGAATACATTATGTTAAATCGAGACCATCTTTTTGGATCTGCTCATTTTTGGTAAGGCAACCCTGTACTGCCATCTTTCTTTGAATCTTTAACACTTCCCAGCCTTAATTGCTGTATTGATATAGGCCGGCAACCCTACTTCTTTTATTTCGAGAATATATTGCACAATACTAAATTTTATCATGACTCTCATTGAGGAAAGATCGAATTGTAAAAGTATCTTTTATTACCATAAATATGTTCTTAACAAACTCTGGAACTTTTTGTTTGTCTAACAAAGAAAAAATAATGAAATTTACTTGTGTTTCATTGAATCGCTAATTCGGTTAAAAAAGTTCAAAAGACCTCTACTCCAAAATGCCTTTCGTCAAGGCACACGAACACGACAGTGTGTTCATCAGTCAGAAGCTGACCTACCCTTCTCGATTCGATCAAAAACTTTTTCACAACCAAAGCAAGTTTCGTTAACATTCAAGTTCAAATGAGCATCACTGGAACTAAAACCACATGCCATTGAAAAAGATACTCGCAGACTCTCACTGATTTTTTACGATACGCTACAAGATGCCAAAAGTTTCTTCATCACAAGCACAAGGCACAAGGCCAGCAAAAGAAATTAAAACGAAAATTCAAGGGAAATCGAGAAGTGAAGCAACGAGCAAGCCCTCACAAAATTATCAAGGGACAGCAAACGCAGATATACTTTCAGTAGGTATAGGTACTAGGTAGGTGGGTATATGGCAATTCGAAGCCAACAACTGTATAGTGAAGTAGATTATAGGTATGTGCCTGCGGCCGGTGCTTCTACAGGTATACATATCGACATATTTATATATTTACGTTTTCAGTCGAAGTTGTTTCAGATTCATGAACCAGAGACAGCCAAGCAAGACCCATTGCGCTCTGTGATATAGAAAGAACCAGCTCTGAAGAGGCAACAACAAAACTCACACAAAACGTCCATCAAAAAATGAATACGACGATGACTGTGTGTAGACTGTGGACGTAGCCGTTGCCTGGTCGGTAAACGTCGACGCCGAGCAGGTCTTTCCTTTGCCAGCACAGCGCATATCGTGCTTCGAACAAATGATTTCAGGCCGGTTGTGTACTAATGTGGGTTGTCTGGCTCTGTTCTGGTAGCTGGGTTGGCTTGCTTGGTCGTTTGGCAGCCTGCCTGGGCTTGTTTTTTTCAGACACACACACAAAGATGCGGGCACAGCACACCAGCTTAGCTAGATGAGGTTCGGCCGACGAGACGACGTAGATGTTCATGTCGAGGCCTGCTTCTCGGTTTTGTATTTGAGAGTTTAGTAGTCTCACAGTAAACATGAATGAGGTAAGTGTGGATCACTGCGTTGTTGCCATTATATTTTGTTGTATTTTTCCGTTTTCGTTGCCTTCTTTGTTTAGATTATCTTGAGAAGTTGCGGAAACCTAATCTTTTTTCAATATATATATTTTTCTAATGTAATGTTAATGGTTTTAAAATTGTTTGTTTTTTTAGCACGGAGAATGGATTGACGCCGGAACAAGGGCTCGTAACATTTTAACGCTGGAAGAGCGTGTACGAGCGATCAGAGAATTCGATCGCACACCCGTTTATCAAAAAGTTGCTGACGTAATGAACTGCAGTGCCAAACAAATAAGAAACATCGTCCATAACAGAGAGTCAATTTTGCTGTACTATGCAAGTAAAACGGGTGACTGCCAAGGTGGGTTTTCAAAACATAAGGATCGTCAGCAAAAAATCGAACTTTTAAATCGTGTCATGTTTGAATGGATTCAACGAACACAATCAAGGGAAGATATCGGCAGAATTTCGACCAAACTTATTCGAACAATAGCTCTGGATGTCAAGAATCAACTAAAGGTCCCCAGTTTCTATCCAAATAATGTTTGGCTTGATAGTTTCATGGAAAGTTATAATATAACTGAAGAAGACTTGCTGTGCCAAAATGTCTACCACCGCTCTAAAGAGTCAAAGGAAGGGCTTTCGTTGAAAATATCTGATATTGTTGATGATGTCAAAGAAATGGAAGGAGAAACAGAATACAAACCATCATCGGGAAAGAATAGTACAGCATATGAAATGAAGGGCGATAATAGTTCCCTGTTGTTTGAAAATTCAAATTCTGGGACTGGAGATGATTATGATGAAGTTCGTGTGGTAATCGAAGAAGACGATGGCGAAGATGAAGAAGATGACTATATAATACCGGCTTCTAAGATAAGGAAAGTCGAGACCAAGCAGAATTCGAATTTAAATGCAGAAAAAACTATTGACAGCTACGAAGAAGCTCTGCGGCATCTAAAGCCTCTGGAAGATTTTGTATTGTTGGAGGAAAACTTTCGAGCAATCGGCGTTATCTCTCAACTGGAATCGATTTTTAGGAATCCAGACAGGTTTCAAACAGATTAAGTTTTGTGTTTTTGTTTTCTTTGTAAATATCTGTCTTAATTTACCTCCTCATTGTTCTATTTGTAAATTTTAACTTAACATATTTCTAATTAGCAGTAACTTTTTTCAGACCCTAAAATAAAAATATTGTTGAAATAAAGTTTTGTTTTTTACTAAAGAACTTTTGTAAGAAAAGTGATTAAAATCAAAATATTTATCTAAATTTAAGTATAAGTTACCAAACACATATTTAAGAAATCTCTAATTTCCAATAGATGGCGTTGTAAACAGTAAGTACTAGCTTTTATTGTTTGTTCTATTTTTATTCATTACATTTACAAATGGAAAGAAATAAATACCTGCTACAGAGACTCCATCTCAAGCTTGAGCTGCCACATTTTCTGTAAAACAATCTGTAGAAGAATAATATTTAAAAATCCTGGCAATCGTTCCATTTCTGTTAAGGCAATCCTGTACTTACGTGTTCGCAATAACATAACATACATTTTTTTTTGTTAATATTGTAAGCATTGACCCATATTTGTACATAGAAGCTACGGCCTTCTACTTGAACTTTCTATCAAAAACCAATAAGTCTGCTTCTTTACTCGCCCGCGGGTTCCCAAAACTACCCAAAACGTGTTTCTTTACTTTTTTCTGGCACGAAAATGCCAGAGCTCTTGACATTTTTTCATTTCCCCTCCAGCAAGAATTTACCCGAACATTTTTGCTCTGGTACTTTCTTGCTTGTCAAACGAAAATCAGCTGACAGCAAAATTAGAAATTCATCAAGTTGTATAAAGAGTTTCAAACAAAAAGAAATCACAACGATGGAAACTAATAAAACAATAACATTAATAAATGAATACATTTCAATGTTCTTTTAATAGAGCCCAAAATAGTAGTGCATATGAGTGAAATTTTGTTCTATCTTCTGATAAGTACACTACGAATCACTTGGTTGAACGCATACAAATTTTAGATCTTGATGTTTTCTTCATAGGTAGAAGATTTAAGAAAAATAAAATACGCGCAGATGTAAACTAATACTGTGTAAAACATAAATAATTTTAAATGTGTATGTCCCCCACTCGTACAATGGCAGTTTTTTTCTTTCTTTATTGCAGCATTCTAAAAGCAATGAATTTTGTAAGCAGCAATATTTATTGATAATAAAATACGCTAATGTGTTTTTTTACTATGTTTAAAGTTATATTGTATTTATTCAGTTTTGCCTCTTAATCAGGTAGTCTTTTTTTTTATTCATTGATCTAATGCGACCAAATTAAGATCCTTGCACATAGTTCTAGTGTATCTAATCTGAGTGAACCGCACTGTTTGTCTTTGCAGTTAAATTTGACATTTACCTAGAAACATCCCAAATGCGTTTCTTTACTTTTCATTTCAGGCACCACTTTACAGCAACAACGTCAAAAAGCTAGATCCCAAACTTTTTTCCGAACTTTTTCCCAAACTTTACCCAAAGAGTAAAGAAACAGACCTAATGCCATCTGTATTTATTTGAAAGTTATTGTTTGTCGTTTACCTGCCATTTTTTTGTGTGTTGTAATTACCATATTTAAGTCACGAATTAATTTAGGCCTGAATAACAATGAACAAAAACTGTATACTTTCAACAGCTTTCGAACACGAAAAAAAACACGTTGAAAATTGCCTCCATAGAATCGATGACTGCATCTACCATTTTTATTTTACAGGTAGCTGAGGTATATTTTGTATTGTTTTTTTTAACATCTTTTTGGACAAAAGTACTGCTTTTAAAGAAGATACCTGGGAACCTAAATGATGGCGCTATTTTAAATTTTTAAAAAAGTCGCTCGGAAATCCCCTTAATCTGCAGGGGTAAGTATCTTTAAAAATGTAGAATATTCAAGTTTTATTTCCAAGTTAAAATGTTTTTTATTTAATTACATATTTATTTAACAAACCCTAGGCTACATTTTCAAAAAATAAAATAAAAAATAAAACTTACAGTTAAAATTCATCATTATTTGTCAGATTTCCCATTCAATGCTTCTTCCAATCTCTCAATTAGTCCGATGAGTCTGAAATTCTCTTTCAATAAAGCAAAATCTTCCAACAGTTTAACGCAACTAATAGCCCCTTTGTGCGTGTAAATAGCAACCTTTTCCAGCTCAGATTCTGGTTCGGGTTGAGGTTCGGGTTGTGGTTCGGGTTGAGGTTCAGGTTGAGGTTCCGGTTGAGGTTCAGGTATAGGTTCAAGCAGAGATTCAAGTAGTGGTTCAGGTTCAGGTTCGGGTTCAGCTTCAGTTTTTTCTTCTTTAATTAACTCGGGTTCGTATTCACTTGTTTCAATATCCATTGGCATTGGTACTTCTTGGTTAGTGACAAAGGTAGATGTGTTTTGAGCAACCTCTGGAATTTCAGGACGTAGTACCATTGAAGTGGAACACGATGGCTGATCGTCATCATCTTCTTCAATTTTCACATCATCATAGAAGTCATTATCGCTTTCTGTTTTAATTTCCCCAGCAACTCCATCGAAATCAGGGATCGGATCACGATTATCATTTGTGGCAGCATCACTTGAATTATATTCTTCATCTTTCACAGGGTTTGTTTCACAAACCTGCTTGACATATCGCAATATATCTAGTATTTGCACCGAAAGACTCTCCTGATAGCCAATGGACATTGTTTTGGTATTTGCATCTGGCAATTTGTAAGTAGCTCGAAAGTGTGCAATCCAATCTTTGGTGGGATAGAATTTTTCCAATTTCAAAACCTTCGAAAACTCCAAAGCCATAGTCTGAATAAGAGTATCATTCAAATTAAAGTCCGTATAATACATGATCCTGCGAATCCATTCATGAACTGCCTTCCCCAAAAACGACATCCGAACAGTTTTGATTTCCAGTGAAGTAGGCTTGACTGATTTTTTAGTTCGATTCTCCCATTCTTCCATAATTTCATCCTTTTGTTTCACGATCCGCTTTATTTGATCCGGACTACAATTGAACATCCGACCAATTTTTTTATAAACCGGTTCGACTTCATAACAACGAATAGCAGCAACTTTTTCATTTAAAGCGAGGACATTTTTTGGTTTGATCCGATCGTCAAAAAGTAGTTTGTTATTAGGCTGAAAATAAACGAACAGTTTAGACACAAATCTAACATGGTGGCTCTGTTATATTTTCTATTATTAAAAAAAATTAACATTTAATTCTCTTACCCCACTCATTGTCATACGTTCAGTAGCGTTGAAATAAAACTGACAAGCCAACACACAGAATTAAATTATATCGCCAACAGTCGTTGCGGAGAGCAATGTGCACACACACCCAAATAAATTTCTCTTAACATTGAATTTTCTCAATTCTGCGCCGTCGCCCCTATGTACCTACAATGTGGTTGTTTACATGCACAAGAATTTAATTTTGCTATCGATTTTTCTATACTTTGCCTGCCTGCCTCGACTGGGCAAATGCAAACCACAGACATAAAATCAATAACAACAACGAATGTTAAGAGAAGTGAATAATACTTCTGCGCAGCGCGAATCAAGCGTTCTCTTTAATTTGAAGTTGTTATTGCTTTGTTATGGCAATCAAACGTAAATTTCGTCATAATAAATATTAACACACATGCAATGCATACAAGAAATAATATGTATAGATACAAGCTAGCGACTGCTCTTTACTTCAACAGCTGACAACTGATTTTGCTTTGAGGTTTTATATAATTTTGTATCTGCTTCTTCTTTGTATGCTTCTATTATCTTCCTTTATATTTGATATCAGCTCTCCGCAACGCATTATATACAAAGCAACAAGAGAGTAAAAAGTTATTTTTAGCTTGTGTTTGTGTGGGTAAGAATTTAGTTCACGTTTGCGCGCCCGTTAAATTAATACCTTGTGCTTGACGTCACTCGAATTTAATTCTTATCGCTTACATACCAACAAATAGATAAATTCATATGCATGTTGTCTATATAAAAATAATTTCCAATTAAATTAAAAGTACTAATGAACTGAAAATTATACATATTTATGTAGAAAGCGTTTGCTTTTTTTTCCTACCTTTAAATTGGAATAATTTTTCATAAGTGAACTGATTTTGATAAGAGTTGAGGGGTTGTTCATTATGCCACAGCAAACAGGGTGGATCGTAAATGTGAAACAAATGAACAAGTAACCAAGGACGTTTATAGGTATTTTATAGTTGGGGAATTGGATGAATATCCATACCTATCGGTTTATATTCTTTAACTACAAGTAAGTACCTACCCAACTAAATGAAAAAGGCAGGGGACCATACCTGCATGGTAGAATATCTAGGTACCTACTTGAAAAAAAAAATTGATGTCTTCAAAATGTTATTGCATTGTTGAAGAGGTAGGGTCCTAGAAACCTATTGATTCTCAGTAGTACCTACCTACTTAACAGGTAGGTAGAGACCTACCTATGTAACTTTTATGATTCTATGTCAGGAATCAAGGTGGCAGAAGCATTAGTGGGGAAAGGGTTGCCAGGTGTCATCAAACACAAAAGATACAAAAACAGAGATTCAAAATTAACCAGATAAGATGCCTACCTAAATGGCTGAAAATTGGCACCACAATAGGTTTTTTTTACTATCAAAATGTAAGCAAATCGGCAGAAGCGTGGGTGGGTGTAAAAGGGTTGCCAGTTGCTAATATCAAAATCAAAAAAATATTAAAAAAAAAAAATCGAAAATACCTGTACAGGTCTTAAAATTGGTACAACAGAGCTAGTAATAGAAATCCCGAAATATAATGAAAAATAGAACTTTTTTTGTGCACATTGTTTACTTTCTTCTGTTTTTTTTTTGTCAAAACAGCTTAAAATTTGTTGGTCTCATTTAATTTAATACTTTTATTTTTTTCTCCATTTTTAAGGAATTATTTAAAGATGAACAATTAAAAAAAAAAATCCGTAGAAGGTAACCGGTTTCCAGAAAAATAAAAAAATTTAAATATTTGTATATCAAAATCCGTTAGGTTACTCACGAGCAATTCAAAAATTTTAAACGGTTCTATGGCAGGTATGTAGTACTATTAATAACTTTTGGAAAAATAATTTGTGTGTACGATGTACATACTTACATATACGACTTTGCATGTAGTAGTTCCTACAAATTAAAATTTTAATTAAAATCTTAAGAACAGTTTTTGAAAAAAAAGTTTTTTTCGTAATGATTATGGCAGGTACCGTTAATTTTAGTGTTACCATTTTTTTCACTTTCACTTCAAGGGAATGGCGGTATAAGCTAAATCTACTGAAAATATACAGTAGATACCGCCTATGTGATGTTTGAAAAAAAAGACAAATAAAAAAGAACTATTTTTTTAATGTCCTCAAAGAAAAGGTACTTTCGTTTTACTTTGACCTTTTTAACTGAATTTTTTTTTTCTTATTAGAAAACTGAGGAACAAATTAGATTCAAAACTTTTCAGGGCCAAACAGGGGCCCCGGAAGCTTAACGTACGCCCTGCTTTTTGTACCTAATTTTATTTAAGCAGGTCTGACTGTAGGTAATGATGATCATGATAACAATCAAGTAAATATGATTTTTCACGCCCAATAAAGACATAAATTGAAACACTGCAATATGATCCTGATTTGAACATTATTTTGATCCTATTAACAGTGTTTTTTATTGTTATCGATAGTAACCGTATTTGTGTTTTGTCGGACAAAGTACCTACCTTCATACTTATCTACCTTAATACACTCGTGTATTATAGCTTCGAAACTGATACTCCTATAAAGTCCAACACATTCAGACCATCGATACGAAAAACCAACTTTTATTGAAAAGTATGACGTTCTCTCAAATCTGAATAGAAAACACACATGTGTGCCACCGAGAAAAAAAAACAAATTCTTTATTGCTTAGTGTTAAATGTATCTTGAAGTATACTAAAGTATCTGGCTATACGACACATATACTAAACTTATGATACTTACTAGCTTTGGCGTTATTAAATAAAAATAAAGTTAAACTGATTTATGTAACTTCTGGGTGAAATTATGATTTAAACTAAAATAAAAATCAATTCAATTTCACACATCCAAAGAAACGTGAGTATAGGTGCATTTATTCACTAGGCAGAGGTAATGTAATTTTCCTCTTCTTTGGAATCGCTTTAGGTATGAAGTATGAACCAAGAATCTCCATTCACATACCATCTGTGTAGACATGATTTTCTAACACAAACTTGTGTGTCTATTTTTACATTAGCATTTAGCGTTGGCCTAGAAATTCAAACAAAATACAGATTTGTTTGGATGGTAGTGTTGGTTACTTGTGCCAATGTCATAAAATTAAATACAAGCTAAAATTGTATACATATTAAATTAATTTTCTAGTATTGGTGTTATTTTATTTGACATTGATCTGTGTACGTACACAATACAAACGCCTTCGTTTGTTTTCTAGTTGAGTAGTAGTGAAACATAAAAAAAGTATACGTTACCACTAAACCAAGTGAATTTTTTTAAGTCAGTTTATCAACAACAATTAACTATGCCGCAAGTAAGTATACTGATATTTTATTATTTATGTGTATTCATATCAACAATTTTGAAATTAATAAATAATGTTAACATAATATTTGTTCAACAGTCAAACAACACAAACAACAACATCACAACTTCAATATGCAATATTAGCAGTAAGGACCGAACTAAGATCTTTAGGGAATACAAGAAGATCAAATGCTTCGATACACTGGCAAAAAAGTACGAATTCACTATAAGTCAGATAGAAATGATCGTCAAAGAAAAGACGACGAAGAAGAAAAAGACCAAACCTGTTACAAAAGAAGTAAATGCTCATTTGATTAGCTTGCTGGACAAAGTTGTATACGAATGGTTTCAGCGGGCACAGAGACTTATTGAAACTGGTACAGTTACTGAAGACATGTTTTTTGAAAAAGCCCTAGAAACTGCACGGATCTTTGGAATTTCAAATTTTATACCCGATTATGCATGGGTAAGAAATTTTAGAAAAAAATACAACATAACAAATTTGGACATGACAATGTTGAGAATTGATAATGATAATGTCAAACCGCTTTCTGCTGATATCAATGAAGTTGTTATGCATGTTTTAGAAAACAATCCAATAACCGACTACATTTCATATTCGAATGTTCAACAGAATACGAATGTTGTTGAAATCAACTCACAAGCTGATGATGAAATTCCAATAACTCAATATGTGTGCTACAATAATGACAACGAAGTAATAACATCTGATAGTTTTAACAACATAACACCTGAAGTACAAATTGATTGCAACAATGAAACTATAACATCTGATAGTTTTAATAACATAACAGTTGCAGTTAAAATAAATGATGATACTAATGAAACCATAACAGCTGATAATTTTGAATTACCAGCAGAAGTTAAACAAAATGATGTATTTTCAGCAGCACCAGCAATAACAAATAACGAAGAAGCAAGGCGATATCTTAAAGCTATTGAAGATTATGTTTTATTGAAAGAGAATTTTCGAGCTATCGGACTTATAAGCCAATTGGAGGAAATTTTGACAGCTGATACGGAGAGCTATCATATGCAAGACTAATCCGTACCTTACCTGCAAATAAAAAATTACATACCTAATAGAAAAAAAATTAAGAAAGCTTGTAGAAAAATTATTATAAAAGTATGAATTTGTATCAATAAAAACAAATAAAATTTTGTAATTATTCTAAAATAAAACTTTGTTTTTTTATACTACTCATACAGTGGCGGATTGGTGGTGAACTGATGGTGTCACAAAACATTTTAAATGTCATTTTTTAAAGGATTTATTTTTCAAAAAAAGTCAATTTATTTTAAATCCAAAAAAGCATACAAAATACTGTTCGAATCGGGTAGGTGATCCGGTAAAGATAGTTGGATGACGGGATTTTAAAAAATAACGGTTCTCATAGGGAGATGAGTGAGTGTGTGGACTAGTGAAATATATATTACGGCCACAAAAACTTATTTTTTTATTTTTATTTAACGAACGATAGTAAAGATAGGAGTAAATGTGTACCAAAATTAAGAGCAGTTCATACAAAACAGTAAATCGAACGTTAAGTGACAAGCCAGCCCAGTTTCATAATGAATAAGGTACAGAATATGGCATATTTTCGTTACTCATAAATATATTTCAAAATTTCTTTTCCACCATCAGTTTTGTAATTTATAATTACCAAATACCAATGTTTTCATGGTTTGCTTTGCTGTCCATTAACTTTTTGGGCAGTTATATCAGAGAGATGGACCTATGTACATATGACATGAAATTAATGTAACATGCATATACAGAGTTGTAAGGTGCAGTTTTTTTCTTTAAACTAAGCCTCATTCTAAAAATCGTACGTATTGCATACAAAATAAACCACTTTGTTACAACCGGAGCTTGAAAGAAAGCATTACAGTTTTTTTCATTATCATTTTCACAAATATTGGCAACAGGTTTAATTTTTTTTTCATTTCTGTAAATTTCACATTTTGTTCAATAATTCTAGATTTTTGTCAATAATTCCTTAAAAACTAAAAGGATAAATGTTTTTTAGTGCCAATACCTATTAACTCGGTCAAAAGATTCTTTATTTATTATATGAACGACAGCACTGATCAAGTTTTTCTGAAGTTTAATTTATCCGAATTTAGTTTTTGACCACCTTTTTTTAACATTCGAACAGAGTCAAACTTATATACTACTACACTATCTGTCTTAAAAGTTACAACCCTATTTTAAATATTTAGTATTAACATCACCTAACCTCTCATTTGGCACCAATTTTAACTTGCAACTTTATGAGCTAGGTAATCCCACTGTCGAGTCTTCAACCTTTGCATATTACTATATATTTTCTGAAAATATTTTCAGAACTTTATATTTTGGGATAAGTTGATTAAACACTGCTCTTTATCTTATGAACATAAATACATAATACAGTTTTAGCAAGAAGACACCACTGACCTCAGTTCACATTGCTCTGTTTGAAAAGCAGAAAAGATAAATACACACACACATCCTAACTTCACTATCATTGTATGTGTTATTTATTAACGTTAAAAAAATAATGTAGGTAGACTGAAATCTTATGTGTGCAACTTGCATACATGATTGATTCTCATGAAGAATGCATTTGGAGATGAAATGACGTACACAAAACTTGTATGTGTGTGTTTTTTTTTTAATTTAAGTTTGTGTGTACATACATACATACTTTTTTAAAAAGATTTTTAAAGTGAACAAACACATAAACGTAAAATTAGTAAACATAAGAGAAGTAGAAGCAGTAGTTTAGGTATTCGATGACGACGCACGTCGCGTTGTGAAAAATTACGACACAATAAAAAAATACACACGTATGGGAAGCAATCGATAAAAATTTATTGACTATTGCAAAGTTCGCAAATGCAATACCACATCTTAAATATCCTCATAAGGATTTTTTTCGCTGTGACACGTGAGAAAATTAGCATTAGTAGGCATTTGGTATTAATGAATATAATCTTTTTCACAAAAAAATATGTATATCCTCTGAAGAATTTTTTCTAATCGACAAAAGAGCGTACCTACTTTTGGAAAACAATGGCTCCTTTTGCTAAAAACTTGCAATGGCGAAAAAAAAATAAATAAAGTTTTTTGATCTTGGTTTTTTAAATGGGGAATAAAACAATTTGAGGTTTAATAAGTTTTTACGATTACGATTATCGTAATTCGTAATCGCAGTTTTACGAAAATGAGAACGATTATCGCAATTCGGAATACGGTCCCTGAACACACAAAAAGTTCCGATAGTCCAAGTCTTTCTTCGAGTTTTCGGGATTATAAATTTTCTGAATAAAAGATATTCGGGATCAGAGATGAACTTGTTTTTACGATATCCACTAAGTTAAATATTCTATAAAAATGTACCTACCTAACATTTTTTTTAAAAAAGGCGTACTTCAACTTACAATTATGGAACACCCGGTACAGTGATTTTTATAAACTAGTGACACTGAGCTATCAAAATTTGACCACAGAATCACGGATTACGATAACACATGTGTATAAGATATAAAAATTGCATTGTAGTAGGAAGACTACTTGTTAATTAGCTTTGCTTCAGTTTTCCGGACTTTGTTTTTCGGTACTTTGACCGAATAAATTTAATCCAGGATGTGTTGTTAACATAGTTAAGGTTTTTGAGTCACGATCATCAATTTTCGAGCGTTAGGGCTTATTTCTCAGTTAATAGATATATTTTCTGAGGAAATAAAAAAAAAAGAAGTCTAAGTTTTTTTTTAGGAGTAGGTTACTTGTTGCTTGCTAAGAAAAATGTATTTAAAATAAAAAAAAAAATATTTTTACTATAGAATAATTTTGTCCCAAATTTTCTTTTACCAACACTAATATAAACATTGATAGCAAAACTTGTAAACAAAATCGGTGACTTATTTGGTAAGTTTGTAAAAAATCATTTCTCAAAAAAGGAATATTGATTATTGTATACTGTATACAAATGAGTATCAAAATCGTTAGAGCCGTTTTCGAGAAAATTGGAATAACTCAAAAATGTTATATGATAGGTACTCGTTCTAGACTAAAAAATCATCAAAATCAATCATACAAAAATCCATTTACGTCTTTTGGCGGAAGATACCTACTTGCGCCAAAACGCATGGGTGGATTTTCTGTAAGATAGATATTAAGAAAAATATGAATTATGATTAGCTTCTTGAATCTTAATCCTTGTCCTTGATTAACAAGCTAGAATTTATTTAGGTACCTTTAGGAAATCCTTGTATTTAATTCTCTATAAACTTTTAGGATCGAATTCCCATAAGAGAACATCTAAAGCGTTTCCAACACCTTAAAGAAATCGAGTACCCACATAACCTTATGGCATATTTCCGCAAAAATAATCCCCTACGGAACTTCAACACCAAAGGCATTATTTCATAGCCGATACGATATCTTGTTGCGTCTTCTCAATTTTATTTCCGAGCAAATCTTCACTTCAAGTCATGCTAACGAATCTCTAACGTGTGTACATAATATACACAAAAACATGTAGCACTTCGCCACGATTGTATGGTAGGTATCTGGTATGGCATATTAAGGTCACTATCTGCGAAGAAACCAGAAACTTATAGTATAAAAAGTTGATACAAAAATCCCCAGACTCGAAGAAGACCAACTCATCTCACTGGTATCGACTAATTTGGGTGTGCTGTTTTGATGCTCAAAAAGACCTTTTCGCTTGGTCGAGGTTACTTTTGGTAGATATTTCTACAACAACGTTATATACTTTTCTACCTACCAACTTTATTACGTGTATAGGTATGCTAACATACAGTGCCAGTTGATTTCATCGCAACACTGGGCACATGTTAAAGCTTGGACCAAACGACCGACGACGAACTAAAGTAGAGAAATCGTCAGGCGGCCTGACGTCGAATGAAGGTAGTATTCTCCCCAATTGCCAAGCAGCGAAGGCAAAATAAGCAACAGCCAGTCTGTTCGAATAGGTCTTCCATTTACGGTGAAGTCTCTGGTGTATGCGATGACGCCGCTTCGAGTCGTGCCTAAAGTACTTTAAGGCCAGTTCGTTGTGCGGTTCTATTTTAGAGGCTGTGTGTGTGTAGGCTATATTGCGACGTTCAACTTTTGGATGGAGCGGAGGTAAGGTAAGTATAATATTATCTATATGAGTTCCGTTGAAGCGATATATGACTTGCTTGGGCGCTGAGGAATTATCATGTCGTGTTCCTCTCGCTCTCATTGAGAATTGTTTTTATAGTTGTGTGCGGGCAAACGATGAGGCCTGTATTTATTTTGAATGAGACTCTCTTTTTGAGTTCAATAAGTAATCAGTTTCTCAGCAAACATGTGGAAGGTAAGAAGTTTTGTTTTGTGTGCGCTCCGCTCCCAGGCTTTAAAATTAAGGCGTCACGCCAGACTATGATCGGCCATTTTGCATTTTTAAAGCCTGAATATTTATAATTTTATAAAAATATGTATAATGAACTAAATATTTATTTTCTTTTTTTTAAATAAGGTCGAGTTTGACGAATGCAATGATTCCAAGGCCCGTAATCGGCTCTCGCTGGAGGCAAGGGTTGAAGCTATAAAGGCTTACGAAAAGACCCCAAATTACTCTAAGGTCGGCCTTATGTTCAAGTGCAGTTCCAAACAAATACGCAACATTATACAGAATAAAGAAGAAATACTGGCCATGTATAAGTCGTTTCCTAAATTATTATCTGATGAAGACAAACCTAGAGACAAAAGAAGACTCAAGAAAATTGGTTTGCTCGGAACGGTGATGTATGAATGGTTTTTGAGAGCTCGTCGCAATCCAAGCATATGCATAATTTCATACAAATTAATTCAAGATGTTGCCCTTGAGGTAAAAAGAATTTTGAACGTCGATAATTTCTCTCCGAACAGTGCTTGGCTACTGCACTTCCGTCAGAAATATAACATTACGGATTCAGATATGAAAGTTCAGTCTAATGATCCAGGACCTATGAAATTGGATATTGAATCAATTGTTTCTGATGTTGTCGTTAGAGAAAAGACTAAAAGAAGGTTAAATTCCTCATCAAGCAGTAAACAGAATGATGACTCCGGAAGTAGAATAAGTGATTCCTCATCGAATGATGAAGAAGAACTGCCCTCGAAATGTCCCAGACTTGAGCCGATTGATGTCATTGAAATTGATAGTGATGATGAGGATGATGATGGCAATGATTCACAAAAAGACATAAATTCTGTCATAAAGACGATCGACCAGGCTTTGGTGCATTTAAAACCTTTGGAAGATTTTGCTCTTATGAAAGAAGACTACCGAGTAATCGGACTGATTTCACAACTCGAAGTTATCTTGAGAAGTTCGAAAGACGAATAGAAATTGAAGTGGATATTCAAAAGATTAACAATCATTTTTTCTATACCTACCTTTAAATAAATGAAGTGATGTAAATTTATTATAAGATTTATTTTTAATTTATAAATTAAGATCATTAGATTTAGTAACTATCTACTTAAAGAGAATAAAATTAACTTAAAACATATTTTAAAAATGTATTCAACGGTTTTTGTATGGGGAGACGCCACACCCAAAATACATCAGTTGACAAAATATTTTGTGATTAAAATAAACTGTCTTCATTCGAGTTTTCCGGAAATGGTGGCTGCATGTAATCTATTTCTGTTGCTTTCAATGTAACAATTAGCAACAGCTGATGTAAGTGTTTTGGTTTATCTTGCAGGAAAAAAACGATTTCAGGTAAAAGAGTTTCCGTACAAAATGATTTGTACCTGGCCTTGAAAATGCTAGCTACGCTGCTGTTTAAAGTAGGTATAAGGTTAATATAAAAAGTTAACAAAAACTGACTTGTTTTGCAGCGGATAGAAAATTGTTTCAAATATATAGGTTAGAACTTAAAATAGATCAAATAATTATCTGAATATGTTTTTGGAAGACACTGATAAAGGATTTTTGTTAAAACTATCATCAAAATGTATACACGACGTAGAATAATAAAGATTAATAAGTTTTATTTTTCACGACATCATTCTAGAACTCAAGTTTCAACTACTTCAAAATTTTCCAATCCAAATCACCAAAAGAAGGATATACCTGCATAATTTTATTTATTTATTTCGTGATTGACAAAATTTGTAGAAAATATGAAGATTTTGAATTATTATAGGAATAAAAACAGAAATAAAATAAATAAGTTAAAAAAGAAAAAAGGAATTCCATCAAAAACTGAATCATTTAAGAAATAAAAAAACAAAGTGCAAGATATTCATGCCGTGCCCTTGTGCTGTTTCTGAAGCCTTTTTTCTCTCTTAAAAAACTTACAAATTTTATGTTCTGATCTGTTCTGATTAGGATTTTTGTTAAAACTCTCATCAAAATGTATACACGACGTAGAATAATAAAGATTAATAAGTTTTATTTTTCACGACATCATTCTTGAACTCAAGTTTTAACTACTTCAAAATTTTCCAATCCAACTCACCAAAAGAAGGATGTACCTGCATAATTTTAGTTATTTATTTCGTGATTGACAAAATTTGTAGAAAATATGAAGATTTTGAATTATTATAGGAATAAAAACAGAAATAAAATAAATAAGTTAAAAAAGAAAAAAGGAATTCCATCAAAAACTGAATCATTTAAGAAATAAAAAAACAAAGTGCAAGATATTCATGCCGTGCCCTTGTACTGTTTCTGAAGCCTTTTTTCCCTCTTAAAAAACTTACAAATTTTATGTTTTAGCCCAGAAAATACCCAAACGGATATGAAGTTTCACTTCGTGTGCCGAAGAAGCCAGAGTGTATTTTCTTCTTATTTAGTAGGTAGGTAGGTACCTGGCATTTTTCACAGAATTTTAAGTGAGTTTTTTTTTTTTTTGAAAAATTTTGCTTTCTTTTCTCGAAAACGGGTCCTTTCACTTCGATGTTTAAATGAAAATTCATATTTTTTTTTAAAAAAGTTATTCACGATTCGTTTTCAACTACATATTTTGTTTATACAAAACCTAATAACTACCTACCTTAAATACGGTTAGATTTTTCTAAAAATGTTTTTTGCATTAAAAAAAAAAAATTAGGTATCTATCAATGCAAACTCTTGATCGAAAGTTACAACTATTTAAACTTAATCAGTCGTGGTCTTAAAAAAAAAAAATTCTATTTGTTGTTTTGTTGTGTTTTACTCTAGCCAAACCGTTATTTGAAATTACGCGCAGTTTCAGTTTTGTTTTCATGTATCGGTAGAGTTCATTTGCAATGCTTCAACTCAAATTTGCACCGCATGACATCTCTTCTTACCAATGGAATATCGAATATAGCATACCTACCTTGTTTGTCTTTTTTCTGATATTAAAGCTGTGTTTAACGAGGAAATTATTGGATCAGAACAGGACAGATCAGAACAGTTTCGTGAGAAACGTCAGAACAGAAAACAACAACAAACACATTTCACAGTTCTCACGAATCTGTTCTGATCTGTTCTGACTCAAAAGCAAGTACAGAAAACCCTGTTCTAAACTGTTTCAGACAGAGTCATTGAATAACAAAAAGTTGTACTTTTCTGTTCCGAACAGGCCAGAACAAAGTCATTGTACACATTTGAAGACTCCTACAAAATTTTAAATAAAAATTTGTGGAGATCTAAGAAATTTTAGTTATAGGTAGGTAGGTACATAGGTACATATTTAGTTCTAGTTATAAGAACAAAATATGTGGAATCTAGTGCATTTTATTTTTTGCGTCTTCACAAACAACACAACGCAATTTGTATAGGTACGTAGGTACTTACTTTCAAAATAAAAAGAAAAATGCATCGAAATTAGGACTACGCACAATTTAACAACATATCATTTAAATACCTACCTAGAGGTATTTTTTACCTTTTCAACTACTACATTTTATTTATTTTATTTTTACTACTTTGCTGCATACTCAAAATCAAAAGAAAGTACCTTCCTAATCACAAACTTACTAAAACCCAAACCACCCTGTAAACAAATTTCCAACAAACCATTCTACCGAGTCGATGAAAAGACACCTTACCTACATACCACAGTGTTTGTGCACTACACCAAGCACCAAAAGTTTCAACCGGAATTTTGACAGACACCAAATAGCTGAATAGCTGACAAACATTACAGAACGAAAAGAAAATACAAAGCCACCCATAAAATAACAAAAAGTATACACAGATACAGTTAGCTACAACATACACAGACAAATAAAAGAGTAACCCACTCTTTGAAGATTCTCTTGTCATTTAGCTGAATAGCTGACATAACAAATTTGTATTCCTCGCCAGTAAAATAACACGGTTCGCCAAACGGTAGATACATAAACATTCAGTCATACTACTAAACTCCTCTTGCATGTGCCTCCTGTAGCAAATCTTTCAATTTTCTTGTTAATTTTTTTATCTCATATACAAAACACAATCCGTAAAGTGTGCGCGAGTGTGTGGCATTGGCCTGTTAACATACATACATACAAACATATAACAAGGTATAAGAGGCAGCTTGTAAAATGCATTTTACTGAAGTTGATATGGAAAAGCGTAGAATGATTTTGCGGGATTTCCAGAATGGACTGACTCGTTTTCAGGCAAACATTAATATTATAGAAACATTTGGTGATTGTGTTGGTTATGGCGTTCGAACTTGTGAACGATGGTATACAAAATTTAAGCGAGGAGACTTTGACTTAACAAAAATACCTCGTGATAAATGCTCTAAAAAGGATAGAAGCTACTCTAAGAGAAGACGGCCTGCAAAAACGGTTAAGAAAGTTAATGAAGTCACATTTAAGGAACAACAACAATTGCCAGCAGCTGAAATGGGTATTAAAACAAATGTAAATGTTCAGAATTTATTAACAAAAAAGCGGGAACTAACTGTTTCAAAAGTATCAGCTAAAAACAGTACAGTAGTAAAAAGGCCACCAGCGCAACCGAGTATAATAACCAAACGGCTAGTAAAATCTTCACTTCCGAAACTAGGTCCCGCAGCCAATAGCCCATCAAAAGAGCAACCTATAATACCCAAATTAAGGCCTCGAAGACCCCGTTCTCAAGGAATTGAAATTAAACTTCCAGCTATTGCTGCCAAGCGAATGACTTCACAAACATTGACAGAAAATCACAGTATTGGCGGAGAGAAAAGGATTACAAATAGACCTGAAATAATGAAGAACACTCTTAAAAATAATGGCTCGAGAGAAGTTACCGTTCAATTTCAGAATATAAGCCCAGATATAGCCAAGAACACAGTGCGCACAAAGCCTAGAGTTGTAAACAACCGACAGTTGGGCATTCTCTCCAAAAAGATTCTAAACCCGCTAACCAATCAAATAACCCAAGGATTTTCGAACACCGATGGAATGTTAAAAATCACAAATGTTGCTCATATCGAAAGTATGAGTCCAGAAAAATCTACTAAAAAGACTGAACCCACAACACCTACAGACGGATCTAACAAGCGTCCCATACCTCCACTGAATACCTCTTCGCCTCTTAATAACCCCAAAGGAATTATCTACCTTAATCCTCAAGAAATATTTCGACCGAGTTTTGACGGTTTTGAAAGTGTACCAAAACGGCCGAATGTCTATGAAAAATCTGTTCAGCAAAGTAATAAAAATCCAAAAAGATTGTTTCACTCAGCACCACCACCTCATCCGACCAAGCTTTCTCCACCACCTTCATCCAAACATGATTCTGTTGTACTGAGCGATAGCGACGACACTGGAGACGATATACTTTTTCCTGAAAATATTCCTCTGCCTGCACCAAAAATTAAAACTGACACCTTTACCACATATTGGGATATGGAAAGTGGCAAACCCATACCTTTAAATAATGATGTGGAACCGGTATCGGTATGTTGTAAAAATATCATTATTTTCCAAGTACATATGTCCTTAAGTTTATTTCTTTATATCATCTAGGATTTACCGATGGCTGCTGCACAACCCATCATTGAAATAGACTGAATGAGATTCTTATGAACAAAAAAAAATTGTTTTCCAACTGAAGTATAAATAGGGTGTTTTGTAATATCTTTAATGTTATTTTTTGAAATAAAAAAGTTATAAAAATTATAATCCTTGATCTTGTTTTCTATTGATGTATTGATATCAAGCCCGCAAACGATCTTCGAGAAATATAGCATTCGAATGTGAAACACATAAATTTCGGCGAGTATTAAAGCATTTTAACACTTCGTGGTCACGTTTAAGCCGTAATTAATAAAAGTTGTCACTAATACGGGTCTGTTTAAAATTTCAGTTTGAAAATATTGCATTGTATTTTTAAAAGAGTGTTCTTGGTGTTTTCCGTTGTAAGCTTAAACGCATTATTTTTACAAAATTCTAATTATAACTTTCATAGCAGCAGGGAATTATTATGTAAAAAGAAAACGAACGAATAAAATCGTTTTTACGATTACTGTCCTTGTTTTTCTCTTCACAATGGTAGAGATGGCTATAATAGCTAAAACGATCTTGTGCCTTCGTTTTCGACTAGATAATTAATTTATCGAAGAAGGAATTCGCAGCTGATTTAAAATAAAAAAAGGAAAATTCGTGTAAGTAGTTTTATTCATATTTTTAACTTAGGTATACAAATTTTAAAAGCTTTAATTCAATTTATTTTCAATATTTGCATTATTTGTATTATTTAAAATAAACAACATCTAATCGTCCCGTATTTGAATGCAATTTTCCGCAAGGTTGTTCTTTCTTTGATTTTCAGCCACTTCCTCTGCCTCGAGTACGGCAGAAAAGATTTTCATCTTAACCGTGCGTTGCAAAGCTGGCGACAGTTGAGTTGTCGAAGAATACATGGCATCGAAAAACATTTTTAAGCTATTAGTTTCAACGGTACCGGTATTAGCAGTGTCAATTGCTTCTGGTAGAATAATATCTTCAAAGCTTTCTATATCTGATTCCGAATCAATTTCGATGTCACTTTCGTTTTTTGTTTGCAGGTTTCCATTCGTCTGGAGTTCGGTGACATTCACAGGTGAATCGTTATTGGTATCATTCCAATATTGTATTGTCGAGAATTCTCTAGTTGCTGTTGTGTCATGGATATTCGTCGAAGTATTTATTACATCTGAAACTTCAATTGTTTCCAAATCATTGTCAGTTTTTGGTATGCTTTCGACATTATCATGTTTTTCTTCCGACGGTTCCTTATATTTTATGGGATTTAAATATGGATCGATAAATTTCATATGTTTGAAAAAGGTACTATATGTTTTGCTGGGATTTAAATGAGGGTTTTTCCGATGATTGACGTAATTATCGTATATTTTCTTCCATGTCAGTTTCGCTAAAGCACCTAAATTAGACAAGATTCATGTTCAAAAAAAGTAAGTTAAAGCAGAAAAAATGCTCGTTTCACACTTATTCAGTTACATTCCAAATTCGTGTTCTTTCCCGATTGAAACCAATGCTTAGTGGCGAGCGGCATCAAGTGCTGTACGGAATCTATTAGTTTCTCTAATAGCTACGTCAAATTTATTAGTATTTACTGCCTACGGACATTCCGAATGGAATCGAAGAAGTGTATGCGAGCTTAACTTTAATCCACAATATCATAATTTTGTTTTTAATTTATTGACTAATTTCATAAACAGTTTTATGAGTTTAAAAGTTGAAAATTTTCGACAAATTGGTATAATTAACGAAAACTGATATCAGATTTCGAGTCTTTGAAATCAAAACTCTTAAAAATAACAACTTTTAATCTCTACAAAAACAGTTTTGAAATAAGTCAATAATTTGACCATTGATGATTTTTTTTTTTTTTTTAATGTATAAAAATAATATTTTTTAAACTAAAAATTTGGTTGAACATACGAATTTTATATATATTTTTTTTAATTTCAAACTGAAACACCCTTTTTCTTAAAACACCAACTTACCCTTCTTAATTCCACACTGTTCTGCTACTTGATTCCACACACTATCTTTTGATTTTAAATGCTCATACGACGATTGCTTTGGATCATATAAAGTTTTCTGTGCTTTAACAGCGGCAATGAGTCGGAATTTTTGTTTTACGATACCACTTGTTTTCAACCTCGGCATTATTTATTTTTATTTTCTTTTTTTGATTCAATTCAATTTTCCAATAATTTTTACAACAAATAGTGTACGGAAAAAAAATACAACAAAAACAAATGAACTGTGACTGTGTTACTCTCTCAAAGCAAGCGAATCGAGTAATATATAAATTCGCATCTCAGAGATGCTCTTTCTAAATGTTTTTTTGGGTAATATTATGCCAAGTGTTGCCATGGTGTGTTCAGAACTTTGGAAATCCATATAAATTAAGGGACCTCATTATGAGTAGCGAATTCAATGTGCGACTAAGTTCGTGTGGGTAAATCTTTTTCTCTTTCATTCGTGGTGTTACGAAACTCAATTTTTTTGGGGTCTTAATATTTAAAGTGGATTTATTGGGCCATATTTCTAGACGCTGTTGATAAAAATGAAAATTCTATTCTAATTACCTATGTACATATGTTAAATCCCAGTCAACATAAGCCGGTATTTAAAAGTTACTTAAGCAAATTTTAACACGCAAACAAAAACAAAAGCCGCAGTTTTTATTCTCATGATCTGATCTGAATTAGATCATTAAAATAAAACGATGCGGATCAAAATGGGTTTTGTCTCTTTTTTCCTAGTATTTGTTTATTTTGAAATAATTTTGCATCTCTTACTTTTCTTCTTATCGACCTTTAAGGCCATCTACATTTCAGAGTCAGAACTAATTTTTGGATCATTAAAATAGATCCCGATAGAAAGCAGGATCACGTGTTGTTTTTGTTTTACTTGTTAAAACTATCTAGATCCAGGCATGCATAATAAAATGCAGCTAAAATCACAAGTGAGTACCTATTAGTTATTCTTTGTTGTTTGTGTGTAAACATTTTTAAAAGTGACTGTGCACTTTTCCAAAGGAACACCGCTTTTGCCTTTGATTAATCAGGCTAAAAAAAATAGACAAAATGCAAAATGTTTTTTTTTTTTTAAGTAAAACTAGTATCAATGCCGAACTGAGTTTAGCCGAAGCAGGTACTATGGCAACACTGTCATGTAGGAGGCGGGACAAGAAACTCAGAGAGAATATCATTTGTTTTGGTCTCTTTGTCGTTAGTTTTTTTCTTCTTATTCCTTTTCCCCTTGCCTTATTTTCAAATCAAAACAAATACTGACAATGTGTTTGTGTTTTTCCAGAAGAAGCCAACAACAACAAATCATATTTCTCTTTTAAGGAAAACATGTTTGTATTGTGAACTTGTAATTTCTGATTTAAGAGTTTCATAAATATGTATAACATGAGAAGAATGTTATTATATACATTATATATCCCACGAACAAGGATGCAATTAATTTCCTGGAATGAAGATTTTAAAAATTATTTTTGTGTTTTTATCATCCAAAAATATGCTTACACGAAAAAAAATATAATGTATAATTACTTCAAAAACAAGTGTGTTGAAATTAAATTATTCTCTGAGTCCGACACGTAAATTTTGTAGACTCTTAAATTGTTCATAAGAATGATAGATAGGTATATCATATCAATGTGCTAGTGAAAGAGTGATCAAGTTTTTTTTTTGTTTTACATAAATCTTCTAATTACAGTGCCGTCGCGGTCTTTGGCCAAAACAATACACCCAGATACTCCATTGATGAAGTTCTACTTGAGATGATTTTTTTTTATTCTTTACGAAAAATAATTAAGAACAAACAAAAATTTTTTAAGAGATAATTAATTTACCTCACGTATTTTAAAAAATGTATAAAGGCATTATTCGTATTAAAACTATTCGTTTGTAAGCCTAACGATTGAAAATGTTCGTGTCTACATAATAGTCTCAATGATGTTTTCACGGAAAAGAAAATTGAACAAGTTCTCTAAAAAAATTAGGATAGTGCAGCTGGTCAAACATGAACATGAAATAATTTTTCTTTTTTTTTTAATAATTTAGTTTAGTCCAAGAGCATAGTCCCTAAAATTATTTATTCAAAATTACACATTCTTGTTAGGTATTTAAAAAACTATGAATGTTAATTATCATTTTCTGTTTTTTTGTTTCTTTGTAGGTACTAACATTGTTTTTTTTTTTTGTACGTATATATTAAGTTGTAATACTTTATCTATTGATTCTTGTATCTAATATTATGATATTGTTCAAAAAAATTGTTTTTGTCAATATTGAATACAAGGAAACTCCGCTTAGTCACATTTTAATGATGTTTGGTCCATATGACTGCAAGTTGGTTTGACTTTAGTAATAGGGAATACCTACTTTAATATATGCAACATTAACACGATTAACATTGTGCCAATAATTCCTTATTCATTCTCTACTGGAACTGCGACGATAAAAAGAGTTTTGAAAATGTAGAATTAAGCTGAAACGACAGCCCTGATACAAATTATAATCAACTTTCCCTCTATTATGGTTTCTTTTTCTAACTTATTTGCTTGATTCGATTGTTAAGAGAAAATTAATAAGTGTGAAAGAGACGGTATAATTGGAACACAGAAATTAACTCAACTTTCTTACATCTATAAGAGCATTCATATCACTATCCTGCTCAGTTACATTTTGCATTTACACATTTGCACTCTATACTGTCTCACAATCTTCATTGAATGCGCTGTCGCAGAAAATACATTTCTAAGCTAAAACATTCTTTTAACTAAGTGCTCCCACTTGTGATTGTTGCTGATTCTGGAAGGAAATACAAAATACTAACATCGATTATTATAAATTCAGTGGAGTCTTTTAGAGGTGACAAATCATTTTTTTATATATTAGTTATTTCTTAAATATAAGCATAAGTAAATATATACTGTAAGTAAATATCGCCTAAGCACTTTTTCATTTAATAAGAAAATACATAATTGTAATTGTGGCTAGTTTCAGTGTCATGTTATTACTCATATCAAAAAAGAGGCAGTCCACACCTAAGTTTCCAAAATCAACTACATACCAAGTATCACATTCTAAGCTTTGAAACTGGCTCTTAAGAAATACAATTTCTTGTTTTGTTTTGTTAATTCGTATATAAAAGTGCATTTAAATTTTGTAAAATTTATAACTTCTCAAATGGATTATTTGGGTCTGGAACACTTCTCTAGTCATGATTTTGTTGAAAAGTTGAAAATAGTATTATTCATATAAAGTGGAACCACTGACATTTACTTTTATTTTTGATATAATATATTTTAAGAGAGAATTATAAAAGACATCACACAAGAACGCAACACTTCGTTATTAAAGAACCTCATCGGATTCGCAGTATTATTTTTTAAATTTTGGGATAAGCACAAATTAATAAATTAAAAATAATAAAGGTAGTGAGTGAAATATTATAAAGAAGTTAAATAATAACGTAGCTAGATAACGACTTAAAGCGTGAGAGTTTATTTCAAAGAGTAAATACTTTTTGTATAGGATTGCCGTTTCCGTGTCTCATTTCTAGTTTCTACAATTTGTATACATAGTTACATCTACAATCATAATACAATATTGTCAGTGCTGAACAGAACACTTGGGGAAAATGAGCGAGGTAAGAAACAAAACTGGCTTAATCTTGTTAGTACAGGGTGTAGCAAAACTAAACGCATTTTTGCTGTTTATTTTTTTATTGTTTGGTAGAATCATTTTTTTTCGGTGTGGGCGTTCGTGCTGTGCATCTGTCGTCCATTTGTACACATTTCAACAAATTTGGTTCAGATGATTTAAATAATTTTGAATGTTTTTTTTTCTTGTTTGTTTTTGCTATCTGGTCTAGAACGAATACCTACCATGTAACTTTTTTTATTTATTCGAATTTTTCCAAAACGGTTTTAACAATTTTGATTAAAATTTGTGTATTTAATGGGCAGGATCTGGAAACGTTAGAGACTAAATATTTAGTAAATTTTCAGGTCAGTGGTTAGTCAGCTGTCAAATTGGAAGAACCCCAAAATTTGACTTAATATTTAGTCCTTTCCTCAACCTGCCCAATTTTCAAAGCGACTGCAACATAACTGCATTTTTAGTTTTTCTCAAAATAAAATAAAGGAAAAACGGTGCTGCCATTTAGTTAAATTTTTGTATATTGTCCAATTTCTGCGTGAACCACGTATATGCACATCAAATTTAGTTTGTCTCTTTTAAGAAATTTTAGTTTTTTCTCGAAATTGAATATTTGGATTGAATAAAAAGAAATTGAATTAACTGTGAAACATATAAATTGAGGCTATTTCACCACTTACACTTATTCATCTACCTTATTCATAGTTTTACAGCTGTTTAATTTTAAACAAAATCATTTAAGAAAATGTAGTTACGAGATTTACGCCGAAACGGGACGATGTGTCGCAAACTTTTTAGCCGATTTTAATTAAAACTTGTGAACACATATTGTACACACAATTTGAAACAATCTTATTAAATTTAAAAAAAAAGGTTTAACATAATGTAAAAAAGTAAGAAATTCTTTTTTTGTAGGTTCTTTTGATAATATTCCACTTTTCGTTTAAATATGTTTATCAGATACACATAAGCTTTCCAAGCATAGTCAATACATTATAGCCTTGGACATTTACTTATTAGAATAATAATAAGTCGATGGAATTGTACTAAAAGAGCAAGCACGTGCGAGGAGCGACCCAATAGTAGAAATAATTTAAAGATGGTTCGGTTTTTTTTTAAGCAAACAAATATTTTTTTTTAACAGCTCTTACGACTTTCAATTTTTTTTCTTAAACTTTAATTTTCTGCATGAAATCAAAACTACATATTTAAAAAGTTGTTATCAATTTTATGTTTTTAACATTTATTTTACAATTATTTATTTTTCATAATTTAGAAAAACAGTCACTAGTTCTCGTTGTGTAAGCTCCTAAACTTAGTAACAAGTATGAATGAATTTTATAGCTATAGCCTTCTTCTTGGCTACCAATATTATATCGGTTATTATATTTCTTTCTTTCTTATTTATCTATTATTTCAGAATACAATGCATCCTAATACTCCAGAACATAAACAGGGTGCAACGTATGATGTTGATTTTTTGGAGACATTAATATATGAATGGATACGACGTTCGATGTATTTTACAAAATTTCGTTTGTCAAATCTAATGCTTAAAGCAATCGCATTGAAATTCAATACAATTCTGAATTTAAAATCATTCGAACCAAAAAAAGACTGGATAGAGAAGTTTCGGAAAACTTATAGTTTAAGAGATGTAGATACGACACAATTAGATGATATCGGTTATAAATTTGGTAAATCCACAAGCCCAGTAGATATTTTCAATGAATTACAACCTCAATGGGCTGCTCTAGATCCGAAATCAGTTAGCGGACCAACTGAAACCTCTGCAAAGCATAATATATCAAATTCGAAATCGAGAGTTGTTAACAATCTAAATGTCCACGAAATAATTGAAATAACAGAGGAAATAAATGAACCTACGAGTACGCAGAATATTCCATCAAAAATAACCGATAATCGGTATAAAAGTAAAACATGCAATGATCCTTACAATAGCGAAAGTAGTGTTGACAGCTTAGCCATGTTCGATACAAATACCGAACCAGTTTTAGATATTGAAGATGAGCTTCCAGTATGCACTATATTTGGAAGAAAAACTGTACAGAATGTAGCCAATATAATATCCAATAAAAATTCTAAAAACGAAATATTTGAACCAATGATAGTATGTACCGATCCTAAGAACCCAAACCTTAATACTATGGAAAAAATTACAGAAAAACAAAAATGTTCAACTTTTAAAAACGAGTTCGAAAAAATTAAAGATATAATTAATGGAAAATTATTAGACACTGATTCGTCAAGTCAACCTGAATACATAGATCAATATTTAAAGGACATTGTTCGAGCTCCAGAAGATAAAACTGTGTACTCTTCAAATCAATTACTCGAATTGAGACGTAAAAAACAAATAAGAGCAAATAAAGTTAAGGTGCCATCGATTGAAACAGGATCCTTGAATTCAGCTGCAAAAAAGTCAATAGAAAAAGTTAGACGGAAGCGAAAATTGAATCAAATGTCAGCTAATGAGTTAATAAAAAATGTGAATTCAGAAACAAAAGCAGTTGATCAAACGCCAACAGTAAAACAACCAACACTGGTTATCCCATCACTGCCACTACAACCAGTCGAATCTGTAACAAGCATGCAAACGGAAACAACGAATAAGATACCTAAATTACCACAACAACAAACACAGAATCCGCCACCCTTACCAGTAAATATAACGACACCTAATTTCACAGGAGATACGATTTTAGATACACAGCCAGGAAGAATAATATATACATTTCAAATGCCAGCATCTAATCAAAACCCACCAACGATGCCCTATATTTCAACGATGACAACAAATCTAGAAACAGCTTCTATGGGACAGTCACCTGCATTAACACCAATATTTTTCCATTTCAATTCACCAATGCAATTTCAAACGACAGGCTCAGAAAATTCACCAACAATAATAAATCTACAACAAACACCTTTTATATCATCAATGGATACAACTCAACAGACATTTCCAATAATAAATTTTCAAAATTTTATTCAAAATCAACTTATGCCAACAATAACTACGCCAATTCAATTCACACAAACACCAACAATTATAACAACTCACTCAACATTAAATCCGAACACACCAATATTTGAAGCTATAGAATCAAACTCAAACATTACAACGAAACCAACAGCAGTCCATATTCCTTCGAACCAGAACACAGCAATCACTGGAGCGATTACATCAAACTCAAACTTCACAACAAACGCAACAACAGTTCATATTTCATCAAAACAGAAAGCAGCAACACCTGAAGCGATAGCATCAAACTCGCACCTCGCAACAAAACCGACATCAGCAGTTCAAATTCCATCACAGCAAAATACACCAATACTTGAAGCGATAGAATCAAACCCAAAACTAACAATAAAACCGGAATCAGCTGTTCATATTCCTTCAAAGCAAAAGACAGCCATCCTTGATGCGATAGCTTCAAATTCAAACCTTACAATAAAACCAGTAGCCTGTATTCCATCAAATCCGAAAACACCAATAATTGGAGCGAAAGCATCAAACTCTAACCTTACAGTAAAATCAATAGCAGTCCAAACTCAATCAAAGCAGAAGACAACAATTCTTGAAGCGATATCATCACGATCAAACCTTACAATAACACCAACAGCAGTGCATATTCTATCAAAGCATAAGATACCAAAACTTGAAACGCTGTTATCAAACTCAAACCTTCCGATAAAACCACCAGCAACTCATATTACTCCAGAGGCTTTACCAACTAAAATTATCAAAACGAGATCAAACAAAATTGCGGAAAAAACTATATCTTCCACAATTTCAACCCAACAAACGTCAATATTTCACCCCAAATCAACAACTTTAAATTCCACGTTAATAACGCATATTCAACCATCAATATCCACACAACCCAAATCAGCAACTCTAAATTCATCGTTAAGAACGCATATTCAACCACCAATATCAACACAAACATCAACAATAACATCGTCACCAATAATATCAACAAGTTCACCCTATCAAAGTGCAATGTTTGCAGCAACATCATCAACTTTAAATTCAGCAATAAACACAATAGCAGCAATGCCAATGCAAGTCGATTCAAATTGGCTACAAAATTCAAAAACGACAAGGAAATCCGAGGAAACACGGTTCGCTCAAAGGGAACCTCTAAGAAATAAAGCAGAAGCCCTTAAATGTATAAAGCTGATGGAAGATTTTGCCATAATAAATGAAGATTTCCGTTTGATAGGATTTCTCGAAAGGCTTATAAAGCAAGTTTAATAGGTAAAAGAAATTAATTGTAACATTATTTACTTAGTAAAATATGTAAATAAAATAATTTGTTTTTATACAAAAAGCGTATACTCTTCACCTGTTCACTTGTTGTCAAATTAAAGAAGGAGTTTGAAGTTTGAAGACTTAAAACTTTTTTTTTAAATTTATTTATTAAATTATTTTTTACTAGTACCGTCGAGCGGTCAAAGTTGGATCACGTAATCAAGGGTAACGGCAAGTACTTTATAAAATTTAAATTGCTGTAGGCAGACTGCTTACCTTACCAAATTAATTAAAATCCGTTGCAGTTAAGTTACTCACAAATTGAGCAATTGCAATAGAATATAGCATACACAATTTAAGTTAAGTTTTAAGTAAAATTCAAAATTTATCAATGACAATCCTAATAGATGCGATAGGTTTTAAATGTTCTTTAAATTAAAATGAAATTTGGAAGGTACCTACCTACCTTTTAAATAACTCGTCTCCGGAGATGCTTCCATACACAAGTTCACAGCTGTAGGTATTTAAGAAAGTGAATTACATATTGTACTGTCTAAACAATTTATTTTAAAAGTTTTACAAAACGTTTTGACCTTTTTAGGTAGGTAAACCTTTTTAACACACTAATTAAAGCAAGAATATTTTACCTTCATAATGATTACCTTTTACAAAAAATAAGCGTTTAATTAATAACAAAAAATAAATAAGGATATGTACCTAGTTCAAACATACAACATAATACACATCAGACATATTGAAATACTTTTTTTTTTAGAATTCTTATGCACTGCAAAATTCACAAGAAGTACTTAGGAAGATAGGTTAATTGTGTAGTTCTGGTCTGGATTTTGTATTTTAGTTGAGATAACAGGAAGTGCTGTGCACTCAAGTTCAATTTACTTATAATTATCATTAACTGCCTCGGAGTCTGTCTCAGTTTTCAGTTTAATCCCAAACTTATGCTGACATAATGTGTTTGTTGTGTTAATTTCCGGCAAAAAGAATTGATTACAATTATTCATTTCTTGTTTCACTTCGGGTTCAACATCAATGAGATCTTCAACTGTGGTAAATTGGTCAGCAGGATCGGCAACCCCCATCGGCTCATTTTTAATAGTTGGTTCTATTATTGAACATTCGAGATCGTCATCGTTCTCTTGTTTAATGCAAGTTGCACTCTCCACCCCTGTATATCCTTCAAATACTTGATAGTCCTTTTCACCCAACCTTTCTTCATGTTTTATTTGTGGTTGCTGTTCGGAATTCTCCTGCACTACCAGACCAAGCCTTGTAGTAAAAATATCCTGCCAGTCGAACTCAACATCATGGTCAGTTGGAACGCTTTGTGATATTGTTTTGTATCTTGGTTTTCTTGGTGTATACATTCTTTTGGGGTTTGCTGCAACTTGGTACTGCCTATTTGAAGTTAGCTTCTTCAATCGTCTGTTCACTTTCCCTTTGCGAAATCGTGCATAATTCCTGGAATAAGACAGACGCATTTCTCTTTGGTGTGGAGTTTCATTTAGGCATTTAATTCTCGAATACTCTCTAGCTTTTTGCAGCCGTTTGGCTCTTTCCTCAGGAGTTTCTGTTCTCGATATTCTTTTGCGTGGTCGCCCATACATAATTTCAAATTATTACAAAAAAAAAAAACAAAAAACAAACTAACCAACTCGTTTGCAGGAAAGAAAACGCGCTTTATAGAAAGTTTAACAACAAATTAGTAAGCTTCTACCGCCACCGATTAATGCACGAATCCAACTTCCAACTACAAAAGTCACCCACATTAATTTATTTTTGCATGTATTATTTAGTAAATTGAATGTAGGTATTTATAGCTTACTCATTGGAGATAGGAATAGGAACATACTATCTAAAGAGAAACGCTTTTCGATAGTCTCTTATTCAAAAGAAGAGAATGTGTCAGCTTCAGCTTGATGTTTTATACAAAATTTGGATTCACACAACAAAACAACCCCTTTACTCCTTCCCTATGTTGATTAAAATATTTGTCTCTTTATTTTTCGCATACAGTGCTGTCGCTTCATTATTTTATTTTTATATTGTGAAACAAACTATTCAAAAAAATAGGTAGCATATTTTGGACATATGTAATTATGCCTAAGGAGATACCAAACTTTCGTCTTGTAGGTAAATGCGGAGACGTCAAAAGTTTCCTATTTCCTTTTGCGTATCTCTGGTCTTAGAAACGCCTCGTCGCACAGTGCAACAATTAATTCAACATAATAACCGAGAGGAAATAAATACAAGTTTCGACTATGGGACGGCTTTTATCTCCCTTCATTTAGGGTTGGATGGGTTGTTTTCTAAAAAAAAAAAACTAAAAATGGAAAAACATTTAAAAACAAAGCAATGCCTACAATTTAAAACTGTGTCTTTTAGGAAAGCTAGAGTTTTTTTTTAATCAAGTTATTTCACTGGGTAGTTTTTGAAAAAAAAGAATCATTTTAAACTCAAGAACAATGTTCAGAAGTGGCGGTTAATCAAAACAAAACAAACAAAAACAAAAGCCACCTGGATCAAAATGGAAACAGTGTTGTACATATGTCCACCTCTTTTCCCTTAGTGTTTGCATAATTTTCATCTCTTATTTTTCTCCATATCAAGCATTGAAAGCCATCTGCATATCAGGGTAAGAAAGCAGAAAGCAGGCTCATATATTGTTTTTGTTTTACATGATAAATTAATGTGATTCAGATCCGTATTGGTGCCTACTTAGTAAGTAAGAAGGGCCATTGTTTTTACGTAAGAATTTTTTTTTAATTTCTGGCAACAATACTGAAAAACTTACGAAAAGGTATCAATGTTATTCTTATTTTTATTTCATATAGATTTTGTATGTTTTTTTTTAAACATAGCAATATTTTCAATAAAGGAGCAACACGAGGAGTGAAAAATCTCATTAAAAAGTATATTAGGCTACGACTACTCTGACCTGGCCACATACACAGCAAAAACAGAGCAAATTTGTCCTCACTTAGCTCATCAATACTAGAAATTTACTTACATTTATATAAATCAATACCTAACAACAATAGGTGAATAATTATAATACTAATGAAATTAAACTTGTTTAATAAAAACTTCTCTTTTCAAATCGATTCCAAAAATAAATTGAACTTATACTTATACAAACCAGAAATAACTGAAACTACAGTAACTCTCTTAAATTTTATAGAAAGAATGTAAACAAAAACAAAAGTACTTTTTAGAAACACAAAAATTAATGCACTTTGGCTCTCTTCATTCATTTAAAATTTCACATGTGTAGGTATTTGTTTTATGCCATGACTTGATGATGTTCTCTAGCTATACTTTCATGCTGTAGTAAAATTTAAACTCTAGAAGAGATAAGTTGTGTTTTCGTTTCGTGTAAAAAATAATACTTAAAAGTACCTACCTAACTTACCTACTTGAAAAAAGTGTGTTTTTGAAACACAAATTTTAAAACACCCAACATCTCAGCCTCAGATCTGATGCTAATAAAATGGTTCCACCGAAGAGGAAAAGTAGTTTATCGAGATTAACAAGTGCAGCAAAAAAAGCGCGAATGAAGCGTGCTGAAGAAACGCCAGAGGGACGCGCAGCTCGGCTACACAAACTGTCTTTATTACAGAAACGACGACTACAAAACGAAACCCCCGAACAAAGAGAGCGGCGGTTGTGGAAAGATAAACAAACGAAACGTAAGGGAAGAAAGGTACAAAAACAAATCAAAGAACACAATGAAATGATAAATAATTATGAAACGCCGAAAGAATTGACCTACTGGCAGAATTGTGGGGATAGTGACCCAATGCAATTAACTATTAAGCACGAATCTCCTCTAGAAAATACCGAATTTCTAGACACAACCAGTGCACATACACAGGACCATGATAAAATAAGTACGCAAGTGAAGATTGAAAACGATTCTGAAAGTATTTTATTGGAAACAAGCGCAGTAACAGTATCAATCAAAGAAGAAAATGAAATAATTTTAATGAAACCAAATGAAATTTCACTTCCTACTGCATCATCCACTTCATCACAAACATCTGTTGAAGCAAAATTTTCACAAATACCACCAATAAAAACAAATGGTGAAGCCCTCGGATTAATAAGACTTTTGGAATCCTTTGCACTTAACAAGGAAAACATTCGTTTGATTGGATTTATCGACAGGCTGCAGAATCACTTTGAAAAGCGTCTTTAAACATATTTTTTTTATTTATGTTGATCAAATTTTATAAAAACAATACATAATTATTATTAAAACTACCATTTTCTAAAATTTATTTATCGAACTTCATAAGTTTCAAAATTTAACATTTTTGATTAAGGTTAAAGAAAATTTGTATTTTTCTTAGTGTAGTTGATGGTTGCATTCTTTTTCTTAGAGTTGAGGTAGGTAAGGTATTGATATATGATAGGATAGACCTTTGTTTCTATCTATCATTATTACAAAAATAGTTTCCATCTGAGTCCATCAAAACTAGTCCCCCTACAGGTATAGGTTTAATTACTGTCCAACTTGGCCAAAATGCATACACAAACAGTAAACAAACTGTAAATACTGCACTCGGTTCAATAACTTTAGTCCAATCAAAGTGTATCAATAAAATTGTTAAAATGATGAGAGCAAAGTAGATGATAATCCAAAAGAGATTATAAATTATATTCGTCATGGTTTTTATTTTTTGGAGATGCTTCACAGCTCACAACTTACAATCAGAAAAATTATAAGTACGAGTAGAATTAATGATGAAATTATTCGATTCAGTGAAGTCGTTCGGTAGGTATATTTTTGGATAGTTTTTTTTTTTTTTTGATAAATTTTATCTTAGCACTAGGTACAAACGCATGTGTTTTTTTTTTTTTTTGTTTTTTCTTTATTTTGTTATTGCGAACTGGAAAAAGAAATGAGAGCAACTTGTCCATCTGTCAGTAATACAGCATGCACTTGCTTTGAATTCCGGTTTGTTTATGTTTGATTTTCGCTTGCAAGCTCAGGTTAAGATAAATTAAGAGAAGAGAATATATTTTTGAGAAATAAAGAGATTTAAGAGTGTTGTGCAAGATTACCTCTTTGATAAAATGCTAAATACAATCAGTGCTGTCGTGCTAAATAAGTCTTAGAAATATTTGTTAAGAAAATAATTCCTTTTTAAATTTTATTTTATTATTTAAAAAAATTGTGATGGAAATTATTTAGGCCCATTTTCTTGAGTCTTAGTTTTTTTAAATTGCTCCATTATTTAAGATTTTTTCCAGATTTTTGGTTTTGAAACAAAAATGAAAGGAAACAAGCTCCTGAAGATGAAATTTTAAATTTCGAACACTTAGCAAAAAAATTTTAAATTAAACCTAGTTACGCAGATCGCTCTAAATATTAGCTTTCATTCAAAAATCTCTCCAAAATTTAGCTTAGATAAATTTTAGCCAAGGGTTTTAGCCGAGTGGTACGCTGTTCCAGCTAGAAAATCAAATTTTAGTTTCCAGATATACATAACTTAACTGTTAAACGTCACATGGAGTGTCACCAATTGTGTTGTTTTTGTTTTGTTTGATTTCCTTCATCTCCAAATTGAGATTTTTCACTGCCGATTACATCACGAGGCAGTCGAACGAACTGTCAAGCATGCCTTATCTTTTTTATACCATGACTGTGAGACACCCTGTATGTACATGCATTGAATCAATAAAAATAATGTAGGCATTGAAAGATGAACCTTTCTGAAATGAGCATAAGGTGAGTGAGAATTTTTTTTATAACTCAGCACCAGCCTCAAACTGAAGTCCTCATTGGGGGAAGTAGAGTGTAAGACCAGCATTTTTGTAGGTACCTACTACTACCAGGTTTATCTCATCGTAGGTACAAACATCTGAACATAATATACCTAATTTAAAACAATCTTTCCAAGTAAAACGCACTGTTAATTTCTTCTGTACATAATTAACTTTGTTTTTAATATTAAAAGAATTATTTTTACCTGAAAGTAAACAATTAAAATTATAGGCATCATAATTATCATACATAAATACGTTAAATGTAGGTAGATAGGTAGGTAGGTACCTACCTACTTATCGAGGCCAAAATCAACCTGCATATGGTTAACCTGACTTCAAAGTTGGGATTCCTTGATATATTTATTTATTATCACTCACCCATCTTCCTGTCTACCCTGGCTACCTAAACGGAGATCGAAGGTCACTTTAAAAAAATATTGTAAGACATACCTACATTTATTGATCCCCTTAATAAATAGGTATAATTGCCTCTCTACATACCTACATATACGTATACAAGTAGGTATAATATTTATGTTCATTCCCATTTTCTATCACTCTACCGGAATCTATTGAAATCCCAGTGTTTCAAATTTTCCCCATCTTTATTTCTTTCACTTATTTAGCCATCTACAGCTGCTCTGTATGACTGAAAATAAATAAAAATACCAAAAGATACTTTTCTGTACCTGCGATGATCTGAAATTAAATTCCCTTCGCATTCATATAGTTTCTCAGCAACAACAATTGCCTGGTTTGGTACAAGTATAATCTCAGGTGCTGTTGCCGTTTGAGTTCTACAGAAACCAGTCTTTCTCAGGTCTGAAAATATACCATCTCGTAAACCTTTATATGTATAGGTATGTATAATAGCACAATGGTGTGTTATAAATAAATATTACATATCTATACATAATGTGTAGTAGGTAGTTTTGCCGTCATCGCATCGCACTCGCACACAGGAAACTTGCTTTGCATTTAACAGCCCCGGCCGAACAACGAGACAATAAACGATAACCCCTGCATGAACACCAAGTGAGTGAAGGGACTGATTATAGTCGGTCGATAGCAAAAAAAAAGGTGTGCAACAGAGGGAGATCAAACTACTATGCTTGGCCAGCGTCAGTGCCAGCGGACTGTATCATTCAGGTTTGTAGAGAGTAGAGTCAGTGAGGTTTCCAAGACCCAAGCGATTTGTTTGTTTTCTTTTACTTGCTTGTATTTGTTAACCCCGTCGTGGTTGGAATTTTTATTTTTTTTTCTTCATTTATTTTTGTTTTTAACAAATCAAGCGAGGATTTGTTAAAGAGAGTGGAGTGTGCGTTGTCGATTTTAAAGATTTTTTGAAGTATCGCACAGTTAATCTTTTCATTTTCAATAAACGAATTCAATATAAGTATACCAATAATAATCTATTCGAGCAACAATGCCTGACGTAAGAAAGTGCGCAATATATGGTTGCAGATCGAACTCTCGCGATGACAAAGATCTTAAGTTTTTCAATTTTCCCTCGCGTGAGAGCCCTGTGTACGAAACTTGGCTAGCGATTTGTCATGAATCTGCACATATACTCCAAGTAATACGTCGGCCCTATATTTGTTCAAATCATTTTCATCCATGGCATGTGGGCTTCAGACGTTTGGCCACTGGAGCTATACCCCAGCTACTGCTTAAGGCACCACCTGGTTTTGAAGAAGAGGAAAAGGTCCGAGTGGCAGAAGAAGCTGCTGCGCAACAGGAAAAAGAACGACTTCTCAAATTGATCAACGATACTGTTTTTAAGTGGGTGGAGAGAGCCCAATACCATCCAGAATTCGGTAACACATTGTGTACATCACGACGTGAGTTGCAGCGCGTCGGAATGGATATTCGAAATTTATTGGGTGCCACCCTTTTGGTTAACATAGACGACTACTGGCTGAGAAAATTTCGTCGATCATATTTGAGCAATTGGGATGAAATACGTGGATCTGATGCTCAAAAACCAAAGCACTCGTTGGATTTAGTCGAGCTGATACATTCTATTGATCCGAATGCCAACATTTCAAACGACGACGAAATCGCAATTTTGGTAGAAGAAGAAGGTAAAATTGCTAAAAAAAAGACTAAAAAGGTAGTTCCACGAAAATCATTTTCATTTGATCACTGTCCCCCGCTATGTTATGAAAATTCAAAGGAAAAGTTTAAGCTTAAAAATAAAAGATCGTTCAAAGAAGCACTCGAAGATTTTTATGGCATTTCGACCAAAGAAGATTCCGATTCGCAAATTAAAGTCAAGTCTGAGAAGATTGAAGATTTGAGTCAAGGCGATGATGGGTGTTTTGATGTTTATAATTCGGAAAACGGTGATCCGGAGGTAGTGTCTGAGCCGATAGTTGAAACATATAGCCAAGCCCTGGAACATCTGAGGCCGTTGGAAGATTTTGCTTTGCGTGAAGAAAACTACAGAGTCATTGGATTGTTGTCAACACTGGAGATTATTTTTAAGAATCCTCCAAAATCTTGATTTTATATTGCGAATGAGTACGTGAATGTTCTATCGTTAAGTTGTTTTTAAGAGATAATATTTTTCATGAATTATATTAAATGTGAATATTTATGAGTTTAAAGAATTGCATTTTTCATTGCTTTTTAAAAATGTTGGATTAATTTAATTTTTGTATGGGATTGTCATCTTTTCAGAAGATAAGTTATTAAAGAGGAAACTTAGCTTTGCTCTTAAGTGTGAGTAATCATGAACGGGGTGAGTATAGCCGCACTCAACTCGACTCAGGTGCAAAAAGTGAAATATATTTGCAACCCCCCTGCTTTGGATCCCTATTGCATTTGGGGTAGCGAGATTTATACAAAGTTTTATCCGTCATAATTCTTTACAACAAAAAAAAATTACGCTCACCTGAGTTGGGGTGAGTCACTTTTTACAGTCTTACGCCGTTTTTAAAAAAAGAAAAAAAAAATGTACCCAACCAATGTTAGTAGATTTTCAGAAAATTAAGAAAAAGCAAACAGTGCCATTTTGAATTTCAAGGTTTGTGAATTCAATAGGGGTTTCCGGGACCCGTTGTGTTTTTCAACCCAATTCAAATTTGCTAAATTGAATACATATACATATACAGATATACAGCTTATTTTCTTATTCTATAATTTTTTTTAATCCAGGTTAAAATTTGAATAGGTATTTGTAAACATCTGGAAAAAAATAATTAGAAAAAAACGATTAAACTTATTTTTGAAAAATTGATTTTTCAAAAATCATTTTTTTTTTGTTTTAAATCCAAACACTTTCTTTTTTAACATTTTGTTTATACATTTTTGTTGCGAAAAGAAAAAGTATAAAACTTAAAAAATTGCTGTCTACAGATTAATGAATTTGGTCAATTCAAAGATGTATCTTAAATATATGAAGAAACCGATTTGTTAAAATAAAAAATATAAAAAGCTTCTCTTGAAAATTGAATCGTATATTTCATAAATTTGAGGTTATTAATTATTTAAAAAAAAAAAACAATTTTATGTGAATGATAATTTACTCACTTTTAAGAAAATTCCAGCACCGGTCTAAAAGAAAAAATTATTTTTTGCTGCTTTTTTTCAGCTGAAGTGGGCTTTAAAAAAGCAAACATTATAAAACCCTATCCTTCATTATAAAAAGTTCTTTCATTCAAGTGCAATTTCTTTTATTCCAACGAATGCCCCAAATAAAGACAGTTAGAGTAAAGTCAATTTAGTTGTTTTTAAAATACACTCATCTATATTATTTATCACTTGTTCTAACTATTTTAGAACTCGTAACTGGGTCGTGTTTAAGTCGTCTATGCAAACAAAACTTCTGTCAAATTTTAAAAGAAATTAAAAATAAATCAAACAACTTAATAAATGTGATTGTACTTTTTTTTTAATTTTTTAACTTAGAACACACAGAAATTTTCGGATTTGGGCCTGAATAATAGCATAGAAACAGTAATTCTTCAAAAAGAGTAGTACAAAGAAGAATTTTCAAAAAAAAAAATACTTAACTAAACCTAGAACTTTTCCTTCTGATGACGAATATGTATGTATATTCAAGACGTTTTGCTTGGGGCCGTCTGCCTGCAAGATCTTTTCAAAATAATTCTTCAATCCAACGATAGGGCAAAGCCTCTTCATTACAAAAACGAGGGTCCAAGACTTTTTGAACGCAGTCGTTTTTTTTTTTTTTAATTTGATTTTTGTTTTGACACCATAATGTCATGTCTGATTATTGCGTCGGCTTTGATTTACAAATCCTAAACTTGCCCTATGCAGCCTATATTAAAGCAAGTAAAAATCTGTTTTCAATACTCATACGCCAAAGTTTTAAAATTAAAGGGCTTGTCAAACAGAGCGCGTTTTGACGCCACGTTGTACTACACAAGAACTTATATCCCATGTCACATAGAACACGTTTGCAACGCCACAGCGTCGAGTTCAAAGGTAAAGAAGATAGGATTTTTTGAGTCACCCTTTTGCAAAAATACTCAATTTAACACTATAATCTCAATAAACACGCTTCACAAACTTTATGTACAATCGAAATGCATTTTTGCAGCAATTAAAAATCTACAACCCATTAATTTCTATTTTCAATACAATAAAATGTTACTCAAACGCCACAGTGATCGTTTCAATTTGAACTTTAAAAATTGACACAAAATGTTTTATCACTGACCAATTAATTAAATCTATAGAGTTTGCTGTCTACTTTCTATCTTTTAAAATAGTATACAAAATTGGGGGGAAGCAACATTTAACAAACAATTCATGCTCGTAACATCTCCGACTCTGTATTTCAAGCGACCACGAGGTTCTACGAACATGAATATTAGCTTTGTGTAGGTTATATTTCTATACTATCATTTTTATTTCATTATTATAAAAGTATGAAAGTTTAGAATAAAAAAAAAGCTGCAAAAGGAATTAGCCAACTATAAAAATGCAGGTGTTTTCTTTTACTGTATTTAATATATTATACAAATAATTGCATCAATATTTACACTCTTCACTTCTTAAAAACTTATCTATTTGCGTTATTAGTGAGAATGCATCATAATCTCCTTGCTCTAATGCGTAGTTATTCAACAATTGCAAACAGCCTCGCGCCTCTTCGTAAGTTTCTACCTGTATTCCATCAAAATGTTCCCCATTTATCTGCTCAGTTTGTACAATAGTTTCACTTGAAACGACTTCTTCCAATCTACTTTGTTCTTGTGTTTTGCCATCATTTTGAAAGTAAAATTTTGGTCGTTCTTCTTCTATGATATCGGACATATTCAAAGATTGATTTGGTTCTGCTAAGATTGACTCAGTTGAACAATTTGGCAAGAGATTACGTTTGTATGCGGAAATCCATTGGTTACTTTTTTTGATGCTACAGCCTAAAAACAAGGCTGCTTCCTTGCATTTTGCTTTGAGGATAGTATCGGGTAGTTCACCTTGAGGAAATGTGGCACTAAAACGTTTGATAAAAACCATCAAAACATGTCTTAAAAACTCGTCTTGCGAATCACCTTCATGAATATTGGATATTGTAGCTTGGATATTGGTTTCAACTTCTATTACCGGACTTATGGATCTAAACAACAAATAAAAGTTAAAAAAAAATGCGTAATATTTTAGTTGTGGGAGTATTAAGAGTAGCCTTTTTTTAATGAAATATTACAAAAACTTACCTCGAACGATCTGAAGTCAGGTCTACGTTTTGTATATGTGTTTGCTCAGGACTATCAATGGTCATCATAACATCTTCCGTCTGTAATATATTCTCTTCGTCATTTACTAAAATAACTGATTCTTCTGAATCATCACCGATGTCCAAACCTTTTAGCTTTGCAAATTTAGGCCATTCATCGATCATAATGTCAGCGACGATAAGTGATTGTGGAAGCTGCGTCAAAACAATTTCTTTCGTATCATGTTGCGCTAAAAATTTCTTAAATTTATCGAACCATTGAAATCGACAGCCAATTTTTGTGCCCAATAAAACAGCAGCCTGTTCAGCTTTATCTTTAAGCATGTAGTGAGGCATGCCAATATTAATTCGACCAGCACGCGATCGGCACCGATTTAAATAACCCAAAACCACGTGGTCGATAAATTGTAATTTAATTTCTTTTTTATTACCAAATGGGTATACTGTTTGCGCATATATTTTAGGTAGTTGCTCGGCAGCGGTGGTGGTTTGAGTTTCTATTCCTATCGACTCATTATTAATACGAATGCGTGAAGAATCGATCGGTCTGAAAAATAAGTATTAAAAAAAAACATCTGTAATATTTAAAAAGAAATTGATCTCTTGTATAGAGTTTTGCACATTAAAATCAGGAAGCGACCAAAGTCTAGAGCGTGCAGTTGGATTAAAAAAAAATTCTAAGGGTAGGGGCAGGTCTTTAAGAAAGTCTTAAAAAAATCATTTTTTCAAAAATTGAAAACATTTAGTTAAGCATCAACGCTTTAAGATAGTAAAAAGTACCTTGATAACAATTTATTTTGTTTTATTTATCTGCTGAATCTATTGAGTCAAAAGCAGTCTAAGTGGTAAAGTAAATTCCTGTTTTTAGTTCAACATGGATTACTTTTTCCCGAAAACCTTCTTCCAATAATGGTACCTACAGCGATGAAATTTGACACAAAAGTTTCATTTGGAAAAAGAACCATAAGAATTTTTTTCGAATTTTGTGCAACAAGTACCAAAACACCCTGTGAAAATAATGATAGATTTTAAAAAAATTGATAACAATATTCTGATATTCATTAAAACCAAGAGTAAGAAAATACCACATGCATACCATGGGTGAAAGGGTATTTTTTTCAATTACTGTAACCTGTTATTCGATTTATTCGAGTCTTCGAACTAAGATATATTTTGGGAAATTTTAGGAAATTGCCAACGCCGGTTTTATAAGTTAAAAATTGCCTGATTTTGACTTGATTTGTTCTTCCATGCTATGTCAGTCTATGTTTGTTGATATTGCACTTAAAACAACCGTCTATGCCAATTTTCCAAAATTTCCAAGTCATAACTTATGTAGCCCCATAAAAATATAATAGGGACTATCGTGAATATATTTTGTTCCTTCGGAAGTTTTTAGTGATCATAAATCGTTTTTGGAATTATGTTCCAGGGAACAAATAAATGTATGAAATGACACATACAAAAATAAATACGAATAGATTCCGAGAGAACCTTACGTTTTGTGGGCTCCCTGAGAGGATATTTTTTGACGACCAAAATTAACGGTACTTGCCGTATGACGAAAATGAAAAACTTAAAAAAGAATCTAACGGTTTTGATTAAAAATTTTGTGTAATACAACCAAAAAGTTCGTACTTTTGAATTAAAAATATATTATTCCATCGATTAATAACGTTACCTCTTAATAGACCCTTTTTTTTATTTTCTCGTAAACAACTGAACAGATTTCTATGAACATTTTTAAATCAATTTTTTGAAAACGTAACTTATCCTTCTCAACTTAAACAAATGGCATACTTAGTTTAGAGCTCAAAGTATTTAAAGATTGTGTGATTTTAGTAATGAATTTTGTTTTTTTTTTTTTTTTGAAAATGTCTTATATAATTATTTATTGTTTTTGTTAAAATTTTATCCCTAAGAGCAACGTGCGAATTTGAATATACGTTTTTTTATCGAAAGAAACGCTAAGTAGGTATTTCGACGAAATTAATTGCATATCGTCAGCATAAGGACGAAACTGCCAACCAAATCATAATACTTACAAACTCTTATTTATTTTCAAATATACAATACAATATCAAATGCCCTTACCTTTTTACTGGCATAAAAATAGTTGGAAGATAACTATCACTCATTGGATTCTTCGATTTGTATTTCCTGAAGAAATGATAACAACATATTATGGAATCCCTATCCGGCATCCATGGAACTCCATTCGCATCGACACCACTGCAATACAAATACAAAAGTAATAGTAAGGTATTTTGCTGTACGAAAGGTGAAATGAGTAATCTTGGTTATTTCTTACTTTATCCTACTAACTGCATCAATCCATCCCTTTCGTTGTTGTACGTCATTTGGAAAACGATAGAAACGTTCATCATCTGATATGAATTTGTGATTTACACATCCAATCACACAACAAGCGGCATCAGGTTGTGGTTTCGAGTATTTTCCCATAATTTAATGAAATCTTTTTAAGATAATTTGTTCACATCAATTAAAAATAAACAAAAATTATAAATTATATTATGTAGATTGCAAAGTTTCTCTGTTGCTTTGAAAATATATATGTAGATAAGTATTCTAATCAAATTCTCAGAGATTTCTTTATGTTATATACGAAAACCAAACCAACTGATCACAAGAGAGCGTAGGCTATATCTGAGAAATAAAAAAATCGGCAATATTTTCTGGTGTGTTTGCGTTTATTGCTGTCTTGCTTACTCAATTCTGTCGTTGAAGAGAAATGTGAATTCAAATCAGTGTGGTTAGGAGTTGGGTCTTTTAGATGGGTTTTGTATTTGTAGTTTTAGATTTGTCAATGTTTTGTTTTTAACGTGCGCAGGCAGAAAGAGAAGAAGGTAGGAAAGACAATAATTGTGTCCTGTTCTTTCATACAGAAATATAGAGTGTATGTAGGTATAGGTATGAACACAAGAGATAAGTCTGACTGAATTGTATTTATTTTATTTTTTCAAATGAAAAAAAAGATTTGATGTTAATGTTTAATTTACCTTTAAGATTTCAATTTAAACAAACAAAAAGAAGTTGTTAGGTTTTTATTAGCGATTTTATATTCTATTTGAAACCGTTTTAAGCTAACTGAAAGAACCAAGATGTCTAATAATAATTGTCAATACCTTTATGAAATTAGAGTTAAAGAGACACTCTTACTTTTCTTCACACAGTGTTTTTCTTAATAATATCTGCTGTCTCTATCTAAATATCTAAATGAATACCTACCTATTTGATACAGCAGACACCAAAAGGAATATTTTTTGTTTAATGACATGAAAATTGCTACCTAGAATATAATTTTTGAATTAATTGATGGTTGATTTTTGTACTTCATCAGGTAAAAATTTTGGAAAGGATAAGCAGTAGGTTTTCTCCATGACAAACAGAAAACAAGGTATGCTCATTAGATTTTTGGCAGGTATTCTGTGATGTCATAGTCATTTTTCTCATCGGCAGTTCGCCCGAACGTCAGTTATGGAATTGGACAAAACATTTTTTTTAATTGAAAACAACAACAATGAAACTGAAAAAAAACCCGATTGTCAGTATCGGAGATGACTACTACGTCATCAGTTTTCCAAAATGGCAACGTGGCGTTCATAATAAGCATACCTTGTTTTCTGTTTATCATGGGTTTTTTCAGTTCATAAAAAAACTATCACGCAGCTCAACAACAAAAACTTACTGGGAATTACGCTACCTTTTTAGGTACTTTTAGTATAAGTGATTTTGGATAAATGCTTTGAAATAATTTAAAGCATGCATACCTACAAAAAAAGCGTTCCAACCATCAAAGAGAGTATAGGCGCACCTTTGGCGGCGATCCTCCGAACAGATGGACCATAATAAGACTTGTTATCAATTTTGCCGAGCATCGGACAGCCGAAAGAAAACCTTACCATCAAAACCCTTCAGTTCGGAAGGAGGAAACAATCGCTGCTGTACAAAACGATCCAAGAGATTCGACAAGAATCTGCTTAAATGGGTATAAGCAGACAGTCATTACAGTTAATTACACACAATCATTTGGACTTAGTTCCATATAAAATTCAGACAGAAGTGCGACGAAAATTTCGCAATTAGCTGATATCCAGAAACTCCACATTAATCTGGGCCCCCCAGGTCACCTGATCTGCTACAACTGACTTTTCGAATGAACTAAAGCAATGCGTTCGAGAAACAATTGTAGCTATTCCAGAATCAACTCTCCAAGCATGAAAAAACCTTTAGGTATGATGCTGCACATGCATCAACGAGCAGGGGGCATTTTAAATCCATTATTTTTTTTAAACTAATAAAGCTTTATTTAATAAAATTGAATGAGCTTTAACATGAGTAAAAGAAAAATTATTTCCATACACTTAAAAAAAATGTATTTGAGTTTCTAGCAATAGTTTGTAGTTATTTGTAGCATTATTCATCACCCTTAGATATGTGTACTGTGCTCTAAAATGGCTAAGTGGAAAAGATAAAAGTGCAGTAAAGCCTGGTTAAGTACCTCTCGCATAAGTGCCTTACTCGCATAAGTACCTTTCAATATTTTTTTATATAAACTGACCTTATAAGTAGGTAACTTTCGTCTATCTTTCCCGCTAAATTGCCTCTAATTTTGTATGTATTTATGGATTTTTTTTTGAAAATAAGTAATATTGTACTGCGTTGTGTTAAACAGGTTTTTTTTTTTTTTTTGAAATAAGTAATAAGTGCACATTTTTTAATTACTTTGTCTTACAATTTTTTTATTAAAAAATATAGGTGTTTTATAGTATTTACATATTTTAAACATTATTTCTTAAAATTCTCTAATATTCGAAAACAAATAACAGAGTGAAAATAATTTATGAATTAAATTTTATAACAAATAGGTACGACTTATATAAATAGCTACACCCTTTTTCGTAAAACTTTATTGAGACGCAGAATTATTTCTAAAGCACTCTTATTATTTGTTCTCTTACAATAGTTTTGCAAAATTTTAACTCTTTTTATTGCTTCCTCGTAAGAGGTGACTGTTTCTTCCGCATTAGTCTCTTCTTCTCCATTTGTCTCAGACTCCTCGTCACTTTTTAATTCTTCATCTTCTATATCTTCTTCTATTTGGTATTTATTCAATGGTCGATTCCAAATCTCAATGCCTCTAGTATGAAGATAACTTTCAAAAATATTTAGCCAACCGAAATCGACATCAAATTCAAAGTGTGGCAGTTGATAAACTTTTCCGATTTCAATAGCCTTTAGATACACGTCATCGTCCTCAATCTGAATATCTGGTGCATATTTGCGCGCATGAAGAACCCACTCTGCAACACAGTGGTTGACGCGATCCAGATCATCTTTCAATATTTCTACATCTTTTTTGGTCAAGTATCTTCTTGGTGGTGGAATATTATTACGAAAGTGTAGCACGCATATCGTTGGATTTTGTTTCAAAATAATATTTGCTTGAGACTCTTCGCATGCCCTTAGCCAGATATCATACTCTTTGGTGTCTTTTGGAGGGAAATGAAAAAATAAATTTGTCACCGATGGACAGCCTGTGATACAACATTTTGCATTCTTTAATTTGGTGAGCTGAATGAGTTATACGAAAAAGTTAAAGTTTGTTTAAAGAAAATTTATAATAACACAAACCTACCTGTTTGTGTTTGAATTCTGGAAATGCTATTAATTTATTTATGCTGTTATTGTTCTCCATTATAAATAAAACAAGAGATCTACCCGTTTGCGTGTAATGTGTGGTCTATGTGGACTCCGATTGAGAACCCGATATTGTGAGATTGCGATGATGAGTGCCAACTGCTCTTTTTCTCATACAAAATTTTAAGATTTTTTCTCTTTTGAGCCCAGGAAGAGGCCGAGAGTGGGTTTTTTTAAATTAATGATTTTGAGAGACAAACATAATAACACACAATTATAAGAAAAACATTTACATCTTGACGCATAGGTATAATAACAACAAAACAAGTTTTATAAAGAATAACTGTTATGTGAAATTCCATTGTTTGGCTTCGAGATTAAAATCAAAGACAAGCCACATGACTATAATTGAGTAGTTAAATATGTATTCATATAAATAAATAAACAAGAAACCAACTACATTCACAATGTGGGAAGGCTAAGAGAGTTGTGTTAAACAATTTCTTAAAGTAAGAGACTTTACTCACTGTTAGAGAGTATTGGAATCTTAAGAAATTGATCTCGTTAAATAAGAATCATTGATTTCTTCATAGAGATCGTGAAAAGAACAGCTAGCTACCTACCTCAAATAAAATATATATCATTTGTTTAAAAAGTAGACTTACATATAGGTACGTAAGGTTACAACAGATAGGTATTTAATTCTAACTTCTTATGGCCGAATTCAAGAACATTTAAGTTTTTTGTATGAAACAAACGACATGGCTTATAAAGCCTTAACTAAATCGGCCATTTTTGTCAAAAAAGTGAAAAAGTGAAAATTTTCCAACTACATATTTTTTTCTGATTTGGATTAGGAAAAATTACAAAACTTCGCCAAAAACCTTAGATTTAACTTAAACAATAATTGTTGTACCTCCCTACTTTTTTCCGCAAAAAAAACTGAAGTTTGTGATGAAAGAAACAAAATAATTTTACTTTTGTAGTTTTGCAAATAGTGGCCATTGTAGTTAAGCTTTAAACCTGTTAAATTTATAGAAGGTCCTTGTGAAGTCGTTATTTGAAGGATCAAAAATCAAACTTTCTCTTAAACTTAAAAAAAAAACAATCTTTTTCTAAAATGAACGTTGTTTTCAATTCATATAACAATCAGAGTTTTTACAACAAGGAGTAGGGACACTCTCTTAAAGCGGCCCATACACACGACACTTGTGCACGCACCGGTGTTGTGTAATGAGATGTGTTCTGTATATGGGCTGATGTGCATACCGATTTTGGTGTCAGACACGGTGTTCGTAAAATCAAACTTTTTTGATTTTTGGTGTCATGTCGGTGTCTCGATTGGTGGTATGACGGAATGCCACACCGGTGTTATGAGACCGGTGCATGTACAAGTGTTGTGTGTGCGCGCCACTTAACGGAAGCGGCATGAAATTTTAAATTTTAAAATGTATTATTCATTTTGTTGGTTACAATTAATTTATTTCAGTGCAATTAGGGTAAAATATTTAATAGGCTGAAGCTAAATCACGCTTATCCGATGAATATTTTTATAAAATATGATTTTCATACAAAAAAATTGCAAAAAAAAATTCAACCAAACTAACAATTATGATAATTACGTTAAAAGATAAAATTTGTTTTCCAAAAATTCGATGGCTTTTTTTATGGGTGAAATTGTATTTACCTAGATTTTTAGAGTACCTAGTAAAAAGATTGTAAGCAAATTCAAAACGTCGACTATTTCAAAAATAGTATACCTACATATATAAAGTAAAAAATAGAAGAAGTTGATTTGTTTTTTAAATTCAGAAGGTCACGAAACAGGAATATTTAAGAAACATAATACCTATCAGGAGCTTGTAGGTACATATGTACGAGTAGGTATATCCGCATTTTACAATAATTGTTTGTCTCTTCTTAATCACCTTTTGAGAAAATACGCCCTCGTATTTAAATGGATTATTTTGTTTTAACGGTCCTGTTTTTTTTTGTTTGCATATTTTTTTTAACTGAATTATGTTAATTTTTCAAAAAAAAAAATATCATTTGTTTACAAAAATTTTGATATTAATAAAAAAAAAATTTAAATAGTTAAAGTTCTATAGACAGCTTTTGAAAAAAATCATCAGAATCCGAGTTTTTTAAAACAAATTAAATAAATATCCTCCAGTAATTTTGAACCGACAAACACACAACACACAAACCTTTTATGAATGTTGCTCGCCAAGTCTGGTACCTAAGAATAAGAGATAGTTTCAAAAAGTAAAACAAAAATATAAAGAAACTTCAAAACAATTTTTTTTTTATTACAAAATATGGATGTTTTTCTACATAAACGATAACACCTTACTACAGCGACTGTCTACCTTTTTTTGGTCTTCTTTCATTTTTAATAACGTAACCTAAAACAGTATCGATTTCGTGAACCCTTAATAAAGCTTGTTTATTTCCGATTCGATGTATGTACGACCTTATCGACCGCAGTAGTTTGCGGGCATCGTGATAGTTTTCCAAACTATTTGTTGGTATGATATCTCTAGATGGTATTGTATCTTCCACGGGATTTTCTTTTTCCAATGGTTTTTTAGCTTCATCTAAAAGATTTTCCTTTTGATTAATGCTTTCGTGATCCGGCAAACTATCTTCACTTTTCCTTAAAAATTTTCAAAATATTAGATAATTATTTAAATTTCTAGGTATTTATTAGGTAATATTAAATTTACAGGTAGATTCCAAAATTAAGCAATAAACTATTTTTAGTAGAGAATTTTCCTAAAAGAAGCTGAGGAAGAAACCCAACATTTCTTCGTTTTGTCTTCTGAAATCTTCTTGGGAAATCCTGTTCAGGTCTCTGAGATTATTGAGCGTGAACTGAAGAACTTTTTTTAATTGTTTAATTTTATTAACATTTCGTAATAACCACAGCTTGGAGACAAAACAACTGAAATGCATGAAACTCTAGCTATTTGACATTTCCAAGCAATAATGATGTTTTGCATTGACCAAGTAACAACCAATTGAAGTTGTCAAATAATAAGGAAAAACTGTTGAAGAATGTGCTGTGGATGAATTTAACTATTTAGTAACTATATTGATTTAGAATGCATGTTAAACGTGTTGATTTACATAGTGTGGATCGGGCTTTAGATTCTTCTCAAACAACCCTTTAACTGGACTGAGTTAACGCAAGCTAAAACAAAACTGCTTTTTAATCGATAAAAAAATATTTATATAAAACCATATTTCCAGTTTAAAAAATTTAAAGTGATCGATTAAATCTGGAATCACCCTGTATGTTTGTAAATGATTAATCACTGTATATAAGAGCACTTGCACTCTTCAGACTTTTGTAAAAATGCACACACATAACATAATTGGTAGGAACGAACACAACCGTACCGATTCATCTTTTTTACATTAAATAATTAATAATAATTAACATAACGGCTGGTATAGATCACAAAAAGTCTGAAATTTGCAGGTGCTTTTGTTTTGCTTAGAAACTTACGTGTTATCCCTTTTCATACGTTTGTTTGGGTTATGTTTTTGGCGCTTTACTTTAGACATTGCAAATTTGTATAGGTAGGTCTATCACTTAAGTATAGCTGGCTATGTATAGGTATTCAAAACAAATCTGCAAGTATAGTTTTAAAATTGTTGCATATTCACTTATCAAACACTTTCTATAAATCGTAATTTTTAAAATCAAAAATTATACTGAGAACGTAGCCAAAGTTTTAGAATATCTTAGATTTATCATTCATTAAATAAAGAATTAAGAAAAAAACACAAACAGCACTACTTTGCTTTCTGTTTAGACATTATATGGCGGCGCTGAATCACAATATTCACGATTTACTCTTATACATACAATTAATGTTACTCACTGTTACTGAGACTGACTGATACTGAGGGTGAGCGATATTATGTTTATGTGTGATTCTGGTTAAGATAATAAATTCTTGCCTCTTCTCTTTGTATCAAGCGACTACTCTTAGTTAGCAGTGTTACCGCACGAACATGAAGTATCTTCAGTTTACCAACAATAATAAATTTATTTAAATTCATTCGTTAGTCTTTATTAGGCCCAGTTGTGCAAACATGGTTAAACATTTATTTAGGATTTCAGCGAATTTGTTGGGTTGTCTGATACCAAAATAGGGTTTAAATATTTACTTACTTATTAAATACTACCTATTATGCAAAAAAAAAAAACAAAAAAATCCTCACAAAAAGACAACAATAATAAACCAGGGCATGAATCTAAGAGAGTCAAATGACACTAATAAACTTATTATTCTGATTCAATCAAGCAAGTGCTGTCGTTTTGCAAAGCAAACATAATAGTACTATTCAAAGATACTGGAAAACTAAGAAAATAAAAAAAAAATCAATGGCGTATGTAATTTTTAACAGGAATAAAAGATTAAATGAAGAATGTAGGTACAAGCATCATATTCAACCCAAAAAAAAACTTCTAACTCATCAAAGCGATGTGCTCCAAAAATACCGAGACCAGATAAACGCTATCTGATCACTTTTTCACGTAATGTTATATTATAAGCCAGTTAAAATTAATTGATGTAGAAATATTTGTTATCTTGTTATGCTTCTCAAAGTTGATTTTTTTAAATTTTTATCTTGAACTTATTTTAACTGAAATAATTTTTTTCATTAATTTTAGAACTTGGATATTTCCCTGAACAAATTCAAAAACCAACTTACTCGTGTTGTAGTGCCGCTCGACAATTATAAAATTTTTCCCTTAACACTGTAGTTCTTTCATTTGAAGAGGACGAAAATGCTCCTAAAGTAGCTTATTGACTATTGATTATTTGATGCATTGTTGTAGTTTGAGAGAAGAAATAAAACACGATGCGCCTTTAGTTAACTTTTCAAATGACAATGATTGCCTATTTTTTGTTAAACATTCAAGTTTATTTAAAAGTATCGATTTTTGACTTTTAAGGAAAGCTAAGCGATAAGAACAGAACGTTTTATAAAAATTTTGTTTGACTAGGTTTTAAGTTTTATTTAAATATTTTAAAAAATATGTATAATGTATATCTTTGTTTCTATTAATTTATCGTCTTCTTTTCGTAGCTCTTCTAGATTTTGAATCATTCCTTATAGCCTGTTTAACAACAGTTTCGATTTCACGTAGTCGGGAAGAAGCACTATCATTTCTAGTACGTTTAATGTAGTCTCTTAAAGGCTGCAACAATTCGAGGGCATCTTCATAAGTATCCAAACTTTTAAGTGGTACAACATCTTTGGTTTGGAACGGTTCATCAGCTGAATCTTCGTTTGCAAAAATAGAGTGAAGCACACTTATAGATTCTGACGACACAGATTCATCGTTATCTTCTTTGTCTTTTTTTTTGCCAGACGACTCTTCTTCGACAGTTGAATGCATGTAATCAGCCGGAAGCGATATGTTACTTGGCAATTGTTCACGAATATCTTTAATGATGCCAAGCAGTTGTTTGGGGCCCTTTTGGCCTGACCCGTAACGAGTACCTTTAAACTGGAGATCATCAAACATTTTGATAAACTTGGCATACCATGCTGTACCTACAAGAAGATTTGGTACACCAATATAGCTCTTTGCTGTCGTACCTTTTTTCATGATAACACCCGTCGCTGACAATGTATTGACATCAATCGAATTTCTTAGCATAAATTCATAAATAACTTTCATAAGGAAAGTTTTCTTCATTGGATCTTGAGCATAGCTGGTGTCTATGTTTACGGTTGGATCTGCCCTATGCAATAGTCCACCATCTTTGTTGAAACACTCGGGTGTAAAGTGCAGACCGCATATGTAACTTTCTGCATTTGGATGCCGCAGAAAACTATGTGGGAACATTTCTATCCATCTTTTAGCTCTAGGATTTTTATTTACAGGGAATACGAACAATGCTTCGCGTATATTGTCGTGTACCGCAGAGCAACCCCTTACACAGCATACAGGTTTTCGTTTTGTTGTGTTCGACATTTTAATTTTATACTCACAACTTCTATGTATGACTAGGAGGGTTCATATGCATGTGTGTAGAGTGTAGATGGTTCGTTTTATACCATGAAAATTTTTTTCACTTTGGGAATATTTATTATTTAATAAATTGATTTAACTATTTCAAATGTGTACAACTGTTTTACTGTTTTTAGAGAATCATAATGGCTATTTATCACAATGGAAATCTACAATCGCTTTGTTTATTTAGTTTCGTCTTTCACAGTTTCGCAGTACCTTCTTTCCGCTACCGATACCGCCGCACCAAACGTTTCACAGTAAACAATCGTGTGTTGGTATACATTTGTGTTTGTAAAGCAGCATTATTTTTGTTGTGTTCTTAAAGAGAAGGTTTTTTTGATTTCAAAGAGAATTTCAGCTGAAGCTGATGTTAAATCGGAAATCAGTATCAGAGAGAAGAAAAGAAAACCAGTGATGTCGTTGGTAGATCACAAACTTTAGGCTCCAGTATATGTGGGTTCAAGATAATACATTCTACTTATTTTACTAGGTTATTTTATAACATTCTTCGGTAAATACTAAGGTATAGGTATTTCTTTTTCATCTAATAATTCGATAATACAAATATGCGGAAAATTGTGAAAAAAGTATCACATTGCATTTCTCAATCACAAGAAGAAGAATAATTATAATTCAAATTTGACGACAGCAATTAAATTTGAGGACTGCTCGAAGCGAAGCTTGCTACCTTTTGGTGCCATGTTTTTTATTTGTTGTTGTTGTTGTTATTGTTGTTGTTGTTGGTGTTGTTGTTTGGATGGATTTAATTTGGTGGATATTCCCTGTTCTCAACTGTATAAAACTGGTTTTGCTTGTTTTCGTACGTGTAGCCTTTTTGTTTAAGCTTTAAGCAGAGTACCGAGCAAAGTTTAAGTCAGTTAAGCATACACAGAGAAAAATCGAACACATAAAATAAAAGAAAAACTATAAAATTTGTTTATGGTAAAAAAATCTAAAAATCTAAAAATCTTATTGAAATGAATATTTAAAGAACTTAAAGTCCGATATTTAAGTTTAATCGGGCAAGCTGAGCGTCGTTACCCGGCCTCAAAAACGGACATTTAATTTATGTCCTACCCTTACTCGTAGGACCCTTCTTAGGCCCGTTTCACACGTAGCGGGTGACCGGCTAAACGGGCCGGTTATCCGGTTGCTGGCGATATATTTTTTCGTTTGTTCTTGTGAAAGCGTCCATAAGAATGTGTTCCCAGCAACTGGGTTACCGGGGGTTAAGCCGGTTTCCGGCTTCTTGTGAAATGGGCCTTAGTCTGTCTGATTTTCTTCTCGTTTCCTATACCTCTCCATACCTCTCTTTCAAGAATTTTTTATGAGAAGTGCATATCAACTTAGCAGAAAATCAGTTTTGATTAGTTCTCTTGGTTCTCCATGAGCTACACCGAAAAAAAAATCTGTCAATAGATTCGGGCTGCTAGTTTCTGTTTAAAGAATTAGAAATTTGAAATTTTGAAATTTGATAGCTAAAAAAGAGACACGATTTTGTCAAAAAATTTCGTTTTAAAAACTTCAAAATGTTTAACTTTTTTTCGTAAAAGTATTTTCTGATATAGTTAATGTTTACAGTAATAGTACATAGTTGTTTGTTATACACACGTATCGTCGGCGATAAGCAAAATAGTTCTAACTCCACAGGATTTACAAAGCACAATTTTGCTTTCCGCCGTCGATATATACCGAAGCAAACCACTGACAAAAGTATGTAACCCATTGATGTTTTTTTACAATTAACGATAAAAAAAATCAATTTGTTTTGGTGACAATCGCCCAGATATTTAACAAAATCAAAATTATTTTGCGTTGGTCGTCAATGTTTCTTTTTTTTTATATATACCAGATCCTTATATTCAGTAATTTTATAAAAAAAAAATCCCATGGAACATTGCCAATGCTTACTGAACGGCAACACTAAGGAAAAAGAATCACCACGGGCTTATCCTAAGGCTATTGAAATTTCTTCAAAATCGTTTTAAAGATAAAGTCAAAAATTAAGAGTTCTATGAAAGGTATGACTCGTAATATTTTTAAAAATATTTATTTTATTTTAAGACTACAACATATTATAAATAGTACACACACAAAATTTCATCGAAATCATTTGAGCCGTTTTTGATACAATTAAGCTATCTCCTTCATGAGATTTAGTAGGTACCTACATCGTTTGTAAAAATTATATAATAATTTCAGATGGGCACTTTCTATCTATCTATCAGTCCATCCAAATTAAATAATTTTGTAAAGGTACACACCTATTTCTATATGCTTGAACTTCAAAATGGGTTATACATACTTTTATATGATTAACAATAAACAACTAGGTACTGCTTGATACATTTTCCACAGACAGTGTAATCCTATCACTCTTATTAACTTCATTTTAATTAAAATCATTTTGTTAGTTTCCAAAGATGATAAAATTACTTGGTTACATTACCAAAAATGTATCTAATATTAATATTTATGATTTTAATGACTTTGAAAATGAATATTGATTAATGTAACTTGTGCAATATTCATAATATTTTTTTTATTAAAAACATAAACATCTATTTAGAAAAACAAACCACCTTCTGATAAAAACCTACTTCGGAGTAGCATTGCCAACTGACCCTGCTTAAATATCACTACACCACCTAGTCCTTGATAAAAATGTACCATAACTTCCCTTTAAAGCTTTAAAAAAAAACATTACATCTGACAGAAAAAACAAGATGGTAAGAAATTTAAGAAATCCCATCCAAAAATATCTGTGAAATCATCTTTACACCAATTCTAGTGCTCTCACAACATTCACCCTTAAAGTTTTTTTTCAAACTCACAAACATTCCAAATTGGTACGTTTCCACAAAAAGCAGTTCAAAGTCGTTAGTGCTTCACTCTGACAACAAAAAATATATCTTCTCTCCTATACAAAAAATTGATTGCTACAAAGCATATCATCAGCAAAAATACTCGCTAACATTGCATGCACTGTACGACTGTATAAAAAAAAACTGAAACATCCCCCTTCGTCTTCATGTAAAAAAGTGTTTGCTTATCTTGCACGTTCCATTTCTATACCGATATCAAATGTTATTTTAAGCACGCAGCCAACCTCGAAAGCACAAATGTATATAAAATGTATATTCGTTTACTCTTGGTTAACTATACAAAAAGTATCTATATGGCTTTAAGCTATCTATAAACATACTTTCGTAAATAACGTTCAAGTCGGTTTAGGTATCGGACAAAGTGTCTGCTCCCGTCTGCACCCTCTTCCGCTTGCTCGGCCTCATTTCTATCGACCCGACCGCAAACCGAGAACCACCATATTGCAGTTTGGCATTTGGCTTTGTCCGACACACAACCTACCCGTTGCCGGTCGCATCGCTGCCAAGTTTCTCCGATAGATTCTCCAAACAAAACGTTCGTTCGAAGTGAACGTACTTACTTGTGTTGTACCGACAGAGAGCGCTTCAGTGCGCATGCATCAGTCTACATTTTCCCAGCTAACGGACAAGCATTATTTGTCCGACGCTCTGTCAACGATGACGTCACCCCAACAGTTACAGACACCAAACCAGTTTGAGCAGCAATTTTATCAGTATACTCCCAGCACCAACATGAACAGTACCGAAATTGAATACGAGCACATGGAAAAAGTAAGATTCGATATTTCTCTGGTTTGTGTTTTGTTTACCCATGTTTGACGCATTCCATTAAGAGTTTTTTTCAAATGAATTTTGTACCGTTTTCTATTAATTGTTACTGGACTTTTTGATAAGGTATCGATTTTTTTCATTTATCTATTTTTAACAGACGAAAAAGCGAAGCAGACGCGTTCTGTCGCTGAAAGAACGCATTGAAGTTATAAAAATTGCTGAAACTCGACGTGACACAAGGGAGCTTGCATTGAAATTCGAGTGTGGTCGAACCCAGATTTTGTCGATTCTATCCCAGAAAGAGCGACTTTTGAAGGAATGGGCCAACGATGGGGACCCAAACAGACTTCGAAGGAGACCTTCTGCAATGTCGATGACTACCAACAAAGTTATATACGAGTGGCTGTATCGATGTAAATGCGCCCAAATGGCAATTTCTGATATTGATATCTTGGAGAAAGCCTACGAAGCCAAGCATTTATTCAAGTATGGCGAATTTAGACCGAATCGCAGGTGGTTGGATCGGTTCAAGAGAAAGTTCAGAATTAAAGAGGAAGAATTGCTTACAGCAGATCCCGCTTTCTACGATGGCGTGGAAAGATCACTGGATTTGAGTGATATTTATGAGGACATCAAGCACACAATTGAGATAAACACAAGTGATAATCAACATCAGATCGAAATCGAGACCAGGGAATGTGTTAACTATGAGAGTATGATGGATTATGATCAAGAAATGAGCAGTTCGAACGATGTGTGTGAAATTGAAGATAGTGACGATGAAGCTCAGAGCTATTTACCTCGGGACTTTTGTGAGACCCAATATTCCAAAGAAGGAGGAGGAGATGCCAACACGAAGGCATCATCAGAGAATGACAACCCAATAACTAATAATGAAGAGGCTTTGGCTTGCCTTAAGAAATTGGAAGAATATTCGATGTTGAAGGATGATTTTAGAGCTATTGGATTCATTGTTCAGCTGGAAAAAATATATAAGGGAGAGTTAAAATCATAAATTAAATACTAGTTGGGTCTCAAAATGTTCAAAGAGTACAAACAAAATTTTTTAACCCTTACTTAAAAACTATTTCCAATAGGATTTTAATTAGCTTTTACTTAAGAAATAGACCGACCGAAGGAACTTTTAGGGTTCAAAGGTCTAAGAGTATTATAAAGATTTGACTTTTTATTTTAATTGAATTAACTTAACTTAATTCTAAATCAATATGTACATAGATAAAGAAATATTATAAGAGTTTTTTGAAATAAAAAAAAACAATACGAAGTTTTACTTAAAAGAAAAAAATTGTCTGTATTTATTTTTTAAGGTGGAGTACGAAAACTTAAAATTGACAAAAAACGATCCTTTTCTAATAATCTATTACGCCAGTTTTCCATGTCTATACTCAATATTTGTTGGAATCTCTTGATTTTTCAGTGTTTATCTTTGTTCATCAAATCTGGCGGAAACCACTTGTTTGTCTTCTAAAGGTCCAGGGTCCTTTTCGTTAAACTTTCAAACCAAGTGAATTAAAGAATTTTTCAAGTTTTAGTTGATGAAAATAAATCGTAAAGAAACATTTATTAACACTTAAGTTTTAGAAAATAAAATCTTATCTGTTTCATCAAATGTTAAAAATAACCGACTTATTATCTAAAAAAAAACTTATTCTTCGTTAACCAAATTGGAGGCTAAAACTCCAGCTTATTTTTCTCAAGCCATAATTATCTTTAGTTCTATAATATAGAAATCGCCTTTGACTGAGCGAATTCAGATTATAACAAAAAATCCGCTTTACTATTTAAATTGCATTACCTTTGTATTATTAAATTACTTATCATCCAATTCAGAGAGAGGCGCTTGATTAAAACTTGAGAACTTTTTATGACTTTTTGGGCCGGACGGATAAACATAATCAAAGATTTTCATTTAACATAACGAATAATGAAGAAAGTAAAGGGATTTAAAAAAGAACAAGACATTTTTTTAGGACTTAAGCCATCGGTAGGTACCTGTCATATAAGCATTGAGGAAAAGATATATTTTTGCAAAAACGGCTTAAACGATTTTGATTAAAATGTGTGTATTTACTTTTATTAGTAGGGTCATACTTTAAAAAGAAGTGAAATATTTATACAAATTCTAATAACGGTACATCCCATAGAACGTTTTTTTTTTCATTTTTGACTTTCTCTTAAACGACTATATGAATGTTGATGAATTTTTTTTAATACGGAAGCTCCTTAACAATCTTTTAATAAAATGGCATACCAACACATTTTTTTATTAAAAACGAACGTAACGACTGTCATTTTAACTTAATGACATATGATTAATTTGGAGCTCAAACCAATTTAAGAAATTATAATTTTATTAAAATTTATTTTATTAACATTTCTTATAAAATTATTTATTTATAAAAACCTTGTATAAAGCCCGTAGGATACCTTTTTTTCTCATTTTTAATAAATACATACTTTAAATCAGCTTCGTTTGAAAAAGACAGGACCTTTCTTTTGAACGAAACAATAAATAAAATAAAAAAAATAAAAATCGAAACAAACAAATAAATTTTAAAATGTAGAAATTGTGTCGAAATGTCGAAATTGTGTGGGAAGAAACATTTAAATTTATTAATCGGAAGATTTAAAACGTGAAATATGTACATAAGTGTGGATCAACCCCTTTTTTATAAAAATAAATTTAAAAAAACAATTTTGTAGTGAAAATGACAAATGATATGATGTGTCAAGTTTTAAAGGAGATATGTCAGTAAATGGCTGAAAAAGTAAAATTATTTTCTTTTTTAGTACATTTTTAGTACTTTTTGGTTTTTTGTTTATATTTTTTACACACTCACTCTTGGTGTGATTTTCCATTTGAAACATGCCGTACTGCTCTGTTTTCTTTTTTTAAATATTAAAAATAAGAAAAAAAGAAGTAAGTAGGTATCACACGAGCTTAAAAAACTTAAACGTCCACAGCAATTTTGACCCTAAGAGCAAGTACGTGCGACCCAGTCGTGCATCTAACTTTTAATTATTTTTTTTTATATTAAGGGAGGACAAAAATTCATGCACAGTCATGAATCCCAACAAGCGATATCAATTTCTGTTTGTAGGTTATCACAGTCTTTATAAACAATAAAACGTGTTGAATTAGTTATGGTGTTAATTTACCAGGTACTGGTACAGTTATTACCTTAGTCTCACAAACAAGTTATTGTCTAATTTCAGATCGTAGTTTTTCACTCTAAATTTTTTGACATTTCAAACCTTCATTATCAGGCTTTTCAATTAATCAGAAGGATAATATATAGCTAAATGTAATGTACCTTAGCTTATCTACCAGCACTAGGTTGTAGGTAGACTACTTGTTTCTTAATTTCGCTGACCAATTTTACACACCTAAGAACCTTTGCTTAATTGTTGAGTTTTATATACTTGTTTTGATTGACAACTGCAATAAACAATACATCCACTATAATCTACACTTTCAAGAAAATTATAAACTCAAAAAAATGCAATCTGCAACACAACAGTTTCTAAACATACAAACTTGACCTACTTTATCTTAAAAAACTTTAATCTCTAAAGAATTCGATGATCAGGTTTATGAATGAAAATCCGCGGCATTAGATTTATTTACTTTTCATTTATCAACCCACCTTCACATACACGAAAAAATTTATGTATAGCATTCTTCACGTACAAGCTGCATAACCGGTCAACTTTTTGCCAGAAATTCTCATTTTCTTAAAGAAACACACCAATACTTAAATTCAGGACATCATCAAAGTTCGCTTACACACAAAGACATCCTTAGTACCTGCCTAGTTATACAAAATTCCTACTCAATAGCAATCGCCCATGGATATTTTTTTCCCTCTCGAGAAATTATTCTTCCTTTGCTGCACCTTCTTCTCCCTTCTGAGAATCCTTTGTAATTCATAAGGCACAAAGTTCGCTTATATACTTTCATACCTCAGGACATTCATTCGACCAACCCCTATATTCTATTATTGAAGAAGAGATGCTACGGCTACCAACGAACATAATTTTCAACAAAATTCAAGGCAACTAAATACTGCGAACCGAAGAAGGAGGAATACGAAGAAGTTATCCCTTGCTTGTGTGTCCCTTTGCCAATTCACCAAACTAATCTTGAATCATCCGTCTTCCCTTTCCAATCATTGACACAGCTGTGTGGGGATGACAGACACTGTGTGTCAGTTCTTCATCGGAAATCTCACTGAAATCCTCCAGCAAAACTCCAGGTATCTCTGCAGTATATAACCTCCTTACTATTATATAGCATTCCATGTAACCGACAACAACAACTCAAAACTCAAGCAGCCGTCACTTCAGCCCCTTGGTCGTTGTCGATGTCGGTTGTTCGTAAAGGCAGAAGAAGCAGAAGCAGCCATCCAGCAGTCACGGCCGTCAGTTCAGTTGAACATTTTCAGGTCTGTGAAATACAACGACAAACAACTACTCTAGAACCACCCCAGAATAACTTTTCATCGAGATTCGAGACGAGAGACTCTACAGAGAGCAAAACCGGATGAGGCAACAACAATAGCATAGGATACGGCATTTCACAACAACAGAACAGCACCAGCACGATACGTTTATGTAGAAAGAACGAACCAAACACAAGCGCAAAGGAAAGGCTGTGCTGTGTGAAACCATTTTCAAGTACGCCATCGACCGAGAGTCACGCCAGCCTGAAGCCCGTCGTCGTCGTTGTTGTCAGCCAGCTGCTGCTGTGTAGATATATCAAGGAGAATATTATAAATCCACAAACAACAACAACACCATTGCGTTGCGTCGGACTCGGTTCGTCTTCGAACGGTTTTCAGTGTTTTGGAGTCTTTTGGTTCAGTTAGTTTTATATCGACGACCAGTTCTTGAGTGAGGAGGAGATTTCGGATTTTGAGCGAATTTTGAAAAATTATATACATAAAATGGAGAAAGGACAAAAGATGCCGATGCGCAATAACAGAAGATGCATCATCTATGGCTGTAGTTCATCCTCGGTCACCAACCCCGATCTGAAGTTCTTTCGTTTCCCGTTGCCGGAGTCTCCAGATTATCAAATATGGTTGTCGGCGTGCAAAGATTCTTACAATCAGATAAGGGTTCTCAAGAAGCCTCTTGTTTGTTCGCTGCACTTTGATCCCCGAGATGTTGGCGGTCGTAGACTTAATCCGAGGTCCTTTCCCAGGCTAAGGCTGGTCCCCTCCGAGGAGTATGAGATGATTCAAGGAGTCAAACAAAAGATGCAGTTTTTGAACAAAGTCATGGAAGAATGGCTGCTACGGAACCGTCCCTATCGTGACATCTACGGACGGGTCCTCCTCACAAAAGCTAAAGAAGCCGCCGACCTTTTGGACATTCCCACTTTCAATCCCAACAAACTTTGGCTACAGGAATTCAACGAAGAAATAGCTGCACCCGGCTCAAAACTTTTGGGAAAAGTCGATCCTTGCGGTTTATCGTTACAAATGGCCGACGTTATCAGAGACTTGAGACAGCAAGAACATGATCAAAAGGCCGTAGAGAATCATTTGGCGGCGGAAAATTCTATCGAAATCAGCGATGACGATGACTACGACGATGGTGACTTCAGTGACAGCTACGCCGACTTGTCTTCAAAGCTTGAGGTTTCGGTGACGGTCGATGAAGAAAGCAGCGATTATTATGAGCCTGGCGCGAAAATGCCTAAACTCCAATCGATACTTTTGGACCTGGATGAAGATGAGAATGAGAAGAAGAAGAACATAGCCACATACCGAGATGCCTTGAAATATTTGAAGCCCTTGGAAGACTTTGCCCTGCAAAAGGAAGATTTCAGAGCTATAGGCCTACTGACGCAGCTCGAAGCGATTTTTAAGCAACAACAGTAAAATAAATATGTTTTTCTTTAATTTTAATTAATTTTGTTTATGAAAAAAAAAATGTATGTAAATAATTTATAAACGTAAAACTTTAAATGTAAATTAGTTTGTAAGTTTTATCGAAAATAAGAAGCTATTTATAGAAAAAATCTCAAATTTTCTTGTCTTTGTATTTTTCCTTCCTTCGTTTTTGTATGTTTTCAAGTGTCGAATTTTTTTCCAGATATTTTCTCCGATTCTCAGCTTCTGCGCAGAATATATGTGGGGCTCTCTCAGATGCAGAGTTTTAGTGGAATCTTTCCTCAAGCACTTTTCAAGGCATTTTTGTTATGTTCGTAGAGCTTGAAATTTATCGACCAGTTTATTGTTGTTGTTGTGTGTGAGCATGTATATGTTTTTATTAAAGAACTCAAGCAGGATAGTTCTTGACATTTTTCTTTTAGGTACATACTATGTATTTCTACCTAAACTGGGATTTCCAGAGATTCAGTATTTTGAATTTAAAAATAATTATGGCATTGTCTTGAGATTTAAATACCTACTTCAGAGTTCTAGACAGGTATAGGTTTTGTAGTAAAAAGAAATTAACATTATAAATGTTAAGGGGGTTACCAAATGCATGAGGTAGGTGTGGATATAGATACTTGGAAAACTTTATGACGTTGAAAAGGGCATATTACCAAAGGTTTGGCTGTCGAACTACTTGTTGAGATTATGTTTTCAGGTCGTCACGAGGGGTCGAATATAATCTTCTTCGTAGCTGTGAGAAGTACGAGTGTGTATGTGTATAACTGTAGCCTGTAGGTATCACAAATGTTATCTAATTGAGTTTTATGACAAAGGAAATTTTCGTACCGTACCTTAATTACCTACCAAAATAGAAAAAGATAATTCCGTAGGTTGGTTGGAAGTTAGATTTCGACAAGGGTAATTACGACTTGTATGTTTAGATATTACCAAGAAATCATTTTGTGTTTTGAGAATTTCGGAATTTTGTTTTTCAGCAATTTCTAATATTCAAATATTAATTATACGTTAGCCTATAGAATTCGAGATGAACTATTGTTTTCAATTTTCAGTAATCTAATGATTAATATCCTTAATTTCAGCAGATTTTGTTTACAGTAGTACATAATTTATAAAAAAATATTAAAGGTTTTTTTTAAGAGCTTAATCTTGTCAGTCAGTTTGGAGAAGTAACAAATAGTTTATATCTGACACAAATATTTCAATTCAATTATTTAACAACTAAGCTTTTATATTATAAGCTCAAAAGTATTTGCACTTATGTACATTATTTGCACTACGGTACGGAAATAAAAAAATAAATACATTTTTAGCAATCATACAACATAATAAACAAAGAATTTTCTTCAAAAATAGATTGATTTTTCAGCTGAAAAACATGTTGACACAAGGCGCAAACTTTCATTTAGCCAGTTCAGGTTTCATGAGATCTCAGAGATATTTTTCTTCAAAAAAGCTGAAAAACGAATCCATAATATGTTCTGCTCAGTTTTTGACAAGAAATTTACTGAGGAATCCTGTTCAGGGGGCCGATTCTGGTTCTGTGAAAAAGTGAAATGAAAAGGTTTTCCCTTTTTTTCCAAAATGCGTTTCTCGTTATGTAAAAACCTTCACAATGAATAATTTTTTTTCGCCGAAAAAAAATGAAATTTAATAACAAGGTGAAATTGAACTACATTTAATAAGAAAAAAATATCAATACATGAACCAAACTCAATGCCTTACAGCGAATATCAAAACTATTTATTCGTTTCACTAATTCACAGAAACAGAATCGGCCCCAGGATGCTAAGATTAATGAGTGGTCAAAGATCTCCGAAACGTGAACTGACTTATTGCTACAGTTTGGCACATACATAAGTGACATGACTATCAACTCTTGAATAAATGAAATATGTTTCGATATTATCCAAGGAAGAATATTGCATAATGTACAAGTTTATAATTATTTGGAGGCCCCTACATGTTTGCTCCTGGGCCTGGATTTATTCTTGACGCCCCTGCATATATATTGTCCTTGAGTTTTTTCTAGTTGATAGTGAATAATTTTGTGATGGGTACCTATCCTAAAATTAAAGTAAGAAAAAATAAAATGCACGCCTGGGTCGCACGTACTTGCTGATAGGTTCGAAGTTACTGTGTATATTTTAAAGCTTCTTATATAAAGTTTTTAAAAATAAATAATTTTATACAAAAAATTAAAAGAGCCGTTTTTGAGAAAACTCAACTTTTCCATATTCATTACATGACAGGTACCTACTGTTAATTTTGGACCTAAGAAAAAATTTCGATTTCCCCTCTATGGGCTTAGGATGTAGCTCGAGGTATACACAAACAGACAGACAGAATTGCGAGACCCACTTTTTTGCATTCTCTATCATCGTAATGTCATGGTTGATTGTTATCTGAAGATCGATTTTTTACTAATCCTAAACTTGCCCTATAGTACCTTCATAAAATCGCAAGACCAAATGGTCCGCGCATGTCATGTCAAACACCCGTAAAGCAAACACTGAAGCATTCATCAAATGCGACAGTTTTGACACTAAATACTCGTAGTTTTATGAAATAAAAAGACACTCCATTTTCTATAGAATGAAAAAATTCAATTTGGGATGAAACAAACTGCTGGGTCACCCACTTACAATTTCAAAAATGCACTGTGTGACTGTACTATGTTTTGTTCTAACAAATTCAAGGGTGGCTCATATATTCAAGTTTTTTTTTAATTTCTTACTGTCAACTTTAAATTGCCTCCAAATGGCATATGAACAGTATTTCAATATTGTTGGATGAGCTTATCTTTTCACTGATGCTTTTAAATTTTCTTTAGAATTTATTTCAATGTCGTATAATTTACCTACAATACCGAAAAAATTAAAGCAAAACCCAGTCAATCAGTTAATATTAGTTGAAATTGGTTCATTAAGATTAATGCTTTTTGGTCATTTGTTGATTAGGTATTCGCGGTCGTAAACAATATCTATAATTATAAAAATAAGTAACAATCAAATGGGAAACTACTATGTAATGTTTACCTATAAATTACAATTTATTGATTGTTTGTGACAAAGGGTTGATGTTATGGGCAATCAAAATTCCTAAGCATTGTACCTACCCTTTCTTTAATATATCTCTTTTGTTTCTTTTTAAATTTGCATTATTTGTTTCAATTGATTTAAACAAAGAAATAAGTGCGTGCAAATGATTTAATAACTTAAAATTATATATTTAGATTCATATTTGTTCTAGGTGAGCTAAGTTTATCACTGATAATGTTTGGCCATTAACCTCTTTTGCTTATTTAGGACTTTCTCTTCGTGCCGATGAACTCTGAAAAGACTTTATAATAAGATATTTTGATTTTCCATTATTATGTGCCAATAACTTGAACAGTGTTGCATAGTTCACTCTTGCAAAACAATCTTACCACTTCAAATCTAAAAACATTATTACTCAAAACCTTTGTGCTGTTTTTTTTTTTTTTAAGCAAACTAAACCTACGATAAAAAAAATGTACCTACTTTACCTACAGGGTGGTTTGCATAAGATGCGACATAATGGTAGAGTGTTTAGGTTGGGTTAAAACAACACGTATGGGAAGGGGTCTATTTGGCCTGCTCCCAATTTTGTTTGTATATTTTTATAAAATAAAATAAATTGGGAACACTTATACCTACTATAGTATTGCCTTTTTTAAATTCAGAAATCCAACTTTTACAATTTCTAATACAATTATTGTTGATTCCACCAAATTAAATAAAATGTTCAAATTTGAGTCAAGTTTTTTTTCGTATTGGTGTTCAAAAAAAAACAGAGGTCTGTAAACAAACGAGTTTTTACCTCTTAATAATGTTTAAAAAAAAAACGGTTTTTAAACACCGGTTGCTAACATCTTAAATAGTAAATACTTTAATTTTGTACCTCGTGAGATCACTCGTGATTAACTATAAACATAAGCTGTGAAAAATTAAGCTATTGGCTTTTTTATACGACGAGAGTGTTTTTTCTTCAACATTTTTTTACAAAAAAAAAATTAAAACAATTTTATGAAAAAATAACGCACCTACTTGCTTTTTAAGCTAAAGTTGCTAAAAATTGAAAGAGTCTTATAAACAATTTCAAATAATGTATTTTAATGAATAAAACCACAAATTAAATAGTTGTAGGTTTAATTAAAAAATACAACCCTGCTCCAAAAGTGCACACAAAAATTAAAATCAAAACAGTTAGATTAATTTTGACGAAAATTAATTGCTTATAGAACAGGTACCTACCCTTAATTTTAATCCTTAAAAGAAATTAAATTTCCTTTAAGAGACTAAAAAAAAAACTCTTAACTAAAAAAATTACAACCAATGATTTCAGATTTCAGTGTGTTCCGCAAGGTGCCTTACTTGCACTTTAAGTTCTTTCATTATAAATTATGATCGAAGCTACCCTATTTAACTTCTTTAATTTAACTAAAAAATCGTTAATAAGTTTAAGAAAAAACACTCTTTAGATACAAAAGCAATATAACTATCACTCTCACTCTGCTTTGCTATCCACAAAAACATCATTCTTTTGTTCCATTCTTATTGTAAAAAAATAAAATAAACAAATTTGTATTCATATAAAAGTGCATTTCTCTAGGTATTAAGTTTAAAGTATATTATATATATATTTTCTAATAAACTAAATAAAAATAAACGAATATAAGAATAAAAATAATGATATAATGAATATATCTACATTATACATAATATTGGTTTACACTTTGCACACATACAACTCTATGGAAGTGAATAAAACGGAAGAATATTTCAAAACAAACTATGGAAGCATACTTTTTGGAGATGGCGTTTCCTATTAACAAACATCTCCGGAAGTTCTGATCTTCGCCCGAAATATCGCCTCGAGCTGCGAAATAAGGCCTATTGCACGAAAGTTATCCGTTAACATTGCAAATTCCTCCAGGGGTCTGAGGTAGTCCAAAGCATCGGAGTTGTCCTTTAAAACAACAATTTCATCATTATTCTCGGATGATGGAAATTCTTCTGAAGAAAAGTCCCAACTTCGATCATGTTCTTGTTCTTCGACGACAATTGGTTTGATATCAATTTCCTCATCCGGTTCAGGAATGGTGGCATTACAGTTACTTTCTCGAATCAACTTGAGTTCGGTTGCACGTTTGACATTATAATCGAGAAAATGTTTTATGTCCTCAAATATGTCTAAGATTTTGAGAGATTTACTTGTATCTAACGGTACTTCGAGGGAGCGCAGGTCAACTCGATAGTATCCATGTCGGCGTCTAAAAGATCGCAGCCAAGCTTTTGTGGGTTCGAATTCTTCGTAGTCGAGGAATTTCTGTACTTGCACTGATTTTTGTAGAATCATTTCGCCGCTTACTCGAATCTTATGACCCAAGGCTCTTTTTAGCCATTCATCTACCAAACGATTAAGGGCCAGCAGAATTGCAGGCACTTTTCGACGAACTCTTTCCGATTGTGGATTATTGTGGTATTCTTGGAGAATCTGCCCCTTCTGCCGGAGAATATTTTTGATTTGGCTACGACCACAGTTGAACATTTTGGCTAAGGTTTCATAGTTCGGTCGTGGTCTGGTACTGTACATTTCGATAACGGTAACGCGTTCTCGTAAAAGAAGCGCTCTGCGCTTTCGAGAAGACTTCTGAAACGCGCAATAATTGAGAAAAACAAAACAAATTTGAAACAAAATCACTTGCTGCGATGAAAAATTAACTTACTCTTTCCATATTCTCCCCCATTTGGTCTGTCTGGCTGTGATTTGTTTGCAGGGGTTAGGTAGGTAGGTTGTCCTCAATAGCTCGACTTGTTATTCGCCAAAAAGCTTAAAACCTCTGTAAACATATTTTCAATTTAATCAAAATTATTTGAAACACTTGGAAAATATTGATATAAAGAAATTTGGTTTGATTTACATTTTGTGTTCAACTATTTGTGTTCACTGCCGAGATTCGTATAACAACCCGAATACTTTCGACTGCCAAGAAGGACAACCCTCGAACCACTCTCTCTGTTATTGGAGTACGACCAGGTGGATAGTGTATAACTCGTATATAATATCGCGATTCTAGATAGAAAAAGAGATTCCAGTGCTCTTTGCGTGTGCGTTCTAAACAAACCCAAAAGCCAGAAGTAACGTAGGTGGGTATACCATGGAGAGGATTTTATTGATTTTTCCAATTATGGTTATGTTTCGAGCTCTGACATTTTACGGGGCAGACCCAGCTGACAATGTTTTTGTTTACCCTTAAACTGATAAAATTACAAAACGGAAGAAAACCACCACGTCAAGTAATTTAATTCCTATAGTTACTTCCACCAGTTATTGATTCTCTCCATTTAAAAAAAAAGTAGACATAGATTATGTTCCACAATATTTTCGTCGTCCATACTTGTAGGTACAGTGTTGTTCCTCTTGTATCTGTTGAAAGCAATCGGGAATCATTTTTCTTTATGCATTCAAGAGTATCGTCACTCAATAATATGACAAACGAGTGCACTTTACATGCTTGAGATATCTTAGATATGGATACTTTATAGACTGTAGTGGCAAAGCAGAGGCCTTTGAAAAGGTGGTATTGTTTTTCGATATGACTTGCGACCATAAATAAATCGATATATCGAGAGGCATGACATTAAGCCATAGTTAATAGAGAGAAAGAGTGTAGGTATCTTTGATAACCCTAAAAGCATAGATATCTTTGTTTTGGAAAGTACATAATGTTGACAAACAAAAAAACTTATAACGTTCACATACACATTAGTATTAGGAGGATTGAGGGGATTATTTATGCCATTCAGGAGGTATTGTTGGATAATCATTAGAATTTAGAATAAGAAATCAGGCTCAAGATTTTAGTACACAGTGCATAGCTTATGTATATGGATTTGCACCACCCCCAACTTTTTATTTTCTCATACGAGAATCTATCGAAAATCAAAGCTTCAATTTTTCTCACTTGCAAAATTCAGCTTTTGGCCACTATCTTGAATTTTAGATTTTGTTAACCGATTTTTTAAATTTTTTTTGACCAAAAACTAGAAAAGATTATTTTCTATTTTAGTATTGAAAACAAGTGTCATGACAATTCTAATGGGAAATACTAATATCTATAATCATAAATTATTTTCAAAAAATTTCTTCATTTGAGAGCAAAGATCAAAAAAACTGTTTTTTTTCTACAGAAGAAGCTTAAAATATAAATTTTGATTAAATGTTGTAATATGAGCTCTAAGTATTTATTTTAATAGCAAATTGGTCCCTTTTTAAAAATTATCTTATATGAAATCTTGCTTAGCCAATCAGTTATTCAAATGTTATTCAAAGTCAAGATCGCCATCAATTTGAGGAATTTTTGGATATAACAGCGGAAGTACTAATTTTATCAAACATTTTTATTTTACTTAAAAAACGCAATATGAATGTAACTTTGAAAAATTTTAATTAGTAATTTTTTTTTTGTCAAAAGCAAACGAAATAGAAAGCGTCTTTTTGTTTAAAGAGCAAGATTGTTTCTTCTTGATTTACTTAGAAAGAAAGTAGAAAAGGTACCAATCTTCGGTTCTCAAAATTGAAATCTTATTCAACATATTTACGGCACTTTGGAATCCAGTATGTATGGCCAACCATAATTTTGAAAGACAGAATTTTGAGTTGCCAGTATTTTTGTTATACAGGATGTTGCATAATGCATAATACAGAATTTTGAAAAAACAGTACCGAATTTTGATTTATATAGTATTAAGATTCCAACCCTCTTATAACAGTTTTCTTCATCAACTGTATTTAAATTGTTACTGTTAATTAATAATAACAAAACAATAATGAAATGTTTTGAAGTTATACTTCATTAGTTGAGGTTGAAAATAGTCTCTAAGCAGCGCCAGCGATCAACTATACTTTGATCAACAAGTTATTCGGCAGCTTTGTAAGATATTTAAGTAAACAAAAAGTAGTTATACATTAAAAAATTAATGCTAATTTTGTTACTTACCGAGAACAGAGAATCGTTTAAGGAAATATTCATTAATGTGGTCGAAATCTGCGTTTAATGTACGTATTTAAAAAAAAACTCCAGCGTGAATAGTCTACAAAGCGTAAAAGTTTACGTTCAACTGAATAACTGCATATAGAATTTATTGAATCCAAGCGGGGTTGTTATGAATGACTTTTTTTAATTAATAAATTGAGTAAATGGTCGGCCAAGGGAAAATATTCAAACTATTAAAGATGTACACAATGTACGGCCGTACGTCCATATAAAATACATTCAAACAACCATGATAAAAACCTACACAAGACCCCATAGCTATATAGTATTTTCAAAGACAAATTATTATAATGCTGATGATTGTGATGTTGTGGCGGACGGCCTATTGGGGCAATTTTATATTCTTTATACGACCCAGCTATTAGTTCGAACTACAAAGATTTATCTTGGTGCAGTTTTGTATATTACTGGGATACAATGAGATATCATTGTTATATACTTTTAGTGTTATTTTATTACAATATTTATATTATATAGGAGGAACATTTGATCTCAGAAGATCAGATCGATTTATTGATGATGTTTCACGATGTGACATCGCATGCGAAAAAGATCGAATGTAAACGTTCTGATGATTAGATAGAGACAACAAGAGTCTTACCGTTTAAGTTTGATCAGTTTGACCCCAGATCTTCCTAAGATATTTCCTAAATGCTAATTTATTTTAGTCATTTAAATTAAATGTGATACTGTACTTTTTGGTCTTCTTCAGATATTAAAAAAATAATTCCGTCCTTCAAAAACTAAATTTGCATTAGCAAATTTCCCAAATATCATTCCAGCTGATAAATTAGTTAAAGAATCTACATTTTAATTTCGATAAGACTTCGATAATATCTCTGTGGATGACAAAAGGAAACTCTTATACAAGTTTAAGTTTTTATTTAATAATTCCCCTATAAGAATTATAAGATGCTGAATCGAAAGTTAAAAACTTTAACAAAGGTTTCATCCAAAGAAAAATTCACATTTATCGTAGTTTTGCGGTTAAGGATCATTGTAAGGTCTTACTGAATTCCTCTTTTAAAGATGCCCAAATTTGCGCTGTTAATTAAATCATACGTAAGTTCCATCTGTATCTTACTTTTATAAGTAAACCAATAGAAGGTAATCCAAATTCAGGTCAGGCTTCTTCAAAATCTTTTAAATGAATTGTTAACGAGTCCTTATAAAAATTGTAACTTGTGGGATTTAGATTTGTCTACTGTTTTCACAGGATGGAAACACATAAGAGAACATCATAGAACTTCATTGATGGTTTGGGTAACTTCTGGTTACAGGTCTGAAATCACTATTCAACTAGTGGGTTGGAAATAAGCATACTTTGTTGACGACCAATCACACCAGAAATAGAAAACTCAGTTCTTTACTTTTTTTTGCAAACCTTTTAATTGCACCATTGTTCGCGTTGCATCGAACATGACAGTGATTAAGGTCTAACCAAGGCAACGCTAACAACATCCACTGATTACACACCTTAGAGACCTTTATTATAAAGAAAAGAGTGTGAGCAGTCATTATCCCACCCTTAACTACCTTCGAATGTGCAAATTGGAAGAATCTCTGTCCGACTCATTCTATGGATGGATGCAGCATCCAACCCAACTCCGATTATTGTGCAGTACAATTGTAGAAAATATATTTTACCTAATCACTCTGTCTTGAGCAAATTGCTTAGCCATTTATCATCGCAGGATCAGTGCCAGACAAACATTTGGATGCCTGTTGTAAACTCGCGTATCGTAAATTTATCGACTCGCGCAGTCCATACCTTTTGCAAATCGCAGCGCAACCCACCACAATTGATTATATTATATTCGAGCGTCGTCGTCATCATTCGCACGATCCTAGTTAGCGAAACACTCTCATGCGGAGGATCCTCTTTTCTATTCGCCAGATGAGGGGCACAAATTCACCTGTGCCCGAGACGATAGTAAATAGCAAATGAATAACTTCTTGCACCTGCTCATAAAACTAATAACACCAAGTGAGAAAAAAGGTAAACTTTCAGACAGGATGCGCGCTACAGTCAGCCTCAAATTCGACCGCCGCGACTTGCGTTGCGGAACACCACTCTCTATAGCCTCTATGGTTACTACCGTCTGGTTGGCTTTATCGCCAGCCTGCGATTATTTATTCTGGCTTTTCTGCAACTTTGATAATAATGATAATAATTGCCTTGGTGGATGCGCGAACTGGCATTGGGATTGAGATGGGAAGTCGGCTTTCATAGGCAAAGACGACGATGAGGACGACTACTACTAAGCAGTGACAGCGACACTAGGTTTTCCTAGAGGCAGGTTCGTGTTCGGTTTGGCTATAATATTGGCCGGGAAGTTGAGACGTTTGATGGCATTCCATTCTAGACAGATGTTCCGTATTTAGTTTCACCCTTTATAGCTGGTTAAATCACAAATCTGGTGATGGCATGGAGAGAGCCTAAGACTATAAACCTACACATTCAACGGGGGAAGGATAGACAGTGAGAGGCCTGCAATAACTATTTGCAGGTGCATTAAGTTATTTTAGCTTATGGAGTGGATTGCAGACGATTAAATGTCGATGTGATGAGCCGAACTCTACGTTGCTATTTGCTCATATATGGAATTGAGAGATGCACAGGCATAATCAAGAAGTTGTTCGTAGAGGCATCGAATCACGATCTCACCTGCGAGGCCACTCTAAACCCTATACGCATAGCAATTGGCAATGTTTGTGCGATCCTAGATATCTCTAGTACTGCAGGTGGTGGGTGCAATTACAAGGACATAAGGTCATAAAAGTGGCTCTATTAAAAATGTAAGAGCTGCAAAATAGCTATTCGGAGGCTAACTACCAGATGTTTATTTGTTTTGTTATTTTGACAAAAATGTATTTTCTGGTTTTCTTTGCCATCAGCTTGTAAAATTTTAATGTAGGCTGTGACGAAATGTCAAATTTTATAACTAGAATGTTAACATATAGCATTATAACACACCATTAACGTACAATATGAATATTTAGCGACAGGAATATAAAAATTACACTCTGTCTCTTATAGTTCACATTCACATTTTACAACAAAAAAAATATCATGTTGGGAGTCAATAAATTTGGAATGATTCAGTTGTATGTAACATTTCATCAAAAGTATCTTCACAATATCACATTGTGAAGTTCCCAGAATACCCCTTACATCGACCAAATACTAATTTATCAACAAATTAAATACTCATCCGTCTGTTGGAATTTCCTTTTCTAACTTATGTATCCATAAACATAGTTCCATATACTTAAGCTATACCGTATATGGCATGTTTTGTGTGTAGGAATTGATTCAAAACTCATGCCCACAGTTCCTTTCAGCTGTTTCTGATCGTGCACACCATCACCCAGCAGCGCCAGCACATGCCAAGTATTCTGTTCTTTTCTAAATGTTCACTATTCATTGTTCACCCCTGTTATGTCAGTTTGACTTTTTTTTTAAAATAAGAAACTATATCTTGTCATGGTAAGCTTAGCTGTCAAAAACAAGATCTCTATTATTAAGATCTCTTGGATCTACATAGAAACTCGCATACAGCAGCATAAAAGAGTTCTGCCAAACATATGTTCACCCCGTGTCGTTGTCGCCACTGGATCAAGACATGGCGCAACCGAGACAAGACATATATTGGATACACTGCTGTTGCTGCTGCGTTCAATTTAAATTTTGCTTCTATACTGCTGTTACTGTGCTGCAGTATAATAATAATTGAAAGTTAACACTCGAGTCTTGTTCAAGTGTCCTTTTTTGATGTAGTTGCCTCACATTAGGTATAGGCTACCATTTGAGCTCCCCCTAATAAGTTGTTGTTTGGGTTTTTTGTGAACGCGACTCATTAACAAAACTGTCGGATTAGACTCTTGAAAATTTTACACTTATTCAGAGCAGGCGCATATGCTTTGCAGAAAGTTGGTGGCGTAGATTGTATAGTTGCAGTGGACTGTGACACGGGTGGCAGCTAGCGTAATGATATCGGCAATCGGCCTATTCATGACCTAACCATGTGTTTGTCATTTTCAATAGTCTTTGTCAACCATAATTTAGGGCTTCTTTGTGTAATGTCATGTGGGATCGAGTTTAAATTGATATTAATTTGATAAGTTGTATAAATAGTGTGGGTGAGCCTATAAAAACGAAGATTGAACAACAGAGACCGAATGAAAAACTTAAGTCCAAATGCAGCTTTCGTATCTTTAGGGATCAAATATTTGTGATAACGCAATAATATCTAAGACTTCAAAATATTTTCCACGAAGATCCAAGGCCGTCTAAAGATAGATGTAACAGATTGATGTCCCCCAGGCCCGTAGCACTTTTCGCACGACACTCAATAAATTTCAAACTTCAGAACAAAATGTTAAATAACATTTCTTCAAAAAGTTGAATTGAAGATGAAGTATACTTTATTCAAAGGAAAGCATGTGTCTTCAAGGCAGAAAGAGTTCCTCAATGCGATATATTTATCAACAAGCACTACTTTTGACGAAATGGCGCCCGGGAAAAACAAAAAAAACTATATTTTTATATTTATACAATTTATATGATTTTTTTGAACATATGTGATCTAAGATTTAATTGTTTTATTTAATAAAACAGCTTTAAAATAGCCCAGGGAAATTAAGTTTATATCCGGACAAACTACTTTTTTGGAAGCAATGCCCCCTATTTATATCCCAAAACTCCCAATGAATCCCATTAAAGGCTTAGCCACTATCTTGAAAAAAAAACTTCATAAATACTACAGGTAAGGCTATATCTATTAAATTAATTGTCCTTGAGAGATCATTTAAATTTCGATACAAGCTTGTTTGTATGCTGAATCTATTTAAATTGAAATCAAGGTTACACGACTACTGAATATGGGTATAATAGCCCTTTTTATGAAAATTTAGGGGTAATTTTTTTCAGAAAACTCCCCTCCAATACTACCCTGTTAAGAAAAATTGCTAAAAATACTTGCATTTTTAGCATTTTGAAATAAATGCGATTCCGATCAAATTCATACATTAACATTAATTCAAAATATGATTCCCAAGTTGTGGAGTAACAGATCTGTAGCCTTTGTTATAATTTTAGTACCATATTTTAAAAAATAATTATAACCTTGAATATTAAATAAAAATCTAATGGAAGGTTATTTTTATTGTAATAAACAATTTCTATCGATATACCTTAAAATATTGTATGAGTTGTTATTGTTAACACAAAAATACATTTATCAATAGAAAACTTGTATAAAAATATTTTATCGAAACTATAATTCAAACTTATTATAAAAGCAGAAAGTTGTGATATAATTATAAAACAGACATGCATTTAATTACTATATCTTTATTTTACACATCTAATAAAAGTATGTAGGTACTTATAGTTATAGGTATTATACTCAAGACGTTTTCATACAATTGAACAAATTATTTCTGTTCGTTTTAAGCACCTGACTCACACTTCATTAAAATAACACTTTTTTTAGAAAATGATATTTAATAGTTCTTATGCTTTTGATCTTGATTTTTTTTGTTTATGAAAAAGAAAAACATACAAATGTTTTTTTTTTTTGTTGTTTTGTTTAATGTTATTACCTGCGTTCCAAAAAAGAGTGCGTTTTCTTAAAATAGCTTCCTTCATTACTATGTCGGTACCTACATACATAATCATTGCTAGAAAGTGCTTTGTTTTTATTTCAGAATCAAATTAAATTCATTTAAGATCATTTGAGTTAAGAAATTAAATAGTTGAACAGGTTAATAATATACTACGCCTCTGTAAATCTATATACAAATGCATACCCAGACAGAAATACACACGAGACACGAACAGCGACTTCTTATCAAGAAATGATTATTTTTCTCTCTAAGCGACACAATCAAAAACAAGCTTACTGTCTACCCTACCCAAAGCTGCACACAATCTATACATATACATACTATTTTTTAAGAAAGACAAATAAAGTCTAGCTAAGATAACTTACCTGGTGGCGTCAGACCGTAACTTTAAGTAAACAAACACTTGAACAGAAAGATATATCTCAAGAAATTGTTGGGGACGACCTGTTGCACAGAACAACTTGGAGCAAACTAAACGAATAGAACAGGTTGTCCCCGTCAAGACTTTCAAGACTTCATAAGAGAAGAAGGTTTTCTTATAATGAATGAGATACTCCAACGATATAGAATTAAGGTCGGACTAGCGACTAAGTATAGGCCTTGATAATGTTGACATGGTCGGACTTTCTTGCTTTGAAATTTAAAAGAAAAGCGTTGATCTTATTTGCCTGATGGGTTGAATCATTTTAGTTTCATAAAAGCTTTAGTTTAAAAGTAACATTTCAATTTCGAATTTGCTTAAAAAAAATAGTCGTTTTTAAGCTAGGTTTACGTGAAGTTAGGCATATCCGTTCAGAAAACTTTAATTGGCATCAGATTAAATATCCTTTTTATAAATTTATTGCAATTTATTCTTTTTTATCGCGTATCTATCTAAAATGTTGTTATCTGAAATAAAAACGTGTTCATGCAAGGAAGAAAAAGATGGTTCATCATTTTGTGTTGTATATTTCTAATTTCTAATAATTAGCCGGTTCAAGTTTAATGAGATCTCTGAGATTTTTCTTGACAGCAGCTGAAAAACGAATCCAAAATTTTTTCTGCTCCTTTTTTGACAGGCAATTAACTGAGAAATTCTGTTCAGATTGCCGATATTACTGAGCGCTCAGAGGTCTCAGAAACGTGAACTGGCTAAATGTTTAGCGTGAAATTCTACTAATATCAGATTTTAATACCCGTCAATTTTCTGTTACTAAAATACTACACTGGGCAACTGACTTGTGCAGGCATCATACAAAAAATCATGTCAAATCACAAGAGATCGAGAATCAACTAGGCCACTCTGCCGGAAGGTCAGTGGACCATGGTCGGGTAACTTTCTTATTCCACCCAAAAAAGATTTAACATTTTCCCCGTTTCATTCCATTTTATTCCGAAAACTTTAATTTCACTTCGTTCACTGATTGGGCACCAAAAGTGGTATTATTTGGCTCAGTTTCATTGTACATACATTATATGTTTAAATTTAAATCTTAATATACATATAAGATCCTAGTGAAACTTTTTTGGTTGTGATTTATATTATTAAGTAATCAAAATTGTGTCTTGCTTGTTGATTTGTATAGCCGACAGATTTGCTGGTCTTAAATTAGTCGTTCTTAAATATTACAACAGTACATTTTTATTGACACAAGAGTATTTACCTCAATTGTTTGTTAAAAAATAAACACTTCAATCGTACTTAGCTTTCACTCATTGGTACACCGGCAGCGCTGGTTAATGGTAGTCTACTTAAGCAATTTGCGTAGGTAGTTCTTTTGTATGTGTATGTGATTTATATTTATGGATATTAAACTTTTTCTCTTTATTCCTAGCCTAGAAGACTACCCTCCCAATCACAATCAATGACTAATGACTATGACAGTAATCGACCTAAAAAGTTGTCATGGAATATGAAATCTCTTAAATGTCTCTAAAAAAATGTTAATAATTCTTTCGATATTGAGCTGAATAAAATTGATGAAGTATGAAATTTTGGAAGTAGTTTCAAAAATAAAGGTATTTACCTATAGGTACCTTTATTTAATAAATGGTATTTTACCTACGTACATATATAACTTTAAGATCCATTTTTTTTTTTTTTTTAAGTTTATAAAAACAATTTTCAAACTGAAAATTTTGTTTCTTTATTTGTAGTGAAATTTTATTCTAGTGACTTTATCAAAATGTTAGCATAATGGATATTGAAGGTCAAGTCAGTGATTTTTTTTTACTTGCGACAGCACTGGTTCTAGCTCTTATCATGCCATGGACTGAAGAGAGAGAATTGCAATCATACGCGTAAACAAAACACAACTCATGAAATGTTAAAGAGAACAAAAGAGCGTCTTTTTTTTACTACTCTACCTCAGAACGAGAGCAAGTAGATTAGAGTAGAGTAGACAGTAGAGGCGAATTTGTCTGTGTTTTGTGTGCGTTCTGAGTTTAGTGAAAGAAATATGTATCTTAATTCACCAAGGAAAAGAAAATCTCTTTTTGGTAATAATCAATGAATTTATATTTATGTTTAATTTTTATAAAAAGGCTATTTTGTTTTATTAAAGATAGAAGCGAGAAAATAACAAACAACAAAACAATGACCGTAATCGATTTGAGTTCAGACGATGAAACACCAACACAACAAAACAAAAAGATAAATGTTACAACCCCTACTTCTACTACTAATACTAATATACAACATCAGCAAAGCCAGCAACTGGAACAACAACCTCCACAACAGGGTTACCAATCATCAGCTTTAGAAAGAAGAAGAAAACAAACCATAGAATTTATTGATCATGTCGTAATGATTTGGCTAAGTCGCGTAAGAAAAGGTTTTAAAAATCTTGAAATGCCTCATAATATTTTAAAGTCAAAGGCAAAAGAAGCAGCTTTGCTTTTACATTCGTCTGATAGATTTCACCCAAGTGAGTGGCTTGCAAAATTTCAAGAGAAAATCAAAGAAATGCAAGATAAAGGGGAAAAAATCGATATAGGATTGAGTCAAGTGTTCAGAATTGAAGAAATAATCAAAGAAGAAAGACCAAAATTCTTTGAAAGCAGTTACACTAAAGAAAACCCGCCTGCTGAAAAAAACATATCTGGTGTGAATTTAACTGAACAAAAAACAATAATTCAATTACAAGAAAACGAAGATACACAAAATCAATTGTCTAAAATGATAAAAGACCAAAAGAAACATTTGGAAATGATTAAAGAAGCACAAAAGCAGCAAGTCGAACAAGTAAAAGAAGCACAAAGACAACAAATTGCTTATTTGAAAAGGAAAGAAGAATTGGAAAAAAATATATTGCAAAAGAAAGAAATTTCAAAAACTGTACTTCTCACTCCCACCACATCTATACAAGAACGATTGCTTGTGCTGCGAAGACCGGAGGAGTTGATGATTACAGAAGTGGGGGCAGCTGTTTCACCAACATTCTGCCCAGCACCTTTAACTATACAAACACCTCCAGCCTTAATTGTTCCTGAAGCTTCAGTTGTACATGAAATTATTGATATTGATGATGATGATGATGTCTTGGATTCTCCAATACAGTCGCACAAAGAAGCTTTGGACTGCTTGGGACTTGTTAATGATTACTTGTTAGCTGTTCAAAATCTCAAGGGGGTTTTGATAGTCAGTCAAATAGAAACTATATTAAGAAATCATGTAAATACGTAGCTATTTTGTTAATTCTTAATTCGTATAATATAAGAAATAAAATGTAAGTTTTATAATAAAAATATTTGTACGTATTACTTAAATGTTTAGTTAATTTTTTTCAGAAAACAGTACAGCAGTATGCACTTAACGTGATTTTTCTATTCGAAGGCCTTTTTTCAGATTGTGTTTTACAATTTTTGAAAAGCAAAAAATTTCTCTGATCGATTTCTTGTGACAAAATTTTTTTTTTTAAAAACGTAATATGGCAACACTTATCTTATGACTCAGTGAACATTAATAAACCCACACCTTAATGAGGGACGCATTATGTACGAGTATATTGTAGCTTGTAGGTATAGGTAAAATAACTCTATAGGAGCACATATATGTATGCATACACTTTTAAAGAGAATAAATATGACGCTCATTTTCTCTTTCAGCACTTCAGTGCTGTCGTTGTAGATACAAGATAAACCTTGCGATGTGTAGGTGATTTTTTCCAATTCGGTGGAAGGTGTAATTTTCTATAATATTGTCACAACATAGAAAAAAATGATTTAAATTTATTATTTTTAAATGATCCTTATATTTTCTTCTTTTCGTTTCGTTTCCAACCTACACGAAGGAGACAGTGCAGACAAAATACATTTTGTGTCACAGATAAATATAACTTTGTTTGTAGTTTGCTGATGATGCATTGATGCATGGAGATGGATTGAGGGAGGTCTTTACGTTTAAGAGAGATGAATTAGAAATAGAATATGGTTAGTGACAGTGATGTCACCTTTCATAATTTTTGTTTCAATATAATCTGAGAAAAAACAGTCCCTCTTATTAATAAATACATGTTATATGGAATAATTTCCTACTCACGCATAAAATATTGTTTCTACACATTTTTTTTGTCTTTTTGGTACCTACATACCGAAAAAGGGTTTATGGACTTTAATGATGGGTATTTTTCGTTGATAAATTTGTATTTTATTTATATATGTATGTATGTATTTGGATTGGTTTACCTATATGCACTCCTCCAAATATACCTACAATGTGATGGTGATGCGCTAACTAACCGATAAATCATTCCAGGGATTCATATTTTTGATCGGGTCCCTACACTTGGTCTTGTGGGTAATACTTGGACCCCATCCGAGTGCAATCTGAAACAAAAAACAGTATCAAGAATAAATAGCCCTTCGAACACGTGTTCACAAACATAGTGTTGTTCCTCGCAGAAGCTTTTCCTGCCTACATAGTACCTATACGTTTTCTATCGTGAGACTTTGTAATCATGAACACCGGTATGTTTAAGGAACACTCTAAAGTCTAAAGTACACTGCAGTCAGTATACATATTTTGATTTCACGCCTCTTGCGTCTTTTATTAGAAGTAAACAACAACTCAAGTTCAGCTGTGGCCTTCGTGGAGTCCGTCGATTCATCCATCTTTTTTTGAAAACAAAAATTCAGTTGTTACTCCTTTCCATGTGGTTGCAGCTGAGCAGAGTTCAAGTTCTGCATTTGATTTCATTTGGTAGTTCTGCTGAGGCTTGTGATGTTCCCGTGGGTTTTTATCGGTTCGGTTACTCACCATCACCATTGGTTGTGTCATCATCATCGTCGTCGTCTTGTATCACATTCGAATGAATTTCTATTATGAATGTGTCATTGTGATGGGATACAGAAGGGAGCTCTTGTGTGGCCAAATAAAACGATCACTATTTGAAAGAAAGATTCACAATTGAATTGATTGTTGCATTCAGTATATGAATTTATGAATATTATACCTATGTATATCTGCCCTTGGGGTAGAATTTTTTATTTTTATGATGTGCAGAGAATTTTGGGAGAACAATTGACATTATCGCCGCCTTGTGGTATAGTAAAAATCAAAATTGATATTGAAAAAAATCGATAATTTTTGATAATTTCAAACTTTGGTAACACCTGGAATTTAGATTGTCGTTGTCGTGTAGAATAATGAGGCGGTATTACAAAAAAGAACCTCGCTTAGATTTCTGATTTGTGTATGGAGGAACATGATTGATGTAAACAAAAGAAGTCTTATTGAAGAACACCTTTGCACTGAGTAATAATTTAATTTTTTCATATTTCCGTTATTCGATTTTTTTGAGAAAACTAAAAACGCAGTATTGTTACAATCACTTATTATATAATATACAATAAGTTTAATCGAAATCGTTACAGACGTTTTCGAGAAAAATCCAATAATTCGAAAGCGTTATGTGTAATGTATTCGTTCTAATCGAAATATTCAAAAACAAAATAAAAAAAAAACAACCTTGGAAATTACAAAAAAGGATTCTGTACAAAATTTCATTCAAATCCGTCAACCCGTTTAAGCTGTGTCCTTCTGTACAGATGGACGCACATACCGACGGACGGCATGACGAAAACCATCTTTTTGGACTACTCCATCATCGTAATGTTGGTTTTGATTAAAATCTCGATTTTTCTTGACACGAAACCAGTACTTGCCCTACAGAGCAAATAAGAATAATATTGGTTCGTTTCCCAAAAGTAAGATCCCCAATAGCCTTGCATTTTTATCGTTTTCCGATCTTTGGTTCAAATGTTATTACGGAAATTATTTTTGTTCCCCACAAAATCAAAAAAAAAAAAATATATATTTTTTTGTTTCGGTGTAAAAATCGTTATTTTTACGATTTGGTTCATTTGTCAAAGGTCAGTCCAGAATTTTGTGCCGATATTGTTTGTAAGGTCAACCTTAGCTTTAAAGTTACGACGAAAATTTTTTTTTTTTCCTCAACACGCATTTTCATATCCCGCATCTGAATTTCCAAATATATGTGTCCTTATAAACGTTTTTTTATTCGATTGGATGAAATGTGATTATAAACTAATAACTGCAGAGAACTAGTTCCTTATCCAAATCAAAAGTAATAAAAACTTGAAAAATTACTTCAATTAAAATAACTTCGTGATGCTGTTTTTTTTTTCAAATCATTATGCTCTCTATATTTATCTGTGCTGATAAATACGCCTTCCACCATGTGTCATAAAATTAACGACATCCAATCGTTCTGGTAGAGTCAATTTAAAAGAAAAATCTCATTTCTAGCGAGCGAACAGATGTTAAGCACCCACTGAACTCAGAAGATTCCTTATACTGCAGCGATAGGTTATCTCACCGAACCAAATTTGACTTATTGCTAGAGTCAAGTGCTGACTCCACTATCTGAATTCTGCAGACTGCATCCGCCAGGCAAAGCCAAACACATGTGAATGTAATATGTACGAGTACGATTAACAAAAGACCACGAATACCGCCACTTCCCGATGACTAATGACCCCATCGGTTATCACGCACAGATATGTCATATGAGCGAATTGAGTTCCATTACCGTGGAGAGAAACCATCGTGTCGTTTTGTGGCCATAATGCGTCGTCGTCGTCCCCATGCAAATCTTCAATCCTATCGGATATTAATGCTTCTTCTTATTTTCTTTAATGCAACCTGGCTTCGGGGCTCATAATAATCTTTTGAATACGTTGGGGCAACAAAAAAGTTTCAAATTAATAAACACAAATAAATCTTGAAGTTGCACGGGGGCTGTATAGGAAGATAAAAGGAAGGCATCCCCCTTTGGTATCTCTGCCCACTCTGGCCGCTCCGATACCTTTCGTCATTGCTGTCAGGGAAATTAATTGCTCGTAATTAATTTCTCTATCGCCAATTGATGCAACCGCAATGCAGCAGCTTCGGCAGCAGAAACAGTAGATGCATCTGTGAAGCGTTACAAGATATCTGGTTTGAAGCAGCATTCATCTGTTGGATGTTAGAGAGCATTCCGCGTCCGTATCCCGTCTTGGCCCTGTATATTTTGTGTGGAAGTGGTGTTGTGTCGTGTCGATTTGTGAAAATTGATGATTCCAATTATGGAACAGTCACAACGTGCTTAGCAGTGTGTTATTACTTCTTCTTTTCTTCTTGTTTCGGTCCAACTACCGAGCGACGACAACGACATGGCATTGGTGACGATGATGATGATGATGATTATTATAATGATGATGATGGAAGTGTTGATGGTGGGTTCCAACTTCCAAGTCAGCGGGACTTTATTAAAAGTTTATAATAGCAGCCACTCTGCACACTGGAAAAGCAAGAGAATCTACTTTGTGTTACATTACATGTACACCTGGTTCCTGGTCTTGACTCTTGATTTGATCGATATTTTTGCATAGACAAACAGGATGAGTTGTATGAAGTTGTTGCAACTATTAGTTGCCGTCCAATCAAATGGTGTTCACATCACTCATGGCCCCGTCGAGTGGCAGTGATCTTCTAATCAGAAAAGCAGGTGTGTTGCTACTTGTTTTCATTTCCATTTCCAGCTGGGCGATATATTTCCAAGACCAAGAAATTGAGGTATATATTAAGCTCAGAAAGAAGACATATTAAGGCAGAAGATAAGAAAAAATTAAAAAAAAAATCTAAATAAATGACTATAATGGGTAACAATGGATTGACATAAGCAAACGTGTAGCTACGTTGGTGTTTTCTGTTTAACATTGCGTTTAAATAAAAGAGGCAGGACCTAGAACGCTTCCTTGTGGTACTTCATCCACTCTTTTTTTAAAGTTTACGTACAAGATTCTATTCTCGTCTTAATTTGAATTTGAGGCCTGAGTGCCGCATTTGTAAGATGCTTACGAGCTTGCGACATATCCAAAAAGACAAAAAGGTTTCTCAATGACATCAGTGATTCGAGTGCTTGAATCACAATATAACAATATTATTTGTATCTTAATGACAGCACTTTGTATTTATAACCGAGACTTTTACGGTAATAAATATGTTTGGCTTTCACCAATTATTTGCCATTTAGACAAACCTCTCATTATCCCAGTAACTTATTAAAAATTTAAAACAATTCAGGTGTAGTAATTACTTGTAATTAACACCTGTGAATATCGTCAATTTTATAATTTTGATCAAAAGTGTTTGCTGTTCAGAGTTTTCACCCTTAATATAGATGATCCTTTCTATCTGACGCCTTTAAACACTCAATTCGATAGCTACCGGGGTGCATTTTTGATTAAACAAAAAAAAAAGCCGAAAGGTAATAATATTGCGTTTTAACATGCGCGCAAGGACATTTGCGCGGTTTGTACTCACAATTTGACATCTGCCAAAAGATATATAGGATTCTAATGGATAAGCATATGTGCGGTGTAATTTCGTGTTTATTTTAAAAGCAGCAAACCAACAAAAAAAGGGAGAGTAAACAGATGAATGAATAAATGTCCTTTCTCGATCCTGTTCTTTTATCATTTCTACACATTCGGTGAAACGCATTTTGTTTCAACACCCTATCCAAAAAAAAAAAAATATTTAGTGCAGCTGATGAATGAAGGTTGAAATTATTTTTTTTTTGAATAATAGTAAAGGTATAGGTACTTGCATCTTAAACGAACCAATTTGAAAGTAAGAGTTGCGCGCATAGTTGCAAATAAACGCCAAAACTTCCCTTAATATTTAATTGTTGTTTTTTTTATATGGGAAAATACAACTGGTAGATAAATAGGGGTAAGATTTTCTTTAAGAAATTACTACGTAGTTAAATTTCTTTTCTTAGGAGCTCTTTGTTTGGAAAAAGAAAGAAAAATATGTAGGTATAAAAATAAAAAAGAATATTTAATTTCAAGAGCTTAGTTGTGAAACTAACGAGTTTGAAAGAACGAACAGAATCAATGCAGAGCAAATTTTCAGACATCTGCATAATTTTAAATTACAACTATTACACCTGTCAAAGCATGTCAATTCTTCTAGGAAAACCTTAACATAAATTTTGGTCTTAGTTCAAGTTAAACCTAGGAAACTATGAAAATCCAAGAAATTTCTTTCATTAAAACTTCCAAAAAAATTAAATTGATCCTCAATTGAAATAATGCTCAGAGAAATACAATAGGCCCGTCCCACCAATTGAAAATATCTCTGAAGAGGCCAACCCAAAGAATCCGTCACGTGCTTAATTTCGATGTTTTCAAGTGACAGCTCGATAAAATACACACGTTAGCAGCGACCCATAAGCGATGGATAGAACGAACGCGACGATAAAGTAGCCGAACTTTCAACCTCATTGAAAACGGATTTGTTGACGGAACAGACGCCTCAGATTCTATGGGTTGGCTCCTTGAGAAATTAATCCAAAAATATTTTGCCTCCGAAATCGCCGGAAATACACTTTGCCAAATTTTAAAAAAAAGCGAACACAGCCAGACACCCGCTCATCAATCCACTTGGACAAATATGATCAAAGTATCTGTCCACCTGTCCTACTTACAAAAATGTTTAGATCCATCGATATTAAAACTTGAATCGTGTATTGCTGCATTTACAGTACTGGCACAAAGAATGAGCAGGTTCATTCTTTGTTGTGGTTTGTCATTAATTCTGAAGAATGTTAGACGATTTGAATGATGGGCTGAGGTTTCTCAAAACAAAATGACAGAATCTGTATAAACTTGTCCCTCGTGTAGATGAAACATAGGGTTGCTGGTCCAGATTTTCAAGTATGTTAGTATAATTCAAATTAGATACCGCTAGATTGTTTTCTGTTGACATTTCTTTAAAGCTTGTATTAGATTGTTTCTTATAATAATGAGACTTACATAGCGAATACCGTTGCTCTCTTTATTGCGATTCTCAAGATTTAAAGAGTTCATTGGTTGATGTCCCAACTTTCTTTTCCAATTACAATTTGATACCGGCTTTTGAACTTTCATCACGTAGCCTATTTATTTTTCCCTGTAAATACAGAAACAACAATTCTAACCTCTTGGTGATCTCATTCAACTTAGCGCTAGCATAATGAAATGAAATTTCCGTTGTAATCCACAATAGCAGCAGCAGCGCCATGGTGGTAATGGTGATGGCGTTGCCTTAGCAAGAGCAACACAAACTCTAACAATAGAAATATTTTCGTGCAGTGGAAAGCCCATTTAATGCCTCCTCGTGATGTTGGCATCATAACCACAATGATGGTGATCTCTTTGACCGATCGTTCCTGCTCCACTCCTTATAACCAAAGCGAACACTCCTGTCTATGCAAAGTCAAGTCAAGAGCCAAGTGAATTCTCTTTTCAACCAACAAAAAAAAAAACGATCGTAGCGTAGGTGGCCAACCCTGCTGTTACTGCTCCCATCATAACCATCAACAGGAGAAGAAAAAAGATAATAAATAAATAAGGTCAATTCATTATTGTATTTGAAACAATTTTTTTATGTTGGTGAAATTAAATGTCGGGCGGTTAATGGGAATCCATTATAGCCATAAAACCTCTGCATGGTCCAATGAATCGCGATCATATCTTATAAAACACTAAACAGCCTATACAATCACTGACCGCTGCTGCTGACTGAGTGAATAAAATTTTGATTGATTCCATATTGGGATATCATAATAATTACGGACGAATGGGTATTGAGTTCGGCGAGGCACAGTCAAGTGGTATGGTTCCCAGTCTCACACTTAGAGTTTGTGGGAATCCACACCAAAAGTGGCCGTGAGAATAACAGCTCAATTGAAATCCATTCCGGCCGGGGCGTAAATATCTCAAAAATTCTCATCAAGGGCCTCACAATCGTTCTCTGTTCTCACACACAAATATTTAAGAGTAGCAGTTGAACAAATTGGACCTATATGGGCACAAATAATTGCACCCTCATTATAGAAGAATGACGGTTCACACGTTTGGAATGTCGTGCGTCGTTTGCAATTGTCGTCGTTATGATACTTTTATATTCGTTAGCAACTCACAGGCCTATCAAAGTTACTAGCAGTTTATTTGGGTAGTTAATCGAAAAAAAGGCGTCAGCCGATTTGTTTACGGAGATTAAATGACGTGTATATATAGTTAAACCGACATTAACCCCTATATCTATACCCGAGGAACAGAAGAGTGCACTATTTCATCGTTGTCAGTTGTTCTATAAAGCCATCATAAATCCTTTGGTGTTTTTATATTAGAGTAAAAAAAAGGGATGATTTTTTCTCATTAGGGCGACCGATTGTGGCTCGTGTCTCTGGGTCACGTGTGCGTGGGAAAAATGAACGCTTCCGATTACGATTTACATCAATCAGACAACAAAGCGCTATGCAGTGCACAACGAAGTGTTGTTGTTATCTGATACAAAATGCGGATAAAGCACACATTGTTTGAAATGTAAAGAAGCGTAAACAGATATTTTCATTGGATTGGAATACACAGTATACCATGTGCGCCATTTCACTTCCCATAGGAACAATGTCAGCTGCAAGTTCCGGTGAGAACTGAGAATTGAAAAGAATGAAACCGTTAATATGAAGGGATAAGGAAAATTGTTGTGAGAACAATAATAGTATTGTTGCTGAGCTTGGATTTTTAGTTTCAATTGGAGAACAGTGTAGAGTTTTAGGGCGGGGAAATATTGAAAGAAAGAATTACTAGCGACTCTCTATTTCGTTATAGGTTTTTATTTGACTTTCTTCTTGTAGGAAGCATTATTGGTTTTTAAAAGCAATTGATGGAGTTTAAAGAAAGACTTAAATAGTCGAAAGAATATTTATACGCGAATATACATACATTTATCAAGGAACCCGATGGAAGAATCCATAATAAGGAATACCTATTCACCGTAATTCTTGGAGTCTGCATATCTAGGATGTTACATTAACAAATTAAGGAATAAGTAAAAATATATGATTAAAACGAGCAATTTTTAAAACTCAGTTGAGATTTGATTTGGGGATTTTAATTTTTGGGATTCTGTTTTCAGGATTTTGTTTTAGTATTATGTTGTTTGAGTATTTGAATTTGAATACAAAACCCTCTTAGGTATGTGTAAGGGTACAAGAAATTCGAGATGAACAACAAAGAACATATATATCATTTAAGGACCATAATAAAAACACATCATAGAAGGATAAACGAAATTTTAGACCCGATTTAGTTAAAGAAAATATGTTCGTATGGAAAATTGAGTAATAAAGTAATCAAAGCCAATCACATACTTGAACTATGGTTGAACCTCAGTGAAATAGTTCTCTGTACTAGTTCTGATAAAAAAAAACTCGAGAAGCCGCTGAAGAGCGCAGGTTCTTAACGGAAATAGTCATTTTTTAATTTAGAAAACCCATACGATATATGTTGTTATCTCCTGAACGAAATTTTTTCATCGAAATATTAGTGACCCCTCTAACGCTATAAACCAAGTTTGAAGTTAATTGACTCATGCGTATAGGTTGTGGCGCAAAACAGCTCATAAGCTATTCAACACTGAATCTCCCAAAACTTAGAAGACAAAAGCATGTTGAAAAGTTTGGTCGACTTTGTTCTAATGATTGGTGTAAACTGCACTTAATTATATAGCAGAGTTTTGTCTATAAAAGTGAATTTGTAAAAATATTTTTTTTAACATAAACGACACATTTCAATAAAAACTTAAAATAGACGTTTGATTCTTTATCAGTCCAAACTGGTCTAAAGCACAAATTGTATCTGAGGTTTGTACATACTCATTAAATCCTCTGCAAATTAAAAAAAAAATAAAAATTAATTTAAAATCATTTTGAAAGCATCAAAAGTGCAATTTAAGTTCACATAAACCAATTCAATAAGCAGATTTCAAGCAATTTGATTATACTTTTAAACACACCACACCGTTCGTTGTTGAACAGTATAAGGCAGCAATTTAATCGAAAAGGCAACAAAATTCATAAATCACTCTGCAATCTAACACGGTAGAAATAATTTATAGGTATCGAGGTAAGGTATATCGTTTATACTCAGCTTCCAATCAAAGTACAAAAGTCCAAAGCCTTCCCCAGCAATTATTATCTTCCGCATTACTGTGTGCTCAGTAATCATGTACGCGATGTGAAATAGCAAAAACTTAAAGGCATAGATGAAACAACAACAACTACAACAACAAAATCCATATCCCCACTCGCTTGCAATGCTGTAGATGCAGCGAAGCGCACAGATTTAAACTAACATGACCAGCAATTTCTCCTGCCAACAACTGAACTGCCACGCGGCACTCTCAATAAAGGATCTGAATGCGCGTAATTACATTTCCATGTCGGTGATAAAAGTGGAAAAAGCCGTCGAAAACTATACAGACATGTTCGGTCCATTAGGTATTTGGCTGCTCACTGGAGGAGTATACCCGCCTCATGACTCCTTAAATTGGCTAGGATAGCTACTTGAATCGCTCGCCAAGATTACTGTTTTGCAATGTGGAGATGAAGGCTGAGGCAGCTCGGTCGCCATCATCCTTGTTGTGCAGGTGTTTTCATTTGCTTCTTCGGACATGAGTTGAGAAGTTGACTACGATGGTATAGAGCATATCTCCTGTTGAAGCCATCGCAGTGCTATAGAAGACTGTTCAACGAATGCACTGCGAGCTGGTAAGCCTTATTGGTACTTTATATGGTCAGCAGGCGTCTGTAGATGGCAAAATCGGATTATCCCATGTATACGCTGAACGCTGAAGCATTCGCCACAACACCTACATACGTTTGATGTTGTATTCTGGTGCCGTATCAGCATGCGGGCGGTACGCTTGTGGTTCTACACAGACGCGTCCTACGACGAGCAAGATTCCCGATTAAAATCCTTGTGCCATGTGTGGGCAGAACAAACTTAAAGAAGTACAATACAAGGGGAAGCACAGGCAAAGGGCCAGTGTCGCGTCGCGTCGTAGTCATAGTCATAGTCATCGTTGTTTGCAAAGGATATGTCCAAGTACAACTGCAGACTGTAGAGCAGTTGGTCTCAAATGAAACACTCAGTTCCAGTGCTCCATGCTCGTTGCATAAAGCAACAGAAAAGAAACAACGGCGGCGGACGCAGCACGGAGGACCAAACAACAAGAACTCCACTCGATCTCTAGCCACATAGAACATGACACAGAAATTATCGCATGTGCGGAGGCTGTTGCTAGAACAAACTCCATTGCTGGAGCGTGCAGGTGTTCTCCAGACTCAATGGCGCCAGACGGCATTCCAATTTTGAGCTGTTGTCCGCCATGCAGCCACCTAAGCTAACTATTATTAATGTTTGTCAGAAAAGATGCTGATGCTCTGGTACGGCTGCGCTTCCTTCGACTGTTGTTCGCTGTTAAGTCTTTGTGGTGGCCTTAGTCGTAGTAATCGTCGTCGTTGTCCAGAAAAACGACAAACAACAACGAAGACAAAGGAGACTTGAGCTTTGTGCTCGCCCGTCGAGATTGAATTATTAATGAATATCATCGGCATATGGCAATGGCATCTTGGCGAGCTTCAATTTTCTGAAACTTCTGCTCCACAGCGACCGACCGTGGGGTGACGGTTAGATGCATGATTACTGGTGGCCCCTCACATTGATGGAACCTTAAAAATGGCTCTTGGGTACTTTTTCTTGTTGTCTGCAATTAGAACCTGGTCAGGAGTTCTGTGTTGGATATCTTTAAGCTGTGTGGGTGGAAAATGGAAGAAGAAGTGATCAAGGCACAAGACACACAAGGTGGGAGTGTGTCACGATGGACGTGGGCTTCATATCGTATATTGAATTATTTACTTTGTGGGCGCGAAACTGTAGCTTAGAATATGTAAAAGGATGCAACATCTGCTGCAGATGAGTCCAATTATTCAAGGTTGCTTATAAATGGTCTTAATTGAACAATTATGGAAGTTCATACGCAGATATTTATGTTTTACAGTGCTGCAGATGAGAATCGTAGACAAGATGAGAATTGCAAACAAAATTCTCAGACGGAAGCCACAGCAGATAAGAGTCGCAGAGAGGTGTCTAGGAGAGAGTCAAAAGCAAGAGCGCCGACAGTAGCCACAGACAAGGGTGGCATACAAGAGTAGCAGACAAAGGTCACAGTTCACAGGCAAGATTCGCAGGCAAGAGTTTCAGACATGAGTCACAGACAAAAGTAGAAGAAGATAGTCAAATCAGACAGGATTGGAAACAAGAGTCGCAATCATAAAAGAAAGACAAGAATCTGAGCCTGCTGCTGTAGACAAGACCTGCTGAAAGGACAAATAAGAGCCGAAGACGATAGTAAAAGACAAGAGTTACAAACAAGAGATGCCAGCGTGGACAGAAATCGCAAACAAGAGTCCCGTTAGAAAATCGAAGTAAAGAATCCCACAAAAAAGTCACCGATCATAGGAAAGAGTCAAAAATAGGAGTCGCAGGCAGGAGTTGCAGGCAGAAAGACAAGTGCAGTATAGAGTCAAGGACAACAGTTCCAGAAAAAATAACAAACAGGAGTAGCAGACCAACGAGTTACAAACAAGAGTCACAAACACTACTCTCAAAAAAGAGTTGCAAACAAAACTTTACAAATTAGTTTTGCAGGCTCGAAAATCTTCAAAATGCACCTAAATTTGCATTCATTGCATCGCTGCTTCTAACCTACCTCTTTGGTTAGCTTTATTCCTCTAACAAATTCAGGAAACGCTTCAATCCATGATCATACCTACCTAACACATTTCTTTCGGACAGTGCAGTAGAAAAGCAAACCGTGATATAAAACGATCACCAAAAAAATATATACCAATCCCTTGGCCATAGCCAGCATTCATGAGTTTCTTGGAAATCAACCAAACTCATCTTTTCACTTCATCATATCTTTGAATACCTGGAATTCACTTCACTCTTTACCATCGACATCAAGACGACTAACGACGTTTGAGAGAGAGAGGATATGAATGGAGGTAAAGGAGGAGGACGAGGAGTTCCAAAACGAAACTCAATTCCAAAGAGGACAGAACGAGACGTGGGTACTTACTTACCCACATTCTCCTTTGAAAACGCTTTTGGAATCTCAATCGGGAGTAAATCAGTGAATCAGCACAGAGCTCTTTTCACGTCACGAACACCTGAGAATTTTTCATTGGTGCTGCTTCACCTGAGCCGAGCTTATCTCTGCCTCTGCTCGTTATGTACCTGAGGCGGCAGGCGGCAGTTCCAGCCCAGCCATCACCATCATCGCGCACTATTACAGGACTGTGAATCCATTTGCAGCGATTTATCTTCCGTTTGCCATCTCAATAGCACTTTGTTAGAATTGTGTTGTGTTATGGATGGGTTGACTCTCACTGGGCCTACGCAACATTGCGATGGGATGGATACCTTATGCTAGCTTGGATTCGTATTCGGTTGTACCTTTGCGCAGTGCATCACAGCTCAGCAGTGCAAGTGAGAAAGTTCATCAACATTATACACTTCCAAGCAGATTTTCGATTGAATGAAGATCTGTTTCGGTGATGTGTGATGGTGACCCTACCTGGGGTGATGATGAGCTCACTTCACACCATACGTGTTTGGAATATACACATTTTGGGATCCCTTCATGTCCTCAGGTCAGAGTTGCAGTTTGCATCGCACCCTGGATTGACAAAGAATCCCTTTTGTTTTTATTTTCAAAGATTAAAGTCGACATGCCGCTGTTTCTGTCCTCCTTAACGTTGTTTTGATCGTGATAATCCTGTTTGTTATTTTGAAGGACAATTACCAAATCGCCGTATAATGACGATCGGTGTTAACGGCTGTTGTCTTGTTTATGGGTTAACGCATGAAATCAGGTAGAAAAAGTGTTTCAGAGATTAAAAAAGTTGAATGCCTTCAAGCATGCATGCGAGTATATAATATTTTCCGCTCATTTGGGAAATGTCCGTGTTAATTAATCGGTCGATCAGTTAAAGAGGTCGTTGAATCGTTTTTATTTTTGTCGGAAATCTGATCCTGCACAGTGGGATGTTCCATGTGTACCATTTAAGTAGTTCGAGGAGACTTTTGTTTGTTTTTTTTTTTATTCTTCAAAAGTTGTCAAAAATGCCGCAAAGTAAAATTGTAAAAAAAAAGTTAAAATGAGCAAGAATTTTGATGAACTGGAATCCTAAGATCTGTAAAACGGATAAAGTGTTAAGATCTTAATATTCTGATTACAGCGAAAAATGAGGGTTTCTTGAACCTTTTTACATATGCAGAGGAGTGGATATTAATTGGCAGATTGCCAGAGTGGATTTTTAATCTTCCAGATCCAATCGGTGTATGGATTGGATACACACGGCAACTTGGAGATCGTCATCATTTTCGAAGAAACAAAAAAAAAAACAGTGACCAATGCAAAGGTTTCATTACCTTTTAGGTGTGGCATCAAAGATACTTGGAATTTGTTAGTTTTGTTGTTGCATGTGTCTTAAAAGTCTTTGTCCAAAATATGTTAAGTTAAGATGAGCAGCACATTTGAGGGGTACAGTCGTTGTATTAGTTTACAGCTGAGAGATCATTTCTACACAATTTTGAATACCATTCCAAATGCTGTACTTTTCTTGATACGGTTGATGCTAAATTTACTGCTATGTTATTAGAAGTTGTCTGCTCTATTTGCTACAATTAATATTAGATTGGCTATCTTTTAAAAAAAAAAAAAAATTAAAAAAAAATATACTCCCTACTCCGCACCATCATCAAAATATCGAAATCTACTACATTTTTAAAATCTCTGCTTAAACCTACTTAATATTGTTATATATCAATACATTGAAATATATGATAATGTATTTAGAAAAATTAAGTCTAAAAGAAATTAAATTTTAGTTTTTTCATGTTTTTTTTTAAAGTAAATTTTAATATAAAAATGTTTATTGGTATTATATTTCTGTAAAAATAGTTAATTTTGCAATCTATTACGATTTTTCTCAATCTACTACATTTTGCTTTTCAAATCTACTCCGGTTTTTCCGGAAGTTGTGACGCTGCTAGTGCCTAGAAAGAAACATCCGAGCTTGACGATTTTCTGCTTCTTTCTCTCATGTTGCCATTTGATGGAGGTATATATGATCTTGTAAGAGTGTAAGTACCTACTTATGGCCTTATGGGTCGTCCCCGTAGTGGAGTTATTGTAGTTGGGATGCCAAAGAATTCTTCTATTTCCGGTTAGCATGTTAAATTTCTGTTGAAAACAACTTGTAGCCAAATGTCTACATACATATATGTTTCAACTTAAAAATAAAAATGTGTTTGAGATAAGTTGTCGCAACTTACAATTAAATGATTCCTTAAATTTAACGTTGCGGTTTTTTCCCTCAGTTTTCACTCCCTAAGAATTTACTTTACACGTCTTTGCATCAAATTTCAATCAGTACACCTGCAGGGTGAACTGTATTATCCCTTCAAGAAGCAACCCTGTAAATTATCATTATTTAAATGTCTTAATTTAAAAACACAAAAAAAACAAAATACCCTGCAAGAAGTAGACAAACGACATTATTAAACCTCATATTTTATTCAAAAAGGTAAGAACACACAATTTGTATAAAACACATTCTTCCCTTGATGGTAATCATCAATACCTTTTTGAAAGGTTTGACCTCACATATCGTTAGCCCAAAGGGAAACAAATAAACAAACATTTTTCAAGCCCACCCATTTCCATTTGATACACTCGTACACCAATAAAAAAAAAAAACAAAAACAAACTATTTTGATATCAAATGAAGATTAATGATCAAAGCAATTTTAAATTTAAATCTGTATCGTTACTCGAGCTGCACCAACAAATCCAAAATCTCTGAACTGAACACATTGGCCCACCCAAAATTGAATTAAAAAAAAAAAAAACTTAAGAAGAAGAACAAAGCCAAAATACAATTTTTTATTAACTTTTAAATCAAGAATCCAATCTTATGGAGATCTTTCCATTCCCCAAAGCCAGCTCTTCCAACTCTCAAGTGTTTAACATTAAACAAAGATAAAAATCCCACACTCGACTTGGTTTATCATTTTTGTTGGATGGACTCGCGAAGAAGAAGCACCGACCGCCATCAACCATCACCACACAGCGCACCCAGGAGGGATTTTTAAAAGCAGTTTTGGTCCACCACGAAATACAACGGAGGTGGTGGTGGTGGTCAAGGCTTGTCGGCTAACCAACCAGCCAAACAGCCAAGCCGTTGTGATTTTTAAGGAAAATAAATTCAAAACGAATTAGTCTCAATCAATGATGCGAGGATTTTTATGACTTTGGTGTTTGGTCCTTCCATCGCCCACCTGCATCCACAATCTCTTAAGCATATGGGGATCTATTTGGAGATTGGTTTGGGATTATATGGAAGTTGAAGTTACTTGATATCTTTTGTCGTATCTAACAATTCTGTCAGAACACATCTTACCATTCAATTAAGTAGAAGCCATAAAATTGCGATTTATCCTGCCCGCCATCGCGTTCTCTTGTCCCACCCATACAATACAGCATATAAATAGATAAATAATTTTAAAATAAATCAACCGTTAAAACGTTCATTCGTAGGTATGAAAAAATGATTCAAAAAAAGACTTATATTATTTGTCTTGGTAGCGGTTGGCGTTGTTTCGGTGTCGTTGTTGTAATAGTTGCTGGGCAGCAGCGTTGCCACGTCAGAAATATATTTGGCAGTTAAGATTTTGTTTTTATGTCTAGAAAAGGAAAACAAATTTGAGACAGAAAACAGCTTTAAAATCCTGAGAAATATTTTAAAATTCGAACAAAACATTCAAAAACTACATATGAGCGATAGTGCGATTTCGATTTTTCGAATTAGAATACTTTTCGAATACACCGGTTGACATTATTTTGACGTAAAGTAACATTTCAAAAAAATAAAACTACGTGGGTACTAACTTCAAATGTACTAGATTTGAGCATAAAGGAAAACAAATTGAAAAAGGAAAGCCTTTAAGGAGTTACCCTAGAACTTGTTGAGTGATGGTATGAATTGCCGGCCTTTCAATTTCGAGTTTTCGAAAAAGAAAACTTTTCCAATAGAGATTAACATTAATGATATTTTTTATTTCTTAGTTTTAATATCGAAATACGTAGGCGTTATACTTCAATTGTACTAGATTGTAGAATTTATTACCCCTCAATTGCATTATATTGGCAACACTACTGCTAACTGCTGGATACTTGGTGTTATTCCAGATGGAAGACAGAAGCAACTGGCAAACACCAATTCGCCGCGTACTTACAAATGTAATAATTTAAGTCCGATCTATTATTTTCACCTGTCAGCCCACAGCCGCCAACACCACCAAAGGAGTGTCTGCGACTTGGCAAGCCGGACTCTAGCAACCAATTGGCTTTGGCGTCGTTCGTTGTCGTCGTCGCAACTACAACCGTAAAAGTCCGATATGTAGATCCGATCGCACAGATACCGCGATATGAATTATGCACGCATCGCGTTTATGCAGCTAGATTCTGCAATTGGTATAACTGTGTGATGTATTCAGAAGTGGGCACGCTTCTTCGCATGATCCGAGTTCGGAACTATAGCTATTCGATCGAAGTGCGATAGGCCAAGCAAATCTCTGCATTGAAGTCTCCATCTCCTACACTTGCGGCTTGGACTTCTGCTGCGAAAAAATAGTTGCAATATTTTGACTCGTGTCGCGATTTATGAAAATTGCCTACCAATCGAGCGGCAAATTCAACTCCGCGCAACTACTGCACCGATTTTAGCCCGGGAGGAGTGATCTCTGGTGCAACCTTAACGTGGGTGGATACAATAATTTGTTTTCGGTTATTATTCGTGGCATGGAGGCAAATAAACGCGCTGGTAATTGTTGGCGCATTTTATTTTTATTATACGTCTACGATCGATGGATTTTACAAACGTTTATAATGGGCGGCCAGCGTAAACTCCAATCGAAAGAGTGGGTGCACTGTTTGTCTACGAACAAAGCTAAGTGGCGTTAAATTGAACCAAGAAATTGGTAATAAAATTTGACTGCGTTAGCCTGGGCTTGGTCAAAATGAGTCAGCTGCCACCACATATGACTTGGCTATAATATGAGCAGTGTGAGTAGGAGAACCCGCAGCAGATGCACTTTTTGACTTGGAGTTGTCATTATGTATAATTCTTGTGTGTTTTCAGTTGGATATTTCCAGTTAAGAACGAGTATATTGGCTTCTGGTGTGGGTGGTTTACTTTTTTATAAAGCGGATTTGGTAATGAATTTTAAGAATTTATATTTCGATATGTCATTGAGGTCGCAGGTGCAGCTTAGCAGTTGGTATTTTACTCAAAAGCAATAAACAATATAATGTTTAATCTTATGGGCTGTGCTTATTGGAAATGAAATTTTACGTAAGAAGCTTCTTGTTGTTCGATAAACGATTGGGTAGAATTAAATATTTACATCTCTTTTTCTGTTGTTTCGTTATGGTTATTAATATTGTCTTTTTTTTAAAAAGCGGGATTGAATTTTTAGTAGGTATTTGTTTGGAATTTTTTTTTTTTCGATTTACCTTTATTGAAATAAATTTTTTTTGATCAAAGTCTAAATCTAAAATATTTCCATCCAAAACACATTTAATTCGAAAAAAATAACATATAAGCGAATTATTTCTTCTTATAACGAACCAAGGACGACGATGAAGCAACATTTCAAATGATAATCAGGCGCCGGGCTTTGTGGCCATTAATTTTAACAGTGATGGTGAACAAAAAAAAATATTTATAAAATTATAAAATAAAACATTCACCAAACAACATCATATCTCCCGCACACATTTTTGTCCTCGAGAACAGAAATCATGTCCTAAAGTGCATTTTTCGCCTTTGGGCATATTCTTTGCACGTTTCATTATTTTTCGTCCTTTTAGCGAATGCCATTAAGCGACAGAATGCCGACAACACTGATTCTACCACTCTCCCGCAAGTGCGGCATTCACTTTGGTCAAACGACCACTAAAAGCTAAAACACAAAAAAAAACACACAAATAAAAAGAAGACAAACGAACCAAGACGATCAAAAGTTAGGCATTCAGCATTCTCAGGTGGGATGTCCATGTCCATGTCCCGTCCATGTCAGTTCTTAGCTTCCAGGGCCAGCCAGTTAACTAACTAACTATAATAAACCAACCAACCATTACCGCCATAAAACCATCTACCCGGACTTATATTATAAGTATTCCGCACTCTGCTGCTTACTGCTTCACTCCTCTGCGCAGGTTATCGCTTAATTCTGGAAAATTTATTAAACTGTTCATATCGAATTGATTCCCTGTCAGGGTCGTCGTTGTTGTCAGACCCAAGACACAGCCGCAGCAATGTCGGCAATGGGCTCCTTTAAAAGGGCCGAAGACCATTGAAAACGTACATATTCAACTAAATGGCAACATTCCAGACACCAAGAAACCTTGCTTTAACCATTTTAGGCAGCATTTAATGGCAATCAACGAAGAGTGATGTACTCTCTGATGATGACACATCGCCTATCGGAATGACTCCATCTCTCCTCCGTTTCTCTTATTGAAGCTCGAAGGCTTCAGAAAGGTAATCGCTTCTTTTGCTTTTTAGTTAATTGGAAATGTAGGTACTTCGGTCGGTCGGCCAATTGTATTGTTCTCCAAGCGGATAGCTTGTACTTGTTGATACATCCCATTGTGTGGCTTATCTATTTGCAGTTCCCGCAATGACTCCACGTATAATGTTGTTATTATTAAAACTATACACTAAGGAGCTCGCTCAATTCATGTTAGGTAAAAAGGTTCCCATGGGAAGATAGTGCAACACAAGACACAACCATCTGATACGACTAGACCACAATAAGTACCGACCTTTTGTGGTGTAGGTACATGTGGCATAAGGACAAGACAAAAGACTCCACAGAAACGATAAGCCTACCTTAGGTACTCGATGTTCAGTGACGGCGCGGCGGCAGTGGCAGCAGCTTGCATTGCAAAACCTCTTCTATTACACACACAGTAGTTCTCAGTTTTCCTTAACGATTCTGTCCAGAGTGCACATTTCCACGAAGCTGCAAGTCGCAACATCTCGTGAGAATCTTTTGCGCAATTTCATTAGATGAATTGAGGTGAGAACTGAGAGTAAGTAGTCCTTTTCCGTCTTTGTTTTCACATAATTCCGGTGATCTTTCGAAAATAAATGAATGCGCGGTTTCTCAACGACAAGTATAACTGAGTCGAGCAAGGGGTAACACGCAAGGTGATCAGATTAAACATTTTATTCATTAAGACCCAAGATAAAGTAGGTATAACAAATTGAATTAACATAATATGCAAGTTTAGTCTTGAGGAAGTAAGTAGTCTTGAGTTGAGAATTATCTATGGAATGTGCCGTAACAGGATGCTTTGCGGTTTCAATTGTACAACAATTGTCAGAACTTATGTGCTGACTAAGGTTTCATAAACAGAAGTGCTGAGTAAAAATGACTCAAGGAAATGGAAAAAGAGTTGAAATTGAATTCTCAGAGAATAATAAATGTCAATGTCAAATAAATCAAGAACAAGGAATTTCTAAAGAATTTTTTGTTTTGTTGTGTCGGTCATGAAAATCGGGTGCTTTGTTTTAAATGTCGTAAAACGTTTTTAAGTAAAGATCATACGACTTGTGTATACACAAAAATGTGTGTGTTTTTGTTATTAAAATACACTATATTATCATCTAAACCACAATTCGGGAGAAACCAAATGATACACAAATCGTGTTTGTATCATTTGCTTTCATCCAATTTGTTGTTCATATTGGTTTGTGCATTTTTATGACCAAAATACACAATTTTAGTGTTTACACAAATTGTCTGATACTAGCTTAATTGTTTTAAAGAAAACAGTTCGGGAGGCAGTTAAAAAAATGTAAACTAAGTCACAAGTTTCCATGCTAATAAAGTAAAAAAATACTTTTAAAAATCTTTTTCCCAAATATTGCTCTCATTTATAGCCCGACTCACAACAACTCGACTCAGGTGCAAAAAGTTAGATGTGTTTGGGGCGCCATGCTGCCCCCCTGCTTGGTATTACTATAAAATTTGGGGTAGTGCGAGGTTGGGTGTATGCAATGTTTTATCCTTCATAATTCTAAAAACAAAAACCCAACAAATGAAAGCTCACCTGAGTCGATTTGTCGTGAGTCGGGCTATCTTGACACCTCTTAGAAAACTTAAAAACAAAGATGTGAGCATGAAGATTAACAAAATATGAGTTTTAGTGCATCTTACGCGAAGATAGAAACAAGTCAACCGTTTTCATACAAACTTTTTTGGTAACATACAAGGAAGATCTAGATCTAGAGCATGAACTCTCGGTTTATATAGTAGAAGTTTTTGTTGCTAAAGTATGAAATAGTTTATATTTGCATTTTTTCATTTTGACACAACACATTTCTGTCAATATTTGAAGAATAATGGCAACAGTATTTCAACTTCATATCTCATTATTTATGCAAACAACAAAAGGGAACACTTCTGAAACTTCTATTTAGTTTTGGCTTTCAAGGTGTTGAACACGCATACAATCTCGAATCTTTGCGACTTGCGAGACAAGTTAACAACCCCAATTTCTTTTTTTTAAATGTATATAAAGTTTCAGTTATGTAAAATTATATTCTGATTGTTTGTTAATTTCCATAACAAAGCAATTTTAAATAAATACAATGTTTTTCTTACACCAACAAAAGAACAATCTCATGGCAAGGCACCTTTTATGCGATATGACTAATATCTATTCAAAAATTAAAATAATAAACTATTGTGAGAGTAGGACCACCTGTGCCAGTATCCCAGCTGAAATTGAAATATAAGATGTACTTTCATGCCTCTCACTTTAAAAAAAAAAGGTAAAGGTATTTGAGGTAAATGAGGTTCAATTAAAAGAAGCGTGGGAATCATTAGTTAGGATTTTAAAAAGTAGATCACATCATCAACAAATAAACAAGAAGAACAACAATAAGACCAAACCAAACACCATACTTGGACAGACATAACCTGCCGGACGTGTCGTCGTTATAAGAAAGACAGTAATGGTTGTTGTTGGAAGAAGTATAAAATCGTCTGACAGGCACAGACGCTTAGAGCTATTCAATTTTGCATATACATTTGAAGCTGCAAGTGCGTGGGAACATCTTCATTGAAGACAACGACGCACGTAGAATCAATTCACAGAAAACTCAACAAGAGCCTGGGAAGAAATTGGTACTCTGTGCTATGGAAGATAGCATCCGCGTTGAATAGTAATGAAGGAATCTTCAAGTATTATAGTCGCTGCGAATAAAATATAAGTTCGTCTTCTTTGAAGAATAAGAATGGGAATAGTGTTAGGATGATTTATAATGTATAGGATTTTTAATCTGAAGGCCATAGGTGAGGGTGGTTCACAAAATCGTATCCGGACGACTCCAAAAGTAGCTTTGTTGCATTGGCCCTGTGTAAACTCCCCATCACGGGGAGCGAAATTTATCCATGAAGATCCGTAATTTGTATGCATATGAATTTTCCGTTTGCATCTTCATTAAGATTTTTTAACTTTCTGGTATTTTTTAAATAAGCTGTCTACGCGAATGGAGCATTATTTTAAATATTGGTATTTTATTCCTTTTTGTAGTATTCACTGAACATAAACAAAGAAATAAGATTACTTCTCTATATTTCTTGAATTTTTTTGTTCAGCATTTGTATGAAAAGTTAATATCTTAACATGCGATCTTAAAGTTCCAATGTTTAGAAATTCTCTGCGTCTTGTAACATAGGTCTTTAGTATAAACACTTCATTCAGTGACGAAGATGTTGCTATAGCAACACGAACCTCACGAAGTGGACATATCTTTCCTTTTGCTGAATCCAATCATTTAATTGCTCTTCATCATCTCTATGTTTGGTGGACTTCAAATACATAATTTTAACAACAGGCTTTCAAATTGATTCATTACCAGTACCATTACAACTTATATATCAAATTAATTGATGTCTGCATCTCATGCAACAAGGTGCTCGATCAAATTCCTAACCCTGGCATTACCTACATCTTTTCTCAAAACCTGCCGAGGAGGTCATGAGAATAATATATTATGAGAAAAGATAGTACAGCTATGGGTATACAATACATAGAGAGAACTACAAGTGAGTTGCACCTTTCATGTAACCCCATCGGGGTTAAATGCCACTAAAAAATCATCAAACCTTAGTCTCGCACGAGTGGACATGCAACTTGCTGAGATAGACGGTATATTGAGATGAGATGCTGATGCACAGAAAAAGGTAATGAGGATCAGAATATTAAATTAGGATTTGCACTCCTGCAACTGACTGAGTGCACAGTGTACACAAAATGCCATAAAGCGCGCATATAATCGAATCGAATGCAATAAGCTGCAATCACGTTTCCCATTCTTTTGTTGGGTGATGCTGATGCTGATGGTGAAGTCTGAAAGGTGCATTGACGTTGCACGCCACCATCAAGGTATGAAATTACAATCTTTGATCCGACTTCGGTCGGTGTGCTGTGGTGCAATACAGTTTCTCGACATTGAGCAGGCACTGTTCATGCTACAAACAATATAACAACCATGGCGCTCCTACGTCCAATTTGATTTCATCTGCTGCAATTTGTGTAATAAGATCAGCTTAACTGGACGAATGTCGACATTATCACGCGGAAGTAATCTTGTCGAGTTGTGCAGTGTAAACCATGGAAGGCGACCTTATGAACTGGTTGCTTATATTCTGTCCAGTTTCTTTCTTCTTCTCTGCAAGTACGGTACGAGTGTATTCACAGGTCTTCTCAAATGATTACGAGAATTACTTGTGTTGAAATACGATTTTACCTCAAAAGGGCAACAGTGGAGTGATCATCGGAGTGATCGTCCCCCTCAAGGTGAACCTCGTTCATGGCACCGAACCGACAACGGTTATGGCCACGCACTTTTGTTCAGGTTTTTTTTTTTTGTTTAAGTCATGTGCACAAGCGCACGAACGGACTCTGCATAATTGTGACCAGAGACAGAGAGCAAGAGACAGAGGCGACTTTGTGGAATTGAATTTTATACGTGCTCCATGGGAGAATATTGTTTTCCCAGTGTCTTGGTCTTGTAGTCTTGGTGCCCTTTTATGGGTTTAGAGAGATGATCATGATCTGCGTGGCTGGAGATGGCAATGAGATTTCCTTGAAATTAAAGAGATAGCAAGGATGTGCAAAGCGAAAAGTCTACAACACTGTACACCAGTTGTTTTGTTCCATAGGTTGTGATCTTTGTGTGCGATTGCTGGTTTTACGATGCGAACCTCTGCGAACGTGAAAGGTCGTCGTATCACATCGGTTATTGTGCAAAGTGTACATATAATGGTAAGGTACCTCTCTCTAGATGTAAGTAACTGACAAGGTCCATTATCGTGTTTTAATGTCATCGTCGACGTTAGATTTTATAGTACTTATATGTACTGTCTACATGAACAACTCGATATGGTAGTTATGGTGTAGTTAAGCTTTGGAAAGAATACAAAAAATATTGTTAACATTTCTGTCCCTATACCCTTTCATAATTTTTCTTAGGTTTTATATTAATAAAAAATAAAATACCCTCGTTTAAAAAAAATGCTGTTCACTTTTAAGAAAATCCGAATCATCAATAAAAAAATATGCTTTTTAAATTTGATTTTCACATACGACTGACAAAATCTTTTTTATCATTATACTCAATTATCTTAGAAGCTGAGAAGCTAGAACCTTTACATTTTGGATCACTATTCCAAAATGTAAAGGTTCTAGAAATTGATTTCGAATTTATTTATTGATTGGTGAGATTATATCTTTAATTGAGAAAGTTACAGAAAGCATCAAAAAAATTAACTTCATCCGGATCCACTGAACGGATGCTTTGGATGCTTCCGAGATCTACAATACTTTTTTCCTATTCCATTATTTCACTTAATTCTCAGTTGATTCAATGTTGTCACTGGTGTTAGTCTTTGCTATTGGTGATTTCTTTCTAAAATTTCTGTTAGATTTAAGGTTAATAGCTTGAAGCGTCTTCTGGAACTGTTCTTCAATCTTACTTTTACCATGTTCGATTGAATGGTTGGTGAACGAAGGTCTGGGCGTTCAGTTTGTTCTTTGGTTTTGCTTCAAATGTATTGCTGAGGGTGTATTGAATAAACATTGCACGCCGTCGGTATGAGAATCTGCTCTAATTGAATATTTTGAAGATTAAAATTGTCAATGTCGCAAACAGTTTTCCTTTTTTCAGCTGAGCGGTAGGCGTTTGTTGTACTTTTTAGTTTTACTTTTTCTGTGTTTGTCAGTTATTCATCGGCAAATTGACGCATCCCACGCATCGATTGTCGTTATGTGAAAACTTAAGTACCAATTTCCGATTTTATTTCTGTGCGAAATGAAACTTTACGCCTAAAACTTTCAAAATAAATGATTTGGTGCCAAGTCAGGGAATTTGAAAGGGTGAAACAAAATAAAGAAGATTTATACGATAACCAAATGCATGAACCAAATTAATTAATGAACCTAACTGAAGTGATAAGTATATTTAAAGCTGACTCTTTTTATTTCATATTCAAGAATCATAGGTATATTTATCAATATCTTGGTTCTATTGAAACACACAAATGAACTTTTTCTAATCTTTACAATAACTTGTCTCTTTATCCCGAAGCAAGCTTGTTTAGACCACAAATATTTCAATAAATTATGATCTAATCTCTGCCTCATATTTGAATGGCTAATCGACATTAATTGCCTTCCAGGTAGCCGTAGCAGACAAAAACTAACAAAACTTGTTGTCCAACCGATAAACTATAAAAAAAAAACACTGGCAACTACAGAAAACAAAAAATAAATTTCATGGGTCATAAAAACTTCAACGAATTCAAAAAACTCAGACCACCAAAATCGTCAGCATCTTGAATTCTCCTGATATGTATACCTACCTACTGCACGCCCCCTTGGGGAATATATAGGTGGAAACAGAATAAACTGATATAAAGGTATAGTACCTGTTGCTGCTAAATCCCTTGGGAAATAAATCCTTTGCTTCACGGTTTAATTCTTGAATTTATTTGGATAGCGCATATATAACGAACGCACATATGAGGATCCTTTTAAAGCAAAGGCACCTGGAGACCACCAGTGGAGACCGACTGGAATTCCATAGTGTTTTTTTTTTCCAGTGCGGATTGTGTTTCCCAATCAGTTCTGGAATCTTGACAACTCAGCGGACTTTTTTCTTCTAGATTGCAGCTGCTCCAGACCATTTCATCGCACCACTATGGAACACTCTAGAGAGGTCTGTGTTATCAGGAAACTTAAACTTTGCAAATTCCATCCACCCACTCAATTCCATTCTGGGCTGGGCTATATTTGTGCGGATTTATCGATATCACGTGTGGACACTTGGGGCGGACAGCAAACTGTGTGTACTATGTTGCAGGAGAAAAATCTCAGAATCTGATATTCAGATAAAACTGGATGAAGTGAAACACTCGGCACATTCTGATCGGAGCACATGCAAGTGAGTTTAAGGTGTCGCCACTAATACAACCATTGCGTTGAGGTATAGAATGCAACACTGTATTATATGTTGTTTCTTTAAAAGGTGCAGTCTTTCTATGGAAAACACTCATCGACTGGTTGGTTGCGCTTGGTGATTCAATTTCCCGAACACCTGTAGGCATATGTGGCTAATGTAACATAAACGACATAAGTACACCGCTCAAAGGTTGCAGCAACTTTAATTTTATTCTTTCGCCTTGAAGGCCTCGCAATAGAGTTAATGGGGCTTTTGCTTCGACGTGATGTTGCCGCACAGAGAAGAATATACTCGCGTACTTCTGGTGGAGGTCCAGTCAGCCGTTATACTTTGGCTTTAGGGGAGCACGAAGTGAAATTATAGACACTAAGTCGGGATTGGAATTCTTCAAGATTTCTCTATTTATTTATTACAATTCGTTAAATACTAACGTTAAAAGTATATATATACAAAACATAATGCTTATAATCTAAAAAAACTTAAACTAGGCTGTTGAAAAAAAATTAATTTACATTTTAAGCTTTTAACATGATCATTAGGTGAGTTTATACAAAAGTGAAAATTATTATATATTTCTATTAATTGATTAAGAGGGCTATGAGCACCATAGTTTGATCTACTAAAATTTTTAATCAATGGTTTCTGGTGTCTTATATTAGAACGACTAAAACTAAAATTTAAACTACTTAGAATTGATGATGATGATATTTGTCCATTAATTATTGCAACAATAAAACAAAATTGTAAGTATTTCCTATGATTCGTCAAGGAAGGAAGGTGAATGAAAGAAAGTCTTTGCGAATAAGGCGGCAATATAGAACCACGAAACCACGGGAGTGATCGCAGACAGAAACGCAAAAACCTTTTCTGAATTGCTTCTAGTCTTGTTATGTGTACGGTGTAGTAAGGGGACCAAACTGAACAGGCATATTCCAGGATTGGTCTCACAAATGAAACAAAAAGTAATTTTAGTATATATGGATCGCGGAAATCGCGTCCGAATCTTTTAATAAATCCGAGAACTCTATTTGCTTTTTTAACAATGAAGTTGATATGTTCATTAAAGGTTAGTTTTGAATCTAAGATAACACCCAAGTCAGAAAATACAGAAACTCTACTTAGAGGACAAGAATCAAACGTGTAATCAAAAACAAGTGGGACTTTTTTGCGTGTAAAACTCATGGTTTTACATTTGTCAACATTTAAAACAAGACGATTGTTATTGCACCATTCCCTAAATAAATTTAAGTCTTCTTGCAAAAGAAGACAGTCAGATGTAGAGTTGATTTTTTTGAAAATTTTAATGTCGTCAGCATATATAAGGACAGACGAATTGTTTATGATTGAAACCAAATCATTTATAAATAGAACAAATAGAATAGGACCAAGATGGCTGCCTTGGGGGACACCAGAGTTCACAACAAATGGGCTTGAACACTCATTACGAAACAATACACTATAACATCTATTATCTAAATATGACGAGATCCAGTTTATGAAATTATCGTTAAAACCTATTTTTGTTAATTTAAGAATTAATGTTTTATGACATAGCTTGTCAAAAGCCTTGCTAAAATCTGTAAAAACACAATCTACTTGTACACGTTTTTCGAACACATCTAAACAAAATGACGTAAAGTTAAACAAATTGGTAACAGTAGACCGTTTTTTGATAAAACCATGCTGGTTATCACAAATAATTGAACTACAGTGAAAAGAAAGGACATTACATACAATAGACTCAAACAGTTTAGGTATCACAGATAGTTTCGCAATAGGTCGGTAGTTCATTATTTCGTTTTTGGGACCTTTTTTGTGTACTGGTATAATGAAAGAACTCTTCCAGATAAAAGGAAAGATTGAGCCTTTTAAAGACTCGTTAAAAAGAACACATAACGGGAACGATAAGTAAGCAGCACATTTCTTTAAAATGGATGATGGTACCCCATCGGGACCAGGACTAAAACATTCATCGAGTTGAAGGATACTTTGTACAACGGTATTTTCGCTTATAACAAAGTTGATGGTATTTAAGTGAGGGAAATTTAAAACTGAACTAGAGGTGTCAGGAGAGCTAAAAGTGTTTGATTTTACAAAAGAATCTTTGAAATGGTTTGCAAACATGTTTGCAATTATCCTCGGATCATGACTAGTTGATGACGAATCGGTCATTAAGTTAGGGTACCCACATGTCTTTTTTTTGCAGTTTACGAATTTCCAAAAACTATCAGGATTCGATCTAAGATTAAGTTAAGTCTATGGTTGGGTTGTATTTTTTTTTCCTGGTTATACCTTCTTATATTGGTTTGTTTTTGAATTGTAAGCCAACTATAGATACAGAGTTTGCTGGCGATCAGGATTGGTGGCCAAATGAAGTCACGTTTTTGACACTATATAGCCTACTATGGAGCACAGTTACGGTGGTGGTGGCGGCGAATGTATGTATAATATTGAATGGGTTCATAGTAGATATAATGTAAATAGAGATTCAGATAAATTGCAGGGTGCACCAAGTGTGCGCTATGGCAAAATGTGGTGTTGCTATGTTGTGTGAACTTTGGCAGGTAATGCGCGGTGTGGTTTTTAGAAAGGTTAATAAGTTATTTTTGTCTTTCTTAAATCTGAACGGCCAACAAAGCTTTTCAATTCGTGCCATTCTAATGCGGAGAATTAGTGAGTGGGAGTTATGCGTGATTTTCTGAAATCTTTAGGCTTTTGGGTGTGAATAAGCATATACTTATACTTATGATATACTTATGTAATACGCTGCAACCAAATTGAGATGCAAACGTCCTGTTTTCTCTGTTACTGACAATCTTTGTTAGACAGAGTATAATCTCTCCTCTAAACAAACTTCAGTTGTCTGTTTATCACCCCTATTGGGATTTTCAACTATTAATTTGATAATTGATAAAAATTGAAAATCGGTGTCTTATTATTCAATTCGTAAATGTTTTGATAACTGAGAATGATGCTAAATGTTTTTATTGAAATAAAATTCATAAATATTACTGAAAAGTTGTCCGACTTTTCAATTAATTGCGTTTTAAAGAACCAAATTATCATTATTTATCAATTATCAACTGGGGTGTATAAATAATTGGCAATATTGGAGCAGCCTCTGAACTACTAGGAAGGTATACATACAATTTTATGTAATGAGATAAGATTAATATTTCATGAAAAATGATGCTCTTGGAATCTTTGTGAATTCTTCGAAAGATTCAGAACTCGTGAAAAACTAAGTACGCCATACTATTTTATAAAGGAAGAACAAAAAATTTAAAATCTATTAAAAAAAAAAGATAATTTGTTGTAAATAAAAATTCTCAAACCATTTAAAAAAAGTTGGTAACAAATTTTCAAAAAAATATGGTGACTTGTTTTCGAAAAATTGTTCTAAGAAAAAAATTGAAAGTTTATATAAAAATCTAAATTTTTTTTTGTTTTGAAAATTTTGATATCAAATAATTTCTTGAGAGAACGTCGTTCAAGAGAACGTCACAATATGGGAGGTACAGCTAGTAACATTTTTACAAGCATTTTGTTCATTTCAGAAAAATATGAACTTGGTAACAAAAGTAAACACAAAAATTTTAATCAACAACGTTAGAAGCTGTTTTGGAAAAAGTTAACTTTACCTTAATGGTTATACATATATGGCAGGTACCGTTAGTTTCGCTTCCATAATATGCCAAAATTGTACGCCTAAGCAATGTCCTGGAACTTTTTTCCTATAATTCTATATTTTATGTAAACAGAATTATAAAAACAAGTTCTGTATTAAGTTTTAGTAGATTCCAGTTTGAAAGTTAAGATTCTGCTCTTGATTACAACCAAAACAAAAACAAAATAAAAAAATATAAAAAACTAATTAATATAACAATTGTATTAAAAAAACAACATAAATGGTAAAATCTAACTAAAACTATGCTATTATACAGAAGTCTAAGTAAGTAAGCCATCGTCGGACACTGTGGCGTATACGTACTATAATTTTTCTGTTACTTTTGAATTAATATTATCGTCTCTAATGAATACTCGTAACTCGTCCTAACTTACAACGGTGCATTCCGCATTAGTCAAGTATCAATTGCAAACTCATAAGACGTACAAATTCATTCAACTTAAGACGCATCTGTTAAAATTTACACATCAGTCTGTGAACATATCATACTGATGAAGAAAATTTGTGCTTGCTGCATTATTCCAGTTCGGACGGATTGAAAAGACTGTAGGATAGGGAAAAAAAACATTATTAGCAAAGCCTCTAACCACGAGTACATAATATACAAATCCTCGAACACTTGTTTCGGGATAAACGTGTTTGGTTTGCCTCCAGCTGAGAGTGTTAAATTCTAATTTCTTGATTAATGGTAGGCATGCTTCAGTGCGATCCGCATTCATGGTGTGTGTCGGTGTGGTCATAAAAGCATAAAAATAAATAATAACTATAGTGTCGGCGGCGGCGGCGGCAGCGGAAGAAGCCTACAACGCCACTTGTTGATCGCACGGTCAAGGGGTCTTCGTTAGTAGAATTGCAATGCTCACTTAACGTGCGCAACACAAACAATATCCACAAAAGAAGTTGTAAAGAAGACGATACGGGATCTCGGAATAAGGAAGAATAATATGTTTGGATTTAAAGAATCCCAAGAAACCAACAATACCTACACATTATTTTCTTGCTAAATTCTCAGACGGATCTCAATGGGGTGTGGCGCCACAGACGCGACCAACGACGACGACGCCCGATGCAAAGAATTTCTTAAACACCTGCAAGAATTCCAGTGGGAGTCTCTCTGCTGGAGTTGGCAGCCCTTAATTGGTGCTTTTTGTTCGGATATAACTAACTCACACAGGTTGACCTGACTATTGAAAGAAATTACGACATAAAAATCAATTGTCGGAAGCCTTACCCATAAAAGCTTGCTAATTGCTATTTTCCGAAATTGTTGGACACATTTAGTATCTTTTTTCTTATACTTTTCTGAGACTCAAAAGAATCCTGCTTTGAAAATTAGCTATCATCCCAAACTTCCTTAAATAAAGCTCCCCACTGCGAACACCTATTTCTAGGTTAATTCATTTATTTCAAAATCCAATTTCAAATCTGGTAAATAGAGATTGATCGCTCTAACGCACGCGCGTATTTAATTGCGCTCTTGTGATTTACAGAGCTGAGTCATGTTGATGGAAATGAAAAATTCATTATGTCGTTTATTTATTGCTCTGGCAATCGGTATCGCCGTGAGAAAACATGACCGTTTCAGTGGCTTGAATTTTGTTGTACCTTACCTATGTATGTATGCATGTACAACCTCTACTCCTGCTGGCTGGAGGCTGTTACAGCCCAGCAAGCTAGCAATATGCAACACTCTCAGCACAAACATTATATTTTATGGCCAAAGATTAAAGTTGGCTAAGCGAACTCTCTTATCAGATCGGGCACGCAATGTTAACGCAAATCGATCGACACTGCCGCGCGACTCTGGTCACATAAATAAAATTGTCTTGAAAATGTGCGGCTGATATGGAATTACGAGGCTTTTAATTATATATATGTATGTAAGCGCGCAGCTTGCTTGTGCTGTGATAAGGATCACTAGGGACATTTTTTATTGCAGACATTATAAAAGTAAAGTGCTTCAATATTCATACCTTTTGTGTAAAAGTCTTTGGATTTAAAAAAAAGAGTGTGGCAGTGATTTTTTTTTTGTGGTGAAAGGCCAAGTCAAAACAGTACAAGAGTGATAGTTGTTATAAAATCAGGCCAACAGGTGCATGAAGAATAATGATCCTGCGCAAAAAATATTAAAAAAAAAAAAGAAACTGAAATCGATTAAATGGAATAAAGTAAACACCAGACGCCAGAATTTCATAGAACCATCACAATCAAAATTGCAGTTTTATTCTAAAGTTTGTTCCAAATTAGAAAGACAGATTTTTTAAACATTCCATGTTTCATTTAAAAACTTTGTGAACTGATAAGTAACAATACTCTGTCAAAAGTTTTCCTAAAATCAGTGAAACATACCAATTTCTGAAGGCAGTGCACAAAAAAATGTTTTACTTTAACAATACATTATTCATATTTTGGCATCACTTTAAGAGCTTTTATATACCTGGGTAATAACTTGTTGATGATGTGTAAAATGAAATCTTTGAAATTTTAAACTAAACGATTTATTTAACTCTTACAAACTTTTTGTTCGACCAATTCAAATCGGGTTGAAAAAAGGTAGAGGAATATGCAGTGTTTTTGCTTTTTTATGCATTAGACTCCGACGAACAGTAAAATTTAACTTCTAGTACATTTAATATTTCGGGATAGTAAAAATTAAAAAGAAAAAAACTGGAACAAACAAATGGTTCAAAACCTTTTATCAAAAATCTTTTTATCGGAAATAGTTATAACCACGTTATGTAAGTAATACAGAAGACGAATATTTGAAAATTTAATCTTTTCGGAAGAATATGAAATTCTGAAATGCATTTTTTTCAAAAAGCTGGAAACTCAGTTGTTCTTTAGAAATAACCATAACATTATGGTTACATTTAATGTACATAACTTGATAACGAATAAACACTCAATACTTGAAAACGTCTGGTTTGAATAAAGTATTGATTGAAACGTACCAACCACTTCCTAGTATATTATTTTTGAAAATGAAGACCGTTTTCATTAGATTTTCGAATTTGAAAAGCTACATTCAAATTAAGTTTTTCCTCATACCCCGCAGTTTCGCTTTGTAGTTAATTTGTTATGCATAAGCATGATAATAAATTTAATTTAACATTAGTCTGCACATTCTTCGTTTTGAATGTTTATTCTTCATCCTAGAGTTCTTTGTTCAAATCAAAGTAACATAATACTCTTCAAGTGTTGTTTCAACTTTGTTTATATTTCAAGTGGGGACCGAAACGTCTCATCAATTAATCCACAGTAATCAAAGACAGAAGGTTTATGCATAGCACATCATTTCTTATCTTGCTTGAGCATCCAATATGAATCTCATATTCGATGCATTTTGTTTATCTATATATATGTATGTAAGTATAAGAATAAATCTGTGGTTGATATTTCCACATTCAATTTTTGTAAGTTAGTCTTAAGTAAAACTCGAACCAATAAAGATACCTTCTTTATTTAATATAAAACTAGAACGCAAACAATCTTTTATTTCGCGGCATAACAAAAATTGGTGGCAGCGGTGAAATTTTAAATTAAATATTTAAAAACACAATAAAAAAAAAAAAAAAAAAAAACATTATTTAGCTCATACGCGAAACTCCACTCTAAATTCCTCTGAGTGAGTTAATAAATCGTGAAAAGAACTAAAAATATTTCGTCGAAATACAACCCTAAAATCTTTGGGTGTATCAATAAATCGATAATAGAAATAAAAGAACTAAAAACATGTCAGTCGAAATACAACCCTAAAACCTTTGGGTGTATCAATAAATCGATAAAAGAAATAAAAGTTACTAGTTGTGTTCGGAAGTTTTAAATAAAGTCCCATTGAAAAAAAAAAAAAATAATATACATTTGTACTCCCATCATCCTATTAGACTGTACCTACAACTAAAATAATTCAGTGATTAGGATCATCATCATTTCCATCATTTTGATCATTTCGAGAGAACTTTAAAGGAAAACCAGCCATAAAACAGGAGAGCATGACACCAAGAAAAACAACGATGAAAATTTTAATGTAAGTTATTTAAGTATACAAAATGTTAAAATAAGTGAAAAAAAATGTCAGAACAGGAGAAAAGAGATTTAACTAAAGAAGAAATAGAGCAGGAAAATAAAAATAAAAGTGTATTACAATTAAGAAAAAATCAAAAATATTTGGTCAATAAAGCCATAAAAATCAAACAGGTTATTTTAGAGGCACAAAACGAAACACATAACGCCTTGTTCAATATAAAAAACGAATAAACTCTAAAAAAAAAAAAAAGAAAAAAAAACGAAAATTAATAAAATTTATAAAAATGGCAAAGTCAGGATCTGAATTTGAATTTAGCGAGGAATTACTTGGTAGGGAATTTACTTGCATAACTAAAGAAAGTGGAAATATATTATCCTTCACTTTAACTCAGATTTTGGAAAATAATAAAATAAGCCAAAACGAAATCGAAGAAGAATACATGGTATTCTATAAAAATAATATTTATAGAAGACAGTTATTTTTTCACGTAATAGAAGATCAAGAAAATTTAAATAAAGAAAAAACACCATCCTTAGTGGAAGATGCAATTGAGAAAATTAGAGATATGGAAATTAAAGAAACGGGAGCTATTCCTAAAAGAAAGAATATAAAAGAAATATTATTAGAAGATGAGGAAAAAGAAAGATCAAGGAACCAGTTAGGAAATAATAACAAGCAGGCAAGAAGTTATAACATGACCAACGAGGAAAATTATTTGATAAACCCAAATAATTTCCCGATCAATAAACGGTTAGAAACAGATAATAGGAATTATTTGAATACTTCAAATAATCTCTCGACCAACCCAACTCCAATAAATAATATTAATTTAAGTGACCTTATAAAAATTATCCCGAATTTTAATAGTGAAGCTACGAAAGCACACAATTTTATACAAAATTGCGAAAATGCAATGAAGTTAGCATCTCCGTCACAAAGAGTGTTACTTCTTGCGGTAATAAAAAGCAAAATTTCTGGTAACGCTGAAATTCTTTTAATGAACAAAAGAATAAATACTTGGGAAGAGTTAAAATATGAACTGAATAGAGTTTTCAGAGAAACTCATTCTAGCTTGCAACTTCATTTAGAAATGACGAAACTTCGTCAAAATTTAAATGAAACCGTAATTCAATTCACACAAAGATGTGAAACTTTAACGAGAAGAAGGATTCAAGCCCTCTTTACTGAAAAGTCAGAAGACCCAACTTATGACGGTCAAATGTTGGGCATTGAAAGAGATATGCTTAACGCATTTATTGCGGGTTTACAAAGAGAGATTGGAACTTTTGTGAATACACAGCGTCCAAAAACCCTCTCCGAAGCAAGTCAATTAGCTATGGAGGAAGAAATCAGATTAGGGTATTATAATGTTAAACCCAAAGAATTTAACACTAAAGAGTACACAGATAGGCATTTAATTAAAATTAACCATACTTCGGTTAAATGTTATAGCTGTGGTCGATTGGGTCATATGTCCAGAGAGTGCTTTAGAAACAAAAATTATAATCAAAAAAGCAACAAATCTTACCAGAATAATAGGGATTTCAATAAATATCAAAATCCAAAACAAAAACAAGATTATAGTAAGGGAAATCCATTTCAAAGCAAAGAAACTAGTAAAAATCAAAATTTTCGAAAACCCGAATAGTTAATGAGGCAACTATTTCGGCGATTATGTCAGGAAGTCCTCATATAGTAATGATTTATAAAAATAAACCATATAACATGTTAATCGATACTGGAGCAGCAGTATCCTTGTTGAAACAGAATTGTATTTTCGAAAAAGATTTACGTTCAGATATAAGTCTAACTTTAAGAGGAATAGGTAAAAGTAGCAGATACAGTATGGGCACTGCTACTATAGGAATTGAATTTACCAGAGGTATTTTAAATGAGTTTAGTTTTCACATAATTCCCATAGATGTGATTAATTACTACGATGGAATCATAGGTAGTGACTTCTTACAATTTTTTAAATACATAATCAATTGTAGAGAACAAACACTCACTAATGAAAATGAGTGTATAAAGTTATTATATAAAGATGAAAACAATATGAAAGAATACTCAAACTGCATAGACCAACAGATTAAAGGATGTAACTCTTTAAGTGCGTCTATAACGTCACTGAATTCTGATAGTATCAAAGATAATAGTGAAGCATTAGTTATTTCAAACACCAAAAGCCAACAGATTGAAGAAAATTATACTAAAGGTGTATTTTATAATGAGGAAAAAGAATCAGAAAAATTTAAGCAAATATGGAGTCAAGTAAGGATTGAACATTTAAAAGAAAAAGAACAAATAGATTCTTTAAAAGGAATAATAAGGGAATATGAAGATATTTTTAGTTTAGAAGGTGAAAGTCTATCTGAAACTAATGCCATAAAACATAGTATTCGTACTATTAACGATATACCTATTAATGCAAAAACGTACAGATATCCTAAAGTACATGAAGCAGAGGTTGATAAACAAATCAAGAAACTTTTAGATGAAAATATTATAAGACATAGTATTTCACCTTGGTCAAGTCCATTATGGGTAGTTCCCAAAAAGTTGGATGCCAGTAAAATTCCAAAATGGAGGATGGTGATAGACTTTCGTAAGTTGAACGAAATCACTGTCTCGGACAATTACCCTATTCCCAACATACAGGACATTTTAGATAAGCTAGGAAATGCGAAATTCTTTACAACCTTAGATTTGAAGTCTGGGTTTCATCAAATTCCACTTGATGAAGATAGTATTGAGAAAACTGCATTTTCTACACCTTATGGACATTTTGAATTTCTTCGGATGCCATTCGGTCTTAAGAATGCTCCAGCTTGTTTTCAGAGGTTAATGAATAACGTTCTTGATGGGTTACAGGGAAAAGACTGTTTTGTTTATATGGATGATATTGTTGTCTTTGGAGAAACAATAGAACAACATTCTGAAAGACTTAGAGTAATATTTGATAGACTCAAGAAAAGTAATTTGAAGATTCAAATTGATAAAACTGAATTTTTTAAACAGGAAGTAGATTACCTGGGATATAATATAACGAGTAACGGAGTTGCACCGAATTTAAAAAAGGTCGAAGCAATAAATAATTTACAAAGTCCAAAAAATGCTAAAAGTATAAAATCATTTATGGGTATGATAGGTTACTATAGAAAATTCATTAAAGGATTTAGCACAATAGCTTCACCATTATATAAATTATTGAAGAAAAATTCAGTTTGGAAATGGGACAACGAACAGCAAATCGCGTTTGATAAATTGAAATGTGAATTGAAAAATTTCACAATGCTACAATATCCAGATTTTGAAAAACCTTTTATCGTAACTACAGATGCCAGCAATAATGGCATAGGGGCAGTATTGTCTCAAGAAAAAGAAAATAAGGACTTACCAATTCATTTCATTAGCAGAAATCTAAATCAAGCAGAAAGTAGATATAGTACAACGGAAAAAGAATGCTTAGCTATTTTATGGGCGATTCAACATTTCAGGCCTTATTTATATGGGCAGAAGTTTAAAATAAAAACTGACCATCGTCCTTTGACATGGTTATTCAACGTTAAAGATCCAGGAAGTCGTCTTATTAGATGGAGGTTAAAATTAGAAGAATATGATTATTCAATACAATACAAGAAAGGTGTTGATAATGTTGTTGCCGACGAACTAAGTAGAAATGTATATATAGTTCAAGACGAAAAAAATACGTACCCAGTAATGACTAGGGAAGACGAAAAAACTAAAGAGTTAATTGAAGAAATCTTTGGTGATGATTCCTCAGACGAAGAAAATGAAGACGTTCTAAGACAAATATATGAAGAAGAATATGGGTTAGAAGAACCATGCACGAGTAAAGTGGTTAAGGAAAAACTGAATAAGAATTTATTACGTGAAAAGGAAATATCTGATAATCAAGAAGTAGAAGTAAATGTCAACAGACATAATAATAATCAAGTAATTGAAAGAAACGTAAATGAAGAGAATATAAACGAAAATTAGAAGAATTATAAATGATTTAGAAGTAAGAAAACAAATTATAAGAGAAAACCATGAAAGTTTTTTGGGAGGTCATGGAGGACAAAAGGTAACAATAGCAAAAATAAGAGATAGATTCAATTGGGAAGGATTAAATAAAGATGTAATTGATTACATAACTAAATGTGTACAATGCCAAAAACAGAAAATTAATAGGCATCCCGGGAAAAACCCCATGAAAATAACGTCTACTGCTAATTACGCATTAGAAAAAGTAGACATGGATCTTACTGGTCCATATAAGGAAGGGAACAAAACTTTATTCAGCTTAACAATTCAAGACGACTTAAGTAAATATATAAAATTTATCCCAATAGAGAATAAAAGAAGTGAAACTGTAGCCAGAGCGTTTATAGATCATTGGATATTGTATTTCGGAATTCCAAAAATAATTCTAACCGACAACGGAGGAGAATTCATTAATGAGGTAATGAATGATCTGTGTAAAATGTTTAAAATAAAGCACTTGCGAACGAGTAGTGCTTACCCTCAAAGCAATGGATCTGCTGAAAGAGCACATGCCAGACTAGGAGAATATTTAAGAACAATGATAAAAGATAGAACTAAACCGGAATATGCAAAATTATTTCAATACGCTTCATTTTGTTATAATACTTCAAAGCATAATAGTACAGGTTTCACACCTTACGAAATTGTATTTGGTAGGAAAGCAAACCCACCTAGTGATTTCGGAACTCTTAAATATAAAACAAATACAGATTACACTCAAGAACTTCAATTAAAATTATGTAGAATCCAAAAACAAGTAAAAGAAACACAGCTTCAAAATAAATTAAAATCAAAACAAAGGTACGACCAAAATTTAGGTAGGAAAATTAAAGATTTTGAAGTTAAGGATTTAATTTTAGTAGAGAATGACAAAAGGGATAAGTTTGGAGAAAAATTCTCTGGACCCTTTAAAATACTTAGAATTATAGGAGACTCCGTAGTCATAAAAAGAAATAACCAATTTATTAAATATAATAAAAGCAAAATAAAACATTTTAAAAACTGACAAGTTTTATTTGCAGATTTTTGTTCATTTTAAATGGCGTATTCAGTAATATATGGGAGAACTTTCCCTCAAATGGCATCTACTTCAAAAATATTGGAGAATTGAGACAACAAAGTGGAAAAATCTCTATAGTAAACAATATTAACCTTCGTGAAGTGGCAGATCAAATAGATGTAATAACTAACTTTGTGGCCAATGTAAATGATAACTGTTTTATTGAAATTCCAGAATGCGTAGATTTTATAAGGAAAACTAAAATACAGATTGCAAGCTTAAGAAAAGATTTTAACACTATTTACCATTTACTTGGGGTAGATACAAGTTATAAAAGGTATAAAAGAGGTTTATTAAACATAGTAGGGTCAGGTCTTAAAGTTCTATTCGGAACTTTAGATAGCGAAGACGCTAAACATTATGAAGATGCTATTATAATAACCAAAGAAAACAGTGAATATATACATAAGAGTCAGCAAGAAGAAATAAGAGTTTTAGATGGGTTAAACAAACAGAATATGGTTTTAAAGAATGCATATTATGAATTGGGAAACTTAACAAACACTTTAAGTAAAACATTAGAGGTAATTTCGAACAAAATTAATAAAGATAGGAAGTATTTTGCATTAAAAGAATATTTTACAGAGTTTAAACTTAGAATTTATTTTTTAATAAATCAAACTGAAACGACAATCAATCAAATAACGGAAGCAATTCTGTTCCTGCAGGATAATGTTATCCACCCGATTATAATCGAACCGAAACATTTCATACAATTATTGAAAGAAAGTGATAAAGAAAACGTAATGCTATTCACACCAAGTTTAGAATCATATAGTCATATAATGAAGGAAATAAATCCAAACGCCTATTTAAAGAAGGATAGATTTGTTATAATTTTATCAGTTCCATTACTAGAGAGTTCAAAATCAGAAGTTTATGAGATGATTAATTTACCATATGGGAAACCAAAAGGAAATTTTTATATTTTAGAACAGAAACATAAATATTTTATAATCAAAGAAAATAAAGAAGAATATATCCTAAGTAATAATATTTTAAAGGATTGTAAGAAAATTGATAAATATTTTGTTTGTAATCAATTAGAATTCAAAAATAGTGTTCTAGATAAAGATTGTGAATTGGCTATTTTTATGAATAGAATAAATAGTAATTGTAATTTAAAACAAGTTTCCAATCATATCGAAATTTTTCATAAACTCGCAGAAAATAAATATTTATTTGCCTTAAGCGAAGAAACAAAATATAAATGTAATTGTTCAAAAAGCAAATATAATGAAGAAGGATTCATAAATCATATTGGAATTATAAATTTAAAAAATGATTGTACCTTCGAAACAATAGAAACAAGACTTAAAACTGCCAATCAAGAAATTACAATGGAAAATAAAGATGTATATCGTCCAGTACCCGAGGACTGTTGTATTAATGTAAAACTAAAAGAATTAGATTATGAAAATATCAATTTACCAAAACTAAAGCTTAAAAATTTAAATGAATTACAAGATTTTACAATTGAAATAAAAAATCAAGAAAGTTATATATCTAAAAAATTGAAAGACATACCACCTCATACTCAAGGTGTTTTATTTGGAATGAGCGGGATAATAATAATTGTAACAGTAATTTACTGTTTTCTAAAATGTATTAAGGGAAGTGGTATTACCATCTTTCACAATTGTTTTAATAAAAAGAATAAACAACCTGTAATTGAAAGAGAAAAAATTGTACATTACTATGATAATAGAAAAAATAAAACTGTAATAAGAAGACCAAATTCAAATGTATTCAAAGTAAATGATTTTGAAGTTGAAGAAAATTAATTGTTAAAAAAAAAAAAAAATATATAATTTTCATTTTAAGAGGGGAGGTGTTATGCATAAGCATGATAATAAATTTAATTTAACATTAGTCTGCACATTCTTCGTTTTGAATGTTTATTCTTCATCCTAGAGTTCTTTGTTCAAATCAAAGTAACATAATACTCTTCAAGTGTTGTTTCAACTTTGTTTATATTTCAAGTGGGGACCGAAACGTCTCATCAATTAATCCACAGTAATCAAAGACAGAAGGTTTATGCATAGCACATCATTTCTTATCTTGCTTGAGCATCCAATATGAATCTCATATTCGATGCATTTTGTTTATCTATATATATGTATGTAAGTATAAGAATAAATCTGTGGTTGATATTTCCACATTCAATTTTTGTAAGTTAGTCTTAAGTAAAACTCGAACCAATAAAGATACCTTCTTTATTTAATATAAAACTAGAACGCAAACAATCTTTTATTTCGCGGCATAACAAATTCCCGAGATGAGATGTTCAATTTGTATCTTATTTTTTTTCTATTTCCTTAAACTTAGCACCTATAATTTTGATCAAATTAATTAAATGTAGGTATAGTTTTGGAAAAAAGTGTATATAGGAAATTTTATGGTTTTTGTATGGCCTTTGTCTGTTTAACTAATAGAGGCACCGAAAAATTTAATTTTATCTGTTCGCTTTATTTTGACAAGTTCTACAACTTATGCATTTAATAATTATTTGTAATTTGTTGATATTTGTTGATATTTGTTTGCTTACTTAAGCTCGGTTATATCAATTATTTTCGTCTGTAACGTGACCGATTCTGTTTAAATATTTTAAATACTTTTTTTTTTGTTGGTACAAAAAATGAATTTTATCAATTTCTTAAACAAAACTAATTTAAAAAAAATTCTTCAAAAAAAAAAGATAACAGAAATTTCTCTATAAATGTTGGTAGTAATAATATTTATTTGTTAATTCGAATTCTTTATCGTAGTACCAACCAAGCCACCTGTAGGCACAGAATATGAATATTTAACAGACACTTAAGAAAACAAAAGAAATCATCATTAAAATAAACCTTTATTACTCACAACCACAGATTTTAATTTTTAAAAATCTTTTGAAAACCTTCCAGCATCATAATATTATAATGTGAACACGAAAATTGTGTGTATTTTTGCTCCAATCATAAATAATATCAACAGAGAGAAGGCTACTGATGCAAACCAGATAAACATCTTTAAAAACATATTAACTTTCTTACGCTTTCTGGTGCGTACGAGTAAGCAAAATTACTTGCATACCCTTCTGTTTGATATTAATGCGTAAATTAGCTAGACATCTGGTTATTTTTCTATATATTTACCTTTACCTATACGCAAACGTATCCTCTTTTAACAGAGACATTCTAGAAAACATGTTCACAGGAAGCTCATATCATCAAATCTTGGCTCAAGATTTGTTCCCCCCTGAACGCTGGCTCCCCTTTTTTTTTTACATACATATTCCCATGCGAATTAGAGCATCTTTATAGCACTTGCACCTGTTCGTAGATCAATTTCCGAAAGGAATTTCGCAATAAGAACACCAGAGGGACTCTTAGTCATAGTCATTTAATATTCTTATATTCCCTATACCCCGTCATCATAATTAACAGTCACTATATGTACCTATGCAAGTCATTCTGTATTCATTGATCTATCTTCATCTTTATGCCAGGGCTAGAGAAATCAGAACTGGATATGCAGCACCTGTTCATTGGGATTGCTCTTTTTCTCACCATCATTACTTATGGGCTTTTTTCTTTATTTTTTTTTTTTAATTATTTTTATCCGGTGGTTCGTCGACAGGAAGAGTATGAAAGCGTTCAAGGGGTGCAGGGCACCCCCAATTGACATGGCCTAACTCAACTAAAAGAAGAAAAATAAAAATTAAAAAAAAAAAAAAAACAGGAGAATCAAGGTGATTAAAACCATTCCCAACATCCGGTTAGGCTACTGATGGAAGCACTTCGAACTTGCTTCTAAGTTTAACCAGATACCAAGAACGAAGGTCACTGAAGTTTGCACTCTTTGCAGTTCAATTAAGTGACAACGATAACTGGTTGTGGATTGTGGTGCAGTCAGATGAGTGTCAGAATTTTGTTAACCACACGGATAAACCTTCTCACAGTTTCAGATTTCAACGGAATTTTTCCGGTGTCTCATAAATGGCATGCAGCGTGTTATTGCAATTAAAGTGCACCATTGATGATTTTTTTTTTCTGAAGATCTAATCCTGATTGCACGGAATGTTGGTGCAGATACATTTCTGTCAATATTACCACAGGCCAACATGGTTGCATATTCAACGACCAACACATAATTAGTGAATCAAATGTAATTAAAATGCAACGCTGACATGCAGTGCAGAGTTGGTAGGTAATTAATTGAGCAATAATAAAACAAGCAACAAAAACAACAACAAAAAAAAACAAAATAATTAAGAAGTGCTTCACATTTGAATGGCGTGTCAGCAGTAGCAACCAACAAGACTGGTGGCAAGTTGCAGAGGTGTAAAGCGAACATGTCTAGAATATCAGAAATGAGACACGTTAATTGGGTTTGTGGTTAGTTAGCTTTTATTTAGCTTGATGGTGTGTCTAACGCCTCATGTTTAAAGACAGGATTTCGGAAATTGTTGCAATATGTTGCTGAAGACTAGTTATTGTAAAAAAAAAGAAATCTTTTACAATTTATACTATCACTGTATTAGAAAGTTCAATCAGGCAAAATAGTGCATATTTTACAAAGTTTATTACCCTCTTTGAACTCATTCTTCTACATTATTTTCTAATGACATATTTTACGCAATGAATAGAACTAAGAAAACAAATTAAAGGGAGCATTTCTCAAAAACGCATCCTTCGATTTCCATGTTTTTTTTTTTAATAATTTGAATAGAAGAACTCAATTTACTTCATTTGGGGGTAGCCACTTAAGAAATTAAACTTCTTAGACATTTTACAAAATTAAACATCTACAATACTTTTTTTATAAACAATTCTATAACTTTAACTATAGAAGCAAGTGCGTGCAACGCAGTCATACATATTATTTGATACTAGCTTCCAACTTCTTCTGACGAATATCGTTCAAACTTAACGGTTGTCTTTTGTATCAGAAAAGAACGCAAATCATCTTTCTCACAAGTTGTACATTAAAAAAACAATAATTATGAATGTTTTCAAAATTGTCTTCCAAATAAGAAGAAAATAAATCAAAATTTAGCAATCCACTACTTACCTCCACATATTGTGGTTCTGCCTTAAATCATGTCACTTCAATCACTTCAAAGACTACCATAATATCTTTGTCAAAATCCAATTCTGATCTCATTGTAAACCTTTAGGGGAAAATTTGACCTTCACTGAACCTCCAGGGTTCATCAGAAAACATCCTATAAAAAGTAAAAATGTTCACCCAATGCAACCCATAGTTCATATTCATGTATCTTTTTTGTTTATAATGAATAGCTTTGTATGCAAGACGTCAACTTCGCCATTATAGTGCTGCCATTTACCCTGATCCAACTGTGATAGTGTGATGTGTGATGAAGTGGACTTGAGTAGGACGATCGGTTGCGTTTTTGCTGAGTGGTGGATTCAGTTGCTTTTACTTTATACTTTTCAAGAGTTTAGCTACACAATGCAGAATATGATTGACATGCATGTTTAGCAGACTTGATCTTTGCTATTTGCGTATCAATCATTGGATTTTGCATGCAACCGTTCGGTATTCGAGTGTGAAGTGTTGAACAGACACTTTAGTTGTCACATTACATAGACACTGAGTGTATTGTAAATTTAAAGAATACAATTTTATTCACAGAGAATTTAATAAGCCAGTTATGGCAAAGAATAAAATAATAAGAATTTTCGTTTGTTATTCGCAGCGTTTTGGTAGCCAAAAGGTTGTCAGCGATTTGGCAGTTTAATCAACTTTATCCTTGCAAAAATTTGCTGTCGCAACAACATGGAAACACCTAAATTTCTACAGACGTGGCTTACAATTTTTTTTTTGAGAATAACTATATTGGAAGCTTTATTTTATTTATGTGCACCTTTTTTCCTTGAAGCCTTAATTAACCACTAACCAATACACTAAAATCGCAACAAAAAAAAAATCCTCCTCGATTCGTATTTTTCTTTATTTCCTTCACTGAGAATTTGTGAGAAACGAATCGTCAACAGGTAGGTAATGTACCTACAACTTGTATCTTAAGAACAAAAAATCAGCAAAAAAAAAATGCTTACTGCAAATATGGTGCCGCTTTTGCAACATACCTCTTTTGGAATTGGCTACATCATGGTTAATTGTGCTGAGTGCTGATATTGTTTTCCAAGAACAGAAGCTCAGATTTTGTCCTTACTCTTTTCAAACCAAAACAAAAGACAAAAAAAAAACTCAGTCCACCAAGCAATCGCACAAAGTCTCATACCGATTATATCTTATAGACTTGCTGGAAATTAATTAAAAGCGGTTAAAGAATAAATAAAGTCGCTTGGTCTTTGTCGGCTCATCGGTTTTTATTCGCACATATACAAAGTTCCTTAATGAAGACTTCGTGTGTCGCAGCAAAGTTGCCGCCGCCACCGCACTGCTGCAGCTACTGGATGCTTTCAATTAACATGCAAGGCGGTAACGCTGTCATCAATTAGTCGGAATCAGAAGTCGTGAGTAATGATGTTTTGCGTCACTCAAATGTAAGCTAAATCGGAAATGCAGCATAATTGTGTTTCACATTTAAGGCTCATTCTACACTAAAATTATACAGAAAAATAAATATATAGCGAAAAACTTGGTCTACCATCCTCAACAAATGGTTAATTTTGTCTTTTGTCAAGAAATAAAATAAAAAAAACAAAGAAGAAGAACGCAAATCATTTAGTTCTTAGAATTACAAGGAAGCAACAGCATCTAACTGATAAATCCCCTTTCGGAATTCATTTTAGAATTGATGTCACTTAAGCTTTTTTAATTATTGAATTTCGTCAAAAACTATCGTTTCGCTTTTCTAAGTGGTTTATTTGCATTTCTTTCCAACATCATTGGTTTACTAAAAATTGCATCATTAAAAGTCGTGCAGTGTGGACATGTACTTAAGCCTAAAGTTAGTTCACCCCCAGTGAATAATGCAGACTTATATCTTGCGATAACCAACCCAACAATGTTGGTGTAAACCTAGCCTTAAGGAAGAATTTGTTTATTCTTTAGCGAGTTGTTGGCTTCAAGACATTTAAATGCCACTTGTGTCTTCCTGAAAAATAAATCAATTCAATTGGCAAAAGGTCTCTATTAACTTTAGACCCGTTTTTTGGGATTGCTGGCACCACCCACTAAACGCGACTTTAATTGTTATCTAACAACAGCACGCCTCAGGCTGACTCCATGCAACGAATGGAAAGAACACTCCGCGCATGTAGCTAAAGCTAACCCCTCTGAAATGAAATTATTGCCACTGAGAGTGACGGTGGTGATGGTGGTGGCGGTGAAGGCGGCTATGGAACACGTCTCTGTTATACGACCAGACTACAACACTGAATTGGAGTCTGATGCTGTTACAGAGCGATAGCTCTACAAAGCGGGTGCCCATTAAACAAACTGCAACCATTCAAATAACATGCATTGCTGCACACCTTAACTTGCTACCAACTTTAGCAGCGCAGCTATATAAGATCTGCTGGCCAAGCCACTACCTTGCTACACTATACCACCAGCAGAACCAGCTACATAGAGAGCTCTACAAAATTCGACTAATGTTTGGCTAATAAATATCAATTGGTAATAAACGGGTTTCGGTTGTCGGCAATAATAAAATAAAAAATCTGGAAACACTATCGCTGCGGCAGATCTACCTCGCGGAAATCGCTTTTCAATATCCATTTTCTGGACCTGGGCTGGTGGCTCTGGCTGGTGGGACATGGAGCGCGCCAAAGCGCACGAGACTTTGATAATCGACTGTTTTTGTTGTAGTAGTTGTTGTTGTTGTTGCTTCCAATGACAGCGATCAAATTTTTACTAATTAATTTACAATGTGTCCCATTACCGCATAATGGACTGTATGCATACAACAACAGCACATTGGTTCTTGATGATGCGGGAGGTGAAGAAGGACAACTTGGTGACCATTATTACATTGAGCTTGGGCTGGTATATTTGCTACACGTTCGTTGGCAGCCCAGGAGCCAGTGATGGAAATTATTTCTTTACCGCTGTTGTGACGTTTTGTTTGGATTTGGATTCGAATTTTTATACCAAAGTGACTGTCCAACATGGGTGTGAGGAGAACTTTATGTTTCAGCTTATCGGCTTTTTTATTTGAATGTTAATTTGCCAACAAGCTTAAGAGAGCGTTTGGCTTTGGGTTTTAGCTTATGGGTGGAGTATAGTTGCAGTTGGACATTGGATTGGAATGAATGTTAGTTTGTAAAATAAGAGTTGTAACTTGCTAATTGCCTCGAATAAAATAAGATACCAGGAAGAGTTGTTGCTACAGATAATTTCTATGTAAGTGGCCATTAGGTCTATTAAATGCGATTTTAGTTTTTAGATTTTTGTATAGGGTGACGGTATGGCGTGTGGGACATGGAAAGGGTCATAATGTAACAGCGAAAATATTGTAGACGTAATTATAATGTCCGTCAACTTGTTTTTCATTATTTCAGTAGGGGTTTTTTATTTATTTTGTTAAGCTAACGGTTAGAGAACAACACTTAATTTGATAAAATTTATAGCAAGAAAATTTTATAACTCAAGTGTCTTGGAATGGGTGAAAGAAGATGATTTAAAACTGCTTTGTAGTGAAACTGGTTTTAATTCAGTTAATAATAAAAAAATAAATACACTTTCATTAGTACAAAAAAAAAAAAAATATTTAGGAAATTTTTCCTAATTTTTAAAAGCTGAAATTGTTAGTTGTAAGGCAATTGATTTTTTTGTAACTTTCTCCAAGTTTTTTTTTTATTATATTTTTTTTATTTCAAGCGTTTAAGTACTCGATGGGTTGGACATTTATTTGTGATTTTTTGTTTTCGGAAAAATACGATATTAGATAAAAGGCGTGTTTTTATTAGTTAAATGTAAATTCAGCCAGTCTAAAAAAATACTGTGCACACACGCAACACAAGTTGAATATGTAGATGCGTCAAAAAGTACTCACATTTATTAAGTAGAAGTGAAAGAGTTTTTAAAATACAAGTGAATATAAACTCAAGTCTAATCACGATTTCCAGAAAAATGTTTGAATTCAAAAATCCTTCCTTGACAGAATCACTATTATCCTACGAATTAGGTTTTTAAGTACAAAAAAATCATTTTTTTCCGAAAAGACCACCCACCAATTTGGTTGACATGCAGACATGCAAGAGAAGTGATCTAAGCTCGTGCCATACTTTACCATGTAGCAAATATTTAAATACATTGTTGCTACCATTATAGAGTTTAGTGTGTCCAATATACATAAAGCGTCACATTTAAAACCTCAAGTAATTGCGCCCCAGCACATTTCCGTAACGATTTGCATTCAAATTGAATTTAACTCGCCACCAATATGAGCCGATGACTATTATGATATAGCGAGAGAGGTGTCCAATTGCGGCAAGCCCAGCTGTCCTCAAATGCCGCTCTGAGTTGTGGACTTGTAAAGTCACAGAGAGTTAGAGTTGGTGGTTGAAAGTGCTGAAGCATAAATTATGATACTTTACTCTCTCTCTCTCTCTATCTCTTTTCCTGTGTTAGCTACATGAAGCTCTACACATTAAATGGCTCATAGCGATGTCATATTTGGTATCAATTTAAAGACTCATCGATTCTGGACCATAGCCGCTAGCTAAATGCCCGTCGTCTTCGCGTCGTCGTCGTTGTTGTCAGCGAGCTTCGTTGTCGTCGTTGTTTGTAGTTGGCGCGTATGACGTCACTGGCGACTGAATGTCGGCTGAACACCTGCATCCAATGCGAGAATAGCATTCCATTCGTGATTGTCGTTGGTCGTCCTAAGATAGACTTTGGCTCTACCCAATATCTTTGGGTTCTTTTTATTTTTTTATGTATGTGCTTTTGTATTTGTTTTGTTTTTTTTTATATTTTTATTTTTTGAGTATCTTGTTGGAAATGCCTGCGTAAAAAGACATGTCCTTTTTTGGTATTCTGATGCTGCTCATCTTCTGCCAAAAAAATTCATATCAATTTTTATTTATTTCTTTTTTCTTTTTTAAAGCATACATCCACTCGGCATCACCACGAACCACATCCTTCTCGGTAATATGAGAATCAAGTTGTTTGAAAAAAATAAAATTAAAGAACTAAGAATCCAGAGAGTATATAGAAAACCAGTTGACCAATTCAAAAAAGATTATGATGGAGGATACAAGGTGCTAATGGAATTCCAATGATGATGTCTTAATTAAACGACAGAGATTTTTTGGTGGGCAAGCGAGTTTTAAGTTAAGAAATCTGATATTTCAACGAAATAATGTAATACAAGAAGTTGTCTTGCTCCTTAAAAGCATCGCAACGGAAGCATATATTCAGCATGTTATCTACTACTTGGATGTTAGTAATTAGAGATTGGTAAACTTCTGCTTATGCTGGAAGCAACAAACCTTCTGTTTAAAGAAGGTATATAAGTTACACTTGCATATGACAGAACACGTGCTAATAACAGCAGTGTTCTAACCTATTACGTTACAAAACAGTGAGTAGAAAAATTATCTAAGAATACAAAATTTGATCTTTAAAATTGATTTGTGTTTCCAACTTAAACAGAAGTTGTGTTTCAGTTTTATTCAACGTTAATGCCACCAAAACATGGAAAATGTATAATCTTTTAAATTATAAGATCATTGCCTTAATAAACATCTGAGAGCAGGGCAAACGCCATTTTGGTAAAATAAAAAAGTTTGCACGTCAGCTCTTTCGTTTATCATATTTGCATTGAAGAATTATATTATTACGACGGGCCTTCCTTCAATTTTTGCTGTCAGGCCTCGGATTTTAACTAAAAGAGGTACTTATTTGTATTCTAAGGACTACGCGTCTGAAAGGAGATAGGAATCCTGGAGTTATATCTTATTTTAAGTTCTAACGCTTTTAAAATGAACTTGGGGATGAGTACGCTTTATCTTTTATAAAAGTGACTGTTGTGTTTAACTCCTTTCACAAATTGAGATAGTTAAAAGTTACGTAGCGCCATTTCATAACCAGAAAAAGACCTTATAAGATTTCCACAAGAACAATAACTAAACGCATCTTCATAAATTATATCAATCTATCTCTTGTTCGCTCTTTTATTTTTTCTTTTTGCATTAAAATAAAACAAAAACTGGTAAACTTCGTAACTTTAATGTTGATGATATTATTAAAATGATTTGTACTGGGTAATCAAGACCCCTATGTCGTTATACATTCATTATCAATCATTAGGGATTCGAAAACATAAAACAATTAACTACGTAAAACCTCCCCTTTTTGTTTTTTTTTTGTTTTTTGATTTTTTTTGCAGTCTAATTGCTGCATTTTGGCACAAAATAAAATGTTAACCTTTAATTTAGCTGAAACTAAAGTGCTACGCACACTCCTTCAAATAGGCTCTCATTTCTTATAGAGGTACACAATTTATTACAAGGTAAAAACAAAAGAAAACAAAAACAAAACATCATCGAAAGAGCCATTTAATTTTATGGCCAAAATTAAAACGTTTAACGCAGCAATTTATATCCGAGAAATATCCTTTAAATACTACAAGTATAAGAAGAAGCAGCAAGAGTAGAACCCCCTTAGGGTTGCATTTTGGATGCAATCAGTGAATGTTTTCGTTTGCAAATGATCTACGCTTCAAGCGTTCTTCAACTGCATCATCATGTTTTTCCTATGAACATGATGCAGCACAAGAATTTTTGTGTTTGTGTATGTTGTGCGTGATTCAAGTTGTTCATTAACAAAATCTTAACCTCAAGTGCATCTCCTGCTCAACTATATAGATGATACACTCGTACAAAAATAACAACGCAGCTCTCATATCAGAGCTCAGCAATAAAAACACCATAAATTATAATTGTTTAATTACACTGGGGTCCATAAAATAACTCTCTCAAGACAGGACTGGTGAATCCTTATTTTCTTCAAACCAAAAATAAAAGCCAACATAGTGCGCGGCAAATGAAACGAACAAAGATTCTTCAAGAGATACGAGATCGGCGCATGCTACTCCTTTGCCTTGGTAATTAATTGAGGTTTGGGTTCGCAGGTTTAGAGCATCAGTATCAGAGCCATGAGCCACCATATCCCAGCATTTATTGCATGGAGACTTGGGATTGGGATTTAAATTTATGTTTTGGATGCATGTAGCCGGTGCACAGACACTTACTTCAATTCTCGAATAAGGTTATCTGAATTACGACGACGAATACGACGTTCCGGCAATGTTGTGCAGTGCATGTTTAAAGGAAGATATCTCGTCGAAACGAACATTGGCGAAGTAGTTAGTGTATATAGAGAATCAGCTCAGCTTATGGTATTTTCAAGTAAAGATGGTTGAGATTGAGACTTTGGAATGATGAAACTGATTATCGCAACGCAATAAATTTTATTATGGACTAATATCTATGTTATAATGGATATGTTTTCTCTGGGGATAATGATAACGAACAAAAACCATCTGTATATTCCAGAGCGCTAATGAGTCCTTAGCCAATTGAAGTGTAATGAACAAAGAAATATTTATGTAGGGGGAAATGTATTTTCTTCAAGAATTCCTTTAAAGAATTCCAAGAGAACCAACATTATTTTTTTTTATTTGAGATAAGTATAACCAAAATGTGAGTAAGTGGGTTTGTGGGTTTAAACATCCTGATCTTAAATTCATAAGCTTACCAGCTTTATTTCTCGGGTTTATAGGGTTTTCGTTGGGTTGATGCCTGCCGTGATTTTTTCAATTATTGAGAAAGCTGATTTCATTCGCATTGACGGGTATTACACGGCGCATATTTAGTTGCGCATGCATGATGTGCAAAAGAGAAAGGAAATAAAACATTCATAAAATTTTATTTTTTTTCGCTTTTGCACTTCATACATGCGCAACTAAACATGCGGCTGTGTAATACCGGTCGTTCTAATTTCAAAAGATTTTTTAAAACTTGAGGATATAGTTTTCCCTGCTATGATCAATTTATTCAGGGTTACTAACTCAGCAGTAAACGAACTTTTTAAGCATTTTAAGTGGTATTTCCTAATGAACCGCGTTTTGCATTCAAGTATAAAAAAAAACTTTAAATCATGCTTAGTTTTCTTTTTCTGGACAATGCTACAGTAAAATTAGAAGACTGATCGTATCGCATTGCCTAAAAGCATTCCGTTTTGAATTAAACTCATTTTTTCTATACAGTAAAAAAAACTTGCATTTTTTAAATTAAAAATATAAAACAACATCACAGTTTTAAAGTGGCCAACACTTTTTACATTCAATGGTACCACTAAGATACAATTTATGCCCATAAATCAACCGCATTTGGTTTTGAATGGCATCAATGATAACATTATAAGCTGTGTGCCAGCCACAACTCCCAAAACGATTAATTATTCTTGAAAAAGAAGAAACAAGATTAATAAGAGTTTTTATCCTTTTTTAGAATTTGTATACCAACCTGCACAGGTACACCAACGGATCGTACAGATCATGTATCTTTTTCGCTCGAACATATTCTGCAGCATGCTCACATATCAGTTCGATGTCATAATTCTCTGGCACCGATGAACTTTTCACCCACTCAAGAAGCAATTGAATTCTTTCCTTTTGATGGAATATGTTCTCGGCGGAAATCAATGTAGGAACTGGTGCAGAAGGTTTCTTTTCCTCTAAAAACGTTATTCCAATTTGCATTTGAACTTCCTTTTGAAGTTCTGGTGGCATTGCTCTAAGAAATTCTTCTTCAATTCTTGAAGAACTTGTTGGAGTTGGCTTCTTCGGTGATGGTTGCTCTCTTGCTGTTAGTGCCTGCTTACGAGCATGGTCACGAAGGATTTCAACGCGAATATCATCAGGTAACTCAGCAAACACTGCAGGATCAATGTCATCGGGAAGGTCGGTTGTGGAGGGAACCGATCGCTTGTTAGCTGCAGCATTTTTCAACATTCCCATGACATCTGGCATCTTGGGCGGTTTTTTACGAGGTCTACCTTTCGATTTGACTCTCGGAATCGCTCCAGTGGATTTGTGTTTTTCTTCGACTTTCATTGACTTATCTTCCACTTTTGCTACAGTCTCTTGAACTTTGGGTGGTTTTTCCTGTTGCTTTTCTGAAACTTTGCTAAACATGTTCTTTATGACATTTTCCTTCTTCTCCTTAGGCTCATTTGGTTCATCGAGTTTTGTGATTTGAATGCCAATTCCTCGTAGCTCATTTGGGGGAACATTTAACGCTTTTGCCGTGGCAAGAACAGTCCGTGTGATAATCTCTAGATCACAAGTGTAATCTGAAAGCGAGACAGCTTTTGTGAGATTATCACAAACGCCATGGCCCATGAATTTCGAGGTCTCTACAGGTGCTTCCTTGGCTCTCACCATCAACTTGAGAGTTATGCATTTGCCTTTTCGTTTGATGTTACTCAGCCGAGTGTGCACCTCTGTGCAGAGTTGCCGGAGGAATGTTTCCAGCTCAGTTTGTGTCTTAAATCGGATGCCATAATTTACTTCAGCCGAAACTGACTTCCTAACTTGACCATAAGCCAACGGACGGGGGTCGATACCTCTGCAAAACTGATATAGAGTCTCACCAAACTTTTTACCAACTGCAGCTTGAATTTTGCTCAGTGAAATAGCTTGAAGATCTCCACAAGTGGCCAAGTTCATCTCCTTTAAGGTGTACATTGTGCTGCTGCCGACACCCGGCAAATCTTTAATAGGAATACTCGACATGTAGTCTTGAACTTTATCAGAACCAAGGTAAAACTGGCCATCGGGCTTGGCCTTCTTTGTTGCCATTCTCGCCTGAAGTCTATAAATTACATGAAAACTCTCAGGGACTTACTCAAAGGTAACACAAAACTTACTTATTCTCTCCAACTCCAGCTGAGCAAGGACACGAGGTCTTATCACGTACCTCCTGCCTTACGTGGGTAACAAAATCCATTGGATCCACTTGCAACTCGTTGATGAGGTCAGTTAGGTTCACAAACATCTCATCGCAACTGACAGCCTCTATGTCTAGGGTGTACTTGGCGATCGTATTGTACAAAGTGTACGCCACTTCCCTGTAACCCTCGAAGTCGTACGGAATTGTTTTGAGATTTGGACAAAGTTTCAAGGCATGTCCAACAAACATTCCATTACGGATGCCCTTCTCTCGCGCTTCGTAGCTGCACGACGCAATTTCGGACAGCGATTGTTTGCCTTCAAATGCCCCGCGCACTTTATCGGACAGAATGTTATTGTGCAGCTGGTTCTCGAACTTTTTCGTGAAGAGTTCCATTTCGACTTTTCTGTCCGCACCCGGATGAACAGGTACATCTCCACTTCCACCTTTTGAATGGGTCACAGCAATTGGCTGACCACGTAGATGGGGATGGGAACGAAGGCCAACAGAGACGAAGAAGCAATCCATGTCAATATGCATGATTATTTGACCTTTTTTAACGAAGTTCTCTATCCGAGTAAGACTTTCTTGCAGTCCTTTACGATCGGGAAATAGCCCAGAGCTTGATTCACGAAGATCAGACACATATTGCTTGAAACCAGCTCCTAGTGTTGCTATATGATGCAATCTGGAGTTGTTGTAGAATTCTGAAAGAAACTTGGGATCCACGGCTGTCCTTGCCACTCCGCGTGAAGTGGACGCTATTGATGTCTCAGGCTTGACATTTGATTCAGAAGGTTGCCCTAAGAAATTTGAGGCGATTGATGTTTCAGGTTTGACAATTATTTCAGAAGATTGTCTCCGGGAATTTGAGGTAGTCGATGTGTCAGGCTTGACATTTAGTTCAGAAGATTGCTTGAGGGAATTTGATGATGCCTCCGACTTAACACTTGATTCAGATGGTCGTCTCATCTGTGCATTTAGATTTTCTAGATCCTTGAGTATATTAGCAATTTCTTTCTTATTTGGTTTATTAATTTCCTCTGGTACTTTTATGTCTTCTTTCTTTTTTGGAACACCACCAAATGATATCTTTGGTTGTGATTTGTTCTGATTGTTATACAGCAAATATTTAGTATAGTCTACAATTTTTTGCTCCTTTAGACAGTCCACCACCCATTGGGCACTGATGATCTTCGATGTATTCATATTGCGAACCTTTACATCGGGTAGATTGGCGGCAATGATATAGGTCGTATGCGACCTCTCGTACATATGATGAGTTCCTCCATGGACCATCATTATTCTCTTCAACTCATCAGATGATGGGTTCGTATGACCATTGACATAGATAGAAATCCCAGCAAAGAGATTTGTCTGACGAAAGGGATCACTCGCAGCTGCAAATTGTTCCTCCAATTTGGTTATTTTTGCTTCCATGTAGCCGCCCTTTTTTTTGGGTGAATTGAAGAGTTATTAAAAGAAATAATAGTGATAGTTTATGTCTTACCCATTCGTCGAATCCATTGTTTGCCATTTTGGATTATTTTTTTAAGGAATTATGTTGTTTTAAAATCTGTAAACAATTTTCTTTCTTTTAAACTCGCGCGGTTAAACAAAACCCAGCAAATGTCAAAAACAGCTGAAGAAAAGAGCTTTATAACAATGATGCCAAAAAGTTTTATATGGATCTGATTTGGGTTTACACAAAAAGTCTTTTTCATGCACTGTAATGGGTGCATTCATAGGACAGATTACATTTTTTTTAGTTCGTGAATTCATCAGAGATGTCATAGGCTAAAATTTACATATTTCTCTTTTACTGTCATAATTCAAAAAACTCGATTTTGCTAAAAAAAAAGTGTTTTAAGTTTTCAAATCGGTACATTTTCATAAAATAACGGCATATTATCGCTTCTAACGGGGACATTTATTACTAGGAATCGGTTTCACAGTATAACGGATGGTTAAACGAATAGCTCTGTATCATTAACTCGAAAATCCCGTTTTGTGAGGTATGACAGTTTTCAAGTAAATGAGCGATATGTTGTTTTTCATGCAATAATTGAGAATTTTGGAAACTTGGACAAAATCAGTTGTTTTTGGAAATGATATTTTTGGCATCTTGGGTGCAAGGTAAAAGTCTTACCAAAATTACAAGAAAAGAAATATTTTTAACATCCCTGTACACCAATCACACAAAACTTTTTTAAAAGCTTTTCTATGCCGAATGAGCAGCACTGTCAATTTGACAATTCGGCAAGCACAAACAAAAATTGGTAAACAAAATTAAAATTTTTCGGAAATTTCTCCAAATTTAATACAAAAACATCGTTAAATTACTCATAAAATCCTTGACTATGAATCTACATGTCCTGCCACTCTCCGATTTACAATCATTTAATTATCAAAAGTGCCTTTTACCCAAAGAACTCTACCCAAAACGCACCATGCCGGGTGCATTGGCCAAATGTAAGGTTTCCTCAGGAGCCGAATATATTTGCAATATTTATCCTATGGAAAACCAAACACCACCGTATTTTTGCTGGTTGGATGATACTGTGAAGATAGGAGCAATAAAAAACACTACCACTAGCAGTTTGACATCATTGGAAGTTCTAAATAACAGTGTTCAACCGGCCTCCCGTGTGAATCTTGCTTTCACCATAAATGAAAGACTATTTGAAATTGAAGATGCAAACAGAGAACTTTTAATTGATTTGGCAAAAAAGATCCTCCAGCCTTATTCTTTTGTTAACAATTCCTTTCTTGTGTTACAAGAACTTCAAGAACTCGGAATCACTGAAGTGCATGTGCAATCAAAGGATTCAAATGTCTTTAAATTGACCGACACAACAGAAATTATAGTTTCGAATGTAAAATTACAAACTTCAGGTGAAGAATGCTTATTTCGCAATTTAGTTGCCATTGAAGAGACCCAAGAACAACTCCAGCAATTGATAGATAACATGTCAGTCTATGAAGATCTCAATTGGAAAATGAAACCATCATTGAATGCTCTCTTGATTGGACCACCTGGTTCTGGGAAAACCTCAATTTGTATGAACTTTGTTGTTGAGAATAATTGCAATTGTTACATCATTCGATCGGCCAATATTCTTGGACAATATCCTGGCGAAACTGAAACCGAACTTAGAAGAATCTTTCAATCAGTGAAGCTATTTATCCAATGCTTCCAACCAAATGGTAATTTTTTCCCCAATAACTTTCTCAGGATTCTTTTGTTTCATAACTATCTTTTACTAAAGATCCAGTCGTAATTCTCATCGAAGACCTTGACCTCATCTGTCCAGCAAGCAGTATAAACTCCAGTGACTCTGGGAATTCAACACGAGTATCGGGACAGTTGGTTGCCCTCCTCGATAACTTGCGTCATTCGATAGAATCTTCAAAAATAATAGTTCTTGCAACGAGCTCAAGATTGGAGTCAATTTTCCCAGCTTTAAGACGTCCGGGCCGTTTTGGAATCGAGATAAATATTCCAGCACTTAGTGAGGAAGAAAGAGAAGCTATATTTGCTTCGATGTTAGAACATTCCTTCTATGGAAATAGTTTTGATCTGAGCGATGAACTTTTACAAACGATTGCCAAACAGACGCAAGGCTTCGTTGCTGCTGATTTGGAGCTTTTAATCAAGTCTATTGGCCAGGAGCTTATTCGTACAGAAATAAGCTTCGAAAAATTTACTGAGACGCTTGAAAAAGCCTTGAAAACAGTAAGAGCATATAATTATTTGATACTTTCAGTCTATTTTCAATTTTCCGTTAGATGAAACCAGCATCGTTTGGCAGAACAGACGTTAAAGTCTTCAAAACTGATGACAAATTCAATTCAATTGGTGGAATGAAACAACTCAAGAGAACTCTTGAGATCTCTGTGTTATCTGGTCTAAAACAAAAGGCAGCCTTCGAACGATTTGGATTGTGTCTACCGAAAGGAATCCTTCTTTATGGTCCACCAGGATGTGCAAAAACTACAATAGCCAAATGCTTGGCAACCGAAGCTAACATGACCTTTATCCCGACATCAGCAGCTGAAGTTTATTCACCATATGTGGGAAATTCAGAGAAATATATTTCGAAAATTTTTGACACAGCAAGAAAGAATTCTCCGTGTTTGGTGTTTCTTGATGAGATTGGTAAGGGAATTGTACTTTTCTTGTCTACTTTGATTTAGTCTGTTTTTAGATTCTCTTGTTGGTAGGCGAACTGCTGACGCTAAAAGTGATGTCCAAACTCGAATCCTTTCCACGCTGCTCACTGAAATGGATGGCATTGGTGTCAAATTGTTTTCATCGGCTCCCGGTGGCAACAGTATATTAGTTGTTGCTGCAACCAATCGTCCTGAAATGATTGACGACGCCTTAATGCGGCCTGGCCGTTTTGACAAACTTATTCACGTTCCAGCTCCCGATCGAGGATCCCGACTGCAAATACTTCGACTACATGCTAACACAATGCCATTCCAGAATGATGTTGATCTTGAGAGAATCGCTGATTCAACAGAACTTTTTTCTGGTGCTGACATATGTAATCTATGTAATGAAGCTGCAATGCATGCATTCACAGAAAATATCGATGTGGAGAATATAACTATGGAGGATTTTACGAGTGTTTTACAATATCAGAAGTCTTCGTTGACACAAGCACAAATACAGTGGTATAGTGATTTTGAAGGTTCACATAGAAGGTGATTTATTGGATGGAAATATTTAGGGAAGAACGTTAAAAGTGCAATAAATCAAATTTGGTTGACGGCTAGTTTATTTGTTTTTTTTTTCGTTTTGCTAAATTTATAGTTTTTGGAAATTTGGTAAAAAAGAGTAATTAACATTTGAGTAAGTTTGGCAACTATGTGTACTGTACACAACCCTGATCTGTGCCCACCCTTCAACAATTTACGAATTCTCTAAAGGACGTATGATAAGTGCAAGAAATAGAAATAGTAATAGTAAGTAATAAGCCAGGCATTTATCCAGTATCTTGGATGTCCGAACTTTCCGAGGAGCCAACATAGACTCAGATCACTGTTTGGGTGCGAATGTCCATGTTGCCATAACAAAAAGCAGATATGTATTATAAGAAAATTCAACTTGGTTTTTGTAACTTCAGGCAGCTAGCTAAGGACCAGGCTGGCTGCAGAGGTCATTTGGTTCAGTCCGGATTCTAAGTGCCCTCGAAATTAATTTTGATGTTTTTTCAATTGACTTTTGTATTCGAACCTTAAAAAATCCTCGTACTTTTTTTAAGATCTTAAAGAGTAAAATGAACATTCTTAGTCAAAAAAACTGTAAAATTTCTCTTACTCCTGGATTTAGCAAAAGCTTGTTTTTATAACAGCCATGTTTTATTTAACACTGAGTTGTTAATCAGTTTTTTAATTTTATTCGCAAAACAAAAACAAATTTGACTACAAAGCATTTTTTGTTTTGTTTTACTGGGTAAAGCAATTTTAGGGCGTTTAACTAAAGTACATACTAAATTCAAAGAATACAGATATATGAAACTATAAACGAATATAAGCCACAAAACAAAGCCTTTGTACACATTTCTAGCATTTCGTATAAGAAAGTCGTATTGCCGGTTGCTCGAGATGTTACTTATCTTCAGTTATATTTACTAGAAATTGCAGTTTTTGTTAGGAGAAATAAATGATATTTGTGCATCACGTCTAATGGAAATAAAAAAAAACTTGTTTATTTTATATTTAATCAAAAAAAAAAATTATATTTAATACAAATAAATTATAACAAAATAAACTTAATTAATCAGAAAATTCTATCATTGAATCAATGCCAAAATTTTCCAAAGATAGCTTAAACTGATCAAATACTTCATCCACCATATCCATCGACAATTCTCGACCTTCAGCTTCAATGTCACAAAATATGGATTTAAGGAGCTTGTTTGAAGTCGAAAACTCTAGGACATCTTCTTCTTTGCAAAAGAGTCCCTCTTTCTTTTCTTCAAGTTTATCCTGCTGGATTTTAACCTGCCCAACTATTTCTGAGTTTTTTCCAAACATAAACAACTCTCTCACTTGTGGCTTTTTTTGTGAACTTTGGCCCAACGAGATCGGTTGGTTTTCAGGACCAGCTTTAGGTTCAGCTTCAGGTTTTTTTGATTGTGTATTGATTGTAAGCGATGATGATGGGATTGCATTGTCCGAGTCTTCTGATTCAATCGAACTATAATTATTCACAATCTGCAATAGATCGGGCTTGTCGTCGTAGGTTTTTGATATGAACATTGTGTAATTATAATTGTTGGTGGTATATTTGGGTCGATCTTTCACTCTTTCTACTTGCAATAGGATTTTACTGCATGTTTCGCAGGTGTATTGGTTTTTGGTTATTTCTAAGCGACCACATTTTTCATGAACTCCTGATGCTCCGCATATACAACAAACCATCAGTTTCCAGGGGCGGCCGCGAAAGAAATCACGACCTTTTGGACAGAGACACATTTTTGCATCACAGTGTGAGTAGCCACGATGTAGATCGGTGTATCGTAAAGTTTCATTGTTATCCCAAATTGCTTCCCGATCGGGCACAAAGACTCCATGCTTGCGAACATCATCTCGGAAGTCTTTGCTAGTGCACCATATGCAGATCAAACGATAACCAGCATTGAGAGCATATTTTCGCATACAATGGCGATGGACATAGCCATTCTTGCAGCAGTAAGCTCGGAGTGTTTGTGTTGGACTATACTCGCCTAATTCTTCCTCACATATCCAGCAAGTTGATTTGTTTTGTTTTAACATTTTTTCCCTTCTGAATGGAACGTGATCATGGCAATAGGAACGAAAATTATTGATAAATTCAAAGGAACAACTATTTTTATTGCCACAAATGTAATGGAAGTATAATTTACATTTGAAGCATGCGATTGAGGCGTGAGGTTGTTTGCAATAGCAGCAAATCTGGGTGTTTGAAATGTAATTTGTTTACAAAAAAAAATAAATAAATTGCATATTATGCACTTACCCTTTCTTCACATATTTTTATTTCGTTGCGTATGTCGCGCACTTGGAATCCCAAAATTCCAGAGCAATCCAATCCGTTTTGCGGTAGGTGTGTCGAGAGGAGCTATTATTTTAAAAATAGTGAATAGGAAATCATTTAATTTGAAATGAAATATTTCGGGATTGTACTTACTAGGCAATAGTAGTGGACACATATATCAGATTTCTTCATGAATTCTCCATATTCAATAGGATTGTCGTCTTCTTTTTTACAAATAGAACAACACGGCATTATTAATTATGTGGTGTCCTTTTATTAAATGAAAAGTTTTCTAGTTTAATGAAATAATTAAATTTTAACTACTCAATACTCAACTGCCGACAACTCTTTCACTTGTAAACAATTTTTTTTGTTAATTGATTGAGTGATGCCAGGTTTTCCAGTCTTCCATGGTGATGAGTTAAAGGAAACCATTCAGAGATACTCTTTCAGAGCTTAACAGAATGATGCATTCACTAGTTTCTGAATGATGCCGCTAAGTTACGTCACTGACAGATGAAATTAGTTTGGTAGTCGTCCATCGGCAACATGATGACGTCACTCATAGCTCAGTGAATAGCCCAATAGTTCAAATGTTTTCAACTTTAAGCGCAAAACGTTTTTCATATAAAAATCGCGTCGCACATGTCATGACGCACTGTCGCACTTTGGTTTGGGTAAGCCTTTATATGAAAGACGCTTTGCTTTTTATCGCATTTGGTGTGGGTACTCTCATATGACGCCGTGTAAATAAATTTTGCCACACTGTCTTCACTGTGCGTCACGACATGTGCGACGTGATTTTTATATGAAAAAGTTTTGCGATTAATCGCATTTGGTGTGGGTACTTTCATATGACGCTGTGTAAATATAAATTGTCGCACTTTGGTTTGGGCAAGCCTTTATGGTGCGATGAATTTGTCGCCACGTCACTCAGCGACTTTTTTATTTTTAATTTTTTTTTTCAAAAATGAAACGAAATGAAATACTTCAACGAAGAAGAATTCGTTGAAGTATTTCATTTCGTTTCATTTTCATTGTATTCCATTGTAAAACCTGGCATCACTTTATGAAAAACACTTTTGTTTCAATTCCTGACAGCGGCACTCCCCCTCCACCATTTACAAATTCATATAAAAAAAATATTTAAAGTGTGTGTGCAGGTATAATCATTCTACATTTTTAACGTGTAAATTGTCTATAAAATCATAAAAAAACAAATCAAATTAATTGTAAATTAATGAACAACAAATCAAAAATCTTAAAGGTATTTCATTAATAAGTTTTCAGTCTCGTTTTCAATCACTAATTTGCGAAATCAATTCCCAATAATTTGCCACAGCGTACACAAAAGAAGTGAGAAAAAAAAGAACCGACAAAAATGGCCGATCTCGATGCCGTCAACCTCGGCCTCGACGAAAATGAAGCTGATATAGCTGAAGAACTTCAGGATTTCGAGGATTCCTTTGATACTCGCAGTGAAGCATCTGCAGCTAGTTCAAGTAGTTCGGCATCCCAGCCAAGTATAAGTTCAGTTAGCACCGCCGATTCGTCCGTGGGTGGACCGAAAAGCAGGCGTGGTGCAGGAGCAGGAGGTGGAGGAGGCAATAAAAATGGTAATGCTACTAAGGCTGTCGTTCGTAATAAACGCGAACGTTCCAAGGGCAAGACGTCGTCAGCGGCCGCTTCCAATCAAAAGGCTAAAAAAGTGAAAACTAGTGAAAATCCAGCCAAGACCAAAGAAAACTTGGAGAAGAAGCCTATCACGGCAGAGAAAAAAACTAGCATCACTTTGAAGAAACCAAAAATCGAACCTGCTAGTAGCGATAGTGATAGTGATCAGAACGATAAACTGGACAAGCGAAATGGTCGCAAACCGAGCAAGAGCAAGAGTAAGTCACGCAGCCGCAGTAAAAGTAAGAGTCATAGTCGCAGCCGGTCGGGCAGTAGCGACAGTGATGTTGGCAAACGTAGAAAGCGTAGCACTAGCAATGCAAATAACACAAGTGGCAGTAGTGCCGGCGACGGCAAGCCCACTAAGAGCTCATCCAAGTCTTACGACTATATGACGAAATTGAATTATCTCTTCAGAGATACAAGATTCTTTTTGATAAAATCGAATAATGCTGACAACGTAGCTCTGTCCAAGTCGAAGAACGTTTGGTCTACACTGCCGCAAAATGAAGCGAATTTGAATCAGGCATTCAAGGAGTCGCGCAATGTTTTGTTGATATTCTCTGTAAATGAGAGCGGTAAGTGTGTCATAGCTGAATTAAATTTGTGATTATTAATCGCCACTTACCTAATTAATTTTTTTTTTATATAGATTTTATTGCTAATTTATTAAGATTAATGTATTGATAGGTATAGTTATTTATGGAAAATACGAACACATTAACAAGAAAAAAAAACTTTTGAAAATTGGAAAAAATCGACGAAACTTTGAGAATATTAGAAAGGAACCTAATCGAATTCATACACTACGCAAACTTGCCGACATTGCAAACATTTTTTTCCCAAACACATAGCGAATATCAATACACACACACACGCACATACAGTCTGTTCAAACAATACTAGTGCAATAGAAAAATATATTTGTTCTTACAAACTATATAGTGTGTTGTAGCTAGTATCACACGATGTGTATAAAAACAAAAATTGTGTATTTTGGTCATAAAAATGCACAAAACAATCTGAACGACAAATTGGATGACAGCAAATGACATACAACCCTGATTTTTGTATCGTTTGGTGTTTTGCGAATTGTGGTTTAGATGGTATTTTGTGTTTTTAAATCGATCAGTTTTTAAGTATTGATTCGTTAATTTACAAGACGACGTTGCTCTAGATTTATATTTTTAATAGCACTTGAATAGCTTATCCAATGCAAAATTTATTAATACGTACATCAATTTGTGGTTTGGGACAAAATTGAGCAATTCTTCGTTATAAATTTTTGATATAATCATGGCTATTATGGAATTCGCAATAATTTACTCCCGGGGAGTCATCGTGATTCACAGGTTTCGCGTTCGCATTTAACGCAATTATCATCAATACGATGAACTACCTTACCATTTGCATTAACACACTTCCTCACCTGCGAGTTCAGCAAGAGAAAATATAGCTGAAATAAGTGCGAATTCTATAATAGGGGTGAATATTTAAGAACTTCTGTAAGTAGTTCCATACTCCTAAAACTCAATTAATCAATCAAGTTCTCACATTGAACAAATTGGTATTATGGCTGTCAAAAGAACTAATATTTCGTCGTCCGAGCATTGGTTTGTTCCATACGCCATTGGCACTTTTTCGGGAAAAAAAAAACAATTTAAAGGTTTGCTTGGTACTCAGAAACTGTGTGCTAAGATTTTATTTTTTTTTTATTTTAGTCTTATAAAGGGTTTACCTACTTATTTTCAAAGTGTTTTCTCAAACCGCTAACACGCTACGTTACTTTAAGCCTAATTCAGTTCATCTTTTTTCTATCTTTTCTGTCCATCGTTTTTATTAATACCAAAGCAAACTTCTTTGAGAAAACTTATAATAAAAAGGGCTAAGAATGCAATTTGTATATTTTTTTTGCATTCAAATATTTTTGCTTTAAATTTTTTTCAGTCTGGAATAGTTTTTTTGAACAGTCTGGAATAGGGAGATCTGATTGAACAACAAAAAGTTGTACTTTTCTGTTCCGAACAGAAACAACAACGCCATTGAAACAACAACATCATTGAACACACTTATTGACATTTTCAGTTGTATAAACATTCTTCTAGTTTTAAAAAATTGTTTATTGATATCAGAAATAAACGGATCCAGTCTTTTAAATCTTTTTTCCTTTCTGTTGATATCGGTATTAAAGGTATTTGTTAGACAGTTTTGATATTTTTTTCATCGACGAGTTTTTTTTTCATATTTACTTTGGTTTGGTGTCTTAAGTTAGTTTTACTAGCCACAACAAAAGACGGCAAGATATCTTAAATATATCAAATATCTACACACCTGTGCGATGTCTATACATTTCAAGGAAAAAAAGAGGCGGAATTCATAGTCGTCAGTCATGTCGAGATTTATCTCAACTCCCGTAAGCATTTGCTCAAGTGTAATGTAAGTCCGTAATCGCATTTAAAATTGAGGCCGCTTAATTTGAGTAGAGGAAAAATTATTAATCGATTATAAATAGCTTAAATGACCAAAAATCTCTCAAGCGTCCATTTGACTATAAGTCGACTTGTGTGACGACTATAAAGTATACTCTTAGAACCTTCTATGCCAGCATGAATGTGTAAAATTAAAAATTGTTACCCTCAACTTATTAATCGCTCTTAATTTTTTGCACGCCATTGAACCCGTTGTAAAAATTCGTAATGATCCTCCTTGGTAATATAGTTTTGTAAAAAAAATGGGTTTCACTCTTGAAAGAAGATTATTAAAAAAAAATAAAACTGCTTTTATAAAGCAATTATCTTTTTTTAGTCTAACATTTGAAAAAAAAGTCATTTTGATCCGGTTCCGAGATACATAATTTGCTTTAGCTGTACGAAAAAAAACCTTATCACATTTAAATTGTTATACATTATTATAAACTTTAGTGTTTACATTTTTTTATTTTTTTTACAGGAAAATTTGCTGGATTTGCTCGTATGAGCGGTCAATCTCGTCGTGATATCCCTCAAGTGGCTTGGGTTCTACCACCCAGTATTTCTGTCAAAGCTCTGGGTGGTGTCTTTGAATTAGATTGGATTTGCCGCAAAGAACTGTCATTCACATGTACAGCGCATTTGTACAATATTTGGAATGATGGAAAACCGGTGAAAATCGGACGCGATGGCCAAGAAATCGAGTTTAAAGTTGGAGAGGAACTGTGTCGTCTATTTCCAGAAGATGAAAACATTGAAATGACACCAATTTTGCGCAAGTCTAAAGAGGCGGCTAAAATGATGCGCGAGAAGGGTATCCGAATGCAGTATAAGGTACCGACGCGCGGTCTGTCTTCGATGCGTGGTGGTGGTAGTGGGAGGGGAAATTATTCAGGTAGCTATGGCGGTGGTGGTCCCATGCGTGGTAAACGCCCCTACATAAATAGTGGTCCTCGTCATCACCAAAAAATGGGTGGTGGTATTCTTCCCTCGGGTGGTGGAAGTTTTAAGCGTTCGACGTCGCCGTACAACCGATCCGATCGCGTACCTCCGTGGGAGAGGTATATGACATCTGCTGCTGCAGCAGAAGCATATGTTGCCGACTATATGCGCACCATGCACGGTCAATTGCCGCCGTTGCCTTTTGTTCCTCCATATTCGAATATGATGCCTGGTGCACCAGCCATCCCTGCATCCCTACCACCGCCCAACATGCCGCCACCCATGTATGAGCAGATTCCGCCACCAGTTCGCTACTACGATGGCCCTCCGCTGCCAGACTATCCTCCGCCGCAGCCAACTCGTCCTCCCCCACCGGGAGGCTACGAGAAACATTCGCCCTATGATGAACCCGTTCCTCTATGGAAAGGTGGCGGCGCAGATAGAAGTAGCATGCCGATGGGTGTAGCCCCCTCAGTTCATCCCTACTCAATGGGTTCCAGCTCCATGCAGATCCCTGGTGTTAATCACAAAAACAGCAGTAGCAACGGTAATGTTTCTTCACCCATGCCACCCTATCGTAATCGTGACTTCACAAACAGAAACCGTGAGCGCGGCGGCCGTGACTACCACCGTGGTGGCGGCGGCGGTGGCCGCGGTAGCGATCGGGATCGCCAGTTCCGCGACCGTAGTAATCGCAGTAACTACAGAGAGCGCCGTTAACTGATCGCTCAGTGACAGCGCCCTCTAAGTTCTTATTTTATTTCAGCTAATCATAGATAAAACGAAAAAAACCTAAAATTATGAATATGTGTGTGCGTACCGATCTTCAGTACTAAGTGGTTAATAACAAACTACTCTCCCAACATTTTTTTTCTTACAAATTTATTCTACTAACGATGCAGTGACCATGCTTCATCTTATTTAAATTTTGAAACTTTCAAAATGTAGTTTGACCATTATCATAGTGACAAAAGAGCAAGCAAGCGAAAACATAATGTAATCCTTTTATTAAAAAAAACTTATTTAAAATATATAAGATTATTAAAATAATTAAACATAAAAATTAAAAAAAAAAAAAAAAAAAAAATACATGAACTTTGTTCTTTTGTAATATTGCCGATGTGTTGTGGAGAGAAAAGAAGAGAGCAGATGATGGAGGGGGTTTAAATGTATATGGACTGACGGACTTCTTTTTCTACATCCCATTTGAACTTCAAGCTCTGTGTTTTTTGCTTTAAAATCCCTAGTGCTCGAAAAAATAGTGAATACAGCAAAATTGAAAAAAAGTACAAATCAAAAAGAAATCAAAAAGTGAAAGTGAAAGTAAATGAAGAGAAAAATGAAAGTCTCAAATCAAATCCCTCTCTGGACATTACCAATGGACAGTTACTCTCTCTCAAAAGTGTGTTATTAACCCAAGCAATGAAAAAAACGAACAATTTTCTAAATCAAACAAAATGGTTTATTCCCCCATAATCTTTGTGGATTCAAGCTTCATCTTAAATTCAATTCAAAAGCTTTTGAGTCTACTTTTTGATGTTTTGATAATTTGTTTTTATAATTAATTGTTGTATTCTTTCAGACCTGACCAGAAATGGCAGCTAAAACAAAAAAAATTAATAATGTTTTCAACTCTTTGATGGAGTTGCTTCACTGCTTTAAGTGTGGAGACTGTTGAAACGCGCTTACACCTCGGATGTAATGTACATAATGTTTGTGCACACATGAACTTTTCTAGTTTGGGAGAAAAAGCTCCCTACCATTTTTTAAAGGTGAAAAGCATGTGAGTTGAGAGCAAAACCTAAAAAACAAAAGAAAAATCACACTGGCAGATGAGTCTCTTTTAACACATTTAAGTAATTTAAATTTGTACTTTTGTCTGTGATGTCAAACTTAAGCTATGACGACGAATATAACTGAATTTTAAACGTTTTTTTGTGAAGTCAGAAGTAACAGAAGAAGCAAGAAGAATATTTACTTTTTAAAATGAAAATGGAGTCGATACAAAAAGACCTTGATTCAACGTTTTTCTCCACCAAAGAGTAGGTACAAATCAAATTTTGCATTTTTATTTCAAGTTTTTTTTATTCATTTTATTCAAATCAAACACAATCATTTTAACTTTTCGGAAGCTTTTTTGTTGATCTTACTGCTCATTTAGTAAATTTTTGAATAACTAAAAAAAACATCACGAATTGAGGTGAATATAATACTTCCCGGATGAAACTCACAACAAGGCTGATTACTGCTCTCAGTGTCTAGAGACTCATTTTTGAAACAAGTAAAATAAATAAGTTAGTTGCGCATCTACTAAAAAATATATACAAGTCACAACGTATGTGTACGTATGCTAGTCGGCTAAAATGGAGAGGCTCTTAAGTTTTCTGTCGCCTTCAAAAGACATGGAGGATTACTTTTCTGCAAACCTCGTAAAGCAATTCACAAAGCAAACAAAAAATATTTTGGTAATACCTCTTGCATCGTTTAAGATAAAATTGACAAAGTAGCTTTCGCCCTTCATGCAGTAAATATTTGGCAATAAAACAAAAACTGGAAATCGCTCAGCAATCTCAGCCACCTGAAGGGTCGAATCGTCGTCGAGACAGCAGTGTGCAATATGTTTACGTTTGATTGATTTCGGCGATTCGATCCCAGGATTTCTCATGTTTGACTATTGCTCAGCTTCTCTGAGATCCCAGTAACCTAAAATGGCTATTTTCATTTTGTACTTACTTTACTTTAAGCATTGTTGCTTTCCGTATAGATTAAAACAAAAATGTAGCCCTTCAAAGAACAGAATATCAATGTCTCAATAAGAAAATCACTATTTAAAATTTTTTTTAAATTCGTTTTTCGCGCAAAGATATTTAAATTTAAATTTAGGATTTCTCCAAAAATATCGTATTTAGAGGTGTAAAGCTCTATAATTGTAATATTTATTAATGGCGAAATTTTGTTCGGGGGTGCAGAGCACGGCATGAAACATGAGAAATCAATACATTTTGATAAACAATCAAAATCGTTCTGGGTTTCGATTTATCATGTTGCAGCTTATCATAATGCGTGGTGCATGTGCTTTGCGATCGCCAGGTCGATGGTTCGAGCCCAGTTCGGGCATCAGTTTTTTTTTCAAATAAATCGAACAAAACATCGACTTAGCACTACTAATGGAAGGAATCTGATGATCGGGTGTGTGACGCCTGTGAAATAGCTATAATTCCAGCCCATAAGTTCCATTTTTTTTTACTAATCAACGGAATTTAAGACGACTCTATTAAACAAATCAATCACTATGTTTAAAAACAAATTTAAAAAAAAAACTGTACGTGATAGAATTTATTTTTGAAATTAGATTAAAAAAAATAAACCTTATATAATTTCAAAAAATTATAATATGAAAAAAAAGAAACTTTAAATTTGCAGACTAGTGTAATTTAATTTTTGTCTAAAAATAAGCAAACAAAAACAATTTTCTAAAACATTACACAGACGTTTGGGATTAGTAGTGTAAAACCGAATTCCTAAAAGGAAGATTTGCAAAGCAAAAGGTGCAAAGCAGATGTAACACAGTACAAAACGCATGGGAACTGCTTAATATAATACTAACATTTGAAAAATGTGAGCATTTGCACAGTACGGAGTATTTTGCGTTTATTAAAACGGGAGGGTATTTTGATAAAAAGAAGAGTACGATGCTTGTACTCTCATAAAGCTTTAATATCCCAAAAATTTAAATTGAAAGTTTACATTTATGGACTTGTACACACAGAAATTTTGTACCCGCTAAATAACATTACAGTAAAGTTATGATATTTTTATTTTTAAATTGAAAATACTTGTTGCTTCTTCATGTTCCCTGCAATCTTCTTAACAGTACAGATAGCTGAAAATTAAACAAAAAGACAATTTTAATTATTTCGATGATCTTGGGATTTCAAGAATTCTTAAACTAAACCTTCAAATTTAAAATCAAATATGTACACTGTCTATTTGCTAATTGTCTGTACTTTCATAACAAAAGGCTAAACAAAAAATATATTTCATCATAACACAGAAATCGACACGACCACTTTTGATATAAAAAACAAGCTTCGTACCATTTTTGTACTACCTACTTTCTCCAACAAATGAAACTTGACTTAGTCAAAAAATTGTCCAATGACTGACTTAGAACTTTGAACCGAACCTCTGTACATTTCTTACGAACAGACAATTTATTACATGATTTCATGAATTGAATTCTCATTCTCACGAGTTGTTTGTTTTTGTTTTCAATGAAAGCACTAGAAAGGACCGGATAGTTGTTATTTTTGTTTTCAAATATATATTTTCGTAAGTTTTTACTTTCAGAACCAAAAGCCAAAGATATACCAAGGACCTGAAGATGCAAAGGAACATCAAAAAACAAACAAATCTTGAAAAAAAAATAATCTAAATTAAAAGAATTAAAAAAATACTGAATTGTTGTTCTTGCTTTTTTTCTTAAAATTGGATGGATATATCAAAATTAGGGGTTTGTTATATTAATAAACTATTAGCTGTATTTCATTTTCCCACAGATCTGATCCGGATTGGATTTACTTTCAAAATTACATATGTACATGTTTAATAATTATTCTGGGGAAAAACAAAAGACAGCTATAAGGCCTTATTATGAATTCCAATTTTCTACGAATGAGGAAAAAAACTTCAGGAATGGAATTCTTGATAAGGCTAATTCGAAAATTCAGCTTTCAGTAACTGATGACATTTAATGTAAGTACAAAATAAAAATCATTGTCAGAAGACGTCTGCCGGGTCATTTTAAAAATATTGTCAAACCTTAATTCCTAAAATTTTAATTCAGAATTCTCTTTCATAAAAAATAAAAAAAAAAAACACTTGAAGTAAATCGCCCACATTGCTGTGATTAATTCACAGCAATAGTAATGGGTGTGAAAATTCTCATTTCGAGTGGAGAATTCGTATGAGAAATTATCTCATTTGGCAAATTTGAAATCATCTCCTTTGCCCCAATCGAAACAGGCTATAATGGCCCCCATCGTGAATCTCCAGGGGAATTTTGTTTCCCTGGAAATGATTTTTTAGCCTGCAATTATTTTCTAGGGAACAAAAAAGTGTATGAAATATTGCAATGAGAGATATAAACTTCACTGGAAATTATAAACATTTCCTCCGTATCTACATTTCCAAATTTCTTACGGAAAACATTTGCAGGGATTTTTGTATTCACTATAACCCCCAATACTTTTACATATATTTTTACCACTTTTTGCTGCCACTGAATTTTTAATTCTACTGTCCAGCAGAGGTCGGATGAGTAGCATTTAGTTGTCAAAATCACACTACCTTATCATTACCAATTGGAATATTTCTCCAACTAGAGGGCGATTTCAAAAAAAAAAAAAAACAAATAAATTTTAAAGTTCATTCTTGCAAAAGCAGGTAAAAATTAATTATTAATTTGATAAAAACTGTGCCACGTAAAAAAACCATAATAATCAAAAACATTTCCTACACCAAGTGCATATATGTATGTATGTAGGTTTCCATTCACCACTACTACACACTTAACCCAGCCGGCGAATTTAAGTTTGCATTCTTCGCTTGTATTTTTGTTGTTTTTCGTTGTTTTCCTTTTAATAGCTTCTTCGTGTTTGTACATTTTCTTTTGTTTCGTCTTCCTTTTTCGTTCTTCATTCTCCGTTATTTCATTTTTTTGTTGTTCATTTCATTTATTACTTCATTTCATTTTCTTCCATTTCAAAACATTTTTTCCCCGACCCGTTTTGCGCTTGTATTTCTCGAGCGCTGCCGGAACTTCGCCAGTTCGCCTCAATGTTGTGAATCGACGTGGTGTCTGCGTTGCGTCTCGCGAGGTTTTTTTTTCATCAAACGAAAAGGATGTGAATGTGAATTTTGCATTTTCAGAGTGAATTTGTGATTGAAAATTTACTAAATTAAAAATTAAATACACAAAATATACATACATAGAGCGACAAACAAACAAGGAATTTTCTTTTTGTCTTAAATATTCTACTTTTCCCACTGTAAAATCTATACACAGCAGATAGTGTGTATAATTTTTTTTTTTTATCAAAAAGAAAAGAAGTATAAAATAGATCCCTACCCATTTTTGTATTCCAAAAAAAAAAGGAAAAAGAGTACAAGTGCATAAATGAAGTTTTACAAGTGCCGCACAATTTTGTCAAATCTTTTGCAATTTTTTCGCGTTGCAATTACAAAATCCATAAAGTGAGAAAAGAAAGTTAAAATAATTAAAAAAAAGCAATTATACTGAAGTTCTAATTTTTTTGTAACTTCCGACCCTGCTTCTGACTATCATTGATATTGATGTACACCAGGTACCAGGAGTTTTGCATTTGGAATACAAAATATTGGATTATTGGAAAAAAGTTGCAAAAAATTATAAGTAAGTGTTATTGTTGGAGTTGTGTATTATTATTTTAAGAAAATATAACTTTGACTTTGAAGAATGGTGAAAAAAAAATGATTTTGCTTTAGGGTGGGACACAGTACCTATTTTCTTTTGGCTCTTATTCTCCGTGTTCATTCAGCACCCACCCGTGTTCAACTCTACCAACTCTGCCCACCCCACCCACCGGCCAAACACCAACACAACATACCCCAAAACCACCTTCATGGAGCATGTCTCATCCTTCTCATATATCTCCTCCACATTTCCACAACTATCATCGTCGTTGTCGTCGTCGACAACATATCCAATGGGAATATTTTCCCGTTTTAATACACCATTTACAAAATGTATATACAGTGTGTCAAAAACTATTTTATAGAAATAACTTCCTTTTTGTGGAAAATTATTATGATAAAAATTTTTATTTTCAAACTTCATAAACTTCATTTTGACATTGACATTGACATTGAAAACAAAAAAGAATTTATTTATTGGCGTTTTCCAATCACAAGTGCTAGATGCATCTGAAATTTCCAGATTTTTGGTGGCAAATGGAAGATGAAATCTGATTTTGTGACTGTGTGCAAAACTTCATATGAAAAAACCTTTTCAAAAATTAACAACAACAAATGTTCAGATAAATGTTAAATGTAGAAGTGTGTGTGAAAGTCCGTAGGCAAGTAGGTGTGAATCTTGCTAAAAATCGAGAGTCGTACCAAAAATCTGCACTAGGCTTTTTTGACTCTGAGAGTGGCAAATGGGACATGAAAATCTCACTTTTACCAAAACTAGTAGATACTAGGTACCTAATGAATAAGTTATAAGTTGTAAACGGATTTTAGTTCTTTTCCAGAAAAGTTGTTGTTTTTGGGCCTCCTCTTTTTTCGGTCAGGTCAGTTTTGGTAGATTTCGCTGCTTAAGCACGTTGCGGCAGGAGTCGGACTCACTTAAGCCATATTTTCTGGTGTCTTAATGGAAATGGTAAAGCATCTATTTCCTTAAAACGATAATATAACTCACCTGGCAAGTGAATTCAGGGAATCATTCAGATACCATAATAGGAATGATTTTAGTTCTGTAAAGGATTATTTTGTATAAAAATTTAAAGAAAAATCTTAACATTCAATTTATGTTTGTTGAGCTAAGCTAACTCATGGAACCACACTTTGCAGTTAAAGATAAACGTAATTATCTGTCCTTTATGGCTCAGAAAGTAAATCCAATTTATTCATTGATTTTTGACAGCAAAAATTTAGAAATTTAGCTGACTAATGGTTCATGTTGCAGAGAATTTTGCATGTAAATGTTAAACAAATACATACAAGTAAGTTAATTAAATTCATTCAATAGTTTACAAATGTATCAAAACAACGAATATATTAGGGCATTTAAGTTTTGACCCGGACAAAATACCTACTTAACAGCGTTTTTATTGGTAGAAATTGTTGGCAGCAATACCTTTTCATGTTTTAGACTGTTCTAGTTTGCTGTTCAATGATTCTGTCTAGAACAGTTTAGAACAGGATTTTCTGTACTTGATTTTGAGTGAGAACATTTTAGAACTGATTCGTAAGAACTGTCAAATGTGCTTGTTTTAGTTTTCTGTACTTTCGTTTCTCACGAAACTGTTCTGCTCTGCCTTCTTGTATTCTAACTATTGCCTCGCTATTACAATTAAGAGTTTATTGCCAGCCCACACTGGGGTAACTTTTTAATCCACTCCAAAATGGTTGAGCATTTTACTCGTTTCTATCCAAAATCCTACTTTTCTCGCCCACAAACTTCGTTTTTCCCGGTTCAATTACCCCAGTGTACGATGGGCCATTTAGATTAAAACCTTTGGTAATACGGCTGCTCTAAGTATAAGTATAGTCTTTTTTATGTAAATTACTATTTTCAGTGCAACAGGGGTATTATTCTTTAGTATGGTAGGTAGTTACGATACAAATTAACATGAACATTTAATTTTCATTGAAAATTAAAAGAGTGCAACCAAATATTTTGGATGAAAGCATATTTTATTTTAATAAAGAAAGACCGTTGTGCAAAAAAGAAACAAAAAGCCCTGTAAAATTAATAAAATATTAAAAAAAAAATTGTAGAAATATTCCGATGTTTGTTAGAATCACGAAAATATCATGTTGAAATGTTTTTTTTTCCATTTATACTGACCCCATATGACAATTGAATTGTTTCCAATCCTATCTATACCTTGGGGAATTTCAGGAAATAACCATAGACGGTTTTTTAAAGTGTCAGCCCGCCTTATTTTGATTTGATTTGTTCTTTTTAGGAATGTTAGTCAAAATGACACGAGTAATAGCTAAGAATCTTTAAATTTTATTATTTATTAGTGTTCAACTATTTTAAAGAGGTTTATTCTAATATTTTACTTGTTGTAACGAAAATATATAAATCATTGTATAAAAATGGCAATAATGGCAATACCTTTAAATCATGACTCATACGGCTGGATTGTATTAACATAAACTCTGCAGTTTCATAAGCCCCCTACTCCCACTCTTCAAATGCAATTTAAAAAAAGCCAATAGTGATAATCCCGGGGGACTTTGAACCTCTTACAGAGATGACATTCTGCGTCGATACCAATGAAAATCAGGGATAAATTATTTTGACCTTCTTCATATCTATTTTCTGGTCTACTAGGCTTTATGGAAAAATATTTAGAAAACAAACCGAAATTTTAATTTTAAACTGGGCAACTTAAGCTCAAATATTTCACTCATAAAAGTTCAACATTACACTTCATGATAACAAACTCGATTGTGCAAACTCTGTGCTAGAAATGGGTAGTATACCTACTTCATTCGTTATTTTGATTTTAAAGTCCATATTTTCCAAGAATGGCAAAACAACTTCCCTTTTCTAGTCCAAATTGACACATTTTTTGAGAAGTCAACGCTATTGGAAGTAAATCTGTCCTGTAAAAACTTATCAATATTTATTTAACACACTGTAGGATTTGCAAACATCAAAAAATAAGGAATAAAAGAAGAAACTATAATTCCACAAACACAACCAAACAAAAAAAAAAAAAAAACGGGCACAAAAAGGAACATTGGGGAGCACTCTCCTCTCACTAAAGCGCATGCATTCAATAGAAATGTTCTCTCTTTTATTTCTGTCGTTCTGTGTGAATTACCGTACTAAATCTTCAAAAGTCGGAAAGGCAACGAAAAAAGGAATTACAGAAATATAATAAAAAAAAAGAAATTCTTTCACACAAAATTCACTTCCTGGGGGGGTAGGTAAGGTATGTCATTGTGTTACGTTATGTTCTACTACATTATTATTTGGTGTTCTACTAAAATATTATTTTTAACACACTGCATCCCTCCCCCAGTACTAAATCATCTTTTAAATCTTCATTCATATTCCCAATTCCCATACACTTACCCAGATATAGGTACTCGTATATGCGGGTTGGTCTCATTTTTTGTATGAATCAAGTGAAATTTTTTCTTCCACCCCATTTTATTGTTGTTGTTTTATTTTTCATTGAAAGATTTTTGTTGAAGCCTAAAATGACCCTACTCCTCCCGCTAGCGTTGAAATTTAAATCCAGACATTTTTAGATCAAGCGTATAGAATTTTTTATTATGAACTTAAGCATGCTGTTGGCAAAGGCTGGTGGCTATGGCGGGTTGTTAATATGCAACGAATGTCGTCTGGCGAATTTGCGTGTAAATTATTCTTCTCAATAAGACTTACACGGATGGGTTTTATTTTATTACCTAAGGGCTTGTTAGTGCGAAAATATTAATTTGAGTGTCTGATTGGGTTGTTGTTGGAACTTTCACATAGAAAATGTGTGCCTATACAAATATTGGATTGTCTTTCGTCCAACTAAAGCGTGTTCGTTAGTCTAATTTTAGCACAAATCTGTTCTTAAGGTATGAGAGTAGGTACCAACTAAGAAAATTTCTTAATGAAGTTAAAATGAGGATGAGCAAAACATCTATTCACATAAATTCAATGCTGTATTCAAGAAATTCCATTATTGACAGCAACTTTTTGGGGAATTATACTTTATTCCATTTAAAATTCAGTTGAAAGATGAAATTCGTCAGATGTTGTTCTAAATAACGTGAAAGTCAATCAATGAATTAGACTTAGCCACGACTTTTAGCTTTTAATTAGCTATCAGTGGCCTTTGTACACATTAAAAGTGAGCGCTTGGTACGTTATGTAGTTTGGAGACATCTTTGACGTCTACTTTCTTGAAGATGAACGGTAAGTTCCTGCTACAGATTGATAAATGTTCGAATTGTCCAACAAAATGTCAATATTTTTATTAAAAATAAGTTTACAAAGAAATTATCTCAAGAAATAGTGAATACTACAGAATTTACAGCCCAAATCTAACAGGGAATGCTTACAAATGCCCTTCAGGATACTGATATTTTTAAAGATGTAAAGTAAACAAACAATCACGCATAAAAAAACTGCAATCAGATTAATTAAAGTCGCAACAAAGCAACTATATGTAATTAGTTTTATGGCCAAGCTTAATGTGTTCAAGTACCGTCGTATATAAAATACAAAGTTCTTTGATAAGCAAGGAAATGATTCAGTTTAAAATACTTTTCATTTTAACGTGCTTATTCAAAGTATAGCCACACATGTAGAAACGCAATTAAAACCCTTTGTGTAACATAAGACGTGCCTGTAGTGAATACTTCCCAGAATAGGTTCATTAAGTACGGCCAACAAAAGAGGAATATATTATTATTTTAACAAAACTAAACGACAGCATTTAAATGTTGTATAATTGTAAGTACTTTTATAGGCTTACTCATTTCTCCAAGAACAATAGAATAAAAGGAGTTAAGTTACAAATCTCCATGAATGGTAGGGGGCTTTTAAGCAACGTAACACATTTTAATAACTTCACGATTTAAAAAAAAAAAAAAAATGCAAAACTTTTAAAAGCATTTCATTAATAAGAGTTCAAGTTATCCAACGCATACTCCTTATATACGTGCAAATCATTTCCCTAAGGTCGACAAAATTACCTGCTGGAAAATACGCAATTTGCAATCAATAGTCGTCGTATGAATTTGTTTGCGCTTAATTATTATTTCAGAGGGCTCCAGGTAAGTTGTGCGACTACAATGACACAATGTTTTGCTATAATTTATATCGCTTAGCGTATGTATATCATTATTATTTGTTCGAAGCTGCTGATTAATTAATATGTACATAAATAAGCAAAAACCAGACAAATGGCACCATCGCTTATGGTTACTACAATTTATCGACAAAAGGAAAGAAGTAATAACATCAATTCCAATATATTCAAAAAAGAAATTATTTGTGCTACCTATTACAATTAAGTGCAAAGTCGTTCTTTTACATTCGCAAGGGTCGTCTTTCAGGACACATGCAGTATGTCTTGGGCCACCGTATGCATTTCTATGAAGCTTACCTCTTTTATTTAAAATAGGGAATCACTCAAGTAATATCCCCACTACAGCATGCAAGAACTGCCAAAAAAATCGTACCGAAAAATAACTGCGTGCTCATAGTATATATATGATGTGGAGGAATAGACGTCAAATTTGATCGGTTGAGAGAGTTTAATGTGAACTGTCATTAACCCAAAATTATTATCTATTTAATCAATTTTACAGAAATTAAACATTGGTTAATTTATAAGATACATAAACTGGCAAGATTCACCAAGAAGGATGTTTTTCCGTATGATAAATTTTCTAAGACACATCAAAATTTAAAAGGAATGAATTATGAAGAAAATTCAACTTCAAGATCCTCTGATTTAGATGCTTTTGAATGTTTTTTAAAATTTTTATTACAAAATCTTCCTTTGGGAAAATCCTTAACGACAATTATTTAGATAATAAAATTGTCTTACGCAGAAAAAAAACTGCCATAGTATATTTAGTGTGTTTTTTTTTGGAAGATTTATGTTTTAAATGATTTATTTTATTTTCCTTCAAGTGGGTGAGAACTTTCTTTTTGTTTTTATTTTTATATCCGTTTCATAACAAGCAATGAGACAAGCTGCTTATTTTACTGGGAAAACTTGTAACATTAACTCAATTTGTTACACCATTTTTATGTAGGCTTTTGTATATTTTTGGTGTGTCACTTAAAACCAAAACATTATATTTTGTGACTGTCAAAATGTGAATTTCAAGTTTGGTTGTTTAAACGAGAGTTTATTCATCAGATTAAGATAATAATATGTTTTGTTGTCTATTTAATTTATTATGTGAAATATTTTGTACCATTCAGTCCTTAAAAATAAAAAAAAAAACAAAAATTATGGAGCAACGCAAAAATAACTTTTTTATTATGAAAGAGTTTTTGTTGTAGTGGAAATTATTTTTGTTTTTTTTATTTCATTATAGTAAATTAAATTCATCACGCTTTTTAAAAATCTTAATGATTCTAACTAAAATAAACTATATACCTTATAAAAGTGAGTTATGTAGCGGCTGAAACATGTTTTAAAGACAAATTATCACCCCTATTACAGAATCCGACGAATGCGTTGCGGCGGGATTCGCACTTATTTCAGCCATATTTTCTTCTGTAGAACTCGCGGGTGAGAAAGTGTGTTAGTGGAAATGGTAAGGTAGTTTTTCGTATTGATAATATAGTTCACCCGGCAAGTTCATAATTTCTTTTCTGTGAATTACACTCCCGGGAGTGAAGTATTGTGAATTCTATGATAGGCATGAATATTCCGAGTTCATTCCGAATAACTCAAACAATTTGGCGAGTATACTCGAGATTAAGTGAATACATAATTTCTATTTCAAGGACAGTTTTTTTCAGTTCTGAGTTAATTGAATTCAGCAAATACGAAATGTAACCCGAGTTAACTCAGTAAGCAGTTTTCAGCTTGGAATACGAAAAAGTCTTAAGCTAGTTCACACGATTTGTGATAACACCAAAACTTATGTATTTTTGACATAAAAATGCAAAAAACCAGCTCAACAACAAATTTTATGATAGAAAATGACATAAACACGATTTATATATCATTTGGTACACAAATCGTGTGATCTAAGCTTTACAAACTCTGAGAGCAAATAATTAAATAAAGAATTTGTTTACTTTATTTACAGCTTAACTCACTGTTGGTCAACCCAAACCGAAAAACTGCTTAATAATTTAACTTGAATTTGCTGGAGTAACTAATTCTGATTTAACTCAGAGTTTATTTAATTGAAAAAAAAAACTTGTAATTAAAAGCCAACATCTGCAAGATTTTATCCAAACTAACCCCTCAAAGGATCCACTATAACATTTATAATGTAAATGGTAATTATAATAATTCCCTTTGTACTCACTTAGACAGACCTAACCACTATTCAACTACTGCACCACCACCGCACCGGTTGGATTACCATAATCTTATCCCGTTTCAAAATAACAAAATAAAAAGCAACAACATTCGAAGATTAAAGCTATTTATATAAATGGCCGACTGCAGCTGTGGGAGAGTTTCTCGAATATTGACCATGGTTAGTATTCATTTTATTTTTCAGAAATCAAATTCAAAATGAAATGAAAAAAAAAAAACAAAAAATAAATCTGCTTGAACGCAGCATCACAGAAATCTAGTCCAATGACTTGAAACTGCCCTAACAGAAAGAATCGTGTCTGCATGTTCCTCTGCATCAGCATTTACCCTCAGCTATTCAATTCATGTCGAGAGTAACGATTAAGAACAGCAATAGTGTAGCACAGTGCATATCAGCGCACAGCACAGCCCCATAGCGCATATTTCATTGTACTCGTATATAAATATTTCTCGTAGATACGAGACGAAGACTAGGTTCGTTTTTGAAAGGTAAACATCGGCACCCAAATGCTCCCTTTTTTTTTGAATAAACATACCTACACATATAAATATCAGCAACACTAGAAGCAGCATCCACTTCACGTCTAGAGGGGGGGCTTTGAATGTTGGTGTCTTTGATTGTAGAGGCTGCAGAGTGTATCAAGACTAGTTCAGTTGCAGAGCTATGTATTTCAAAAGCATTTCTGCTTGGCCGGATCAAGTCTTTTTCTAGAATCGGCTGCGTTGTTGCAACCAACCCACTTTAAGATCGCATGCATACGACAGCAAACAACGACAACACACGGTGGCTCCACTTCAACTAGACAAGTATACGTAACGTATAACGAATAGATGGCAATTGTGGCATTTTTGTTGTCAAAACAGTCAAACCAGCATATCTGTTTTTGGATTTAGATGTATCAATTGAATTAAACAATTTTAAGTTACATTTTAAATAGAAGTTGTATTAATTTAAAACTTTTGGCTAAGCGTGCAGACGACTGACATAATCAAAGAAACTAACGGTCTCCGTCTAATATGCAGAAAATGACAGATTGAACCAAATTTGTTACTGTTGGCTGAAAATCAACGGTTTCCCTCCGATGATCTAGCAGACAGATGATGGTGTACGGTGTTGAATTCACCTTCAAAAATGATTTTGATTCACAAATTCAGAATGGCACCCCAAATACGAGGTTTTTACTGTTTGTCGATGATTTGGTGTTGAAGAGGTTGGATCTGTTAAAAAAAAGTGTAGAACAAGTTTTTGGAGTTGTTTTTGATTGTTTTTTGTTTTGTTTTTATAATTTGTATGCCTTCTTGTATTTTTGTATTTTTGTAGTTTGTTATTTTGTTTCTCTGTTTGTTTGTTATTAATTTCCTGTACATAACGTTAGTGCAGCAGCACAACACAGAGGTCTAAACACAGTTCAACACATTGAGATAAGTTTGCTGCAACAACGTGAGTTCAAACAATTGTCTGTTGAAGCTACACAAAGCATGGTAAGTAATCTTATAACCATCACCAGTTCTGGGTCGTCGTGGGTCTAACAACACACCGGACGAAGACTAGCCAGCAGCTATGGTGGCGGTAGCAACTTTGATGACGACGACTACAACGACGACGCGACGACGGGTTATGTAAAATTTGCAAATTATTACGTTTGGAGGAGGAGAAGTTTGCTGCCGGTGCTGGTGGTGCTGGTGGCCGCTGCTGGTCAACACAACAATTATATACCCTAGCTAGCAAATGGCCTTTGTGTTAACAAATGATTTGAATGCCAACAATGTTGTAAATTGCAATGTAAACGCTAACGGGGAAAAATAAATTTGAACAATTTATTCAAATGATTAATCATAAGCTAAGTATAAGTTGATTATAATAAATGATAAGTGATAGCCTCGAAATACAGAGTGTTTTATAATTTCTTACCTCAACATTATATAAAATTATATCGTGTTCCCTTTTTTTCGTTTTGTATTTTGAGACTTTCAAGTAAACTCATTTTATCTATTATCTTATAACATGAACCTTGGAAAGGTGTTATGTTTTTTTTTTATCTATGGATAAATTTCGTGCTTCAAACACCTCATTCGTTAAGTTAACGAGCGTGATTTTGACAGGAGTTGCGTGTCATTCTTGGTATATGTACTTGTTGGTACGTTATCAACGGTGTGTTACACAATTTTAACCAAATCAAATTTGTAAAACAATGCTAATTAAGTAGAAGACGTTATTTTTAATTATATTTTTGATATTCTTCCAAACGGAAAAATGAGGTTATGATAAATTTAATTTATATAGCAATATATCTTAAAAGTGTGCGTGTTGGTTTTAATTGTGTCTCATATTTCTATCCCAAGATGAACCGTTATTGATATGATTTGAATTTTGATATGAATTGTTTTTTTTTTCGTTTCTCATTCATGATGTCAAAAACATTGTTATAGTATTTCAAGATTTTGGGAGGACAAGTATGAAGTTTTACTTATTCTGTTATATATGAAAATGTGCACTGCCGTACAGTTTTTGCACTAAATTGACATAAGTTAGACTTTGGGCGAAGCCAGTTTCACATTGCGGTAAGTGTCAATGATGGAAACTTAACTGAGACTCTGAAGCCTTAACTGTTAATCGTCACTTACTATATTCTAGTGAAAATGACAGTATTGCAGACTAAAACACCACTTCTCCTGTAGAAATGAAAATTCCCTTACCATTCGTTATCCTTTTATCTGGCTTGTCATTTGCCTAGATTGCCTAACGACTGGTGTCATTTTTTTTTATACATTATACCTATAGTTAAAGTTGCTTGGATTGATGAAAATTTTTTTGTATATGCAGTTTTCGAAAAAATTGAAAGGAAAAAAAACATTTAATAAAAAATACATAATCGCAACTAAAAATTTAAACTATGTTATCGACAATCGTCGAGCATTTGGGTGCCGAAAAGAAGTTGGATTTTGAACTTGGTAATATCTACTCTATTTTGCAAAAGGCTTATGTAGGCAACGTAATGTTATCTTCTTTGCTTTGATTTTACTACTACTGTGCAAAAATTCTGCGTGACACATCTGTTTGAGATAAAAAAATTTGTCCCAATTTTTATAGCGAATTTAAAACCGATATATCCGATGTTTTTTTTGCAAGAACCAAGAATTAGCCCTCTTTTATACCAAGTCTGTCTCCCGAAATTTGTAAGCTTTCTGAATTTTGTTGTTTAATTTGTTTTGTTTTAAATTGATTGTTGTGTTTCCCAATATATAAAAAAAACCTATAAATTCGTTTTATTTTTCTTGTATTTAATGAATAACTGTGCATTCATTTCAATCAAGTTAAAATGACAATCAAACCATTCACATTCAATTCGTTCTCGAACCTCAATTGTCTTGCTTTAATGAGATGAACGAATGACATAATTCTACATACAAAAAAAAGGTGTAGGCGTCATATGATTTAACAAAAAAAAACAACCGTTTCTTATCACATCAGAAATAAAAAAGCTGTGTTCCTAATTTGAGTTGTGACTGTCACAAATCGACCTTGACTAAGTCATGCAGTCATGAGTAGAGTGAAGTCGCGCTGCCATTATATGTAGTTGTCAAACGTCTTTGTCACTCTTGCAATCTAGATATCGATGATGCTATATATTATAAAACCTAATTTCACCTAACAGTGGATACCTAAACCGACACAGGGTAGAAGTTTTTTTTGTTATTAATTCAAAAGATTTCTTCATTTTAAATTTCAATTCAGTTCAGTTTGTTTATTTTTTTTATGTCAACTGTCGGCCATGCCGCACCACACCGGCTGCCGCCACCGTCGTCGTATCGCGTCGCCTGTCAGACAACTATTATGCACGCTACATTTATAATTTGAGCTACTAGGTATACAAACAAAATACGAGACTCACTTTCAAGGTTCGTTGACTTTGTGCTTGCTTTGGTTTGGTGCTTGACAGCTTTAATGCACACTTTTTTTGATTGTGCGCTTGCGGCAATGATGCTGCGTGTGTTTTTAATTTTTTATTTTTAATTGAATAATTGTTTTGCTCTCACATTACAATTGAGATGAAATATTAATTTGTATTGTTTTATATTAAAGGGTGTTTTATTGGTGGTGAAAGGTGCTTAAATTTGAATAAAGTTACACAAACTTTCAGTTTTTATTTGCATTCAAGATGACAAAGTCTTAAAAATATGAATCTAAATCTGTGAATACATAAATCTTACTTGTCTTTTTAAAGTTATTAAATGAAAAAAAAAAGATGTACATTGCTTTACAAACAGATCTATTACAAATTTGCACCACAAACAGATTAATTTCAGAAATCCTCAATTGAAGGTAACGTAGTGTTATGACTTATACAAAATAATCTTTTTTAACATTTGGTATTTAGTCAAAATAAAGTATAACAGCGTCCATTCATATGAGGGATGAAGGGGGATGTTTTTGTCAAATAAAAAAACAAACTCATAAAGTTTTAAACAATTGTCGATAATGTAGTTTGTAGATATCACCAATGATATCCGCGGTGAGGCAGTTAAGGTAAGTAATAAATTATCGTAAATCGATAATACAATTCAACCAACAGGTTCACTGTTTGAAATTTGATGCTGACGCAGATCGAATAGATTTTCTAGAATGACGGCTACTGAAATAAAAATTTAAAAGTAACATCAAGCTTTGAAATGACAATAGTTGGTCACAAAGTTCTATTGCACCACAAAAATAACACCCTTTACTCATAATATTTACTCTCTTTTTGAATAAGCATGTGCAAAATTGAAATCGAAACCACATATTTATATGTGTCAGAGAGGTTTCCATGATTTCTTTGGTTAGTCTTGGGGATGATTTTCATCATCTTCATCATCACGACACGCGCGCCCGACGCGCGAATTCTAATTAAAAACAGACACAAAAAAGTCTACAGAGCGGTGTGTGGTTGATGTGGTTAATTTTTTTTTTCGTTGCCCTAGATATCTGTTGGCGTTCTTGTTTATAAAGCGTTTAACTGTTGTTTTTCTTCGCCCACTGATGTCACATTGCTTTGCATGTAAATTTTGACATTAATTGCAAGTTGCAAGTTGTCATTGCGTTTACTACACAAAACAAATAGATATCTACATAGCACTATCGATTTGCTTTGCAAGACAGGAAAGAAACAACATCTATGAATATTTATATTTAAAAGAAATGTAAAAAATAAAATGTTGTTACTTCCAATCCAATTAATCGGAAAAATGTTTCTGTTTATTTGAACGTAAGCACACTCATGTAAACAGGAAACTTCACCAGGTGGTTGGGGTTTGTTTGATATTCAAATTTGTCTTACATTTTTTTTTTAAAGAAATGATTGAAATAAATAAAAATAGCTTTCGTATTTTAGTAGATAAGGAAGTTTTATGTCCTTAGTTTTTTCATTTGCTCTGAATTGATTTTTATCTTTTAAAAGTCCATTCGGTGTCATACAAACAATACTATCACTTTGTCAATTTTTCGGAAGATCAGTCTTATAGTCGAGTAAGTGACACTTCAGTGGACAATGTTGGAAACTTAAATCAGACTGTATAAAAAAGTGCGCACTGCTTTACCATCCTTTGTATTAAGTTCTGACTGTGAAACTGGGAAAATATACTTTCACAGAAGCATACATTATTTATAGAAAGTCGTTTTTCTAACTATTGGTACAAAATATTATGCTTTATGGTAAGCTCAATGTTTTAAAAGAAAATGCATTTGAAACCAGAACCTCTTTTCTTTTGATATTTTCACAAGAAAACTGCGAGATTTTGGTTTTCATTAATTTTTTTCATTTTTCTTTTCTGCAGCCCCGGGCAAATTATCTTACAATTTATTTTGTTGAGTGTTCAAACAAATACCTTAAAAAGTTTTCACCATTGATCACATTAAAAAAAAAACTTTAATATTACCTTGCATTACCTGAAACAAACAAAAAATAAAACCAAAATTAACCACAACGTTTCAAAAGAGATTAGGCCCTTCTTGATTCTAAAACAAAAACCAACAATTTATGAAAAACGACTGCGGTTGTAACATTTAGACCGACTTGAAAACAATTAAAAAACTAAATACGAACTGCTGAAGACCATATTTTCTCCACTTTTAGTTCACAAGTCGCTGAATTAAAGATATCAGTTCTCCCCTTTTAGATACCTTATTCTCTCCAACAACTATTTAATCCCACCAAAATCCTTCTTCACAACTTAACCTAATCGGATTAAAGAGTTTCTTCTTTTCCCGTTATCTTTTCCAATGCTATGCGAAAAAAAAACTTCTAAGACTTCTTCAACGTATTTCTGGGAACACGGTATCCGCCAACTCCATTTTGCTGTATTATGTAAGTATGGACGCCTTTTTACAGATTCCTTGCGCGAACTTAACACCTTGGACTTCAGAAGGTATTAACTACATATATTTATGTACATACAATATACTTATACATACCTTAACTAAGGAATTTGCTTTGCGTTTTTTCCTTCGGGAAGCGTTTGCATTCTAGCGCTGCTGCTGTCTGTAATCATATTCAATTTTTCATTCTCAGGTTCAAGAGATATTTTTTTGTTGTTGTTTTTTCTTTTTCTTTTTTTTTGTTTCCTGAGGGAAATTTCCATATCCTTTTTGGAATGGAATGATGCTGGTGAGCTTTGTAATACGTAACCATCAATAGGAAAAAGGAAAGGTAAAGGAGCACACTATAGAGACGGGTGTAAACTGTCAGACAGGTTCATTGCGATAAGAAAGAAGGAAACCCTTTTTTCGCCTTCGTGAAAAGAAAGGGATAAAATAGAGAAAATGTCTACAAAAAACAAAAGAAATCCTATTAGAAATGGCTGCTGGTGTTGTTCATGTGAAGAACAAAAGACGCTTGTATTTTTATTTTCTTCTTTTTCTTGTTTTCATGTGGGTGGTGTTTCTATTTTGTTACACTTTTATTTTTTTTTTTCAAGTTCTGAGAGGACATTTTTTTTAAGTCAATTCAATGAGGTTCTCAAATATTATTTTTTGTAAGTTTTATTTTAAAGGAAAACACATAAAATTTACATCCCACTCAGACACGTGATTCAATTTTTCATCCTTTTTTCTTTTTGAATGTGAAATTATTGTAACATAAGCAGACATTTTTGTATATATCCTTAGATTTTTTCATTTGTAGCTTCTGTTATTTTTGCTTGGGATTCGTTCAAATTTGAAATCAAAAGAAATTGTGCGTCGAAAATTACCGACAAGACAATTTTCCAGGGGTCGGTCCCGGTCTGTGTCTTCATTCTGTAACTCTCGCAACGAGATAAGTTGTCGAGAAGCATTTTGCATCGGAATGAAATTCATGTAAAAAAAAACTGACATGTGCCAATTCACAATGTTTCAGGAAACCAATGTAGAAAGAAACTGATTCCGTAGAACACGAAACATAATCGAGCGATATTGTTTAGATTTAGACGATAGCTATCTGTCTCCTGAAGAAACAAACAGGGACAGCTGTCGTCGAAACGATATTGTTTAATCGTTTTCGTTTTACGGAATCAGACCCAGGTTTGGCAAACACTTTTATGATCGATTTTTTTTGGGTTAAACGAACTCAAAAAAGTGGACTTCGAAGCTTTCTATGAAAGCTTTGTTCTACTTAACATCATGAACACTTTTTTGGATGAAATCGATTCATTTATGTTAATCAAAAATATTTTCTTTACAGAAGTGGCAAAAATCTTTTTGCAGGCGAATTGACTGAAAAAAAAAACAATATAATTTTGTTTGAAGGGCATAAAATTTATTTTTATAAGCTTTGACCTTTCTATCGCTTCTGATGAAGTATTTGTCAAAATAGATTGACTTGGTAAGATTTAACAAATTAAAGCCCGTTTTCGTTCTTTTTTATCGTCCTGGACCCTTTTCCATCTCTTTCACTGTAGTTAAACAGGCGATTTGGGGCCTTTTTGTCGTCTGGTCGATAGAGCTTAACGATCTATCAACCAAAATTGTACCTACTGAATTTAGGAATTAGGAATTTTTAACCTTAAAAATTATGTTCTTGATTTATAAATCACTTCAAACATTTGGGGTACCTACAGCATGTTGTTAAACAAACAATTGGCAAACGGAAATGAAACCTCCATCGAAACACCGGAAATCATTAATTCTCTAAAAAAAAAATAATAATAAAAAATGACAAAGAGAATATTATAGAGCTTAATATATAGAATAGCTAAATACAACAATAGCCTCTTGACTTTGAAGCACCTTTAACAATGAAAAATCTCTAAATTCGCACGACACATCAGGCATCAAACTCTCTTTAACAACTCAAAGCTAATTGCAAACAATAATCACGACGCGCCGGCCGGTCCCGCCATTGCTGGCTTGAAACTCATTTTTCTTTTTTTTTGTCCATATTAGCGCTACTGTGTGATGTTTAGGAAAGAGCACAGGGAAGAAAGACGAAACTCAAATGGTATTTCCCCCTGATTCCCATCAAACATTCACACAGGCACATGTTTGTCATAAAATAAAGGGATAACATTATAGCGTATGTATCTCCTCTTAAATCAAAAAGCAAATATTATAAAAAAGTTTAAAAAAAAGAAGGGTTCCTTAAAAACAAAGACCATCTAGTAATAAACTCGAAAGCATCACACACACTATATACCCACTATGACACATGGTGCATGCGGAGTATGAGTATACAATACACGATAGGTAGATCTAGTGCTAGACGTGCGCTGCGCACTGCCCTCAAGAGCCATGTCTAACGACACAAGAGATTGCGAGCTACATAGCTCCTGAAGATGCCCTGGGGCGCCTATTCACATTATGCATCCATTCCTGGAAGTTGGCTTTCATTGAGAAGCAAGCCAAGTGCCATAGTTGTTATATGAAACTATATGTTTGTCTTTAGGAAACGGTTGCACGTGCAACAACAACAACAACACCACCAACACTAAACCTTTCCCCCTGTCCTAGCAATCAAACTGGAAATAATCTGCACGTTATGTCAGACACTAATTCCTAACATCTTATCCTGGAATTAATTAAGAAACATCAGAAGAAAATAACAAAAAAAAAGGAAGAATTTCTCGCGAATTACGTGATTTTTCTTCAATTCGCATTGCCAATGTTCCATCATGCTGCATTATGTTGTTTTACCCTATGCAATTCACTATACCAACAACAACGACAAACAAAATGAAAATGATATTACGAAGAGGATGAAAAAGGTAGAAAAGGTCAAACACCAGCAGCACCAGCCATTGAATGCGAATACTTGAAGAAAGGAGACGCAAAACATAACACAACACACATTCATAATAATTGCCAATGCACAAAAGAAAAGAATTAAAATAGAAAATAAAAAAAAAAAAAAAAAAACTAGAAGAACAGAAGCTGTAAAAGCTGAAGTATAGATACTTTTGTAAAATATATCTTCCGGGGATATGGATACGGATATGGATACTGAGGTGGAGGTCTCGAGTGTTTAGTTTCATTTCAATCAATAAAATAAGTTTTTTAACTAAAAACCTTTGACAAGCGGTGAAAATATAAATAGATTTGCATCCGAGAGGAACTGTGGATGCACTTAACAAAAACATAAGCAAAAATACTGATTTCTGCAACAATGGCATTTTGTGAGCGGGGCAACAGCAAAATTGTTTTCTCCAACCTTCAAGACATTTTTTTGTCAAACGCAAGTGTGATGACTTTTACCTTCTTTTTGAATGAAACATCTGCGAAAGTGCTTCCGATTATTTTGGAAACCACAACTTAATTGATTTTATCGCTTCATACAATTCCAGAACTAATACTCATAATTACATCAGTTTCTGGGAAGGGTGGATGTTGCGAAAACCATTCAAGTAACTTCTTATTGCCATTATCGTCAAGTCAGATCCTTGTTATTTAATTCACAAAATCAAAGTTATTAACATTTTACTGTAGGTAATTAAATTGTCGATAAGATTGATTATGAAGACTTTTGCTTTAAATTCAATTGTTAAAGAGTTATAGCAATGTTAATTAGTATGTTTTAATAAAATGCACCAGAAGGAAATAAGGGGCATAAAACTGGAAAAAGTGCCAGATTCGTATGGTTTTTCGGTTATGCTGAAGGGCGTGGTTGTGTAAATTTGGTTTGCAGCCATACAAAACTGAAAATATGCACTTACTTGTGTGGTTTGTTCTGGGCTTTCAAAAAAATACGGTCGCCACAAAAATATTCCGATTTTCATATTTAAAAAATCAATACGCTTCTTCATTAAAATTTAAAAAAAGAATGCAAATTCATGGTAGAAACTGGCATTTTGGGGGGTTTTTACACCAGAAGGATTTATTGATAATCTACGAGTATGTACTTCTTTCAATATTCTATGTTGTTTCAAAATTATTTTTCTTTGCAATTTAATTGGACTCTGCACTCGTTGAGAGATATTATCAAAACATCTTAAATGTCATAATACTAAATATAATTATATATGGCAGACATAAACTAGACAGAACTTAAGCAATGCCAACATTTCGACACAATAACAAAACAAACAAAATTGGCTAAGAGCCATTTTTAAAGGAAGCGTTTTATTAATTTGCATTCCTCTTAGATAATGACATTAAAACGACTAGATAGACTCTATTTAAAACATACTTTTGCATAACACACCCTAAACTTATAAAATACCAGCATATACGACAGCATATTACAACCTAATAACTTACTCATAAGCTATCGTTTAAAAGATTAAAGTTTAGGGAATTATAACAATTGACAACTCAGTTTAATAGAACTTTGATCTCTTTGAAACCAGTACATAATTTGTGCAGTTAATCCGTTAATCATTTAATAAATCGGAATCGATGATTGTTAAAACAACATAAGAGTTTTCTTAACAATGGGACAAAAACTGCTTTATTCTAAACGATGCGGGAGCATTGACAATGTTAAACATAAAATTGCCTCATATTTTCGACTACGTGGGCGATTTTAAAGTTAAAATTGACATAGCAACCGCTTCCTTCGTAAATAATAAAAATTTCACTTTTGTGTTTTTAACAATTATCGATTCATCTATGGTCTTACTGAAAAAAAAGGTGAAATGCTTACAAAACCGTATGTAAAAATTAAGCAATCATTTTTACAGCAAAAATAGTCAATAAACAACAAAACTTTGTAAAATCGATTCTATACAACGATGAAATGTAGGTACTTTAATAGTTTATAAAGCTGAATCTTGGTAAAAATAAAAATTAAATATTAATATTTTTTTATTTTTTTAAGGGTGAAAATTACATAATTTAAAATTTACATAATTGAAAGTTTGATAAGACTTAATAGAAAACACAAAATTAAGAAACAAAAATTGTTATAATTTTTTTCATTCTAATAAGATTTATTTGAAGTTTTTTTTTTATGAGAAAAAAAGTTCAATTTATAGTAAAAGATATCGTATAAGAATTTCATAGTGAATTGAATATAATTACATACCAGCAAACGATAACTGCCAGATCTTCTTTTTAAAAAATCTCACTGCTTCCAGCATTAAAAAGTGAAGCAACAAAATTATTCAAAGATACTTTCGAAGTCTATGATAATTTTGATGCGCATTATGCAAAATTTCAATCAGACAAACTGCAGTACCTAAGTTTTTTCTATATGTTTTATTCATGTTAAAAATAAAACACAAACAAAAAAACAATGCAACCAACTATCATCACCCATTCAAAAAAAAAAAAAAAAAAACAAAACAAAAAAGAAATATTTGTATATGCGCTACTTAGATTGCCAAAACAAAAACAAACAAAAAAATATGATAAACTGACAAGCAAATTTGAGATTGTCAGAAAAATACTCGTAGTTCCCACAGCTTTTGTTTTATTTCCCACAATGATATAATTGAATAAATAATGAGCCAAGAAATTAGGGATCATCATCATGTGTGAGTGTGCTACATCCGTTTTATTTTGTTTAGATATTTTGTGTGTTCTTCCACAAAATTTTATATTTAAAACAATACAAACTGGAAAAGGTGAATGACCATACACAATTCTACTAATAGAGTATAGCGTTATTTTTACTTGCGATATTTATACATGATAAACGTACTGTGGGGAAAGCCTCCTGATTTCAATTTGATTTGACATAATAGTGAAAATCTTTGGTGTCATTTTTGACAGTTCTGTGACATTTCTTTGATAGTTGTTGGGGTTTTTTACCTTGTCGTAGTCCACAAATCGTCCAATTGAAAAATAATTGTTATTGATTTTAGAAACAAGTACGTTCTGTTTCCCTTTGCAGGTTCAAGACAGACGAACGAACTTTATATCAAATGTATCATTATTTGTCTACGCTATCAATAGATTAACATGACACATTTTCCTATCAGCACGCAGTTTAACTATTAAATTAGCAATTAATTAAGTGATTAATTATTTAACGCCAATAACAAATAATAAATTTTCTTATTCTTTGTAAACAAACAATAATACGTGGGTAATAATAATAATAATAATAATCAGTTGTGATGTTTTTTTTTGTTTTTGTGTGAGTACGATTATTTTATCGAAGTCTTTTACTGACGACTTCTGGTTCTTAAATTTGTTTTTATTTCGCGATTTGTAAATTGTATAAGGTTGCCTTTGTCCATCAATAACTGATGAATAGCATTCAAAATTAAAATTTTCGCTCTGGATTGGCTGGATTGAGGTGATATTTTGACAGTGGAATAGTTCTTGTAGAAAAACATAAACATTTTTGTCGAAAATGAGATGATAGTCCTATATTCTAGTTCTCTAAGTAACGAATCTCCTCAGAAAAGACTGAAAACGGTTAAGGTCAACAAAGTAAGGGAAACGTCATTAGTGACATACAACAACCAGGAAGATCCTGCTAAAACCGACCAAAGTCCAAAAATTTAAACCAAGCATGTGTGCATTGTTTTTTGTTTAATAAAAAATTATATTTCATGCAAAAAACATTTATAATACATTTTTTCTTTTTTTCTTTTTTTTAAATAAGAACAAGAAAAATAAAATAAACTAACAAAAAAATAAAATAAAATAAGAAAAAAATAAAATAAAATAAGAAAAAAATAAAATAAAATAAGAAAAAAATAAATAAAATAAGAAAAAAATAAAATAAAATAAGAAAAATTAAATAAAATAAGAAAAAACGAAATAAAACAAGAAAAAAATTAAATAAAATAAGTAAAAATAAAATAAAATAAGAAAAATTAAATAAAATAAGAAAAATAAAAAAATAAGAAAAATAAAATAAAATAATAAAAATAAAATCAAATAATAAAAATAGAATAAAATAAGAAAAATAAAATAAAATAAAAATACCTAAAATTAGGTACAATGGCGGAGACTGTCAGTTTCCCAAAAATTAACAAATTAGACATTGACCCTCTTAGAACCAAGTTACATTCTATGTTAAATGTACATGATATGTTCTTGGTTCATTCTTTTTATATATTTTGAACTGTAGTCTTTCTTTTACCACTGTAAGCCACTGTCGCATAAATGTACCTTCTTTACACTGTTTTAATTTACAATAGCATAAGTAATTTCCATTAAAAATATATAACGTGCGAATAAAATGGATTATACCTCAGGGAAAGAAGAACATCAAGGGTCGCGAAATATTGAAATGGTACACTTCAACATCATCATTAACAAAAGTTTCCGTTTTTGTTTTGGGAAGGCCATTCACAACAATGACCACTGGGAGCTGGCAAAAGAAAAAAAAACAAAAAAAAAAAAACATACAGATTTTTAACCAGGTTTCTTCCCAGTAGCACTGTGGGTCACATAATCTACTCAACAAAATTATTAAATATAATTTTTCATAAATAATGAGCTTAATGGAGAAAACATTTAAACACCAATCAGGGGTTGTTTGGGTCACGTTAGGTGTCAATGGAAATAGGTTTAAAGAAAACAGCAAATTAGGTGGGCATCGCTAATGGTATCTATGTAATTGCATTAAGAATATTGTAATAATTTTGTGTGTTTAATACTCTATTGCTGCATTTAAGAAATTTTGGGTCAGGTCAGTGCGTTTTTTTTTTTTTTTTTTTGTTTGGTTTGTCTTTATCGATAATGACTAGGGTAAATTATTTTTAAAAACGAAGTGGGGAAATTAAAAGAAAAGAACAAAAGTCTTTTAGTCCAGTTTAAGATAGTCCATAAAGAAAATATCATCCATATACGAGTTACGAGTATGTATTGAAAAAAAAACCTGAAAATAATAACGTATCTTCCTTGTTATCAGTTACCCGGTTTTGTCAAACATGTCGTAGGCTTATTAAAAATTG